>JAWMRA010000078.1:52028563-52235980 GCA_035584735.1 Pseudotriccus pelzelni | reverse complement strand
AGAAGAGAAGAGAAGAGAAGAGAAGAGAAGAGAAGAGAAGAGAAGAGAAGAGAAGAGAAGAGAAGAGAAGAGAATATTATTCGTATTGCATAGGAACAAAAATTGCTCTTGGAATACCTTTTGAAGTGGGCATTTTTCCATCAATTTCCACATGTTTTGGATCAAACTCAAAAGAAGTATCTCTGCTGTAGTCATGGATAGCAGTTATAACCAATCCATGGCAAACTGGACTGTATTCTCTGGGGAAATGTGTTTAGTCACAGAGTAACTGAAAGGTAACACACTTGCTTTCATCTTGCCAACCTCCAGACACAGAGCATGGACTGGTGCACAAATATGCATAACTGCGTATAACAGCAAATCTTGGATTCTGTGGCATCCTTACTCACCTTGAGTAGGATTTCACTTTATCAACACTCTTGCTAGTTTTGATAGAGCTTTTGGAGTGAGGAAGAAAAGGACATGAGTAAAGCTAAAATGCAGATTCATCATCTCTGTTTTGAATGTGTATGGCAGAACACAAACTTCATGCAAGGAATCATTATTTAAATCAGAACAGACCTCTGGAGGGCATCTAGCCAAAAAAAAAAAAAAAAACAACAAAGACCAATAGTTTTTTACATTTTTTTTTAAATTTTAACTCTGACTTCATACTATTTTCTCTAAGTTTCAGTAAGAATGAACAGAGCCTTCTGTTGCATTCCTTAGCATGTATAATTAGAAGATTGTTACAGTGGCACAAAACAGGACTGCCAGCGTAGCTGTATACCTGAAAGACATTTGACCATCATTTCTTCTCAGTCATTCTTAAAAAAACCCAAATGCTTCAAATGAGAAGTGTAGCCCACATCTCTGACTTCTGTTTGAGTACTTGACTTTTCCTGCCCACTGCCAAGATTTACTCCTCTGAAGAACAAACATTTCTGGGCAGGAAGCTTCATGTCTGCCCAGCCTGTGGTTGTTCTGATTTGTATATGAAGTACTAGAGGGACTAACTGGTTTGATGAATGAGAGGTGTCAAAGTTAGACCATATGGCCTGCTTGGTCTCTGTCTATGTCTATGAATACAAACAAAAATATGCTGGATTTTTTTCTCCCTTTGGAATTTCTTTCAGGGGTTCCATTACAGACTGTGACTTTGCAGAGTAAGGGATAGGCAGCTACAGTGTGCCTATACAAAGGGTTGTAGGCGAACTAGGCTTTTTTCTTGGGCTCAGTGACATGACACCAGCTAAGGACACAGCTCTTGTAGCCTTCCTCCCTCCTCAGACTCCTTCTGACACTCTAGTCTTACTTCAATCAACAGCAATGTCTTTGATGCCTTAGGTCAGATTTTTTTAATCGTAGTTAGATCTGTCTCTCTCACGCGGACAGTGCAAGACAGTCAAGGAGTATGTAAAAAAGCTTATAACTAGCTGTCCAACTTACAATGCTGATTAACTAATTTGCATCTTTTTAAGGAAGAATGAGCCTTCCTGAAATACAGCATTGAGCAGTCCTGCCTCTAGACCTTAGGAGAACTGTGGTAGTAGCAAACAAGGAGCCACGTTCTCAAAGATGAGAGAACAGGTTCTCTGGGTAGCATACACCATCTGCCAGAGGTTAACTACAATTTCATGCAAAATAATCTGTGTTTCACGGGCTTTCCTGCACATCATGAGCAGTGGCTGTGAACTGGCCATTAAAAAGGCATCATCTTAGTGAAACAAACACTGGCCCATCAGATTCTGCTTATGTGGGAGATGCATCATGCTGAAACAGAAGGATTAATTGAGCTCTTTACCCTTTGATCTGCACCAGAAATACCCAATACAATATCTCTGACCTGATTATATTTTAAACCTCAGCTCCCCAAGCATTTGGACTCTGCACTGTCCTCCCAAAAGGCAAATGCAAACTCAGTAGTTTTTGGGGTTTTGCTTGTATCAGCTTCTTTATTACAAAACCACTTAACTATTGCTTGGCCAATTTTGGTGCTGCTTAGTGTACCAAAAACATGGTGGTTTGACTTGGAGGAAATGTAATTTGTGATAACTCCATCCATCACTTTGGCACTTACCCGAGAGATACAATTAAATATCTATTAAAGCACTGAGACTCTGGAACACTGATCTTACATAGATCATTTCATCAAAAGGTTCAAATAACTAATTGCTTGTAAAGAAGATGAGCCAAAACTTCTGGTTATATATATGCATGTATATAAAAATTAAATGTATAGGATTCTCATGCTTTCACAGGCAGAATTTTAAGGCTTTTCTATTGCAGAGGGTTATACATAGTTAAGTTCTTGTGTGTTTGCATGCTCTTAGTTGTTCCATTAAAGAAAACAAGAGAAAGAAAGTCTCAGCGGAATATTTTCAGTCAGGTCTAATAATTTTTAAAAAATTGTTACCTTTTCAGCTCTTAGAGGTTTGCAAGCAGATGTATTCAAAACAGGCAGTTTCTGCTGCAGGAAACTATGCACGGACTTCAGCAAAATAATTTGAAAAGATGTATATATGAGGAGAAAAACCTTCAACAAGTAAAAAAGCTATCTTCATTTAAATTCTACAGAAATTAAAGAATGATCTATAAAACATAATTCTTTACCATTGTTTAAATTCATGTATTTAGGAGTATATCTTCAGTGTTACTTACGTAAGTAACAGATCTAAAATGTGTTACTATCCATCCCACCAAGTAGAGACTCCTTCATTACTTTTTGCTACTTTAAAAATATTATAAAGTATTTATATTTATGAATTTAGTCAGAGTCCAAAGGCAACAAGTGGTCCTAGTGATATTTGCTTTTCTTAAAAAAAAAGAAGGGTCATTTCCTCTGCCCTTATATGTATGGACTCCTGTAATGGATATGTTCCCTTCACAGGGCTTGCTTACACAGGACATGATCTATGCATGTAAACACATATACAGGCAGCAATGCACAAGAGGAGGAAGCAAACACGTGAAGAGAATGTTCTTGAGATGCCAGCTGTTAGAACTACAGCCTTTTGGGAACATGGCAACCCTACGCAACACCTGACTGATCTGTTTTTGCAAGGGAAGTTCTGTCCCAGTGCCTGAACTCAAGATTGATGTCTGCTTTGCATAGACAGCTTGATTATGATCACAAAAACAATGCAACATATTTACATGTGCAAGTATGTGCATAATAATGCAATCCAGAGCACATACACTGCAGTCTTTGAGTAAAGCTATTGCCAGGTGACTGGGAATGATACACCTCTCTCAGGAATGCACTAGGCACTACAACATATATTTTCTGAGTGCTCCGCTCAGTGACCAATAAATTAAGAAAGAACTAATCTTGGTCTCACTGAGATCATCATTAAAGAAATGGTTCTCCTAACTCAGAACAGGAAGATTGCCAGTATCTCCTGTGACTTGTTGCTGTTCAAAGGTCTTGCACTTGATGTAGGGCATGGGGAAAATAGAAAAGAAGAGAAAGTTGGGAAATAACTCCTTTAAATTATTTTTAGAAAACATGGGGCTGAATTGCCAACGTGATGTCTCTTCATAAGAGAGGAATCTGCAAAGCTTCAGGAAGTACGTCTGCCCTCTGAGAGGGGAAAGAGTCAGAACTGATGGAGATCTGAACCACTGTCCTACAACTTTGTGTGTCTTCTTTCCAAGGGGCCTTGTAACTGCCTGTTTAAGGGCAGAGAGACATCCATCCTCCTAGTCAGCAGAGTGCAAGCCATTCAGTGCCCTCCTGATTGCAAGTTGACTTTTTTGCGTTCAGAGTGAATGATCTCATGTGAGGACAGCATCATATTCCTCCAGAGCATGTAGTCCATCTGAGGGCGTTTGTTTCATGCCCTGATAAATGGCAGGAGGACATGTTAAAATGTATGAGGGTAGAAGACCATCTGGGATAAGTTGGTAGCACAGTGCAAGCAACCAAAATTAGTGCAGCCTCATCCATACTGGCTTGTGGGGAATGCCTCTATCCCAATCCCTGGGAACTGTTGATTGCAGTACAACAAAACGGAGCCATAACTAAAGGTCTACTCATCACGTTTGCTGCTGGGACTTCTTATACTTGTTTTTTAGGAAATATACCTATAACATCCACATCAGACCTTGTCCAATCCACTGTGTCCTAGACATTTCACAAGCCAGAGTAATATATCACTGTCTGCACCTCAGACTGGAGATAAGCTTCTCTCAGCCAGATGCAAAGGCATTCAAGACACAGCATTGTCTGTTCCTTTTCTGACCCTACATGAGGATGCACTATGCCTGTGTGAGGAGCCTTCTTTTTCAGGCTATCCTTGTGTCTGGTGTTCTCAATTCTGTGCCTTGATTCAATTCCCCAATCAAAGTTTGAACTACTTCCCAAGTGTACTCATACCTCAGTGCACTATGTGCATTGGCTATATGCTTTAGAACATCTCTGAGGCAGGTTAAAGACTTATTTTGAAAGCATTCTCTTTACAAAAAAATAACACCCTTTAAAGCGTCTCAGGGTGGGCCAACCTGTGGGTAGACGTTCTCTCTTACATTCTCTACAAGTCTCACTGTAAGTCAGGCAAATTTTAAGATGACTTCAAGACTACTCAAACACCTCTTTTCTGGGAGTCTTGAGTTATTCAGCTTTGTAGAATCATTAAAACCTGTCAAATCCAAACCCTTCCTCCGCTACACATTCAGATGTGTTGTTGCAGTACTTCTGGTTCATAGAATCATAGTTTGGGTTGGAAAGGCCCTTTCAAGGTTATGTAGTTCAACCCCCCTGCAATGAGCACGAACATCTTCAACTGGGTCAGGAAGCCAATACATCTTGTCTTGTCACAACGAGCCCTACTAAAAACCTGTCCCCATCATTCTTATAAGTCTCCTTTAAGTATTGAAAGGCCACAATAAAGTCTCCATGGAGCCTTCTCTTCTCCAGGCTGAACAGATTCTATTACTTTCTATACAATTGTATTACTTTCACATTTAATGAATGCACAAAGGTTACATGGTTTCAGATTTCGTAATCATAACCCTTTCTGGAAACACAGAGCCAAATTTTAGTCCTTGGCAGGTCACTAAACCCCTGAAGTCAATGAAGCTGGAAATGGGACCAGCATTTGACCTAGTTCCTATACTTGATTTTATTAAGAAAGTAACTTCTCAAGTATTACGTTTGTGTGGATTTCTGTGTTTAAATACATATCTGCAAAGCAGAAGAATACAAAAATAACTTCAGGAAAAACTGCTCTTTCTTTGCACTTACAGATCCATAGAAACACTGGACATTTGCCCAGTAATAACTTCAGCCTCTTAAGCAAATGTAGGTCCTTACCATGTTACTCAAGCTTTCCTAATGAATGATGATTTGCTTAGGTGTTATTTGTCAGGGAGCTAACAAGGCCTCATTAAAAAAATTGTCTATTACTATTGTCCTGTCTAAGGGATGGCTTTTATAGTTCACTGTTATTATGCTGAATTAGCTCTGCAGAGAAAACTTGAGAAAACACATGTTCAACAACATGGAGTGTAAAGTATGCATCTTTGGGCAACATATGTGTGGTAGATACCTGAACGGAGAGTCTGTCAGTTCAGTAACAAGCCTTTAAATAAAAACAGGAAAGTTCTTGGATCTCTAGGGCTCCTATACTGCCATTTATTTTCTATCAGCAGTATATATCTGTCTAGATCCTGGCACTATATGATTGCAAACAAGCGCGCGCCTGCGTGTGAGTGTGAAAGAGATTAAAGCAATGAAAAGAGAAGTGTGGACCTCCAAAGACCTGCAGGTTTAGAAGGAGAAAATAACTGAGTTTTTGAGTTGCCCTTGGGATCTATCACATCCCACCCTTCAGGACATGTATTTCCAGTTATTTCTGATCACCCTGTTTGGTAGCTCTCATGTTTTTTCATGCTTTCCCTAAAGGGAAAAGATTATTCAACTATTAGGTCATCTCGTACAACTGCTTTTCTTTCTCAGGAGTCTCCTTTTTCTAGAAAGATACTTCAACTGAAATTGTAGCAGAGATTCCTAAAGGATGAGATACTGTTGATAAGATTACAGCCAAAGCCAGCATGACTTGACACTGTGTCACACCATAAAAAGAAAATAAGGTAAATTTTTATTTCAGTCATTTTATGTAACATCTTTTTGGGAATTTCATAAGAGAAAAAATGGAAAAGTTTTTTTCTCTGCCTTTCCAGTGTTTGCATTCAAACAAATATTTTTGTCCCATTAGCTATAGTGACAACAGAGCTCCAACATAGATGGGAATTCTGGGAGAAACAAACATCCGTTTAAAATGTATGGTTTTGTCGAACACAGTTCTGAGATAGCAAAGAACTTTTATCATCAAGTGAACATGACGCTGCCAAAAAGCTGACTCCTTCTCTGGCTTTTAACCTCACAGCAATACCACTTTACCTTATGATAGCTTTAATGTTCAAACACTAGGAAGAATCTTGTGGGGATGCCTCGGTGCAGGAGGTATTCAATAGGGGTCATTCCCCACTGTGTTGATATGGTATCAAAGTGCATTATGTAAACTCATTTTCATGAGCATTTGCTTGCCCTCCTATTGACTTTAGAGACTGGGCAACCACAGCAGCTGGCCATGTTGCAGCTGGGCTTTGGAAGCAATGCTGGAAATCAAATTTCATTTCTTTTTTGGCTGGTTTCTCCACCCCAGCTCTGCTATCTGTCATGGAATAAGCTGGTTCTGTGCACACTGCAGTTACTGGGAGCATTGTTTGTCTCCCTGGGGTGGTCAGGAGCCCTGCATAGGTCCTGCCACTGAAGTCTCCATGAATTCTTCCCCCAACTCTCCCGTGCCTCATATCTACGCACTGCTTTCCACTGCAAGAAAACCTGAGTGTGCAAACTGGCTTGTCTTTGAAATAAAGAGCCCATAAATTAGCAGGTACTCTCGGGCAATAAACCTGCTTTGCTGACCTAGAAACCAAAAGGCATTTAATTTATCAGCTATGGATTTGCCTTTGTCCTGTAGATGGTTTCCAGTGCTGGGTGGTGATCCATCACTTGTGAATCATTAGTTCCCAGCTGCTGTCACTGTCTGTGGCTCCACCCACTGTATTGGTAGTAGCTTTTCCTCGATGCAGGTGCACACTGTGATTACTCCATCACATACAGTTAGTTTGGGACCACAGGAGGTTTTGTGGAAGCTATCTGGTATTTCTGATACCTTAGCAGGGGTAAATTTTCAAGCTCTTTTCAGTGCCCTTAGGTCACAAATAGACCTTAATAGCCCAGATCAGATTCACATGGGCCTCTCCCACACCCTCTGACAATGGGCCCAGAATTCCCATTTAAACACAACCCTGGCCTTGTGGTTCTTGTCTGAACTGTATTGTGAGTATGCTTATACTCTGTTCTGTCTTTGACCAGTCTCCTGGGTGGACCTCTAGCTCTGCCTCCTCCTGGTTATGACTGGACTCTGGAATGTTCTCTGAGCTTGATTCATCAACTTGCCTTGTAGGGGATTGTTACTGAACCATATTATTCTCACCTTGTGGGTTGCTTGCACTGGGATCACTTTGGCCTCTGGCTTATTCCCTATCATGAAACAATCCTTCTCTTGATGTTCTCTGACATGGCCATGGGTCTTTACAGAAACACTCACTTGAAATTCTGCACAAGGGATTATTTTGTGTGCTGTTTGGTTATTTAATTTTAGTGTATCTTGTTCAAAAAAACCACGAGTTATGCTTATCATATAGCAATATTTAATTTGTACTCGTACCATGTAGGAGCCTCTGGAATTGGAAGCAAACGATGAAGATGATGATTCACCTAGGTTGGAAGTATTGCCAAGGTTAAACGAGCAGCTGAGGTCACTTGGCTTGTTCAGCTTAGAGAAGGCTGAGGGTAGGCTTCTTACTCTATAACTTTATCCAAGGGACAGTAAAGCATCTCTTTTGGTGACCAGTGATAGGACATGAGGAGATGAAATGAAGCATCAGGTGAAGTTCAGATTGAAGATTAGGAAAAGGTGCTTCACTGAAAAGGTGGCTGGGCACTGGAACAGGCTCCCCAAAGGATGTGGCTAGGGCACCAGGCCTGACAGAAATTAAGGACTGTCTGGACAATGCTGTCATATATTTTAGTATCCTATTTTTAGTCCTGTCAGGAACAGGGAGTTGGACTGAATGATCCTTACATGTCCCTTCCAGTTTAAGATATTCTATGATTTACAAAGTCCAGGACACTTCCTACTGGCTGTATGAAGGTAATGCTATTATAGGAACAACGCATTCCTATGAGGAAAATGAACAGTACATTTGCTGATCTAATCTAATCACTGTTTTAGAAAGATAGAGCAATTCGTATCCAATTGGATATGAGGAAGCAGTGCTGCTTGATGAGTTGGCAGGAATTACATGCTCTTTTTCCAGCCTTGTCTGTCTGCTGATGGGTCAGCTGTGCTGCTGCATAGCCAATAAGGCCTCTGACCATTGATGGATGGCACAAAAAGAAGGTATGCCTTTGCAAGCTGATTAGGGAATTGGAAAAAGGATGCTTCAACACACTGGTTTATACACAGGGCCTCTGTAGCCTTGATAATCTAGCCAATTCCCTGGACTGCAGGGAAAAGAAAGGTGAAAGAAGGAGTTGAGTAATCCATCTGAGCTAATAATAGCTATCAGCAACTAAAGCAGATGGGGTCAATGAGCTCTCCTTTCTCCTCCCTCACTGCTGAATTCACAACCATAGCTTGGAATATGTTGTAGCTTTCAGTCATTGTACAGCATTGTACAGCAAATTACTGAGCACCTTAAATAAAGAGGGAAGAAAAGGGCATGTACCACGAGAGGTTAGTTTGTAAAGCATGATGGCCCTCGGGCCTACAGAAGGGCTCCACATCTTCATTAATACAGGTTATTTTTGCTCGAGTTGCTCTGCAGGGAATTTTAATGTTCGGTAGGCTTCAGTGATGTAAGAATTGGGTAGGGGTTCCCTGAACGAGGCATGTAGCAGTGGCCATGTCTCAAGAGGCAACCCAAACCTTAACCCATATCTAGGTTATACACAACTTATCCAACAGATGTGGAGATGGTGAAGTCTGGTTTCCTATGGTTTCACCTTGCATCTAACAGGATACATACTTGCATTGTTTCTGCAGGACTAGATTTCAAGAAATCCTTACTGTAGCCTTCTCAGGGTGTTCTCCTCACTTGCCTATTTTCTTGCTGGAGGAACTTAAAATATCTGAGGCTGGCAAGTTTTTTTTTACATTGGACTGGCTGGCCAGCAGGATTAAATGTTACTAGAAGGAGACTGAGTCAAGTTATGTATACACATAAACGTATACACACAATGCACCATTACATAAACCTCAGTGCCTCAGGAAACGAAGCTATAAGTAGCATGAGGTGTAGTAGGAATATATCAAAAATGGTATTTTCCTCACATAGCTAAAGAGTCAGTTAAGTTTGTTTGGACACCTGGTGGTTCAATAACATCTGAACATGTACATACACAGAGAGAGAAAATTATCAGAAGAACAAAAGGAGACATGTCACTATGATATTTTTGAAGTGTGGGTGTGCTTGTAATACCGTATACACGTGCAGGTGTACCGAGCAGTAGGTATAATTTAAAGCATATTTCTTAAAGCAAGTAGAATTGGTTTTATTCTCCTTGCAGAAATAAAGAGTAATATATTCAAGATTGGTAGTGGAACTACATTTTCAAACCTAAGTAGTGGAGTACTGTCCGGCTGTAGAGGACAGAAAGTCCTTCTGCAGTGTTTTCTTTCAAAAGAAAAGAAATTCATTCAAAACACAACATCTATGGCCAAGTTGATTTGTCCTAAACAGCCCATTGCAGATGATTATAAGCTACATTTGGCTTTGCTCTCTGTTTCATGTGGAACAAGATGCTGTGGCAACCTATACATAGTCATAATGGTCACAGCGAAGTTACAGAATTCCCCGTTACTCCAGAAGTGTTGTGTGGCTGGTAGATTAGGGCAAGATGCTGCTCCCCATGTTCAAGATTTGCCTCATGATAAGGATATTTTTGGTTAAGTTGGTCCACAGAGAATTCCTCCCCAGAGTTCAATATGCTTCAGTGATGTAGGAATTAGGTTAGGCGTGAGATGAAGTCTGCAATCCTGTCTGATGTAACTGTAAATGACTGAGGTTAAGTTGTAGACAGCAGGAATCAGCTACTTTAATTCACTGGGACATGTACAACACTTGGTAAGTTGTAAAACAATAATTCATAAAAGCAAAGATGGCAGTGTTTAGTTCTGAATTATATCTATGGAGCTATTTTCTTCCTTTGAAGTTTAAATATCGAAAGCACTGAGTTCTTGTGCACAGTTGAATTCAATGCAGGCATTTCTGAAAGCAGCTATAAATATATTTACCTCTCCAAACTTGACTAAGGCTCTGGTAAGTGCAAAATATTCTCAAGTCTGTTTTGCATTCTCTCAGTTAATGTTTTGATGTCTGTCTTCATCTTTATGCTACCACAGAGTTGGCATGGCACACACAAAGCATTTTTTCCCAGCTCCCAACCATATCATAAACTCTACAGGCTTATAAAGCAGTGTTTATTCTGGTGACATTCCCTAATGCAGCAAGTATAAGGATGCCTAGCAGGGAAAAGAGATGATTTGGGTACAAATAACTACTAATAGTAAAAATTTTACTGTACTGGGGAAGAAAATTTTCAGGGGTTAACTGGCCACAGATCACAATTGTTCTTGTAGAAAAGCTGCTTTGAACTATGCATGGAAATCCCTGCTTGGGACTGCTGGAACTGAGCAATGATCCAATGACATTCCCCAGGGAAGCTTTCTTGGCATGGCCTGTGCTCAGTCCCCTCCAAACCTGATATTCACAGAGTAGAGAAAGGAATAGCATAGAGGTATCTACAAAATGTTCCTTGTAGTTGTCCTACAGTTTAACTGAACTCAGTGCAGGAGGTGAAAAAGCATCTGTGCGGATGGGGGAGCATTCCCAGGTCCCAGGAATGAGGCACCATAGTCCCTTTTCCTCCTTCTCCTGGTATCTGAACAGATACTTCTCTATCTGGTATTGTAAGCCACAGACATTCAAAACTGTCACCCAGAAATAGGGTGATTGGTTTTAGTAATCAGATCATCTTTGCTTCTTTACCTTTTGGTGGTGGATCTACAGATTGCCTTTTTGGGATTTTTTTTTTTTTTTAATATTGACAGAAAAGGAATTTACTTCTCTCTCATTCATTTATTTGCCAGAGGGTTTTTTCAATAGCAATTTTTAAAGGTTTCATGCAGCACCAATGAACATGACATTTTCTTAACAATATGTAGATTGGAATTCTCTGTTAAACCAAGGCAGAGGGTTTAAGAAAGATACCAAATATCACATTCCACACTAAAACAACTGCTGTTCAAACCATTATTTATAAACATGGACTAAGTAAAATATAAAGAGTCCAATGATTAGCAAAACACAACCTCGATAACATGTGTGAGAATCAGACAGGCTTCACAAAACGACACCAGACAACAAGGTAGAAAACAAATAATTTCTTTATCATGTGATGTTCTCAGAGAAGAGCTTCATGACCCTGGAGCACTGAACATCCCTGAAAAACTTTGAGGTTGCAAGAAATGCAAGAAAATTATGCTCTAATTATGCTTTCCTTAAAGGAAACCTGGCATAGCCAACCTGAAAAAGCTTGATTAGGAGCTCGATTCTGACTTCATATAGAATCATAGAATCATAGAATCAGATGGGTTGGAAAGGACCTCTGAGATCATCAAGTCCCACCCTTGATCCACTACCACCACAGTTACTAGATCATGGCACTCAGTGCCACATCCAGTCTCTTCTTAAATACCTCCAGGGACGGAGAATCCACCACCTCCCTGGGCAGCCCATTCCAACCCCTGAATATCCCCTCTGTAAAGAATTTCTTCCTAATATCCAACCTAAACCTCCCCTGGCAGAGCTTGAGACCATCCCTCTTGTCTTACTGAGAGTGCCTGGGAAAAGAGACCAACCCCCAACCTGGCTACAACCTCCTCTCAGATAGTTGTAGTGAGACTACAGACTTAAGTCAAGACTCTCTGAGAGTTACTTATCTCAGTTCAACTATAGTTTTATAAGTTTTAGTGGTTTGTAGCATTTGAATAAATGTTTTTGAATAGCTGTGCGACTGACAGGTGCTTCTGCAGGGCTCAACTCCTGCCGTGGAGAAGAAAGACTCTTGTGGGTGTCACAGGCTCTGGTTCAGTCCCCAGAGCACCTGGTCACCTCATTTGGCTGCTGTCCTTTCTCAGTCTGGGCAAAGCCATGATAGGCAGCTATCTCTGTTATCCCATTGTGTACAGTTCAGAACAAGACCACCAACACTCAACAGATGCATCTACCTCACCACAGTCTTTTCAGCAAGGAGCCAGGTAAGGACTAGATTTCCTTATTGAGGTGGGCAGGGCTATTAGCAAGTCCTATGCAAGAGCCATAAGCATTCTTCATTCCTAAATCATATGGCTTGGCTTCTGGAAAGAAAATTATTGGTCTGTGCTGGTATGCAATAGCCTTTTAATCAAGTGACTGAGGATTCTTTTTTGTAATTTAAAAATACAGACCTGGTAACAATCTATAATGATTCACTGGGACCACTTTTCAGGGAAAAGTCTTGAGTAGCATCCTTCAAATTTTACTAAACACTTGTGAGGTAAGAATTAATGTCTGGCTCTACAGATGGGTACATTTTGCTCTGTGAAGGTAAGAGGCCAATTTCATATAGGCAACTAGAACCTCATGGCACTCAATAAACTCTGGCAAACATAAGCCAGGATGTTTTGTCCACAGTGGGAATGCGAGGTGACTGGTGTGTTCAGTTTCCCAAGTGTTTTGGCTGCTAGTCATATTCTTTAGCCATTGGGCTCTTCTGCCTGGAGTGCCTGAGTGCTGTGGTCAAGGTGTACTGCAGGCTACTGCATGTTTGCATGAAGTGGGCTCTGACTCAAGGCAGTTTGACTTTTTTTTTCTTCCTCAGATCACTTTTTCCCTGCTCTCTAGCTATACCTAGGCAGTGAAGAAAGTAAAATGCAGAACTTATAAAAATAGTCACATTGAACTGAAAAAAATACTAGCTTTAATCCTTTTTGTTTGTTCCAGCATCTATAAAACATTATTACCTATATATTAAAATACAGCAGATGTTGGTCAAGCTTTTCTACAGACTTAAAGCTAAGTTTCCATGACCATCTATTGTTCCTGGAGTGAGAGATTGGGGAATGGTTAAGCTTTCTTGGGTGTTTCATAAAGGCAGTAACCCTTGTGTGAGCTGTTTCAAGAGTGAGCTGAGTACTCTGTCAAGATGTTTAGCAGGTAAAGCCTCTGCACACAGAGGGTCGTTGTAGTCATCCTATCCCTTGGTGTCTATGGTCATAGTATTGGATGTGATGTTATTTGGGAACGTTTGTTTTGGTTTTGGCAAGCATTTTGACTAAGTCCATTTCACTTGACTTCTTGTAAATCAATCCATGTGGATTGTCTGCTTATGGTCTATGTTCACCATCTGATTGCTTTTAATAGTGCATTAAGCAACTCAACTATTTATCAGATTTGTGCACAGGAATATTTGAGAGGCACTCAGACACAAATGCCAATCCATTCATTAAATGCATTTACCACAAAAAAAAAAAACCGCCAAAACCTACAGGAAACTATTTTGTTCCAGGAAGGTGTGAGTATAGGAACTGTTGGTAAATTTGATTACTTTTTTTCACCTTAAAATCACAGACTATTTATATTCCTATATAGAAAAAGCCAATAATATTTACAGAGCATGTTTAACACTTCTGAAGCAGACTCTTAAAGGATTCTCTTTTCCTTGTCTTTCTCTACATGCTCTTCAGGCACTGTTCTCCTATGCACGGAATGAGTCATCCATTCAGGGCACACAAATCATATTCCCGTGCTGAATCATGCTGGCCAAATACAGTGGCAAGCATCAAAAAACTGAGAAGATACTTTGCCTCAAAGACACAAATGGAAATGGAATGTGTCTAAACTATTACAAACACTGGTTGAGCAATTCTGACAAATATATAAAAATCATTACTCTCTTGAGATTAGGAAAAGGAGTAGTTGCAGGAACAGAAGAACTAATGAAACCTAACTTCCTATGAATCTATTCCATTAATATGTAGAAATTCTTTATTAATCTATTAAATTATTTAAATCTATTTTTCTTAAATCTATTTATTATTCTTGTCTTTGGTTTGAAAAGGATGAATGGGAATATCTTTCATTACAGAACTTTTATCTCTCTCTGAGGGGACTTTCTTACATCTAACAAGACTGTTTCATCTCAGAAAGCAGGTTTAAAGGATCTTTTATTTTTGGTAATTAGGAGTCACCAAACTAGAAGCAGTGCCTGAAGGGTTAGTAGTAGCAGGAAGGGAAGTGCTGTTGGAGGAGAAACTTAGGAAGATCCCATAATATCTCAGGTGTTGAAAGACAAAGCAATAAAGCAAGTCAAAAGGTGATAAAGTTATTTGCCTGCATATGAAATAAACTTTAAGTCTCCTATAAGTACACCTAGGATTGCATTGCCCAATAAAGCAGTAGTTTTATTCAGGGTCAAATGCAACCTAGTAGCTTGCAGAGTAGCTTCCAGTTTGAATATACACAATGAGAAATTAGACTGATTTGCATGGTTATGAAATAGCCAAAAGCATGCTGAGGTGCTTCAGTTCAGGCACTGATCGTTGTTTGGGTGCTTTCAGTTTTGGTTTGATTATACAGAAGTGCTATAAACAGTTTCTGAATAACTTCTGAACTTGAGACCTATTTATGAGGTAGGACAGGTCCAAAGTTTCACATACTATTTCAGTTCACAAACAGTGCTATTCACATGTGACTCAACTTGTATCTGGGCAAAATCTTAGGCAGACCAAGGGGGCAATGTATGGTAAGCCTTTTCCTTTTGGGATGGCGTAACTTTCAGCTTATGATTCTAACCAGAACCCGGTGGATGCAGTAATTTGACCTGTGCTGCTCAGTCTGTGCTAATGGCAGTTTGAAGCACCTTGCAACAGATTGCACAGGAACCCTGCTTGGAGGAAGGGCTCCATTCGTAGGGAGCAGGAGTATCACTAGAGCTTTTTCTATTAAAGAACAACAGTTTCACTTCAGAAGTTTCAAGGTGATCTAGCAAAAAATACATGAAACAAGACTAAGTTGTGAACCACACATGAGCTGCTGTAAGACTTGAGGCTGTCAGACAGTGAAGGGGCTATTGCTTGGCTAAACCTCTCAGCAGAGTGAGCTGCAGTGCTGCATATTGAGAATATGATATACTTGTGAGTTTTGCTTCTGATAAAATAATATTAATAACCTGATATCCTGGGGGAGGACTCTGGAAGTGCAAAAATTACAAAGCGTGGGCCCATCTGCAATGAACTGGTTTAGATGGCTTCTAAAATTGCGCTTAAAACCGGGGAAATAGGTATTCTCCACAACCAATTTGGCCTCTCCTTTCTTCTCCCAAGGCTTTTCATTTCCACATTTCCAAACACATCAATTTTAAACCACGTGGAAGAGGCCAGGTCATTTGCTACCATGGAAAGTGTTGAACAAGACACACTTCTGGAACCTGGCCACCAGCTGTGCCACATTTACTTTAGTGAGGCTCCTGCTACCTACATAAGGTCTTTAAATTAAATAGCAGCTATGATAAGTAAGTAAATAAAAATCCCAGCTCTCTGGAAAGTGGGAACTATTTTCCCTTTTCCTTTGTTGTGACTATAAGCTCTCCCCTCTGAGGCCAGAGAAGAGCTAGCAGAGCCGCCTGCCCAGCAGCATCCCAGCAGCTGCCAGTTACCCCAAATGGTTCAGCATGCCCGGGAACATCAGCGTTGGCCAATGTCATGCAAAAGGGCTGGTTGTCTGCCTGCGCAGACCTGCACAGCTATGTGAGTGTGCGCTCTGCGAATACCAGCAGTACCACCCAGACTCCAGTCATTAGCCTAAGGTCATCACCACATTTCTGTGCATGGGAGTGTCTGCATTTTATGTATCACTACGGCTTGTCTGGGTGTGTATATATTTGTTTGTGTGCTTGCTCTGTAGTGATCCAACCTATCTTACACGTATATTTTAAAATATTTTTTAAAAAGAGGGTAGATATCATTATCTAAGGGCAAGTGAAGTGCAGAATCAGAGGCTATTTGCTATTTATCAGAGTCCTTTGCTGAAGGATACAGAGCAAGCATTTGGCAGAGACGTGCACTGGTACACCAGGTTTCTGACACAAAGAAGTGTCAGTCTCCACTAAGCCGTGTTACTTTTTTTGCCTCTTCTGTGTAGGAAGCACTCTGAATTGTAGATTACCTATCATGAATTTATACTGTTGTGCTTCAGAAAGCTCTGTGGCAATGGAGAGAGGAAATGCTATTTCTTTCCTCTACCACCTCTGCTGCTATTGACATCAAGACTTAAGCTCAGCAACAATTTACATTGACTAAAGCCTGAACAGCGACTAACTGCTAACAAGCTCATGTGCATCCTCTAGCAAATGTTTGCTACAATGACCAGCCAAGTCCAGCTGCATTCATTTCCAGTGACGAAAGCAGGTGGTCATGGACCCAATTATGACTGAATGCTAAATCAGAGTTCTGCATTTACCTGATCCAGCAATTAGGCCAGCCCTCTGCTCTGCTGCAGGTTTATTTGTAATGATCACTCTTTTTTTGAAATTATTAGTTTGGGTTATTATGGCAGAGCTTACTGAACAGCAGGCTGTTTGGCAGCTTTCGGGTTTGGAATTTTTTTTTTTTAGAGTAGTTTTTACCCCAGAGTTTTTCAGTAAAACAAATACGTAGAAGGAATCACTTCTGGTAGTGACGCATTTTGTTCATAAGATGTTTTCTTTAGCAACATTATTCAAAAAAGTCTAGAAATAAAATTCATTCTTAACCAATGAATTAAATAATTTCAACTTCAAAATGTCTGAACAGACAAGAAACAATCTTTTGAATTTTTTTTTTAACCAAACACAGTTTCTGGAAACAGCATACATTATCAGTATGGCCTAGTCTGTGCTTCTCACAGAAACTAAAATTTACATGACAAATGTGCCCACCTTCAAAGTAGACTATAAACTCAGAGAACCAACTGAATAAATCACTTTGCAAGGGACAAATACGTTCCTCTGGTCTTTTTTTAGACTCCAACCCCCTAGTGCAGAGATAGTCTTTATTTTATACTATCTATTGGAACAACCCACTGCTGAAACTTAAGAAGTAATTGTTTCCACCAGACTTGATTCACATCATAAAAATCAGCTCGTGTCCTCTTGTTGACACCTCTGTGTAGGGCAGGAACTGAGCAGATATTCAGACTGGATGTTGTTTAATTTCAGGTAGAGTTAGTGAGATCATATAGTGTAAAGTGAAGAATTTACTCCTTAGAATAACATGTTGGGTGTTTTTTAATTCATTTCTCAGCTCTTAATCACATTCTCACATCTCATTGTAGATTGTGAACTACGAGCCACATATGAAACTAAAGGAGTCAAGGAGCCTGTGTGTATTTTTGTGATATAATTTCAACACTTACCTGTGTAGTTGCTGTGTAGCCATTGAACCCCATTCTGTTACAGAAAAAATAATTAAAAGAGTCTTTTTCCCACTTTTTATTTTTTTATGTGAAGAAGACAGACAAGCTGGAAACAAACTCCATTCCTTTTCCTTCCCTTTCTGCCTCCCCTGCAAAATCAGTTAAAAACATAAATCCTGAGGCTATAATTTGATGAGCTTGATCTCTTCTTTTATAGGTTAAATCACTGGGCATACCCAACAAGCAGAGCAGAAAAAGTACTTTCTGTTTTGTATGTGCTGCTTTTCCACAGCAAATCAATATGCATCCAGAAGTCTTCAAAGATCAAATGCTGTCCCCTTTCTTTCTCTGCCCTTGTAAGGTATTCCGAGGAATCTGATGCTTGAGATAAAGGAAAGTCGTCAAGCCACAAGTGTTCATGGTCCTGAGTACCCTCATCTTTCTTGAGGCTCTGCTAGGATCTGTGGAAGCCATATGTGCACCTATAGAGGCAGGTCTCTTTTCTTAGTGCTGTTCAAAATTCCAATGCCCCTGCACGTGGATGGACTTATGGACAGGTTTGATAAGTTCTTAGAGGACCACATTCCTTAAATAACTTGTCAGCAACTCGTTCCTGCAATTTTTTGGGACATAAGATCAAGAGCTTGCCCCACGGCCCTATAAATCAGCAGGGCTGTGTTAACCTAGGCAAGTTTGAATGTAGACTGAGGTGTTGGACATGCTTCCCTTATTTTGTTATGCAGTGTTTTCCTAATGTCATGCACATACTGTACAAAACAGAGATTTACATATTCAGTAGTGCTATCATAAAGCTCCACACTAAAGGCCAGATTCCAAAGCCTTTACTCATGGTGAGAAGGTCCCTCCTCCATGAGTAATGCCTTTGACATTAGGGAAGCTCCTGGTGAAATGAAGTGTTACTTAACACATGGTAAGCTTTAGAGCCTTTCCCTGTAAAATTAGGGGCAAATATTGTCTGTTCCCCTCCTGTACTTCTGGGTTGATCTAATCCCACACACACAGATCCTGGGTAGGTTAGTGTTATGTGGGAATGAAGCCAACAGCCTCACGTATGTAGCAACCTGGTGTCGGAGACAAATCAGGGGAACTCAACCCGAATCACCCCCCACCTCTATGGATATCTCAAGAATCTGGCAGTCCCTATACACCCAACTCTCCACAAGTATTTTCTGTAGCTGGATAGAATGTGTGTCCCACTCCATGAGTTCTGGGAGAGAGCAGCTCCTCAGTTGGCACAAGGGACAAGCCTTCTCTGCTGTTTAAAACTAGCTTCAGTGGTGGTGGATGAAGATCATTCACTCCCCAGAGGAAGAAGAAAAAGAAGAGGTGTTCTGTGTATGTAAATGCCTTAAAAGCTGAAGAGCAGTGCCTAAGGTGCCACTTTTGCTTGCCAGTATTAATTCAGTGCGCGAGGAGAGCAGCCATACTGTGTCAAATTAAAATTGGTGTTTCCATGACACCTCTCCTTGTCCATCCCAAACAATCCCAATGGCTGCTGTGGTGTTATACCTTTCCTGAGAAAATGATTGTGCTTCTGTCCCTGTATTTAACAGCCCTCAAGGAACTTGAATTCTTTTATGCATTGCTCATATGCATCACAATATCCTGTGGCAGTGAGCTTCACAACACAGCTGGGCACTGAGGAGAGAAGTCTTTGGTAACAAGGTTCTTGTGGAGTGTGGCCTATGGGGCCGCAGGAGATGGCCAATGACCTCTGCTCTTCTTGGGCAGGTGTCAGCAGCTCAAGTTTCCCAATGTCCTGGCCTTGTCCTCAGCAAAACTGGTGCTGATTAGCAATGTCATTGCTATTTGTGCTGTAGTTATTATCTGTGTTAAAAGTAGTTCTCTGCATTAGACCCAAATTTATAAAGACACTGTGGTATTTAATTCTTGAAGAAAACATCTGTGCTGTTTTGAATATGAAGTCTAATCTTCCAGCCTTGAGTAAAGGCATATTGGTGAAACATTGGAAGAGAGCTTGCAGGACTTGTTATACTTGTTCTGTGAATAAGACGAGGCTTTCTACTTCACAGACTGTCCTTCTGAGGAATTCTACTGGCACTAAAGTAAACAAATGCCTTTCCTAGAGAAATACTGCTATTTAAAATGCTAAAGCTGGTTTTTTTGTTTTAAAATAGAAAGAAAGCAAATACATCATTCCACTCTGACTGCCAATGGCAGTGAATTATTTGTGTGCTTTGGACCAGCCTATGAGCACATACACAACCAGTATGTAGCAAATCCCACCTGAGTTCATTGCCCTTTTTCACATTTGACTCTGAGTAAGTCTGAGTGGGTTCCATATCGAGGGTAAAAGCGAGGGTTGAAGCATCTATACCAGTTGAAACCATGGAGTTTGCTGCTCATGGCCTCTGTTCCCCCCCCCTTCCCCACACATACAAATGAATGGCCTCCCCCAAGGTTTTACCCTTGTTTTAATCCCTCCTAGAAAATGAAGTGTCAGATGTTCATACTAATGTAGTGGTTAACCAGTCTGTGGTAAGAACTCTTGGCTGAACTGGCCTGATTTATACTGCTCTTGTCACCACAGCAGTAATTAAGAGTGATCAGAGCAGCAATGTCAATGCTCTATCTCATCAACTTTGCCCTCTTTCTATTTCAGGGAAGAAACTTCACTTAAAATGTGAGAGTGCAGGGGTTGCCTCAAACAGAAAACCCCATCTCAGAGATACCAAGCCAAAATCATGGTGAAAGCTAAAGATTTTAAGAACACTTAACCGTTCCTAAAGCCTTTCCTCTCTGTAAAGCACCATGTAGTTATTGAGTTGCTATTCTTAAAAATTGTTTACGTATTTGTGCAACTTGTTATCTCCATTTTACCTGGGGAGGGTTAGGCTCACACAGGCTTCCAGCTTTTGAAACTCTGTCTTCTACTTCAGCGATTAATTTTTTTAGGCCACACACAGCAATTTACCAACTTTGGGACAGACTTTTTACCTTTTTGCACTAGTAAGCTGTGAAGGTCTCCCAGAGAAGCAGTGATGGGCTCCCACTTGTGTCTTTGAAACTTTTTCATTGTCATTCTTATTTTCCCTTGCCTCCTTCTTTGTACTCACATAAGCCTGGTGTTCATTTACGGTCAATCTTCTGGTTCCTGAGAAACTGTAAATGAAAGGTGACCTCCTTGGTTTTCTTTCCTAAGGGAAGTCTGTGTGAGCCCATGGTCGACTCTGCAGGGAAGGCTTCTGACTTCTGTGTGGGCTTATTCAAGTAGGTCTGGCTTCTGTTGCACTTTCTGTTAGCTTCAGGGGTGAGATGCAGAGATAAAAACAAAGGTCAGGAGCAGATCTGTAAATGACAAACATCAGAATCATGGAGCACATATGCTTCTCTCATTAGCTGTAACAAGTTTGGAAACCTTGGTCTGCACCAATGTCCTGATATAGTCTCTTTACACTTCATAAACAAGCCTGGAGAGAGCATTTAGATACACTGCAGTGTGCTCCAATTCAGATAAGGTCACAGAGTTGCACTCTCTAAACCTGCCATTATTCCTGAGGCACTACAAAGGACACATTTCAAGTCAAACAATCACAGCTTCTTGCCAGCTTTTGATTTTTCAGTCTGGAAGCCAGATGCATGCAGTCATTACATCTATTGGTCCCCAGCCCTGTTAACGAATTTTAACCAAATCCCATATAAGAGTGAGGATCTCACGAGCCTCGTGAAACCTGGTGGTATGTAAAGAGGAGATGCTGCAGCCTCAGCAGCTATCTGTTGTGTCACTGGCAGCCCATGTGTCCAATTACCATGCGGACATCTCCATACCAGCTGTCTCAAATCCAGTGTGGAGGACACAGGAGGGTAGTGCAGGTGGCAGGCAACAAGGGGAGAAAGCAAATTTCATTTGTAGAAAACCAGTCTTCAGTAGTTCCACTGCTGAGAGGCCCAGGCATTTGTTGCTTTCTCCATATAGAAAGGGCATTTCTATATACTGCAACCTTATAGAAAACAGGGAAAATCTTAAACCACTCTTCCATGTCCAGACTTCTAATTAATTCCCACATGAGACCCTCATCTCAAATTAATAGGTTGGGCAGGGAACATAATGAAAAAGCACTCACCCAAGTAAACCAGAAAAGCCAAATTATTGGTTTGCATGAGTAAGCACTGGCCGGGTGTCATGGGTTTGCCTTGGGCCAATTTCTCTCACCCCCACACAATTGCTATAAGTTGAGATAAGAGGAGGCCGGTCGCCAAAACCATGACACTGGGTAAGTGAGGGCTAGGCAATGTAGCATGAACACACAAAGAGAGAATATTACTGAAGTTTAAATTGATAAAACCTTGAGGAAACTTGAATCATTGGTGATAAATTTCTAACTTCAGAGGAAGTTAGGTTTAAAGGAAAAGGGGCTGGTTTAAAATATATTTAACATCTCAAATTTCATGTATTTATGCCAAAGTTGCTTTCCCACTCCCACAGACTGGGAATAGAAATTGTGGTCCTCACTTTCCTCTTCGAAAACTGCAGCATCAGTTGTTTTACAGTCAAATAAGCAATGAAGTCAGGAAGGAAGCAAGTCTGGAAAAGTTAATGCTCTTGTGCTGTGTTTCATTTTTTAAATGAACTGGGTCTCTAGTTCTGCAGAAGTGGCTGGGAAAGGAAGTAATGCATGAAATCAAATGACGAGGAGCTTGTAGTTTGGGGAGCTGCTTATGAAGGTGGGATGATGGAGAATGTGAAGTAACCTATCCAATCTGACTCATTTCAGAAAAAAAAAATTGGCAAGAGACAGGTCTCTTTATCCTCATATATCCCCAGGCTGCTTCACGGGTTGCTTTCTATTACACCAGGATATTGCATTCTTACCAGTGGTGCAGGATATCACACACTAGTGAGGGTCTGATGGAGGTGGGAGTGTGCACACGGAATGGATTAGAGGTTCATATCCTCTTGCTGTCATGTCACATGAGGATTTTAAGGGCTGAATCTGAATTTGGAGAAAAGGAAGCTGCAGAGACAGCCGTATCCTAATTACCTCTGGAAAGTTCACTGAAGTGCTCAGAGAATTGCTCATCTGTCTGAGCAGAAAAGCTGTTGAGAGCTCAAGAAGTAAATACCAGAGAGTTGAGATCAAACACATACCCTGAGGTGTATTGGGGACCATGTTATAAATAGGAAGGAAGGAAAAGCTCAGGAGCATTCAGGTGACCTCTCTCAACCCCTTTTTGTAGCTATGTTTTGACAGCATCTAAAATGTGATGGCAGATCTTGATTATCTGGTTTGTGGACTGACTAACTTTGCCCTGATTCAGTAGCAGCACCTGATTTCTGTGGATGCAGTGGCCAGCTCTGGCTCCCACCCTGCCTATTCACTGGTGTGTGCCACTGGAACAGCTCCCTGAACAGCTGCCTGGCTGCTTTCAGTCTACTCTTTTCATTAGAGCTCTTATACACGTTTTGTGTTATCCTTGGGTTTATTTCACCTAGTTTATCTCGCAGTATTGCTGGGTAATGGCATTCTCATGGTGCTTGGCATTCTCATCCCACTGCCATTTTCATATCAAGTGGTTTTTTAGGTAACCTGTAAAAGACTGGGTTTGTTTATGTTCTGGGTTTGAGGTCAGCTCAGTTTGGAAACCTCAAAGACTGAAGCTGGGATCCAGGTCCTGTCTTGATTTCTGTAGATTAAAACTTTGGTGCGAACTCAAATATTTCATTGTTGTTTTCTTTTTTTTTCTAGAAACGGCAGATTGTGGGCAATGGTATTGGCAAAGAGAAAGGAAAACAAGGAAGAGGGTAAAATAAAAAATTTTTTAAAGCATTCTGGTGTGGATTGAGAGTGTGCTTCTGAGTGTGATCCCCTTTGTGCCATGGCCTTGGGGTGAGTAACCTGCATTTCTTCCAAATAGAGTTAAACTGACAGATGTGCTCTGGGGGTGTATGTAGCATACTCTGACAAGTAATGGACATTCAGTCCACTGGATCACAAGAGGCAGTCTGAACTAAAATGCTCAGAAAGACATGCAGTGAGGATGTCAGGGCTTGTGTTGCAGCTGTTTTGCTTTACAAATCCAATCCTCCAACACCGCGTTACCCAAATCTCAGTTTTCAGTATTGAACATTGCTATGTTTGCCAAACTGCCTGAAGGCCTTCCCCAGGGGCATCTACATTGGATCCTCCTCATTTGAAAATAAAGATGCTGTTGGTGGGAAGTCAGGCACTTTGTGACGTCTCTGATTTCCAGAACCTGCTCTTCTGCTCAGTTATATTTGCTGATGGTCTCCAACAGGCTGCAGAAAACATTCACCTGAGAAAGATTTTGGAAGTTAGAGGTACGACAAAAGAAAAAAGGCAACTGGTTGCCTGGCTGTGTTCTATGGGATTTCTCTCGTGCAGTTGTAGTATCTCTGGGATTTAGGTTGGATTAGTCATAATTAATTGACCAGCCTTTGCCACATATGTCTTTATTACTTAGTTATGCAGTGCTGAATAAAATGTGATAGAATTTTTTTCTAAAGCATAATGACTTATTTTGCTTTAAATAAAAATTACCCTCTACTCTGTGGTTAAAATGCTTTGGGAACAAAACCTTAAAGCACATGACAGAAAAGTGCTTTTTCCATTCTCTTCAGTGACAGCTTTACTATTGGACTTAGTTTTCCTGTGAAAAAAATGCAAGGTAATGATTTCAGTGGCATATCTCTGGAGTCACAGAGAAGCAAGAAGCAAGGAAGTGTCTATAAGCATTAGGGTACTTACTGTCTAACAGGGCTGGGAAAATGAGTCAAGGCAGAGACACCTCCATAGTGAAAAATAAGGAGTGGATATAAGGGAAAGTTGACTAACTTTATATTTGCTAGCCTGAATAAGGACTGGTAGCTGTAGTTGTTTAGCAGAATCACAGTGTTGCAATCTCTTATCTGTGTTCGCTTCAGCAAGAGATGGCTGAATTTGAAGAAACCCCCATTAGCCACACCCTTGATGCAACTCACATTCTTTGTACATTTACTCAGGGTTACGAGCTTTCCTCACTCTCTCTTTGCTGTAGATTTTGCAGCTCTACAAACACCCAAGGAGACAATATTTTGAGCAAATGGTTTTGAACATGGCATTGAACTTCGTGTGGGAGCTGGGAGGGGGTCAGACAAAGGACTTGGAAGGGGCAGGATAAATACAACCAATGCCAGCCAACCATCATACCTGAGCTTGGCTTCATGCCACTGTTCCTAAGCCAAAGTTCGTGGCATGGGCTTGTGTTTTGTTGTCCCCATCTCTTTTTCACTGTGGACATACATGGGCTATGACAGGCTATGCAGTGGGTCAGGAAATAGGCGAGCAAGGCTATAAAGCTCATTTTTTGCTTATGCAGAACCGACAGTGACAGTAATGCAATTAGCAGCATTAGTGTTCCTAATCAAATACCTGCTGTTACTGGTCACCCATCTTGAATAACTATACAGTGTGAGCTGGTAATGTTCCTGTGCACCAGTACAGGCTGGGAGCTGACCTGCTGTAAAGCAGCTCTGTGGAGAAGGCCCTGGGAGTCCTGGTGGACAAGCAACTGTTCATGAGCCATATCCACGAGAGGGGACTGTATGGATGTATAGACGTAAGTGAAGGGAGGGTGTCAAGAGGATGCAGCCAGGCTCTTCTTGGTGGTGCCAAGCTACAGCACAAGAGGCAACGGGCAGAAACTGATCCCGAGGAAGTTCCCTCCGAACATGAGAATGAACTTCTTTACTATTCCGGTGACCGGGCACTGGAACAGATTGCACAGAGAGGTTGTGGAGTCTCCCTCACTGGAAATACTGAACTGTCTGGATGCAATCTGGTGTAAAGTGCTCTCAACTGACCCTGCTTGAGCAGGGTCTGATGACTGACTATGGTCCTTTCCAACCTTATCCATTCTGTGATTCTGTGTTAGCTCTGCTTCTACTGACATCCGATTTATTGACAGCATGTTCAACTGTGCATGTTCATGTGAACATGATGTTCACAGTTATATGAACAGCATGTTCACAGTTGTATGATCTCTGCTTGAGGAAAGAACTATATGTAGCACAGTAATATCAGCGTAAGTGACCTTAACAAAGTACAGAAATAAGGCAGAAGCTTGTTTTTATGTAGGAAGTTGTACTGTTTAGTAACAAAGATTTTGTATATAACATACCTTATTCTGTGACAGTATCAGTCCTTGTGCCCTTATCCATACAAACTGTAAATTTTAGTAAGGTAAGAACACAGCAAGAAATGCCTTGTTTCAGGACTTGCTAAAGTTGGGAAAAAACACAGTAGTCCCTATATGAAGTTACAAACACCAAAGGGATGGATGCTTTTAAGCAGAGCACGTATGCTACCCTTTGAAAAGATCGACTAGATGGCAGTGGACGACACCATATTGCCCAGGAGTTCAACTGAGATTTTGCAAGAGCGGACCACAAGTAAATCGGCATATTTTTGTCAACGTGGTGTAGTTATTCTTATGATACCCTGATAACATTGTTCGGTTTATGTTACCATAATGCTTATCTTCAATACTGAAAGAATTCGCTATATCCTTTTTTTCTCTTATAATTACTTTAGATGTTAATCAAAATACTCAAACCAATTTTTTTTTTCTGTTTTATACTGCACAAAATTTGGGGGTCTTTTCAAGGATAAGACATAATTCAGAGAATAAATAGCTCACACTTTCTCCCATGCAACAGCCACACAGGTTTTATTTTTATACTTATTGTTCTGTTGCCTACTTTCATTAGCATATGGGCTGGTGCTGCAAATCCCCAACAGAGTTTAAATAACATTAAAAGTCTATTCCTGATTTAAGTAACTTTTCCCTGAAAACACTGAACTTGATGGCTGAGATGACAGATAAAACCTGGACACAAAAAAAATAAAGAACCTGTAGGAAGCCTTCTGAGATAATACTATGATCACATGTTGAAATACCGACTGTGCAATTTATTATAACTAAGGTTTGATTTCAACACCCATGTGTGATTTCAATACTCATGTGTTTGTTGTTGTTGTCCTTTCTAAGTGATGTTATACAAACAAACAAACAGTGTTAAGAGAAGGGAGAGAGAGAATCTGAGTGTGTAAAAATGCCTCCCTTTTCATCAGGGACAGTCTCTAGAAGCAGCATGATCCAAGGAGGTTTAAGTAGAATGTTTAGAATGAATAGCTTTTGAGTGATAACCCTAGCTCTGCCACTAACGCTCTGCCCAAGGCAAATTATTTTACATCTATAAAATGGAAATGATAGCTACTAACCTGCTTTACAGGAGATTTGCAAAGATAAATTAGTTAATGTTTGTTCTATGTTTTCAACATGCAAAATGCCATAAAGCTCCATAAATTATTACCTCAGCCCTTGCTTTAAAACCTCAGTAGAATACAAACTACAATGCAAAATACAATGTCAACTGTCTCAAAAACCATGCAAAATCTGAGAAAATTGATTAAACCCCAGCTAATTCAGCTCTACTTCATTTCTCCTCTTCCAGTAAAAGGCCTGCCCTTTAGAATCACTTTTGCAACACACACTGAAGAACTGCATTGCCATCCAGGAATGGTTGCTGATGAATTTTTTTGGAGGGGAAAATGCTGACCCGCTCTCAGTGGGTAATGAAAAACAACACATTTTTGTTTCATTTAAGGAAAGGACCCAGTAGCAGAGATTTCTTTACTCTTGAGAGGATTTTGAGGCTCTACTCTTTTTTGAGGGAATGTGGAAGAGATAGGAGAATTAACCCTGCTTTTTTCACTCATAGGAAAATCAGTTATTCATCCTCTTAACAGCTTCTCTCCACATGTGGCAAAGTAATCAGCTCAGTGGTGCAGGCAAGTGGTGGTGAGCAATTGTAGCCAAATTCTGCAATCCAGAAGTATATTCATGTGAAAGAACTACCAGCTTACATGGAGTTCACTTCATAGGTCAGCATGTTTATGCTTAATATATAGAAAGCGAGCAAGTAAAAAGAAATCTGAAAAAAAGAGATTGTATTTAGTATTCTCATGATGAACTATCAATTTAAAAATTGGGGGTCAAAAGACTGGCCTTTGTCCCACAACCTTTGATGCATGCACACATGCAGCTGGTAATAAAAGTTTTGCAACATGAATATTGTATGCCCTTGGTCAAATTCCTGTAACTACGTTAGATTTAAAGGAGTTCTACCAAACCAGGTATGTGCCCAGCTGTTTAGGGAAAATGCTATTTGAATTCAAACCATTTCAGAAACTGTTCAAGGCCTGAAATTCCTGCCTATGATAAGCTTTTCAAACCACAGCCTTAGAGTCTCTTTATGTATCTCATGACTTTGACAAGCAGAGCACAATGCCACAAAAACAACACATTTGTGCTCACAAAGGTGGGAAGACAGAATCTGAGGCAGCTTGCTGTGCAGCCCCCTCAGCAATACTGCACTGCCAGCAGCAGATGAGAGTATCCCGTAGTGGATATCTGCAGTGTGGGAAAAAAAAAATAGAGAATTTGCCTAGTCTCTCCTTGCTCATCATGCTGGCAATGAAGGAGGAGTTTAGTTTGGATCAAATACTTGAGTTTATGTGCATTTATGTAAGGGCAGTACGTGATGGGAGGTGAAGCAAGTATGAAGCATTCCTGCTCAGTATAGCAGGTAGAATCACAATTGCACAAAAAATATTCTGCTAAGCAAGTATTTGTTCTTTAGCATGTTAGGACAGGACTTGGACAAGTTTCTCCACTCAGTTCACATGCAAAAGATGTTTTGTTCTTTCTTATGTTTAGTTTGTTTTTCATTTGTCACTTTGAATCCTTACTTTTTCTAGATTTTAAAAACTCTATTGCCTCCCACAGTGGTAGCTTGATGCTCAACGTGCAAATCCAGGGGCACATTTTTATTTAGTACAGAACTGAAGTTCATTTCTTGGTTATCTTAATTGCACTTCCTTTCTCATAATGCAAGCTGTAATCATCAGCATGTGCTGAGGATGCTTTGCAAATCTTCCTTCCCTAGAAACTGATCTCTTTTTCCTGGATCTCTTGCTTTTAAAGATCCTCCTATTTGTCTAAATAAATCAAAATGAACTACATACACATTGTGTTTAGAAAGTTGCACTGTGTGAAAATCTTTGAAGCAAATTGCACTAATATTGTATCGGAAGCTCAGGTTCTGCCCTCAGTTACAACCATGAAACCACTCAGGAGTAGAGTTCCTTGGATGTTATCAGTGTCTGAGTTTACTTCAAAGTACATCTTTCACATTATTTACAAAATATAATCAAACCAGAGTGTAAGCCAAGGCATTCAAAAGCTGAGTTGTAACCCAATTCATTTTAATAAACAATCACAGGCATGGTGGGATGATACATGGTTAAAGGCATGTGGTCAGGTGCTAGGATAAGTAAATGGATTGGTAGTTTTCTTTGCCTAGTTAAGACAGTAACTAATTAAACTATCAGAAAAAAAAAATTTACGGAGAAAGTTGATTGGTAGGAGAAGAGTAAGGTATCTCTCGGACGAACACACGTAACAGAGGTACAGTCAGTGACTATTTTGCAATCTATTGTATTCCAGTGCCCTGTGATAGACACAGGCATTTCAGCACGTAGTTTCCCAAACCTCATGTCATTACTGACTTCAGTTCTGGAGTTCCCACTTAATCGTAACAGTTTTACCGCTTCATATGCTATTGCCTGTGTAACTCAGGTCTTCTCAAGGACTTCATGAAGAAATTACCACCAGCATTTAACTAGACTGAGTGTCGAATCATGATTTACTCGAAGAAATCCCAGCCCAGCGCTTTTATGTCCTATTTACGTACCTGGGCGGCAAGACAGTGCTTCCTCCCACTTTCCAGAGGAACAGCTCTTAGAAAAAGAGCTTGTAACCATAAGCATATTTTAATGAACACTCAATAGCTTGGTTTCGCCTCTTGGAGGAAAACACGTTGGGGGGAAAGAGGACTGTACGTGTGCTCTTTTATTTAATGTCTGTGGATGTCCCTGGAGCACCTCAAAAAAACTTGTTTGATTGTGTGTTCGTTAAGTAACTTGCTACGCGGAACAAGGAGGACTTCTCACTGCTGGTGGCAGGGGAATAGAAACGGTACGGGCAGATACGGCCCCTGTTATCCGTGTGCTAAAAACGCATTAAATCAGCATCGTTTTATTTCACCCACACACTTGGTCTTGCAAGCATTGGGAGTAAAATGTCCAGAACAAGAGCAGGATTATTCGCAGAGGCCAAACGGGCTCCGATGATTTCGGGAAGAAGAAACGAGGCCGGAACTCCGGAGACGCTCCCCTAGGGAGCGGACTGAACCTCCGGAGCGGCTTCGCCACTGCTGCTCCTTGGTAAAACGCCTCGGTCCTTCTTCGCTCGCACTGGCGGTGCAAAGGACAGCTCTCCCTAAGGAACGGGGCGGGACAGCGTTTCTCCTTCAAAGCCCCTGGGGCACTCGCATTCCCGCAAATCCTCTGCCCCCCGTCAACACTGCCGGGAGGGAAGACACAAACTATGCCAGGGCCACGTCGCTTTTTTGCGAGCAGCGGCGCAAATGCACGCTCATGCCTTTGGCAGCTGCCGGACAGACGATGCCGGGAAGTAGAAAATCTCCCCCACCCTTCCGAGCAAGGACAAACGACTAAACTACCTCCACCCCGCTCGTACCTCCTCTCATCCCATATTCCGGGACAGGTGGCGAGTCCGCCCCTTCTCCACCTGGGCGGGGAAGGCGCTGCCAGTTCCTCCTCCCCCCTCCTCCTTGCTCCCTCCCCATCCTCCTCCTCCTCCTGTTCGGCGTCCCCAGAGGGAGCCCCTGTGCTCCGCGACTGAACGGAGAGCGCAGCCGGGCGCACCCCGTCCCGCAGCCAGCTCCAACCGCTCCGCAAGCCCCTGAGCACCCGCCGCCGCCTGCAGCTGGAGGAGCAGAGGGAGGAGGAGGAGGAGGAGGAAGGCAGCAGCCCGCCCGCAGCCGGGGCACGCACGTGTGAGCGCAGACCTCGACGGCCACCCTCCAGCATGCTGCTCGGAGCCGCGCAGGGCAGGGAGCCGGAGAGGAGCTGAGCGCGGCCCCAGGAGAAGAGAGGAGCAGAGCAGGAGCAGCTCCGCGGAACCCTCCGTGCGTCCGTCCCGTCCGACCCCCCCACCCACTTCGCCGAGGAAGCGGCGATCCCGCAGTATGGGCGGCCGCAGCCCCCTCGCCGCTGCCGGGCCCCGCGGGGCCGCTGTCCTGGTGCTGCTGCTGGGGCGCCTCGCTCTCTGTCTCGCCGTGGAAGGAAAGAAAGGTAGGAGGGCGCGGGAGGCCGGGGCGCGGGGGTCCTGCTGCCGCTTTGCCGGCTGCGCCCCGTGAGACTGCCGTGGGGAGCGGAGAGGTGAAAGTCCCAACTACATTTTTGTCCTTAAAAAAAAAAATCAAACCAAAAACAACGAAAAAACCCACCCATCCAAAAACGCAGAGGAGAAACGGCGAGCAAACCAAAGCTGTAACACCGATCACGCAGCCCTGACTTCCTGATTCTCGGCTTATTTTCTTTTGTGGGGGTGGAGGAAATAAATGGGAATAAGCCTTGGCACATCTCATCGTTTGTACTTCTTTCCTTTTGGTGTTTCTTTTTTCTTCCTCCCCCCTTCCCACGTTACCCAGTCGCTCCCCGGAGCGCGCTCCCCGGCTCAGCGCCCGCATCGCCGCTCCCGGCACCCCCGCGCCGTGGCGGCGGAGAAAAGCCGCGTAGGTCCGGAGTAGGCACCGCTCCGGTAACCCGCCGCCGCTCTGACCCGGACTCCTCCGCTTGTCATGTTAGGAGATAATAACGATAATAATAGCAAAAAAGTATACACCTGGGACTTGGGGTGACTGCAAAGAGGGGAAACTTGGTGTGGGTTGTGGTTCCCCAGTGATTTATCCCTGCCCGACACGGCGCGAAGGAGCCGCCGTCCCGTCCCGTCGCTGCTAGCACCGGTCCGGCGGTGCGTGGGAACAACACGGCGCGGGCTGGCTCTGGGGCCAGGGGCGTGGGTAGCTGGGTTTTCCTTTTTCATTTGAGAAACTGCTTTAGAGGGTGAGAAAACGTTTCTGGCCGGTCAGACCCGTTGCTTTTTCCTCTGTGTGTGGTGTTCTCTTTTGTGAGTTTGGAGAGCAGGCCCCGGCTGCTGTTCCAGCCGGAGAGCAGTCCTCTTTATCTTGGAAATCTGCCAGCCAGGGAAAAAATGCAGATTTGGGTGGTTTGATTTTTTTTTTCCTTTCATTCTTTTTAAAGAAAAAGCGGGTGAAGAGAATTCTTAGTTTTTAGAAGGGCTGGTGTATGCCTTAAAGCAGCTGAGTTAGTCTTTCGTGACTATGGATAGTAAAGCCGTCCTGAAAGTGAGAAACACCCCTTCCAAAAGAACTAGTTGCACAACCTTTAAAAAGCAGAGAGATTCTCTTGTTCCAGAAATCAAGTTCATACCTGTTGTTGATGTAACACAGGCAGTTTTTTCTTCACGGTTTTCTTTTTATTTATTTATTTATTTATTTTTCCTCACCCTTTGAAACTGATGAAAAGCGAAGTGACTCCATTTGCTCTGCCTGTATGAAAAGCCTTTTGAGATGCAGTCTCAGGTGCACATGCCCTGTGGAATATTGATAAAGTGTGAGGAGAAATACCTTGTTTATAGTGTTTCATTCTGTGTCTCACAAACTTAGTAGGGTCCCAGTTATTTGAGGATTACTAAATAATCAACAGCTAAGTGGTAAACCCAATGGAGATTATTCTTGGGATGTTGTGTCAGCAAGTAACTGTTCCTCTGGTAAGAGCTGGAGGCTCAGTGGCAGAGGTGAAGGCAGAAGAATTTCTTCAGGAAGCATTAATCAATTGATTGGTCTTTATTAGTTTATCTGTTTCTCTCCATATGTGAAGATAAGTAAGAAAATTACTTAGGAGTACAAAATAAAGCAGCATTTGAGAATTGTGAGATACTGAATTAAAGCAACAGGCCCAACAGGTAACAGAGTATCAGCACATGTTGGGGACTGCCTGCTTGGTCAAATGATAGGACCTAACATCAGAATTCAGAGCAATTTTGAAAGTAAATGTGCTTTCATATATATATATATGCAAAACTCTTGAGTTTTAATACCAAATTTTAGGAGTTAAAATTGCTTAGGAGATTACACTGTTTAAAGTTTCAACCAAATTGGTTCCATTCGCAAAAGGAGTTGTCTCAAAAAAAAAAGATACTAACTGGGCAAATGTTTTTGTTAGAAGAATGTAGAGAATCGGCCTATAGAATCTATTCAACATAATGTCTGAATGGAAATTTGAATACAATTGTCTTTTCCAAAAATTTTAGAATTAGTTTTTTTAATATGGATGAGAGAAAACTGGTTTAGTTATAACATTGTAGTCATGAAGATACAAAAAAAAACCCCTAATTGAGCATATTCTAGAAACAAACAGCTTTGCTCAAAACTGAAGTACACTCACAGGGATCAATACCCACCTCAATCTACCTGCTCTGATATTGACCCACATTAACCATGGTGAAACTGATCTGGATTTCCACTAACATGGATGGCCTGCTTGGTGGTACCTGAGATAAATACCTGTGATAGCTGGCATGCCACTGACACTGGATGTATTTGACCCGTGTCCTTTTTGTGTGTCAGTGCTTGGTGACAGTGCTACAGTTCAGCAAACTGCTTTTTGTTGCTATCTGTTGGTTTTATATCTCTAGTTTTGATCTGTAGCTGCAGCCGTTGTGGGATGGGAGTGTGCCGTTCCATGTCAGGAGTGGGCATGTGAGCATGCTGGGCAGCTCAGGAGCTGCTGAAGTTAAATGTGATAGCTTTCTGTACCTGGTGTCTTACATTGCTTTCTGGAAAGCAAAGGACTAAGTTCTTTAGAGATGTTGAAGTATTTGTTTCCACGGGAAATGAAAAAGCTTCATCTAATATCCTGTGCAGTGTTTAAATGTGGGCTGTGTCTGTACTTATATTGTGCATTGCTGCCCTTTGTCGTCTTGTAGTTTCTGCACAGTGTATTATTCTGTGCTTACAAGTAGACTAGTGTTTGTGGATTGCGTAGAGCTTGATCCAGTTATGTGCAAGCACCCAGTGCCTTTGCAGATGCACTTCAGTGTAACCTGGCCGCTGCTCTGTGGGAGCAGAGATGTGGCAGGAGGTGCCTGTGAGATGTGCCTGTAGTGGGAGCAAGCACAGGGGCCTGCCAGGAGCAGGCAGCTGCCCACACATCCACAGCTTGGCTGAGGAGTCATGTTCTCTGCCTGCCTGGCACCAGGTACCAGGTGAAGGGTGTTGCATGTTCCTGTTACAGCCCCTGCGTTGCTGGTACACTGTTCTCTCATACCTGTATTTGTATTAATACTGATAAAAGTGTAATTTTCTATGTGGAGACAGGAGCTAACGTGTGTGTTTAGGTATTTATTATGTGAGGTCTTGTCTATGCAAACATTTATTATTTTTTGTTCTCCTTGGTGAGTGACCGAACTTTTTGGATTTGGAAACTAAAATAAATCTGTGTAGTCTTGATGGTAAATGTAGTTAGGGATATGGAAACTTACATACTGATACAGCTCAATTTCGTGAGATAATAGAAATAAATAGTCTTGAGTATAGACTTGCTCTTACTCTAGTGCCTCAGTGTGTGAATGATGAAGAATGAAACCCAAGTCCCATCATTAAGAGCAATTTCTGGCAAACAGGGAAGAGAAGGAAAATGCTAGTAGTCATCTCCTTAATTCAGGCAGTCTGCAAAATACAATGACTGTGCAAAATGTTACAAAAGAGATTGGCCCCTCAGAGAAGCATGTGGGCATGGTGAACAAGCTAGGCAATGAAGTGATAGCAAATACAAATTTTTTTTCTTGCATTAAGAGTATGTTAAGGGATTTCCAGATAAAAAGGAAATCAAGATCAATGCCCTGGAGACTTTACAATCAGAGTAGTCCATTGTAATTTATTTGTTAATTTATAAAGAGAGATTTTCGGGGAGTGTCACACAATGCCATTATGGTCCTCGGGGCTGACTTTTGCATTTAGGTATCCACGTATCACTGAAATCACTGGGATATGCTACCTTTAGCAGCAAGATAGCTGACTAGCCAAACCAGTTCCTTCAGAGGGTGCCCTTATCTTCCTTGAGGACAAACTGCCTTTGCTTAATAGCTCTTTGGGAACAAGTCTAGTGGAAGGTTTACTTAATTTTCTGCAGGATGACAATACCTTTATGGAACTGTTCTGTATAGAAACTGTTGATATTGCTACAAACTCCTGGTCTAGTCCAGGTTTCAGTAGCCTGCGTGCATCAGAGGGTATAGTCATGCTGTGTATGAGAGTGGATTATCCCAGAAAGGACTACTATGTATTCAAAATTAGTAGTCAGCATGTTAAGTTACAAACTTTGGCATTTACGGTAACAAGAACTTGTGTCAAATCTCACCTTAGATTTGGATCTGTATTGCAAAAGGGCTTGTGTAATACAAATTTCAGAAAAATGCTATGACTTGTAGAACTTTATTGGGGAAACCTGAATTGGCTGTACTTACAAAAGCATCCTTCTCCCTGGTCTATGCTTGCTGGGGTGACCTGGATGACAAACCTGTATAAAATTAGACTAGTCAAAACGGGGCTGAGGCCTAATTGTGTAAAAAGATTAACTGCTAGTTAGAATAACTGGAAACGTGTGAATTGCATTAGGAATCTTCTATTTGTGTTTATAATTTCTCAAAAGCCCATTTTGCTCTACTGCTCTCCTTGAGCATCTACTAGGGGAAAATGCACTTCTGTCAGCCAGGACTCACCTGGCACAGGAATTGCACTCGACACAGCTGGGATTTTGCTAGTTTTACCAGAGAGAGAAAGTTATTAGGAGATGCAATAGAGCTTTATTTGCATCTCAGTGGAAGGCAAGTTCTCACTTTTTGATTCCCAGCATTTGTAGGAGGTGTGTAGCCTGCGATGAATACTCAAGCAACAGTGACTGCCGTGACAGGGAGACTTGCCTGTCTTGCACTTGCCTCGAGGTTAGCTTGAGTAACACGCCTTGCTGTAAGTGCAGTTGGAGAAGTTAGTGCAGAACTTCCCTCTCTGGGTCGTAAGTGGCACTTCACTCAGCGCCTGTGATGGGGGCAACAACCAGGAGCTGCGTGCTGCTGAGATCCATGGCAGCAGAGCAGGGATAATGATGAAGGATTAGCAGACAGACCCTCACCGCTGGGGCGCCCACTTCAGTTGAAGCTGATGCAGTGGTACACTTCTCCAGATCCTGGTGATGAAGGTGGGATAAAAGCTGTGTTGGATGTGACTCTTCAGAAGTCCTCAGTTCCTGAGGATCTCTGCTATTCACACCTGTTGGCTTTGGAGAGCTTGTGAAACGCATGAGGACATGGGGAGCTGGCACTGTGGGTTTATCCACGTTGGGTAGGTGTGGGTAGAAAGTGTTCAGGTAAATTCTCTTTTTCCAAGGATGAATGGTACACAGTGTGGGAATCCTCTGCTTAATGTTTTGTGTGGACTTTGACATCCTTGTTCAGCCTAGTACGGTACACACTGATCCGGTTAAGTACGTGTCAGTTTGACCTTTTCCTGTGTCCTTTCTTCCAGGAACACTGTATCAGTAGGTGAAGTATGAGACCTAGTAGTGCTTCAGACTATAATGGTTTTTGATGTGTTACTTCTTGACTTCCAACTATGGCAAATAGGACAGTAATGCTTCCATTTTTAGGGCTGAATTCTGCTGACCTGACAGTATTGAGTAATAGAGCATTTTTTTCCCTTCAGAAATAGTTACAGAACATTTGGCATGAATATGGGCAGAAGTCATTCTTAAAGGGAATGTGGAAAAAAAAAAAGTACTGCTCTGTACAGTGAAGTTGGACCAAAATAAATGTCTATTTCTGCTGAAGTAAAACGATTGCTTATTAAGAACTGTTGCACAGCTTCCTAGTTTGTCGTATAGGGGGAATGTGTAGGTGTGAGTCTTGTGCTCTCTGTGCTTAATAATGTTATTGAGGGTTGCTCACAGGGAAGAAACATGAGAAGCCAATTTGTGAAATTGTGTGTTTGAACAAGGAAACTTTCTGATGACCAGAATGAAAAGATGTGGACGTGTGGGTTGGCCGCTGAGCTAAGAGATACGTGTGCCACCATACTGCACTTTTTTTTAAATTATTTTTTTAAAGGACAGGAGGCATTGCTAGGAGAGAGAAGCACTGGATTTACGTGGCCCATAAGGATGTGTGAGCTTCGGTTTTGAAGTTTTAATGCAAAGAGTGTTTTGCCTGTTGACATATCCATGGAGGGCAGATGCAAGGTTCCTCCTTCTGCCCAGCACATCTGTGTACATGAAAGTAAACATCTACGTGTTCGCACGCATGTTGTACTATTAGAGTGCATTGAATCATGGGTGGCTTTTGTTTGTTTCAGTGGTTGAAGAGAAAAAAACCCAACAAAACAAAAAAACCCCAAACCTGGAGAAAAAGAAAAACTTCCAGTCAAACTGAAACAAGTATGTCAGGGGGTGGTTTTATGAAGTGAAAAAAACTCAACAATAAAGCACCAACAAAAAAGCCCTGCTTTGATTTAATCTGGAAGATCAAATTTAACCTGAGACCATTTATTTTCTTTTTAAGTTGGATAAGAAGGAAAATGAAATGTTGTTTGAAATGAAAATTTGCAGGTTTATTTTGAAAATACCAGAATACCACTTGATTTTCTTATACCTCCCTCCCAGTTACTTTTTGGCCAAGGCACGTTTGCTAAGTTTAGCTCAAATTAATGAACTACCTTCAATTCACTCTGTCCCATCCTCTGTTACTCCCCCCTCAAAAAACCCAACCAACCAAAAAAAAGCTCCACAAAAACCAAACAAAAAAAACCCAACCACCCCCCCTGCCCCAAAAACCCCACAAACCCAAAAAAATTAAGGTTTTTGGGGGTTGGGTAAAAATTGTCATTTACATACACATAAATAGTTCTGCTCTGATCTAGATGAACATTAAGTGGAGCTAAAGGCTTGTGAACACTTTTGCCATTTTCATCAATTGAAACAATGAAATCATGAAATTAACGAAATACAAATAAAGGAAGCTTGGTATCTATTACCTCCCTGGTCTCTGTGTGTTTGGAGCCTTCACCATACGGTGCTAACTGCTGGAGGAGGAGCCTGAGGCTTGCAGCTGCCTTGCTGGAGGTGCAGAAGCGGGCGTGCTGGGGCTTTGGGCAGGCAGGGTGAGGGCTGGAGTAATGCCCCAAGGGCCGGCAATGCTTCTGTGTGGGTGTAAAAGCCTTCTCCTCCACCTAGCCGTTACCACTTTGTGGTTACTTCACCTTGCAAAGGTGCTGCGTGAAGGATGGGTAGCGTCCCTGGGAGTATCTTCCAGCTTCCTGGAAAAATGGTGGGTTTGCCAGCCCCCTCCATCCCAGACTGATAAAATAAAAATATGCAGGACCAACAAAGGCAGTTACGCCAGAATCACTCTGCCGGGGTACTCAGCTCCTTCCTGGGCATGGAGATTCGGCAGGGACCATGCCAGGCAGAATGTTTTCCAGGGGGGATGTGGAAGGAAGAAGAGGAGGATATAAACCAGCTGTCTTGATGACAGTATGGTAGTATTTTAGCTCTGGCTTTTATAAGAAAAAAAATTATCAGTTTGTGGGAATGGGGTTTGTGTGCATTTGGTAATCAGAACACAGTGGTATAATCCCTGCCTTCCCATCACCAGATTCAGCAATAAATATGAAGATAACCAGAAGAGCCCTGGAAATCAGCCACTCTTGGCACTGGGGCACTGTGAGCTCGCACAGCACTCTTCTAGATAGGTAAAATAATACTTTTCCCTATCTTGAGTCATAGGATCAAAGCCATAAAGAATTTGAATAGTTGCCTGAGGGAACACATCTGGCTACTGAAGTTGCCTGCTAGTGTTTTGGTCTCTCGCCCCATGCCCAAGCCAGTGATAAACACTGCCTGGAGTTGAAGGTAACCAACATCCTCTTTGGGGCTTCTTCACAAGCTTTGAAAAAAAAAAACAAAACACGTTTCATGCAGAGCATGAAGGCCCTCCTGTGTGTCCTTCACTGGGGACGTGTCCCTTGATAGAGGCTGGCCAGAACCTGGGATGAGGTGAGCTATGGTGGCATGCCTCTGGTTTGGCTCCTGGTGACTGAAGCGTGCTCCTTCCCTGCCTGAGGTAGGGCTCAGCGTGCCTGACCCTTTGCTCCACCACCTCAGGGGAAGCTCCGACACCTCCCGAAATGACAGCAGTGCGAGACAGTAGCTGCAAATCAAGGTTGGGTGCAAGCAGATGTAAAGTCTGAATCGTTTCCTGAATTATGCTTTCTGTGTAGCTGCAGCACCGTTATGCCATTTTCACATTTGCAAGGCCTAACTTTAAAAAAAAACCAAAACAACCAACCAGCCAAAATACCCAAAAAATAGCTACTTCTCTCTGGGGATATGTATTTGCTTCCCTCCCCACTCCCTGCCTTAAGATCTGAGACATGTGTGCAATTCTGAAAGTTGAGTTTGGTTTACATCTGAAGTAGCGAACATTTCTTCTTGAGAGCTGTGTACTTCAGTTCTGCGAAGTGCAGTTATGGCTGCGTGTGTAGTTCCTATTCGTAAGCAATTCTCTGATCTTGAAAATAGCAGTTTTTCCTTTGCATTGATTAATTGCATTGTGATTAATTTATTTAATTCTTATGTTCACAATGTTTTTGTGTAACAGTGATGTTCTCTGAAGTTCACTCAGGAGGTAAGACTAGGGAAGGAGGCAGGGTTCAAGGAAGAAGCTTGTTTTAGCAGTTGGGTCACTTATTTCAACAATGCCTTTAGCAAAGAGGTAAGAGGCTGTTTGCACAAATCAGTAACTAGTTCCCATGATTCAGATTGAATCACATAGTTCAAGTCATTTGAATAAATAAATGACTTCTAGTAAATGAGACAACCTCTGCAATTAGGATGGCATGCTGCATATTTCATGTTATTTATTATGTGGTTTTCAATAGATATGATTAAGCTGGTTTACACTTGGAATGCTAGGTAGCATTTCAACACAAGCCACTTAACCAAAGCTTACATTAAAATGAGATGCACGTTTGTTTTGCGCAGGTGGCATTGTGCTGTACCTTCAACACTTATGTATTCTTGTTCATTTTCCACAAACAGATACTTAATAGGAAAAAGAGGTCACCTTGTCAACTGCATCTCCATTTTCTGTAATCGTAGTGGGGAATTCTCAAGCAGGTGCTTCCCAAACATTTACAATTTTCTGCAGTATTAACTTTCCTTCATGTCTTCTTGGGCCATCAACTCCCATGGATGTGGCATAACCAGACGTGCAGAAAACAGCTTTTCTCAGACGTACGCATGGATTACATGCTATCCCTAGTGTTTCCACCAGGATGTGCTTTGTAGGTCACCTGCAACTTCTGTTGCTGGATTTGGACATGGAATGAGAACATTGTAATTCAGTGTGGAAGAAAAGGTCTTCTTGGCCTTTTCCCTAATGTTGTTAAGTACTGTATTATCAAATAAAAAAATCCCAGGTGGTTTTGGTGTTGTGAAAATAATGTTTTTTAAAAAGTACGGTCACTTTACTATTCTGTCATCCCTGGTTGTACCATGTACAAAGCAATGTTAATTAATTTAAGAAAATACATCTCGAACTGTCAAATTTACTAAGTAGCTCTGGTTGAAGGTACACCCTGGGGATATGGAGAAATAGGTAAGATGTTGGGATCTACTGGCCAGGTGATCATCTGCTGTATTCAGAAGAAAATTTTGCTACCATGTTTCTTTCCAAGTTTTTCATTTAATATAGAATGAAAGGTACACAAGACACTAGGGATACCTGTTTGATAGAAGAGCCTTTCAAAATAATGAAGATATCGGATCTTTAGTGCCAGATAAAAATACCATTTTGCATATGTGATCACTGTTTCTTCTGAGAGTGGAAGTTACTGGTTCTCCTACCTGAAGGCATTGGTGATGAACTTTGCAGAAACTATGACTTTAGGAGCTGGGAAAAAAATAAAACAGTCTTCATTTCTTTTAGTCATTGGGAAGGAACAGCTGTGGTATGAGCAGATATGACTAAAGTTCAACAAACTTGCTTCTCATATGTTTCATCTGAAGGTACAGAGATATCTAGTGGGCATGTGAAGATAAGGAAAGCTTCCCCCACAGAAATGTGGGGGAGATATCCTCAAGTCTGTGTGAGAGCCCATGAGTAGCTGGCATGACATTTTGGAAACTGCTAAACAAAAAAGTGCCTTTAGTCAAAAACACTCCACAGGACTGGAGTGTTTTTTCTCCTCCATTTTTTGCAACCTGTTTCTCATGAATGGAATTTTGACCTTCTCACTTGCTGAACAGGATTCAATTTGTTTTACTGCTCTTCAGACTAGTTCAGCACCAAGTACATGACTTTTGGGGTTTTTTTCTTTTCCCTGTTAAAAACAAACAGAAAACCCTAAGTGAGAAACCAATTAAACCAGAACAAAACAAACCCATTTTTCTGGAAACAGAAGTCCTGGTTGGCAAAATCCTGACTATGGAAGCTGCATTGTCACAGCTAGACCATAATTGAAGCTGTTGGGTCTCTGCACGAACATGGGTTTTGCACCACAGAGCAGTGTGTGGGATGTGGGGCCCTTGGCATTTGATGGGAGTTGGGAAGTGGTGGAAGTGTGACTTTGTTTTCAGAGCCAGACTAAGGGACAGAAGCCACTCCCTAAACACCAAGTTGTCCGAAAACCTAGTGACAGTCCCATCTCCACTCCCTCAGGTACTGATTCAGGTCTTTCCCAACAGAGACCTGTGGTAATGTGCACAGAAGATGAATCATGCCCAGGAAGAGTGTTCAGGTTCTATATTTGAATTCTGACTGTCTGATCACTCTGAGTGAGACTGTTCTTAGTGAGACACAGTGGCTGGTAGGGCACTGATCATTTGTACAAATGGACCATGTAGTGTTTGGCTTTCTAATGAAAACCTCTCTGGCAGAAGTAGTTGAGTTGCAGTGGTTTTAAATCAGTGTAAAAGTAATCTGTTATTCCTAATTTGACTTCTTGCAGTGAGGATGTCTGCAATAGGAGGTGAAGTCAAAACTTAAACATCATCAGTTATCTGGTAGGATCTCATTATTTCTTAAGATATCTGTGTTATGTGTCCTGTTAATGGATTGGTTTGATATTTGTCTTTTTGTTTGGAATTTGAAAGGATGACCACAGAAATGTTCTCTCTTTTCCATCTGGTCTTCAAAAAGTAATTAAGTGTTGAACAATGGTATTGTCAGTCTGTTTCATACCTAATAAGCTCTGTAAGGTGCTCTTGTTAATCATTTTTATTACTTCAGATCTGCTGTTCTTCTCTCTTTCCCTCCTTAATGAGGCAGCTCCCCTAGGCAGCATCACTTTATCACAGTTGTCTATGGCAGATGAGCTAATCCAGCACCATGGAAGTTTGTGATCAGCAGTGTGTAAGATGCCCCCGTCAGTATTTGTGGATAATTCTCCCTGACACTTGAAAGATTTATCATGTGCAAAAAAGGAAGAACAGGCCCTTTTTCTACATGGGAGTCATCTTGATTTGAACAGCAGCAGTCTGGTTTGCATCAATGAGCACACGCTATTCAGTGAATCAAGAGTAAAAATAGCTAATTAACACCTTCTCTGTTTCTTTTCTGTCTGGTTATTAGTTACTATGAAGCAAATTAATTCCTGATACCATAGGGCATGGAAGGTGTGAATGACAAACTCAGGTCAAGAACTGAGTTTGTTGTTCTAGAGAGAAATATTACGTTTTTTATTGTATTGCCTGTACCAAGGAATTTAATACAGATATGCTTAGCTAACATCTGTGGTTTGTGTTTCAGCTTATGAAGAGAAAACCTGAATTGATTATGGACATTTGAAAGGAAGGCTGTTTTATCCTGGTTTAATATGGTACTGATGCGATCCTGTCTATGGACTAGACTCAAATACTGTTTCAAAGGCTCGGATCATTTCAGAAACAGCAAACATATGACTTCTAAGTAAACAGACTGATTGTAACAGACAGGATTATAAAATGGATTGTGCTGGGCCAACACTGTACTACTGAGAGTGATGATATCGTACTAGTAATTGCACTGTTGGGCTTAATGGCCCATAAACTTTGATAAAAGCGTTTGTAAAATTGTCAGCAATAATTCCATCCATTGTTAGATTGCCAGTGAGCATCTTCAGCCCCTGGAATAAATTGCTACCATCAATTGTGTTTATATCATTACATAAAAGAAGACTTTTGCTCTGAAGATGTAATAATAAATAATAAAAAATATTGTCAACTAAAAATTAATGGGTCAGGCCCACAATTGCTGTAACTGCCCAGAAGTCCCACACATGGCTTGGGCTGAGGTAGATTTATACCTATCTGTGTGTAAACAGGCATCTTTTCATTACCTCTGCCAAGTGCTCATTAGGTCAGCAGAAGTAGCAATGTCATTGCAGGGTTTGTATGAAAATTGAAAAACAGTCGAAGTATACGCTACTTCTACTCTGTTGTTAGTTTTCACTGTAGGTTTTTTTTGCATTAGTTATTAGAATGAGAACATTAAAAAGCCTTTAATTACTTTCATTAGCATTAATGAACCATTCTAAAAAAAAAAAAAAGTGCAGAAGCACTTAAATTTTTTCTATAACTTAGAAGCTGTGCCAGTGTATGATCCCTACCTTCCTACCTTTCCTTTTTTTCCCCTCATCCCTTCCACATAATTGGTTAAATAAATTATTGATCACAGTGTGATGCAGAAAGGACTTTAATACAAAGTGGGAAGAAAAGGAAGTTATTTTGCAAGAAAATAAATAGCACATGGTATTTAACAGTGCACTAGGCAATATAACTATTAAGACTGCACTGACAATGCAGTGAGGAGAGCAGGAAAATATGTCATTAGTTTAGTTAAGCAGTGAATTGCTCCAGCTCTGATATTTTATTGGTGATATTCAGCATATCCAGTGCAGATGCACTGATAATGCCAAGCATAATGGAGACCTGAACACGGACTTTCCACCTCTGCAGCATGGGATGCAAAAGAGGAGCTGCCTTACCTGCCTGTAGGTGGAGTTTCATTTTTATATTCGGGAGAGGAAGAGAACAGAAATGTTCTTGTTGCTAAATAGGCACGAGGTCTGTCCTCCTACGGTTATCCTTTGCCCACATTGATTTGCTTAATTTTCTTTAGGGGTGTGATGGTAGAGGTAGGAAGGTGTCCTAGGGGAATATATTCTGCGGTCTCCACCTATGCAGCTTGAAGAGTACTTTACCCCAGCAAAGCATAATTCTTGAATTAATGACCTTTGAACGGCCCGCTGATAAATTGCTTACTCCTTCTCCACCTTCCGGATGTATTTGATGGTGGGCAGTGAAGTGGAGTTCAAGGAGGGCCCCAAAGACGGTTTGGCTCCCCAGCTTCAGAGCACGCAGCTTTGGAGAAAAGCACTGCAGCTACGTACATGGAAGTTTACAGAAAAGGTAAAATTATGGAGAGCTGGAGGAGGAAGAAGAAAATCTGAAACTTTCACTTCTCAGTTGCAATAACACTGCAGCAGGGACATGCATCTTCTTTTCAGGCTCAATCCTGCAAACTGTAGGCATCAGATCCCTTCGAAGTCTTCTATGGATATCTTGTCTACCAGGACTGCAGGATCAGGGGTTTTTATTGCTTTGTTTACCTAAGAAAACTCTTCTCATCTAGTTTAAATGGGAAAACTGATAGAGAATACCACACTGTTATATGAACGTTATATCAAAAAGTAATTCTCCCAAGACATAAGGTAAGATGATAATTACATCACAAGGTTTTGCGGTGCTATAACCTGAAATAAGTCTTTTGCCTGGTGAGGCAAGTAAGTCGACTGAGTACATATTATGGTAATTGTCCTTCCACTTTCTTTTCCTAAAATATTGTTGCTAGATATATTTTTCAATGGGATTAATATGGGTGAATTCTTTAGGCTGTGTAAAGTACTGTGGTTTCAACGTTGATTTCTGCCAGATAAAGTGATGGTCTGATGGTTTAGCGAAAATGAAATATCTCTAAACTTGCTGGAATTAACTCGATGGAGTTGAGCTGCATTTCACTTACACACTGGATGTGTTAAAGCCAAAGCTTTTACATGGAAGTTCTTGCAAAGTGTGTGTGTGTATGTGCATTCATCTCTCTCTCTCTCCTTCTGAGAATTATTTACTATAGCCCTAAGATGATATGTTAATATCTAATTCTCTAGTATATAGAGGCCTCTGGCACTCTTGCTTTATAATTTAAGAAAAAAATGGTGTCACCACAGCAACTGCTATACCACCCGGTACTGAAGCAGCTGCTGTCTATGTAGCACTTACAAAAGTACATTAGACAGATTTTTAAAGTGCACGTAGCTAAAGTGGGAGTAGGAACTTAACACTTGGTGAATGCTACAGCGAAAGGAGGGCATGAATTTCTTCAGAAGTTGAGAAAAATTCTTAATGGAAATAATTGGCAATAGCTCTAATTCAGCAAGCTCTTTGATAGATGTGTTATTTAAAGTCCACGTGCAATCCCTTTGAAATCAGATGAGTTCTGTATAGGCCTAGAGTTTGTACATGTTCGAGAGCCTTGTTTTACAGGTGACAAAAATTACATAGTAGAAGGGAGTGATGGTTTTGAGAGGCTCCACTGGTGATACTTTCGTAGGGTGTGACTGGTGAGGGCAGATGCTCTCTACAATGAGCTGCTGAAGATGATTGCAATGGAAGTCATGAGTAACTGGAAGTATCAGAAGTTTTGATTTATGGGTATTTTTAAATTTTGGATAAGGTTTCTCATTACATTTGTGCAAGGAATTTTTATATTGTATTTGATAGCAAGGAATCTGTGTTGAGGGGTGTGCATATGAAGATATTTTGTTGCCTATTAAACCTTAGAGTGATGCATTATAAATGTTTCTGTACAGTAAAATGCAATTTTTGAAGGGGAAGCAAGAGACCTAGGAACTACTAGGAAAGGTTTTTAGTTAGTCTGGACTGAGTGAGACCATACCTTTTCACTGAAAACCTGGTAATGTAAGGTCAATATCCTATCTGAGTTTTCCTTTTAAGACACTGTGGTGTAAGAAGACCCCTCTATGCTAATGGGTTTACTACATTTCTTTGTATTCTTAATCCTTATCAACTCCAAGGAAGTATCTGTGTATTAATACTATATGCTTAGAAAAAGCGTACTTGGGATTATGAGGAATTACTTATTACTCCTATTAGCACTGTGTTTGTAGGAACATTATTGATTGCTGTACTCTTGATGACTTTTCCCCTACAGCTACTGTTTGTATCAGACTGCATAGAACAAAATCATAACTAGTTTTCTAATTCTTGGAATAAAACCCATAAAACCACTCTGCATATATGCTGGTCCCATTCTGTGTTGACAGTAGCCTCAGGATGGCACATTTAGTCTTTGAATCAGTGTTTAGAAGTCACCGTATTGTCAAAAGTCTCCACAGATGCTGATCCAAAACCGTAAAACTCAGAATTGCTTTGCAGATTGAATTTTAGTCTCTTCTACGACTCTTCACTGTTCACCAGTGAACTGTTGCTAGTTGTGAGATAGATGACATGTAGGCCTGGAGGGAGCAGCTCTTTAGTGTGTCTCTGCTTTTCTCTGTATGCTCCAGCTAAGGACAGTGTTGGGGCATCTTGCATCTTCTCCCGCATGAGAGTCTTTAGTTGGATAATGTAGGAGACAGCACTATAGAAGTTTGTCTCAACTGCTGTAGCTGGATGTTCAGAGCTGAACCTAAGCCCTGGTGAAGCTAAGGTGCCACTAAAATGCCTCTGAAAATTCACAAGCTTTGCAGGAAAGCCATGTTGGGTTGTAAGACAGCTTTCCCCTCCTAGCCTAGGTCAGGTAGGTATGAACATTTAAAGATCACTTTCAGATGATTTCTGAACCTCTGCCTTTTACACCTTCACTGTAGCACTCGAGCTGTTCTTCCTTCTCTGTAATTCCTATTCTGATCGTCCTCACAGATTCTTTCTCTTGATAAGTATCTTTACTGTCACTCTTACTTTAGGATGGTAGAGCAGGTTTATACTTAATAACAATCCTTCAGCCTCCGTATGTTTTGTTTGAACAAATGCCAAAAGCAGTTGGAAGTTCACTGAGTTGAAGTCAGCAACAGTGGCTATATCCCGAGACTGGAAACATTGCATCTTTGGGATGCTGCCCAAAAGATAAGGAAAACTGATTGAGGTTGTCCCCAGAAAGTCTCTTCAGAAACTCAGTTTAGTTCTGGTACAAATATGCCAGGGAAATACGGTGCATAAAAGATTTTTCATGCATGTCCCAGCACTGTATTAAATGAGTAGGTTTGTATTGAAAGTGTTCAGACATATAACATGTATGATAATTTGCCTGAAACAACAAAAGGAAGTAAATTTGTTGTCAAAGGCAGAATTTTTAAGGACATATTTTGTTGTTTGTATGCTGTGTTTTAAATGCACTACAGCAAAAATTAAGCAGGCATTGATTTGTCTCAGAAATGTACATCCACCCTAAAAAACGCAGCCTGTCTGCCTGATATCTAATTAATCACTCACTTCTGATGATAAACTCAATGTCACATTAGGAGTGCTTTCCTGCTACTAGCAGGATTTTAACAAGCTGCTTTAGATGTATGTTAAACATGCTTTTGGAGATGGAGAGACAGAAAAGTTTAGAAGTCTGATGATCGTTTATCTGAAAGGAGTTCCCAGGGGTAGAAGAGCTGGATTCCCCATTCACAGACCACTGTTAACCAGGTAGGGAATTTATTTGTTTGTCTGCTCACAGAGACATTGAGGGGACAGTCTATTTCGAATTTTAAAATTAAAGGCAGTGAGATTATTCAGGTACATGAAGTTCAGGGCCTTGCTTAAAGGATGTGTTGGTAGGTAGGGTTCATATCTGAAAACAGTGTTTTGTCCATAACTCACGACCTGTGCACAAAGTGAAAGCGAGTGATTGATGTCAGGGAGATGAAGCTTCTCAAGGTTTACAAAGCTATTTCATGGACTCTGTATTTCATTGCACCAGATTTATTTATAATGCTTAGCACTCCTTGCTTAAAATGCATGTGTTCCCTTGCTGTGTTTCCTTGATTGTATGCAACATGATATGCTAAAACAGCTTGCTTTAACTATGGATTAAGTTAAACACCAGAGGCTTCTGAAAGTCTGGCAAGCTTGTTAGAATACTTTCATTTGTGGGAAGGAATAGCAAACATTTACCTGTGCAGCAGTCAGCTCTAGGGACAGCTTTTTTCTAAAGCTAGGAGTACCTTTATATGCACAGGTATGAAAGGGGAGAGTCTAACTGTCTGCAGCATTGGGATATGAAAAAGGTCATGTTCTGCCCTTCTACCCTACCTTCTGCAGCGCTGCTGAAATGCCTGGGTCTGGAAGCAGACCTGGGTCTACAGCTAGGAAAAGCAATGTTCAAAAGCAGGGGTAAAAGCCTTTCAGGTTTGCTCCCAGTCTGCACTGCTTGGTATAAAGGACTTGTAAGGAAAAAAAAAAAAGTTGTTTGTCCTTTATGAATCTAAGCCCTTGTAGAGGAGACCTGTGCTATAGTTTTCCAATTAGTTTTTGTTGTTTAGAGTATTTATTTGAGGCTCTATAATGGCAATAAAGGATTCTGCATGAAAATCATAATCTGTTGCAGATAAAGCAGGGGATTTTCACTTAGTGTCTCTGAATAAGTGCTGGAAGAAGTATGATCAAGAAAAAGATACACCAAGGAGGAGCTAAAATTACCTGAATTCAGGTATCAAATCCTCACTGAGCTCTGGCTTTCCCAGAGGGCTAGGGATTGGTTTTGGTTTTGTTTGGGTTGGTTTGATTTGACCGTATAGGGATTGGAATAGTGAATTTCTCATGAGATAGTCAAAAGAGGATTATAAAATCAGGACCTGTGTATTATAATCGTCTGCACTGTTACATAGATTTGATATGGTCTAAGCCCTGCCCCACTCCCAGCCTGGAGTAATTGTGTGTTGTCAAGAATTATGTGCTATGATACAAGGCATGGGTACTAAAGAAATTTCATTTTCTTTACTTAGGTATGAAACAAAGGGTGGGTGAAGGCACAGCAACACGTAAATGCTGGGGTCTTAACAAGTGTCTGTGTGTGCAAATTTGGAAATTTCCACAAAATCCAGTGGTTTTGGAAATGTATCCATTGTTTATTGCCTCTGACTTTCCAAGGGGCGGGTGGGCGCCAGCAAGGGACAAGCACTGCACTGGGACTGCTGCACGGTGGGTGATGCCCATAAGGGAGCCCCTCTCTGGGGATACTGGGGAGGAAGGTTCTGCCTGCCCCACAGCTTCTGACACCACCTGTAGCCTTGCATGTTGGCCCAGCCGCACCTTCACTCTTCGGCCCCAGCTTGGCGGCTGCAGTGGTTTGAGTCTCCTTGATAAGCCGGGAGGTTGTGTTTGGGTTAGGCATGATTCACCATGTTAAAATGTCTCTCTAGATGAGGGTTGCCTAACTGCTTTCTTAGGGTCTCATTAATTTATCTGTCGCATTTTCTTGCAAAGTCTGTCAGGGTTTGTGAGTTGTGGAGCGATGGAGAACAAAAAGGGGGGAAAAAAAAGGAAAGAAAAACTTTTAAAGCTTTGAACTATATGTTGTCTACAGACATTAGCCATGACTGCATATGTATTAGTTCACAGCTTTAGGATATTCTGCTTTCATTAATATTGAGAATTAATGTGCACAGTGTTTTTCTGCAGCATTAGCAACAGTCCTCTGGCTGAATACAAATGTGGTTTTTTTATTGCAGTCCAAATTCAACTATGGGTTAACACTTAAAGAGGATATTTGTGGGGCACCTGCATGGTGTAGTGGATTCTGTTTTGCGTGTTTGCTTTTTTGTTGTTGTTAAGGTTTGTTTTAAAGTGACACTCTTTTCTGCAGCGTGCCAGGATAACAGGTGGGATATCTACATCTACATTCTTGCTTTCAGTTTTTAAAGCACTTGATACTGTAGGGGCTTAGGGAGGGAGTACATCCCTCATTTCCATCACAAAATGAGTTTGGTCCATTGGCAAAATTTCAGGACAATAGCTGGTTTGCAGTTCTAACATGAATTCTGAAGACAGAATTCTAAAGCAAGAACTAGCCCTGCAAAAACTAACTCTGCAACAACCGGGAAGCCTGCAATTCCTGCTGAACAACTTCTGCAGGAATACTTGCAAACTGGCTGGATTGAGCGCTGAAGAAGAGGGATGGACACTTCACCCTGGCCAAGGAACCCAATGCCAATCTTAGGCATGTTATGTTTGCTTTATTTTCTCCTGAGCCAAGATAGGCGTATTCCTTTGCCCCACTGCTTGCCTGTTGCTCTCACCAGAAGTTTTCCGTTGGCTGAGCAGTCACAGGGCTGATTCGTGTCTCCAGACAAAGCTTCATGGGAAAGAAAAGCAACTGATAGCAGTGAGGAGTAGGGAAGAGTACCATATGATGGCTGTGCATTATATGATCTGGTTCAAAAAGTGCTCCTTCCCCACAATTTTATTTTTAATTGAATATTAAAAAGAAAAAGAAGTGCATTGGACAGGCAAGGCAAAATCCTCTTGACATCTTCACAGTGTTTTGAAAACACTTGTTTGTTTTTCAAGCTTTGATTTGCATCTTTGTCCTGGGCCCCATTTTATTGGCAATTTAAATCCCTTAGAAAGAAAAACAGGTCTCCACAGATCCTGTTATGTACAACAGCCTCACATTTAAATTTGAAGTGTAATCATGCACAAACATCGACTTGACCAGTATTGCTAGTGGCGTTCATGTTAAGTGGATAGTTTAAGGCTTAATGACCCCTTTGAAACGAATTGCTTGCTTTCTGTCGTGTATTGATGTTAGTGTGAGGACAGCAATTGAATTTTTTTTTTCTTTTCAGTGATTTTTAGAAAACATTTCAACTAATGGCATGGTTTGTTCACTCCATTACCTGCACTGGTTAAGATCAAGCTTGGACAGGGCATGTGCCATCAAAACCTAGCTGGTTCATGTAACATCCAGATTTATTCTCAGATTTGGTGAATGCTTGTTAATTTGCTTCACGGTTATTGTAGCAAGAAGTTGCCAGTTGGATGAGAAGTTTATACGATGCAAAGGAAGATCGCTCAGGTCTGGGACCTACATGGCAATGAATATTTTCATTGTGAACCTAGGCACCAGGAGGTCTGCTTATGGTGAGGTCTGAGAAGTAAAGGCAGGGAGGTCCTGACACTGAGTGTTGCCCTGCGACTTCTTCCGTAGTGTGCTTAAGGGTGGAGAGGGCAAAAAGCGCTAAGTACCTTGTTTCTGAGTATCTGTGAGAAGTGAAAAAGTAGCGCACTGAGGTCTAAAATGCAACCAATTGAAAGAGTAAATGGTTTGAGATTTGGTAATGGAACAAATTGCTGGAAGCTTTGTTGATGAAGGATGTGGAGATGCCACTTTTTATGGCACTTAGCAGAAGTTCAGCATGGGAGAGTACAACACAGGCTGGATGCTCCATGCTTTTTACATGGGATTGGCACTTTAATGCTTTTAGTTTCCTGCTCCTAGCAGACGAACATCTCCATCACCCACTGGCACGGACTGAAGCCTTGGGCTGTGGAGTGAACACCCCCAGCTAAACATCGAGGAACCTGAACAAAAACAAGTGAGGCTTTCGCACCTCGTTATTCATAATTTCTCATCCCATTATGAATTGAATCTATTCAATTAAAAAAGGCAGCTGGTGAAACCAAGAACATACTGAACTTGGCATCGGTCCTCTTGTGTAAGTCTGGGACTCATAAAAGACTTGGACACGGGATGAAGCACCTTCAGCAAGAGCCCCTGGCCGCTACCCAGGACAGCTGCAGGGACACTGCAGCCTCCTCTGCCAAACAAGGGTGTTGCAACATGCAGCCACTCCTGAGTACAGAGGGTCTTTCCCACTAGCTGCTTTCTTCCATGGAAAAATGTGTTCCCAAAAGTGAAGACTGAGACCAGCCTGAGGGTTCAGATAACATCTTTTGAAATGCCACCCAGCAGCCCAGAGATGGAGTAAGCTTTTGGTTATATCTGCTCTTTGGGACACTTTAACAGTTGCAGCATATGGCCGTTCCCCGAAGTCATGTGTGTGTAACCTGAGGCAAATGGGCACTCGTGTAGGGAGCAAACCTGTCCTGCAAAACCTCTTCTGGTTCATCCTTTGTGGTGTTAAAGGAAATCCTGCTTCCAGATCCAGCACAGTACTACACTGCGTTTCCAGGCAATCTTTCTGCCTCCCACCAAAGTGCTTGCATGCCTCTTCTTCTACAGGAGCACAGGGAACACTGGAGAAATCCCTAGGAAAGGCAGGGAGGGTTATTGAGCGTTTGGAAGGCCTGTAAGCGTGGAGGTTTCTGAAGTCCCAGATCTGCCTTTGGAAAGCTTGCTGTCACGTTATAGAAGGAGCTCTGCATATGAAGGAATAACTTGCTGCCCTCAGTGTTTGGAAATGTACAGTGAGTCTGTTCCATGGAGTGGTGGATTCTAAGACCATTAAATCTACAGTGTTCTTAAAGTCTGAAACTAAAAGGGTAACTTTTATTTTTCTTGTTAAGCTGCGCAATTTGGCTGTTTGCAGTATTCTAGAGAGGCAGCAGAATTACTGTTGGCTTTCCCACAATAAATCTTTGACCTTCCCCACCATTTAAACGTTACCAGATTCTCTGCACTGTATATGGGGGTGGAGAAAAGAACTATGGAGTTACATGCACATGCTGATACACATGCACATGTTTGTTAATAGCTTCTAGGAAGCACTTGGCCTGCAATCTCAGGGCAGTGTTTGGGGGTTTGTTTCCTCCTCTGCACAGTACTGGATATAAAACAGTTATGCTGCAAAATGATACTTTACAAATTAGGGCAAAACTGTCAGTTTGTACAATTCGCATCATGTTCAGCTCAAGTTCCCTGCAGGAGACCTGTAACATTTGTTGGTGTGTGTTTGTGCATTCTCCTGTGCCCAACCCAAAGGGCTCTTGTGGTACTTGGCTTCTTCCTTCAAGCTCTTGGTGTTAACACACTGATCTGTCATCTGGCGACAAACACAGTTGAAACCTCATCTGCTGATCATAGAGACGTAGCGTGAAATGGAGTTTTTCCCCTGTATGTTTCCGTGAGTCTCAGACTTCAGCAGCTTGCGAGCTTTATGTAAGCTGATGGATGCAAAAGGAGTGCTGAGCGCTGTAGGCACAGGGGTAGGGAGAGGAGCAGGAGGATGGTTTCAGGCCTGCACACATCTGTTACCTTCATGCCATGCTCACAACAGAGCAGCGGGGGCTTTTTGACACTTTGGATTTTTTTCAGTTCAGTTGCTCAATCCCAGCTTTTGTTTTGTACATTGCTGTAGTTTCATATTTCTCTGTAAATTATTCACTCGCTGTGCCAAAAAGAAGAAGTTTGGAAAAAAGAATACTGAGCGAGCCATGAGTAGGTTCAAGAAAAATGAGCAAATACTTGTGTATGAGTTGATTAGGTCCATAAGTTATACTCCTGTTCAGACGGAGCAGATGAACCTTCTGTAGCACGTCAGGGCCAAGTGTGAAAATAGCAGGTATAAGCTGTATCCATGGCAGATCCCAAGCTATTACCTTAGAGAATAAGCCAGACAGGGTGTCTGCACGCTTCTAATGGCTGAAAGATTACAGAACATGTTTAAAACAGAGTAAAACTATACATTGTATTACAACTCCAGAGAACTATTGCTAGTTACTGGGTTTTGCTAGGCTAAGGTTACATCCTGGGATGGAAAATATGAGGCTCTCCTTAGTCTGCACGTTCTGCAGTAACATTTTATCAGCAGGCAAACCCTCGTAAAATACGCCCCATCAGCTGTGCTCACACTGCCAATTTTTTGAGTGGAAACATTGTATTAACTTGGCTGTTCCCTGCAGGATATTACTCTCCAAAAATTATAACAAAGTGAACAATCCCCAAATCAGCATTTTTCATTTATAGCAGGCTATAATTTACAGTACGATATGGATCTATGCCTGCCTGGAGAATTCTCAGTCTGCCGTGGCAGGGAAGAGTATGCATTTCTGTATTTGCCCAAGAAATTGCAATTGTCTTAAATGCACACGGCAGTTTGGATCCACATGGCCTCTGCATTTCACTTTATGTTAAGTGTAACGGCTCATTATCAGCTGTCAAATCCCAGGCTGCACGTCCATTTTAGGACCACAATTTATCTCCTGCATCTGAGTGACCTACACTACACAAAAATAAAGAGCATGGTTATGTCTCTCACCCCATCAGGTCCTAGCCTGCTCTAACTCATTTGACGTGAAGACTTTGCAAGGGAAAGGAAAAGAACTTCTTCAAATGCTAAATGAAAATCCAGCACCAATCTTTTAAGAGGACTTTTATGACACTCAACAGAGATGACTAAACAAGCCACCTCCTTGCACTCTAGAAATTTAATACTTGTAGCATCTATAATTGTTTACTTAGCGAGATAAAGACAATGCAGTGGTTTAGTTTAAATTTTGGAAGCTTTAAGTAAACAATGTCCTGAATGTGGGTGAAAAGAGGAGTAGAAAATTTTGCTCTTACAGGAAAGGGAGAAGAAACCATTTTTTTTCCTCCTGTAAAGTTTTTTTTCTTGAAAGTTAAGCACTCTACTGCATGCTCATAGGTTCTGAGTAGTTGTTCTCTTTTGTTTGAATAACGATTCGTATCAGTAAACGAAAACACAGTTTAAGCTATTCACTTTGGCAGTTTCTTTTCAATGAGGTAATGCAAATATTAAATTATAGCAAGCTGGAAAAGTCCTGAGACCTGGGGACAAACCAACCTCTAGTGTCCACAGAGATGTCAGTGTTGGTGCAGTTCTGTGTGTATTTACTTACATGTGTCCGTGGAGATGTATGTATTGTCTATTCATATTTTCACACATATGCTGCTTAGGAACCTTGGATCTTTAGAAATAGTACCAATGGGTTTTTTATCAAACGACCTTAGTCTAACTTGGTATCAGTGATTTCCCGACAACTGGAGCTATTGCAGTGCCAGTACTTCCGAGACTACCAGCTTTAGACTCATAGTCTGTGGATATTGTTGTATGTTAAAAAATAAAATGAAGTAAAAATTTCTCAGGAAGTATAGTAATTTTTCCATCCAAAACCATTCTTTTTTCTGTCTTGCTGGAGCATTTTGCAGAGGCTGGATGGGAAAGCACGCATCCCTTAATAACGTTAGAGATGAGGAGAAGGGGGCAGTATGGCCTGTGCTAGCACTGTTCATTCCCATCAACTCCAGTATGGCCTCTCCCTTTCATATTCAATTTAATTTGACTTAATATTCTGCTTCAAAAGAGTGCAATTAAACAAAAGGTCTGTGCTTTGTGCCAGCATCTTTGAAGCCAACCGTGAGACTCTATTCCCAGAGGATGAAAGATAATTTCCGAAGAGGCCTAAAATTTCTAGTGCATAAACAAAGTAAGTGGATGGTTACACTAAATGGCTGTATTTATTAATAATTGCATTAACTGCCTCTTATGAGTCTACACCTGTTGATTTTTGCATTATTGTTCTGGTAACCAGCTTAGTCTTTTCAACACCAGGGAGGTGTAGCGAGTGATGGCTGGTGCTGTTTCTGCCTGGAGAACAAAATGGAAGCAAAGCTGCCAAGTCTCTTTTTTCCACAAATATTTTTTAAGAAAGAAGGCAGTAATAATAGTTAGATCTAACCTGCATCCTTGCAGGTGGTGAAACTATATGGAGAGACCTTTTGGAGATGCTGGGAAGTCACATTATTTTCATTTCTGTCCTGTGGTTTTTCTATTAGAGTGAAAAGACCTCTTCAGTGGTTTTCTTTTGCTTTTCTTTCTTTTTTTTTTTTTTTATACATTAAAATACATTCACCAAGACTAGGTTCTCTTATCCAAATTTGTTATTAAGAATCAGCATATTTGATGCCTTTATGGGTGGGCTCATAAAAACCTGATCTTGCTTCATGTTCTTTGCATAATGAAGAAGAAAAAGTAAAAACACCTCTGGGGATCCTGATAATTGAAACCTAATTACCAAGTATTTAAGCATATTAATGTCTTTAAAGACAGGGCCAGAAAATAATGGGAATATCCAAGGACTTCGTAAATATTTGTGCGAGGGAAAAAAACTTCACAGCTTTTTTTAAATTTTTTTTTAAATACAGTTGTATCATTGTTTCTTGAAAATTTAATGAGAACTGCTGGATTAAGTAAGTGGGAGCAGCATATAAAATATTGATTTTTTAGCCCTACCACTGAGGGGAAAGTAGATGCTTCCTGTGCAGTTGCATCTCTGTCGAAATTCACTTGCAGAGGTGAGAAGAAAAGGTGTCTTTCTGTACTTCACAGATGCAAGTGCAGGGCCCTGAAAGGTCCATGCCAGAGCTCACTCCCTTAAGCTCATGGGCTGTTCACAATTACACTCTCCAAAGCTGTTCGTGCCTCCCAGAGATATGTGGGATTACTAAGTGAAGATAAGGCTGGTAGTGAGCCTAGTGCAACCTGTTAGCCTGACTTGATCCTCCTGTGCAAACAGAGAGTAGGAAACTGAGAGAGGAGTCACTAATGCGAAGATAAATCTTACTGCTTTTCAGCTGAAAGGTATATCTTTACTTATCACCTTCCAAAAGAGAAGATATGTTGTTTTGGTTAGTTGCTGGGTTCAAAACCTAAATTTTGTCTGTAATGATATGGGAATATAAATAAATAAACACGTAAATAAATAAATAAATAGAGAGAACAATTGTTTCCCTAAGGCTAAATTGAGAAGCTTGATTAATCAACTTTCAAACATGGATTGATACAATTCAAAATACCTCTCTTAGCAGTTTAATACTAGAAATTACAGATAGTAGAACATGGAGAGCTGAACTGAGGTTGAGTGGGTGCTGCTGTAGGTAGCCCCCTTTCACATAAATCTCTGGGGAGTGGCAGCATGAAGGAACTTCTTGATCCTGTCATCATATGACTCATGTTTGCAGTGGATCTCTAAGCTTCATTTGGTAGAGAAGCCAATTGCTAGTCTCACTGACACACAGGACTCTGTCTGCCAGCAGTTTGAAAAGCATGTAGAATTCATTGCATCCTGTAAGTACAGATAAGATTTTAGGTGCTTTGTTTCTTTCAGGAGGGAGGCAGAGCATTACGACTGTATATACAGTGTATATTGACTGTTTGGCCTTTATGGGTCTTCTGGCCCACCCTTGAAAAAAGAAAATTGTTTGCATATCCCTGGCTTTGAAGTGGTTAATTGTTCCTCACTGTTCTACTGAGTTCTTGGGATTCTCCTGATCTTCTGTGTGGAAGCTGGATGCTTGCCAGCTGCACAAGCTGGTGTGAGTCATTCCCACAGGGCTCTTGCTGAAGCATCAGATATGTCAAGGCTGTTCTAACCTGTTGTTGGGAAGTCTCCAATTTCTTACAGATAACGTGGTTGAATTCCATACGTGTGTCTTTGGGGAGAGATTTCTGGGTCCCTTCCCACATTTCAAATTGGTACTTGCCTGCATACAGTAAATGCCCATGGCCAGCACTGCAGACTGTTGAATTCATCCTGTGTAAGACACTCAGAGGTGTATTACTTAGACTCTGGTTGGGGGAGTAAAGCTACATGTTCTGCTTGTGTTGTCTTATCCCTCATTATTTGGAAGAGCAAAGTGTTCTGGGGAGGAGAGTCTTTTCAGTGTTTGATTTTTGAAAATGCTGTTCCATGGGCAGCTGGTGTGGAGTGTGGATTCAGTCAGACACTTCTCCTGGTTGCACTGCTTCTCTATCTGGGAGTTATCTTTAGGTTTTTCAGAATGTCTGCCCTGGGGTCACAGACTCCCTCTAAGGCTGCTTGTGAAGAAAATTGCTGTAACCAGTCTTTTGTGAATGGGAGACAAAGAAGTCTGGATGGAGACTTGCAGCTGTGTGGGATAGTTACTGGCTTTTCTTACCTTTCTCTGGAAAACCTGTGTGTTGTAGTAGAACCATCTCTTCTCTTGTGCTGAGGTGGTACATCTGATGGGAAACTTGCTACCTGGCAAGATCATTACATGTAATTAGGACCTATAGTGTTACTGAGATGAATGCTGATTCCTCTTGTGTAAAGATAACTGTATTGTGCTTTATATTTCAGCTGGGTATTTTTTTAAGATGTGTTGTCTGTGCATGCCATCCTGTTTCTGTCCTGTAGTCCCTTCCAGGTGACAGTGTGCATTACCAAGCAAGCAGAAACTTTCTGTAGACCAAGTCTTTGGCTTAGACATGGGATACTTATTTGAATCTGTGGACTTTGTAGTCTGAACTAAAAGCCAGAAAACAAAAAAGGTTTCAGGCGTTGTGGTGGAGGAACATTTTACTGGAGACATTTCAACCCAGCCGGTCATTACTCATCCAGATTCAGTGGTTGCACTTAGCCCACGTGGGAGGGACATTGCAATCCCATACTGTAGACAGGAAGCACAAATAAGGGATATTGCCTGAGAAAGAAATTTAGATTATTTTCACGGTGAAACTGTGTGTGTGAGCTGTGGTCCTGATACCAGTGGAGAATGCAACTTTGACTGTTCAATTCAGGAGAAATTTGGTTAACATTTCTGTGCTTAGTTTTAAAATGAAATGATAAAACAGTAAAGTGTTTCTGCAGCAGCTTCGGCTCCTGAAGTCTCGTCTCGTTTTGCGTGCAGAGATCTAAGTAACATCCATTCTGCTTCACCTGCACTTTGCTAAATATTTGGGATGTTAAACTCTTCTCAGGTTTGTTTAACGTGAGTTTTTTTGAAGCATTCAGAATAAGTTAGTGTATTTTCAAGTCTCTTAAGAGATGGTAGGAAAGATGGAAGTCTAAGTATGAAATTATGAGGAGACTGAACAGACCCTTTTTGTATTGAATCCATGATGTACCTAGCAAATGACTACAGGCAGGAACGATAGATTAATTAAAATTAAAATGGAAAAAGTTGTATATTCTTTTTAAAAAAGGAAAAGAGAAAAAAGAGAGTAAAAACTATGATGGACATGTAGAGCAGACTCTTCATTTAGTCTTAATGAAGAGCTCAGTCTGATTAATGTAGATGGCAGGAGTGACTTTTCATCAGAGCTGTGCATGCCAGGCCATGTCTGAGCAAGAATATTTTTTCTCAGTTAATAAATATTTGCTCTTTGCCCGGGGTGCTAAACAACCCTGTTATTCTGTTCCACCATGTGGAACACCTCGCTGAGCTTTACAAAGGAGACAAAAAAAAAAATCAACTTGGCTGAGCAGAGCTCCTAGTGTTTATACTAAAAGCTGGAATATGCTCGCCCTCCTCTGCCTTGAACTTGGTGAAACTGCTCCCTGCCATTTCTGAAGAGCTTCAAGTTGAGACAGTTTCTCTGAAGCAGCAGCAGCAGCCCTCCCTGCCAAGGTTTCAGCTCTGGGATGTCCTGTAGGAACGGCAGAGGCGGGACCCAGTGTTTCCTTCGGATGATCTCGTGGCAGAAGGACGAAGTGGTCAGAGTAAAGGGTAACATCCACAGCCTCCATGGAGAAGGGTCTCCAGAAGGAGCTGCTGGGCTCTTCTACCCCTGTATATTTATATTATATGTGGTTGCATCTCACAAGCAAAAGCTGTCCTTAATGGAAGAGGTATATCAGTGTAAGCAAAGGGCTGAATATAAACTGATGGTTCAGTGTGACTTCATGTGTGGCCAAATCCACTCTGAAAAGTCAAAGCAGATTAGGAAAGCGGAAAGCTGTCTGTGTAATGGTGAGCAATAACTTCTGAAAAGCACAATATGTGGGTGGTGGTAGTGTAGCAAAAGAGCAGTGTGTGTGTGTGTGTGTGTGTGTGTGAAGCTGAGCAGTCATTAACTTTGCATTAAAGCAGCCCTGTTGATTAAAACCTATTTATTCTTGTATTTATTCCATGGCACTTGGGAAGGGCTTCTCCTGTTGTTGTGAACATGCCACTAAGACAGCTGATAGCATATAATCAAATTTTATAATTCTTTAGCAGCACATTTTTCTCACAAAGTACTTTCTACTGGAAAGAAAAAAGAAGAAATGATGCTACAAGCCTGGTTCTAATGCACCAACTTTTTTCTTTCCTAATGCAATCCTGCCTTGCATGACTTTTAGTTGCAGCAGGCACGTTAACATCTGTTTTGTACTAGAAAGTGTTCATTTTCGGAGGACACAAAATTATTTGATCCTCACTTTTCATTCAGGAGGAAAGCTTGAAAAATCGCTTACACAAAATCCAAGCAAAATGGTAAAGTTAAATGAACTTTGTGTGGCACATGGAGAGCTATTCATATGCCTCTAAAAATTAACAAATCATGTCCACTTAAAGTAAATTGAATTGTGTCTTCTGCCCTAGCCTCTGAGTAGCAGAGATTTAGCTCTACTTTGTTTCAGGGATTCATATTCAGAAGATCAGATAACAGCAGATATCACAGAATAGATAGAAACAGTTCACATGAGGGTTCAACTCCGACGTGATATTGTGTCTACCAAGAGCTCCTTAGCTTTTGTTAGAATCAATAGCATCCTTTATGTAGGTATTTTTCATGCAAGTGATAATAACAATGTACTCTATGTTAAGAAAGAGGGTCTGATTTCACTTCTAATTGTAGGACAGCAATTATTCGAGCATTTATTCAAGAAAATCTAAGAATGAAGCAGTACATCTTGGATTCTCATCAGACTCAAAAGGCCCAATTCGTGTCCCTGGCAAAGACATCAAGCCCCAGATCAGAATTTCAATCAAATCCGTGTCCATTGCAGGATGTTAAATAGCCGGTTGGCTCTCTGCCTTTCCTTTGCAGAGTTTAGCAGAGGCAGTAAGGCTTTCAGAGTAGTATCGCTCTTGCCGCCTCATCAGCAACGGTTTTATTGTGATTCACAGCTCGGATAAGAAGCCCCGATGCTTCCCAGCAGGGTTAGAGAGCTGCACTCCCCAGCCCACAACCGGTTCTTGACCTCTCTGGGAGATTCAGTTGCTCAGGAATCGGGTAGAAGGCTTGGTTGCATTTTTACCTTAGTTATTCACAGTGCACCTGGAAGCATTTGGAAGATTTTCCTGGTTGTGACCCAAGCTCTCTGGAGCAGTGTGGCTGCAGAAAGTTTTTTCAACCATCGGATGTAAAGTAATTTTGCAGTGGGAGAAAGATTCCTTCTCCCTCCCACCCTCAGCCCTCCCTTAGGAAGTTAACTTTGAGAATTGCGTTACCGTATTTGGCCAAGAAGACCATGCTTATTAAAAAATAAAATCCTGAAAATGAGCCTTACTGAAATTTTGTTGCTATCTGATACTTCTTTTCTTTAATTTTCCTATTTTATTTAATATTCATCAGACTTTCTTCTGAAACAGGATTGTGATTTAAACTTTTGCCTTTGCTCCATCCCTGGAGTTAAACATTGCTACAGTCCATGCTGTCGGTTGAATGTTCAGCCATTAGGCAGAACTTAAGTTAATTGCTGTACTGACTAAACAGCATTTGTCACCACTCCCCCAGTGAGTTGCCTGGGAGATACTCCTGTACTGCGGCAATAAAAGTACCTCAGAGAAAAGGAAGGTAACTTGGTGTGCACAGGTGTAATTAAATATAGTTATTATGGAATCCGTAACAGGACAGCACTTGAATTTGTAATTTTACTAGAGTGTGTTTTTTTCCATGGTGGAGCTTTTTCAGTATTTTCCCGAATACACATGAATTTTATTTCTGCAAATCAGTTTTGGAAATAGGATGTTTTCTTGTTTGTTTGTTTGAAAGGAGATGAAATGGAACATGTGGCTGGATGTCCTTACGTGCAAATATTTGAATTGAGCAAGCCCAGAAGGTGTTTGTTTGCAGTTACACACATCCCTGAGCTAAAAAATCTGGCCTATGGTTCATAAATACCCCTTGGATCTCTGAGGATAAAAGATACTAGGTAAATAGAATTATTTTTAGAATTGCTGTGCAGCATAGCAAAAGTCTTTATCTTCTAAATCCTAAACAAGGAAATGTACTTAGAAAAGCCCCAAACAATCCGTTTAAACTTGCTTTTTCCTTTGCTCCATGTCACTGCAGAGCAGCTCCGGAGTGAGAACTGCCAGTGAGCTCATCCTTCTTCTGGAGAGATTGAAACCCTTGGAAACCCTGCCTGAAGTTGTAATTCAGGACCCAAGGTGGTCATCTTCCCTGTAGTTACATGCTCACAACGTGCTCGCTGCTTTTCCGCGGTTTGCTTCTCAGGTCAGGGGAAGTGCTGGCAGCAGTGCTGACACAGGCTTTGTTCCTCTGCCACCTTTCCCAGCCCGTTGTATCCAAGCCCTCCTCCATCACAGCAGTGCTTTGAAATGAAATGCTGCACTGGCCCAAGTCAAAAGCCCTCTCTTGCCAAGACCAAGGGTCTGGCCTTGTGCGGCTCCCCAAGGGTTTGCTTGGTGTGGCTGGAAGGAATGTTGGCAGGTGAGGACCTGAGCAAACAAGCTGGCAGTGGTCTGCAACTGCACCTTTAAGCAAATATTTGCTGCCAGTTCAGAGCTAGAGCCTCAATAATGTATTATTAAAACAAAACAAAATAACAACAACAACAAAACCCCAACCAAACCCCTAAACAAACAAACAAACAAAAACCCCAACCAAAAACCCAACCTAAACAAACAAATGCAGGGAAGCTCTTTCCATGGCAAATGCCTTGTGCTTGCTGAACACCCGACCTGCCTTTCGGCTCCCTCCTGCCTTGCAAGCACGAGGGGGCTTGTGGTGCTCACGAGGAGGTATTGCTGTAAAGGCTGGACCAAATTTCAGGCCATGTGTCTGACAGACCAACTCTGGTTTGATAAACCACCTTCAGTGTCTAAGGAGAGGTTTCTGCATGTGCATGGTGCTTGCTTGCATCAGGGGATAACACTGCAGATAACATCTGTAATTTGGGACAGCTTTGGTGTTCCAGCAGGCTTTGGACAGTGGCTGGTTTTATATAAGGGTGTAGTGTGTAGTACCATATTCAGGGGCAGGAGAGGGAGTGAGTGGTAACAGCCCATTCGTGCTTATTTTATTTGGCTTTATCATCATGACTAGAGGAAGAAAAACTACAGAATATTTTTGAAGACGGTATTTGGGAACTGTAAACTTTTCCAGTGTTCTGAGTTTCCAAAACGGAATTGTGTATTGTTGGAGGCTTTTGAAGCTGAAAGAGGGCTCCAGTGACAGGCTGTGAAGTGGGAAATCAAAAGATGTGAATTTTAGCATTTCATTTACAGGTTTGCTCCCTTGACCTCCCTTTGAAACCGTCCACCTTGCTGTGGGATCCAAATTCTGCTGAATCCTTCTGTGTGTAGGAATGTAGCATCTCTTCGAGAGTTCCCAGGTTGTCCAAGGCAATAACAAATACCTGGTGCTCTTACAGTGTCAAGCAGTTAGCAAAGGGACATTCTTCAAACATTTACACACTGCCTTCGCTTTAAGCATGCAAAGAATCCCATTGCAACTGAGCTGGAGTCTTAAGTGTTTGCAGGACAGGTCCTTTAACTATCCCTCGAGGCATGGCCCCCGTGTCACTAATGAGCTTCTTCCTGCAAACGGGATCGAGAGATGGGCCCCTGCATTTCCTTTTCAAAGCAACCACCAATGCCTTTAGCTTTTCTGTTTGCTTTTTCATAAATACCGCTGTATTGCAACTATACTTTATATCCTATGTTGTGTATTTGACAGCTGTGTCAGGTTTTACTTAGAATTTTTTTAAACCCTTGAACTCCTTACCACAGTGTTTACATGGGTTCAGAGAGCAAGCAGAGGAAATCTGTAGATAAAATATCTAACAAGTGCCCTTAAATATAACTGCATCCCATTGATCCAGAATTTGTTTAAGTGGCAGACTGATGGAAGGACCAAAAATCAGAGGTATTTTTTTTCTTCCCCGCTGTCCTGTCTGCTTTCTTTTGCTGATGATAGCACTGGAGCAGGGTACAAGGTGGAGAGGCTTATACTCCCAATGGTCAGAAGGCTTTTATGATCCTGAAGCACGTTGAGCTTGATTTATTTGAATTCTGCACAGGTTAATGGGGATTTGAATGGTATAAGCTTTGAAGGGAAAAAGAAACAGGTGCATCCTTGGACATGAACCCAGTACTGAATAAAATTGGCCTGGCCTGGCCTGTTCTTCTCCATGAGTAGTTACCAACCCAATTTCAGCATGTAGTTCATTCAAACACAGGCAGTTTCCTACTCCTAAGTGATATAGTGGACATCAGACTGGCATACAGCAGGATGAGTTGACATCAGGAAGTGGATGATCAAAACAAAGATTTTGAAGATTGGCAAAACTTGGCGGCAAATTTCAGAGAATTTCATTTTACCTTCTAGCAATTCCAGGAAAAGGACTTGGGCTAGCTGTCCATCCCAGAGCATTGTCCCATACAGCAGTCTTTAACGTTTTAAACAAACTTTTGTATTTTGAAAAGGAAGCTCAGTCCAAACGTGTGAATGCTGTTGTGACGTTGTTCCCCATCAGTCTGACGTCCAGGTTTATAGGATTGTGCTTTTCTTATTCTGCTGATCTGTAGAGCCTTTGAAACAATTAGTCCATTTTAAGATGTTTTATAGTTAACCAGGATGCTGCTGAATGGACTAGAGGCTATTAATCTGCAGTTCTTCAGCTGTTTGAATGTGCTTCCTGCTGATTTGCTGATGCTGGCTAATGCAGCCTTCTGACCCCATGCCTCTCATTGCTGCCATAAGTGGCTTTGTAAAGCAGCTCCTTCAAATTATTGATATTTCCAGGAACCAATTTCAGTTTTCCCCTTGACAGTCATATTTAGATAGGCAGAAGAAGACACTGCAGTTGTTTCTGTGCTCTTTCCTTTTGGCATTCGCTGGCTGGAGCTCCAGGAAACCATTTTTGAGATGATCATGCCTCTTCCAGCTAAAGCCTCTTGGATGAAAATCTCTGCCTTGCATACACTAAAAAACGTAACTCCAGGAGTCTTCTTATGCTGCTTGTTCACTTCACATGTCTCTGCTCATTTTTAAATGAGCGTTAATTGCTCAGAGAAGCTGAGCAAATCGCCACTGTCTAGTTTGCAGAATTCAGCAAATGCCTCGAAGAACCAGCAGTGCTGATTGAGAGAGAATGTCCTGTTTGACATTTAGGAACCTCCTCTGAATTGGAAGTAGACCCTGCATTTCGCCTGTGTAGGTTTGGTGAACCACAGGTTCATTCAGTTAATGGTGATAATGGCTAAGGATGTAGACACTGTGGATTTCAGCAGCACTAAAGCATCTGTGCTAAAGTTATATTCACTGAAAACTGAGCTTTAGAGTCATAAAATTAGCTTGCTTTTCAATAATAGAGAAATGGAATGTGACATTGAACTATTATCTGGTTATTTACTAACACTGTCCCGTCTGTAAATGCTTAAAGAACAGTTAAAAGTGCAAAACACAGCTGTTTCTTAAGGCTTTTCTGGAGAGGCTTTGAATAACTTCAGCTCACACTGATTTGAAGAAAGCAAGTCAGTGCACGGGTGTGACTTTTGGGATCAGGCCTTTGTAAATCAGCCAGCTCCAGTATTTTAATGAGTATTTACTTTAAGGAAATAAGACATCTGTGGCATACTCTTTAGCTCTTCAACAACCTTTTTTCTTAAAGCACTTGATAAGGATGTAACTAATATGGTTCCAGAAGCCCGTGAAAAGCCTATAGCGAAACTTGAAGCTCTGTTTTGTTGTTCAGATGAATGTTACACAGATTTTGTATGCCTCTGCTGGTGTCTATTCCAAAAGCTTCATCTTTCCTTAAGACACAAAGTACACAAATAACTTGCCAATTCTATAGTAGTGACATTTAGCAACCGATTAGTTTATGTGCTGAATATGGTAGGAAAATATGATCTGCTGGACAAGATGGACTTGTGCAGTTGTGTGTTTTATCTGCTAACATGTGTATACTTCTGGGCACCCAAAGCCAGAACAAGGAGTCCACAAAGCACTCAGACACATGATGGGTATCTGGAGGCATGATGCCCCTTGATAAGAGAGAGGAGGCAATCACATTCAGTCATCAATGACAGAAACGGCTTTTTTGTAGAATGGCAGTAGAAGAGTGTTATTGATAACTTGTGCAATCCAAACACATGACACTGAGACAGCTGCAGGGCTTTTGTTGTTGCTCTATGTCCTGATTCCAATCTCCACTACATGTCGGTCATGTTTGGTCACTGAAAGTGTTTCTGGATGTACATGATCTTTATGTGACAAAAATTACTCTTTTCTCAGAGGCCATAGAGCATTTCCATTGTTTTGGCACAGGAGGCCTGCCTGACCCACCTTCCTGTGTCCTCCAAAATGGCAAATGTCAGATAAACACCCTTTGGAGAAGGCTTCGCTATTTTTGCCAGTGTTTTGGAGATGTAGGTAGGTTCTTTGGAGATAAGTCCTTTTTTTCTCTGGAACGCATTCCCATAAACTGTCAAAAAAGCACAGTGGTCTCTGGTTATCAAGAGCTTTCAGATACTGGTTCATGCTGTGGCTGATCAGTTAATCACAAGGATACTGACTCTTGAACTGGTTCAAGGCACTTCAACATTGATGATGTCTGCTAAGTTCAGCAAGAACAAAGTAAATAGTGTTAAGTGAATGAGGGCTAATTTATTACTGCAGGAATATATGTGAGTTTTAGAGCTCTCCTTCCTGTTAGACAGACATGAAGGTGGTTTTTTCACAGATGTGAATAATGCCCAAACAAGTAAACACGTTTTATGGATCCACCTCAGAATTTATCAGAATGAGAAAATTGTTTACCTGTTGAAAATAATCTGATGGTAAGAAGTATAAGAGAAAGATGGTATTCCCACACAAATAAGAGGTTTCCAAACCAGAGCAGCAGAGGAATGCGGGTCAAGATCAGGGTGTCATCACATTGTTCCATGTGCTAGAGCAAATGTAGTTCAACTCTTAACATTAGGTGTTTGGACAAGGAGCAGTGGCAGTTGTTGGTGATACTAAAGGATGACTGTTTGCTAGGAACAGTCCCTTAAGTCATCTTAGCCTCTCTGATGCATCAGACCTCCTGGTGACTTAAAGTCATGATGGCATCACTTGTTTTTAACCTTGTGGTTCAGTCATTGGCCAGATTAAGTGATGTTTGCAGTCAGTAAGGATAGTGGTTATCATGTTTAACCTGACTCCAAAACAGCAAAAGTAAGCCTTTCCCTCAATCTCTCTTTTGTCTATGATGACTTATTTTGATCACTGTTTGACTTTCTGGGAAGTGTCTCATTGAGAAAGATTGTTTATAAAAGTGAAAAGGTGTGTACCCAGAGTCGTGCTAGATGAGCTTGGGCAGAAACGCCAGATGTGCAGGTGAGAACCTTTATATATCCATAATAAAACACTGTCCAGTGCAGTGTGGGCTGTGGTTTTCTTGCTGACTTAGTGAAAATGCAGTACTCTTGCATTTTTCTATTAATCCCATGAATGGACCTGGAAAAAGATGTCTAAGAGGAAGCCTATGAGGGAAGAAGGCATATCAGTCAGAGAACTTATCCTGAACCATGGTACTGTAAGGAACTGGTTACACTGACTTCCTTTTTTGATTTATGCACTGTTTGATCCATCAGGGTAACTCTTCCTTCCTCTTCTGGCCTCTGTAGTTGTCTTTCCCTCCAATATGTGCTTTTTCCTCTTTGGGAGCATCATCTAAAGTATCATATATAAAGATATTTTTGTCTTGATGAAATGCATTATTAAATCTCCAGACATCTTGCAGTGAAAGTGTTTTCTGTAATTACTTGTCTTGAAGGCTCACTGAGGAATAAGGAATATAGGGAATCACTTTGAAATTCAATTGTATGGCAAAATATTTCTTTCTTTTGATAATCTTCATTTTTTAAAGTGTTGCCATGTTAGTATACGTGCAGGTCTGTACTAGATACAGTGGACGATCTTTTAGCACAGTTTTAACAAGGTACAAATCTCAGCTCTAATGCACTGATGTGCTTTGTCCTTACCAACAAGATAAATACAAGCAATTTTTGTTCTAATGCCGCTGAGCGAATTGTGCTGTCTAACTGTAAGTTGCTTTAAGGGGCAATCAATAAGGTGCATCCACTTCTAATAGCCCATTTGCCAATGGTTTTTTAAATCTATGTATAAAGTTTGGGCATGGATGATCATTGTTCATTTTAGGTCACAATATATTGTGTATAACAAATGCTGCAATTCAAGGGCACAATGAGAAGGTCACAAGGTTTTAAAAGGAAATGACAACTGAGCATGGCAAGGGAAAGTTTATTGTTTTACAGTGTTTTGTAATTAATCTTACAGAGATTTGCTCTATATAAGATAGCCTTTCTTTTATTGAGTTGTTATGTAGTGGTTTTTACCTGTGAGGATCCCTAAAGCACCTTCTTTCTGTCGGTCTTTCATAAATGAAGTTTAGAGGAAAATGAGTTATTTGTTCATGCTGCTTCCTCCTTGTCAGCTGCATATTTTTCCCTCTCCTCCATTTCGGTGCACCAAATTATTACGTGCATTTCTATGGCAAATACATCATGTCAAAAGATTTCTCAGACTTGATTTCTTATCTTGGGTTTATTTTGTAACTAGCTGCATCCAACAGTTACTCCCAAAAAGTATCCCAATAATGTTGTCATTTCATGTCTATAAGTTTTGTGGGAAATACAACTCTCACTGGAACGAACTACTATTATTTTTTTTTTGTTTTGTAGAACTTGCCATTGACTTTGATATGGAAATTGAAAAGCAAGAATTCTTCTTAACACTTGATTGCCTTCATAGCAAAATTATTTGTTTCTAACTGCAGGGCTGAGAGGGAATGCTCTTGGATGCATTTCTCTGCAGGGTGGACACTGCTTGGCTGTTCTCAATTTACACATGCTTGAATTTTGTGTTTCCAAAAATATAGTTTCCATCTATATTCACTAAAGTTTTTCTAATATCGGGGGGGGTGTGTGTGTTTGGAATCTACTGAAAAGGCATCTGATTGTGGGTTTTTCTGTTCTATTTTTTAATGAGATCTCTTGTTTTCTCAGAAAAAAAATTTCCAATGGGATTTGTGTCTGTGTCCCGAAGCATATGGATGCAGTTGGATAGGAGAACAGCTTTCCCAAGGAGGTGGTGCCGAGTTGTTTGGAGCACATCCCTCTGTCTCATGCTCAGATGAGAAGGGCCACTGATCTCTAGGGGGTGTGTATTTGCACCTCTGCCTCTCATGAAGTATGTGGGTACATTTCATGGTGGTCAGCAGCAATAAAAAGGTGAAGGCCTTGTACCTTGCATCCTTTCTGCTTGATCCTTGCCTTTACTTGTGGCCCTGTTTTGTTTATGAGAACTGTACTTCAGAACACGTGATGATCTTGATCAATTTTGCCAGTGCATTAGAAACAAACAGATTTTTCCTACAACATCTGCGTTGTGCACGTGTTTTCTATTTTATCCATCTCTTTCTTTCAGATGTTTCTATTATGAACTGGATAATGAAAACTCCTTTTTTGCGCCTGTTTTCAGAGCTGAGTATCTCTCATAGAGGCTCCTCAGGCAATAAATCAATTTGTGCTTTATGACTGTAACCCCAAATTAGAACACCAGGGTACTGTGGAGGGCTGATGGCCTTAGTCCCAAAGTATGTGGGAAAAACATAAATGACAAATTTTTTTATTTTAAGGAAAAGGCTATTATAGATAAGTCATGAATAAGACTTGCATCTAAAAGCAAAGTCACAAACTTCAAAATCTGTATTAGAAGCACCGTAATGCAAATAACACAGTGGGATTATTTTGTCCACACAGAAGGTTTCAGTCAACACGCACGTAGCTGCTAAGACATGATGTTGTCAGTCTTAACCCTGAAAACTTGTACCCAAAGTTGACTAGTGTGAAGGCAGATTTTCAGGTGGCTTCCTGTGAAGAAATGGTTGTCTTTATTTGAATAAGCAGTATGGCCACCTCAGTCAGGTACGGACTCCGGCAGCTTCAATGGCACTTCTTAGAAGAGACCTGATAGCATTTAGAACGTTGTTGCAGTGTTGCCAAAAGATTGTTACATTTTTCCTTTTTCATTGTGGTTAATCTGTAGAGATTTCAAAAGAATGATCTATAGAAATTTTTTTCTAAAATACAGTATCCTTGGCCTGTGACTTTCTCACAATGTTGATGGTGCTCCATGGTTACCATTAAAATTCATGTCTGGAGTAACAAAGTCGTCTTCCTGCTTGCGGCTATGCTAGAACTGGTCTTCACAGTGTACACTCTTCAGTGTTTAATGTTGGATTTTATTTGTTTTCATCTTCATTCTGCTGTCAGTTTACTCTTATCCTACATGTCTCTGCAAATGATTATTGCTTGTCCTGTGGTAATCTGACGGACTTTTGACTGGTGCCTCCTTCTACTTTTCCAAACAATGTATTGAGACAATATTGGATTTCCAGGTCTTGTGGGAATTTTGTTATTAAACTGTGGCCCACGTTCTCCCTTCAGGGGTTGAGTGAAAAAAAAAACCAACACCAGATGGGATCGATTTACACACAAAGAAAAAAAAAAACAACAACAATAAATGAACAGGAAATAACCACTGTGCTTGTATTACCTTTTGCTCATTTCTGCTTCTTTTCCCTTTGTAATTACTCCCTTGTGATGTCAAGTGTGCTTGGAGTTATTCGGGTTTGTGGCTGTATTCCGCCCTGCCACGTCCTCTCTGTTGCTAACTTTTGATTTGCAATAGGTAGAGCTGCCTACACAGACAGGCCACCTCCCTTTGCAGGTAGGTAGACAAGATGTTTTAGAAAGTCCTTGTAAAAGATGAGGGAGGTGGTGTGCAGGAGGTGGAAGGACTGTAGTACAAAAACTCCTGAGATTCACCTCCATTTTTAAGCACTTGCTTAAGCTGGGTCATCGGCTGTCACTGCAACGTTGTTACCCTTGGAGACCAGAACCTCATAACCAGTGTTGTCAGCTGGATTGCCAGAAAAAAATAGGTGGAAAAAAAGAACTGATATGTAAAAGATCAGGGAGAAATTACATGTTAGAAAACTCTTTACTCTAGTTACTATCTTAATTTTTTTTCCATAGCAATGCTCTCTTCTCATAATGGTTTTAACCTTTGGTCTATAGTTTGCTTCCTGCCAACATCTGCCAGCAGACATACTTGTGTGGGATCACAGGAATAAAACAACCAGTGTAGGATTAACTCCTTGTTTCCTTTAGCATCTTCTTCTCAAGGAGAACCTCATAGTGCTTGGAAACATCTGCAGTTCAAGCTAAAGCTCAGCTAATAGCTTGAAGATTTTACTACAAAATTTAATTGGGGCTTAAATCTTTTCAGGTAATCTCTGCCTTTTTAAGCCCAAAATTCCAAATGAACAAAGTAATTTTTATGTTATCTCAAATGTCTTTGCAGTGATGGTTTGCAGGCAAGAAAGGCCACCAGGTTTCTTAAATATAGTGCCACCAAGGGAAGTTTAGTGCTCTAAAGTAAAATGATTTAACTGTTTAGGCCTACAGTTCAGATATACAAGGGAAAAAAGATAGGAAATTAACATCAAGATTGATGTCTTTATTACAGTAAATAGACATCTGCTGTAATAACCTGCAGTTTAGGCTCATCAGCAGTTCAGCTACCTAAAATGAGTGTTGTAGGAGGTTGAAAACAAGCTCTAGCTCTTGTCCACTTGCTGCTTCTTTAGCAGTGAGTTTGCACTCGGAATTTGAAGACCATTGCTTTTAGGGGAAGGAGGGGATTATCTCAAACCAGGTCTGCAAATTTCTCTCTGTTCTTGTGTACCTGCAGTAGTCTACTTTTTAAAAACATGTAAGTCCCCTTCCTGGAGTGTAAGCATCTTTTAAAGCTCCCTCAAAGAAATGCCTAAGAATGTTTAAGAAAAGAAAAAATTTGATGTCTGTTTTGTGCTTTAGCTTTGAGATGCAGCAGTAGGCAGATTATTAAGTATGGCTTTATTAGTTAAATAGAACTGTTTAAGAGTTTGACAGGAAGATGTGGATTACAAAAAATAGGAGGCTCTTAAGTGCTTACAGGAGTTTATCTTCCTTAGCAAGACAGTTTGCATGCTGATTAATTCTTCTAGAGCCTTTTGAACTGGGAACCACCCTGGAACAGTGGTGTCAGAGATCTGAAAACACATTAGGGATACGGAACCGTGGCTGGAGCGCCAGGCAAGTGGCTCCTCTGGCTCTGTGTAGGGACGTGCCATGCTGGTGCCATACAGCTCTGTGGTGAAGGGGCATGGCAGCAGTGACTGCTGCACACCCAGCCCCAGAAGAGGTGTGGTACGTGGCATGTCCTGGCATGTGCTGGCAGTGACAGGGAGGACTTTTGTCAGGGCATCTTTCCTTTGGCTGCATACAAGCTCTCAGCCTCAGGCTCTCCTCAGGGTGGAGTTTCATGCTCTTCTTAAGCCTTTTGGCACACTTAAGAAGTCATGTTTCTTGTCTGATGGGCAGTTCAGTCTATATTGTGTGGACTCCTCTCCCCAGCTTATGGTTTTTTGCTGTGGTGGCGTGTGTCGTGATGAGATAAATCCTACTTCATTGTCCCTTGCACATCCAATCTCAAGATTTTTATTTAAAAATTAAGAAAACTGAATTATGTAATTCAGTATCAGTTAGCTTGGTGCCTGATCAGATACAAGCTGTTCTGCAGCTGTCATGAAGGTGGTGTAAAGGCACTGAATCAAAATAAATGTCATACCACCTGCCCCAACTAACCCAACAGAAATGTTGTTATGTGCCTGTGGCTGACCAGAACCTCTCAAGTCTTCCCATGGGACACTTATCGTGGGTGATTGAGGAGCCACAGCTTTCCAGGCCTCTCATTCAAACCAAAAGGGGAAGTGGGAGAGTGTCACCATGACCCACAGTGGCTCCAGCAGCCATGTCTCAAGGGACAGCGTTACCGAGAGCTCATTTTTCCTTGTGAAACATCAGGCTTTGGCATCTCTTCTTTCCTAAGATACAGGTATGCTGTGATTCTGAAATGAAAAAGAAACTGCTGGAAGATTCTGCCTTGTTCCTGAGCTGCAACCCAGTGAAATTTTGTGGCAAGTCAGTTCTTGAGTGAAGGCTAAATAGCGAGATCTGGGTGGGGTTTGCCTCTGCCTTTAGAAGTAATCTGAGTTGTCTGTGAAGGACCAAAGCGATTTTTGGTTCTTTGATGTAAGAACCAGCCAGTTCTTGACAGTCTTGAGTCTTTCTGTGGAAAATAAATTTGGCGCTGGCATTGTTTGAATAAATTAAAAAAAAATAGCCTGAGTTAGAGTTTGTTTCAGTGTTTGTTACACCCTTTTGCGAAGCATGTGGATCTGGTAAAATAAACACCACAGTGCCAACAAGAACCGGGGAAGAAAAAGAGCCGTTTGCCCCTCTGCTTCCTGCTGGTCGCTTTGCCTCCTGCCCTGACAAAGTTTCTTTCAGCCATTGTTCCATTTTGTAAATGTACCTGTGATGCACTGGTGGGTGCTGTGGCTTTCTTCCAGCACCAACATGCATGGTCATAAAGGTGTTGCCACAGATCAGCCCTCTTCATTACTCCTTCCAGTATTTTATCTGCACTAACTGGGACTTCAAAACAAGGGCAGAAAACTGTCTTTGCAATCTGAATGGTGAATATTGGAGTTGTTGTCTTCATATGTGAACTGAAGAAGAAGAAAAAGCAAGGCTTGCCTGAAAATGGATCGTCAGAAATGAGGTAAAAAATACCAGATTCTGGGGAAAAACCCCCCACAACCTAACGAAGCAAAGCAGAGCTCCTTATGCCCATGTGATAGTCTGCTTCACTTTAATGGTACATATAATTTTGGCTCAATAGATAAGCTATGGACACTGCTGTGAGTTAAAACCTAGGTGGCTACATCCAAGTCTTGCTCAAGATAGGAAGGAAATGTAAGCCAAGAATGTGTCAGTGTTCGAGTCTAGGTCTTCCAGCCCTTGCTAGCAGAGCCAGGGCCACGACAAGCTTGGGGAGGAAATGGGAGAATGCTCAGTTGCCTCGGTTGTTTGCTAAATGAGGGCACTTCTGTCGGTCTCTGCCACGGAACAGTGATGGTCTGAAACAGTAACTGTCCACCTGAAGATTTGTTTCCCTCTATATTTTAGAGAACTGCTAATAAAGAAACTTGATGGCATAATTATCTAACCTCAGTTCAGCCTAACGCTATGGAAAGCAAAGATAAATGAAGAGGAAATTAAAGAGATGAAGAGGAGACTTGCAGTAATCATTTCTTTTCCCCAGTCCATGAACTGAGAAGACTGTAGGGGGTGGTTAGATATCCATCTTGTCGTAGATGAGACCACTTCTCCTTTTAAGGGCTTTGTTGTATGTGAAGTGCTTTAATGAATGGTGGGAGTTTTCTACTGGAAAAGACAAAAAAAAAAAGCTAAGGTCATTTGTACAGTTGAAAAGTAATATATTTTTCTGCTTTACTTAAGGAAAGTTCAGACCAAGCCTTCAGTGTTCATTTAACTGATTATTTCCATATGGACTAACTTTTTGCAAGTAATGTTAATGCAGCTGAAACCCAAGCAGGTCTTAATTCTTGTACTTACCACTGCAGAAAATACACCTCTTTGCATGCACATTGGTTCCATTTTACTACTGCTGCTTCTACATTGTTTTCAGGGGGATTTCTTTAACTGTGCTTAAGAGCAAGTTAATGAAACCGCTGCTGGTCTGTTGCAGTGGAGTGGGGTTAGCACAAAACAGGAGCCTTTCCTTCATCCTGGAAAAATTCTCTGCATCTTGTTGATTGTTCCAAGAAGTTTCCTTTTTTCTGTGTTTAGGATACTAATGAAATTTAAACTAAGCTAGGAAATTAATAGAAATATTTACAGTGGAGCTGAAATAATTTGTGGTGTTAACACAAAAATAAACATTCCCAAGAAAGGATTGGAAAACAGGATTATATTTTAAAAAGAAATAGCCAGCATATTTTTTGTCCCATCGACCAACCTGTCACTTGTGTTTGTTTCTCCCAAATGCCGTAGACTCTTTGCATGCTTATTTAGATTAAATAGAACATACAGCTCTGTATCTTTTTCATATTGGGTCAGAGAGCCATTGGCTCAATCTGTAAAGCAGAAATGAAAAATATAAATATTTTAAGAAGCGAGAAGCTGCTGCATCTTCACTTCTTACTGCAGCTACTGTTCCTTAAGGAACTAGGAAGGGAAATTGGGCTGGAGGAGAAGGAGAGAGGAGAGACGGTATGTAAAGAGAGGCTGAGAAAATGCGTTAAAATGACACATCTTGAGAGAATCCGTTTGAACAGTGAGGATTTACAAAGTTTTGTCCTACTCCATGGCAACTTGGGTACACAGATCAAACATGTCATAAGAGTAACATGGGGCAGGTGAGCCTTGTGCCAAAAAATGAGAGGGAGCGATGTGAGGGGGCGGGTGACGCTGAAAGACTCGTGAGACCTCTGCGTGCTGCATGTCAGCAGCAGGGCTGAGGGAGGAGGATTTGATGCCCGTCATGGGCTGCCATTAGCTACAGCTGGAGATTTCACTTCTTTTTTTAGAAGAGCAGACAGATCTGCTGATTCTTTAGTTTGTTTAGGCAAAATGTTTATTAACAAGTCCCATAACGCTTGTTTAAGGAAAAATACGTGTTTATTTGTTTTGCTCTGCTTTAGGCATGGGGCTTGTTCCCCATTTTCTCATGATCTGCCATGTATGACCAGAACATATTACTCCAAGTTTACCTGATGCTTGTTTTCCAACATGTTCTAAGATTGTGTTTCAATTTTGGCGTATCTTTTACTTTACTTTTGCTTATGTGTCTTGACTTGCTTATGCTGTGATGGCACTGAACATGCCAACCACTAACACAGTCTCTGCTATATAGAAAACTAGAAGTGAAGTGTCAGTGTCAAGTTGGTGCTTTAGGACCTTTTTGTACATCCCCAGACACTTTAGATCATTTCTAATACATCTTAATTCACAGGGTCTCCTTTGAATGGAAATTACAGTGTGATACCACACTGAGACACCACAGATTTCTCATGGCATCTGAACACATTCTCAGTCATCGTAATTCTCAAGCCTTGTACGACTCAATATATGTCTTAGCTCAGTTGGTCTGTCTGAACTGACAGATTAATGACAAATTGTTGTTTTCTTCAATTTAATAGTTGAGTTTAGGAATTGTAAAAAAAAAAGAAAAAAAAAAAGAAAAAAGACATGAGCTGAATTCTTAAAATAGTCTTTATGGAAGCTTAATGTCCCCTGCAGCTAGAGAATGTACATGAACTGAGATGGAAAAGCATGCCTCTCCATGACATTATTGGGTATAGTGAATTAGTGCAGCTGAAGCAAGAATTTGGTGCATGAAATTCTGCCTGTGTAAAACTGGGTCTCCACTATGTGCAAATCAGACAGCTGGGAGGTGAACTTCTGTTATACTTTTTTCTGGGGTGCATTACCAGTGGTCCCAGGCATGATCCTGGTCTTCTTAGAAAAGGTGTTGTATAGGCAGATAATGAAGTACAGCCCTGAAGATCCTGTTCTAGGTCAACCCATGGAAATGCCTATAAGGAAAGTAGGGATGAGACATGCTTTATTCCAGCAGAGCTCATAGTCCTAGAGCTAGTGAAAGCGCTGGGTTTAGTTTCAGAGTCGACACCCGAGGGTGAATGTTGCAAGTGTATTCACCTCTCTGCTCTTCTTCTTCTGGCCCATCTCATGGTGTTCAGATTAACTTGGTTTGAAGTGACTCAGTAGCCAGGTCTGCCATGTTTTATGTGACAATTTGGTTTCTGATGGAAGATGGCTGCCTATAAAATACCTGAGCACCAGGGGGCTGGAATGGAAGCACATCATAAGCGGGAGCGTGAGTTCTCTCTGTACCATCCAGCAAGGAGGGGAGAGGGGATCCATATGGGAAAGTTACAGGATTAGAAGGAGATGTCCTCCTCCTGTTACTTTAGCTTCTGATGATATTCCTGAAAAACAGGTGCTTTTAAGATATTCTTCTGCTTTTTTTCGTTGCTGTATTTGTGTGTATCTCTGATCCTTATCAAAACATGTTTGAAAATGATAGCTGGTCATGAGCTCGTTTCAAAGCTTTTCATTAGGTACTATCAATACCTAACTCTAGCTAAATTCCAAAGAAAAGAACCTGAAGCAGCATTACTACTTCAAAAATTAAGTAATTAATTATCAGTAACAGCTCATTGTCCCAACAGAAGGCAGAGAAGGAGCAAGCTAGACACCATGAGGACATCGCTATTATTTTACAAACCTTTGCAGCTCCTTCATCTGGGCAGTGCTAGCACTAAAAGAGAGAATATTTGTCCACTCAGAGATAGTCAATTCATGTGGAATTTGTCTTTATTTGTTTGATTGGTTTTGTGAGTTTCTTTTGTTTCTTCTAGAAAGCGTTGTGAGTTCAAACAAATTGTGAGAAACAGCAAAAGATTATTCCATTCTCCCCTGAGAAAAATGAGGTTTTTTGTCTGAGAGAGAAATAGAATTCTTGCACCTCCAGAGACTAAGGCAGTTTTTAGGCAGTGAGCAGTAGACAGGTGGTGGATGTTACACAGAGAGATCAAGGAAGGGAGCCTATGGTTAAAGAAGGATGGGGTGAGGCTGGGACACTTCTGCCAGGTTCTGAAAGTGGGCTATCATTGTTTAGTCTATGCTGTGTCCAAGAGGTTGGGTCACTCTCGTGTGACAGCCCAGCTGCTCAACTCCTCCAAGTTGCAAAGTTAGAAACATAAATCCAGAATATTAAGGTTTTGTAAGAACAGTGCCTTATTTATGTAAGTTTTTGTACCGTTAAACACTTCCACATTTAAAACAAAGTTCTTTAGGGCAGTGGATCAGCAGAGGGTTTGCTTCTGCTTTCCTGGCAGGCTCGCTTCTAATGAATGAGTGGCATTATCTTTTTATAGTTATCCTGCAGTCCTGAGCAGTTAGTTTTTAGCTGACTGAACCTAAGAGGAGGGAAGAAAGCATCAGAAATTGATACAGCTTCTAAAACAAGGTGCTTCCCCTTACCTACGTGGTTCATTGGAAAAATTCTATGCTTTTTTCCTAAGACCTTTCTCAATAATTTATCTATCCAAGAAATGAAACCAGTCCTTTATTTTTTTTAATCTAAGATGACATCTTTTTTATTTTTGTGAGCTTTGGTTAGCTTCCCTGAGATTTATGGTGGCTTGAGTAGTATAAATGGTAGGAACGTTTCAAAAAAATGGGTGATTTGATCTCCTTTATTTAATACTTGTCCAGGGAGGACACCTTACTATGTCTACTGTTTCCTGGTTTGGGGAGTGAATGGGTTGAGAGACATCACACATGAGCTCGTCTCCTCAAGAAAGCCCTCTAAGCTGGTTGCAGCTGCTGGTTTCCACCACTGTCCCTTGAAATCGCAGCCAGGATGGGCTTATGTCCACAATTAAAAACTCTGGGGTGACTCAGGTTTGGGGAGGAAAGTGAGAGGTGTGGAGCTGATTGACTCAGTGGGGCGGCTTGTATCGGTGTGGTGGACAGAGAGATACCTGACAGCCGCTCCGTGCTCTGGTATGACTGAGTGGGAACGCTGAGAGGTGACGGAAGCAAATGTGATCCATTTTTGCTTGCGTCCTTCATGGAATCATAGAATGTTTTGGGTTGGAAGGGATCTTAAAGATCATCTAGTTCCAACTCCCTTGCCATGGGCAGGGACACCTTCCACTAGCACAAAGCCCCATCCAACCTGGCCTTGAACACTTGGAGGGATGGGGCATAGGAATTATCTTTGTTGCTAAAAGCAATTCATAAGACTGTAGATGTACAGATTCGCTTTGAATTATACTCTGTGCTCTCCACACTGCATTGTTGTCCTGCGTTACAGTATGTTACCAGAGTCCTTCCTCCTTGTACTTCCTTCAGTGAATGCAAAAAACTTTCAAGCTTTTAATACCAGTACATGCAACAAAAGACAGCAAGCAAAGATGCTTGCATGTGTACTTAGGTCTGTTTTCTGGAGCATGTTTTTTAATGGTAAACGTAGTTTGGTGGTTAGTACTGGTCAAAGCCAAATAGAAGATCCTGTATGTACCTTCAAAAAAGCACATTTTATTCCATTTTCAGCTGTGTCAACTGATGACACTTGACATTTTCTTCAAAGCCCATTATCCTGGAAGCAAGGGATTAAATGACAAAATAATTTTTTTTGAAAAAGCCTCACAAACCCAAACAAGCCCACCCAAAAATGCTGGTTTTAGTCTTCCTGCTTGTAGAGAATGTTTTGAAATAAGACATCAATGGTTCCTGGAGCTTAAAATGTAAATAAAATACAGCTATTTCTTCTTTTGTTATTGTACATTTTTTTTAAATAAAACTCCTTTCTGGAGCTGTTTGCTTTGAGATTTCTGAAAAGATCCAGGGGATTGTAGTAACCTATTCAAAGATGTAGGACTTCTCTTCTGATTAGGCCTAACTTCTGATAATATCTCAGTATATGTGATTCCAAAATGCTTCTTAATCCATATAATAACTGCAGATTTCTTCTTAGTAGGTTTGAAATTTCCCCATTTGAAATTAGGTTTATTTAATTATCGTGGAATTAGGCACAGGAGTGTGTGTTGTGGAGCAACCTTGAAGGCATGATTTTTGTCATACTTGGTGGTGGTATCAAACAGAATGGTGAACCAAGCCCTAGCACAATCTCCAGAACTGGTTATTTCAATCCTATAGGTTGTGCAAGCACCTCTGTAGACTCACTTTTGTGCTTTGTTACCTGGCTCCTTATTTCTCCCAGATTGCTCATGGTTTGGTGTTCCTATCAGCTCTGAATATAAGCTCTGATTCCCTGTAATTCTTAGAAGGTAAGCACACTGAAACTGAGATGGCTGGAGAGGGGGATTGTTTCCGAGGGAGTCCAACCCAATGGTGGACTTTTTTCCCCCCTGTTTCTTGGCTAGTTTCAGCACAGCATGGATCATTGCAGGGCTTGGCAGCTGTTCGGGGCTAATGTGCCAGACTGTATTTTCCTTTCTCAAATTAAGCATGCTGGTAGAGTGTCTGTGAGAGGTAGTGGCTCCTGGCTCCTAGCTCTTGTTGAGTTTGGAAATCACTGAAAGCCAGCAGCTCCTGTGCCAGTCAAAACTGGCCTTCTTACCACAGCATGCCAGCTTGGTTTAGAGTATCCTGGAAATGATGGAGAGCCCTGTGTGAAAGCTCATTTTTAAGATGTTTTACTTTACCCGTCCTCAGACTTTTTCCTCCTCCTTTCCCTGTGAACTTTGAAATAATTTCTGTATTTGCTCACTTAATGGTAGCATACTTTTTTCTGTCCAGATTTTTGCCTCTGAAATGAGGGTGCAAACATGATGCTATCTGTCTCTCAGCCCACCACACTGGCTAGTCAATTAGCAAGAACCACAGCTTCCATGGGGTTTGACAGCAGGTTGGCTTGCTTTCTGCAGGATGCTGAAGGGATGCTTTATTCCCAGCCATTTCCAAATCCAAGTCCTGGGTGTTTCTAATTCTTATGTGCTTATACTTTCCAGCCTTTAAAAAACTTGTAGTTTATGAAAAAACCGTTTTGTAGCTGTGATGCAAGCCTCAGAAGTATTCTCCAGACTGCTGAGGCTTCATCTGAGTGTCTTCTCCTCCCATCCCTCGGAGTGGTGTTTGCAGGCTGTCATGCACAAATCCTTGCTGAACCTAGGGTAACAACTCAGCAGCTGGTACTTTTGCTCCTGGGATTCCTGGGTGCTTACAGATAAACAGTGCTGTCGGTATCTTAATCCCAATCATCAGGCCAAACCTTTAATTACTCTGACTCTGAGCTATGCCCCTTCACTCCGTCTATCCCTGTTAAATGTGTAGAAACCAGAAATTGCTTGGCTAATACTAATGCTTTCCTGTTACTGTACAGTGCGCGTGTTTGGGTCTATATTGCTGTGTTGCTTGTGATGATCTGGCCAATTGCAAATGCTATGCCTAGATGATGAAGTAATGTTTTAAGCTGTGCTGCCTTGCCAGCTACGTGGTATAGCTAAAACTCTTTTCTGGGTTTTTCCTTTGCCTTTTGCTTTCCATTTACCACTGCTGTGGCATTGGTATATGTCTCCGATCTGCAGCTGGTTCCCTTTTATTCAAATGAGATGCACGAATGAAAAATGGTAAAGTGGTAACTAAGTAATGGTGAGATTACATGAATTCTCCCAGCACTGGAGAATTCCAGCTCCCACTCCCTGAGCACTTTTCAGGTTAACAAAGCAAAGCTGTGAAATCCGGGTGCTGTTTTTGTAAGAATTCGTCCATCCGTTCCCATGTTCTGTCCTCAAACCTTCTCAAGTCTAGCCCAAGCAGAAGCTACCTCTGATGTTCTGGGTTATCTTTTTTCCACACAGACTTGGTCAGCCTCTTCCATACCCATCCACAAATAAACACAGGAATCAAATTCTGCCCCTTTTACAAGTAGGTCAACCTCATTGATTTTGGTGGGACTGCAGCAGACATAAGTCAGCAGAATATGTGCTCCGTGTTTTGCTAAGTTGTTGGCAGAAGGCGGATTTGTATAAGCTCACCAAAGCAGAGATTGTCTTTACATGAGAAAAATAACACTTAGTACAACGCTCCCTAATTCGTTTCTCTCAGAGGTGCAGCAATAACAAATATACTAGCCCTGGTTACCGGCACTTCATCCCTGTTTCTTCACCCAGATGTAAGAGGGAGAATATATTTAGAATAAAGCCATTTCCCCCACTACCACCACATACAAACAAAGCTTTACAGTAGAAATACTTGAGGCAACATGTGCAACTGACTCCCGCTGGGTTTGGTAACTGAGGAGAAGCACAGTGGGAACAGCTTGGAAGAAAAACTTCAAAGACTACATAAGGACAGGAGCGCCTTTGCAGTGAGAGCCCTACCACGAATTTGGGCTTTTATAAAACCATTCTGACACTTGCGATCTGAAGGAGAGATCTGAAGCAGGTTGAAAGGGAAAAAATATCAAAGGCTTCCCTTACTTCTCCTTTTCCCCTGTGTGCCCAAGTTTCCACACTATCCTCCTGTAGACTCAGTCACCAAACAAATGAAGAGGCTGTGGAAATTCGCAAGGTAAAATTCACAGTACTTCAGTTTTTTCCCTTCTGCTTACCCTTTGAGAGAGGCTTGAAGGAGGCCTCTGCAAGCTTGATAGCTGCTGGTTATCTTTTGGAAGCCCATAACAGTGATACAGACTCTGAACCATCCCTTTCGCTTCCCTGAGGCATCCTTCGAGCAGCACAACCACTGAGATGCCAGTGGATGCTCTCTTGAAAACAGGCTGCAGATATTTGCACCATTGCCTTTTAAAACACCTTGGGCAGTACAACAGCACTGGTACAAGCCAAAAATATTTCTGTGAGCAGAGCATAAACCATCAAGGGCTGTTTGATTTCTTCCTATAAATCTTCCCAAAACATAAGCTGAAAATAATTGTTGATTATTTCCCCCCTATTTATATATCCCCTAGAAGAACTATGAACAGAAGGCATATAGATGACACCTGCTTTCCAAGTAGAATCCATGTAGGTGCATTTCGCACCACCCCACCATCATGTTGGCAACCCTCCAAATTTGCTTTATTCTGCTTTTTTCCTTCAAGGCGAGCGCTCCCTGGTATTACTTGCAGAATCTCTGCGTGTGAGGAGCTGAGTGTGTGAGAAGTGATTAGGTCATGAGCTTTTAGAAATACCCTCACATGCTTCAGATCCCCAGCCCTGCAACTGCAAAATGTACTTCAGCACTGGAATCTGCTCCCCCCCAGCACAGTTTAGCTTCAACCAGTAGTGCTGGGTTAAACTCCCCACAAACTAACCCACTGTCAAAAGCAGCTTTGCCAACTGAAAAGATCATTAAATGAGGTACTTGGGGCTTTCAAATGCCTATGTTCTCAGTATGCTGCTGTGTAGCCTCTCTTCAAAAGGCTGTAAGAGTATTACATGCTAATCCCAATTAAATTCAAAATATCCCTGGGTGTTTACCACTGTTACCCTCTCTTTTTCATTCTTAATTGCATTGTAGCTGAATAACTCTGTATCCACATTGGATTATTCATGAATAGCATATTGAGTTGTACTGTTTTTCATTTCACAACAGGGATCTGCTGTTGTAGGATTGGTATAGTCTGAAACAAGAAACTAATGTCTGCATTTCAAGTCATTAACCTTGTCATGAACCAAATAATAAAAGTTGCTTGTGTTTTTGGTGGGTTTTTTTTTAGGTATGTGGTTTCCCATTGAGGTGTTCAGCTTCTAGGATAAAACAGGGTAAACAAGATCTATGACCTATCAATATTGGTTTTGGAGATTATTTGGATATCTACTTAGGTACGTTATGTACTTCCATACACTGATGCTTTGGGAGGAGAGCAGTGAGAAGATGCAGAACAGCACCAGGTTATTTGGCTGCAATAACACTGATGTGCGTGGGGAAAGAAACACATTTATTTTTGCTTGTTTGGTTTAACGTCTAGACCACTGTTTCATCCCTGTGCCACATCCCCATTGGCTCTTGGGGCTCTGCAGAATGGATGGTGGTTGGCACTGCTTGCTACGTTCCTCTTGCAGAGAAATGTTCCTTATTGCTGAAGACAGGTACTCCTGAGGTAGCTTCTGCTACATCCCTTCCTTTCAGTTCTTCTGGAAACAAACTGAATTTCAGTTTCTGCAGCTATTGTTATCTTTCAGGTGCTACACAAGTTTTTTTCTTTCTTTTTCTTTAAAAAAACCCCCAGCTTGCTCATATGTTCTTTCAAGTTTCAAGAAAGTATCTTCAGGTCTGTTTTATCTTTTTTTTTTCTTTTCCGTTATGCAGTGGGGAGGAGGTGCGACTACTGCCAATATTGAAAATAATTCTGCAGGTATTTTCATCAGGTGTCCATGAAGACTTGTATCAAAGTGATTTTAATGAGTGGCACATGTTGGACAAAGAGAATAGGCATATACAGTAGTGGGGGAGGCAAGCTTTGAAGGAAAGAAAGAGCTGTTCTTGGGGTTAGTAGCATTAAAACTGATCAGCTCTGGTTTTTGTTTATGAGTAAGAATGACCTTTTCTCATAAACAGGATGGAAATTGAAACTCCAAGAACTTTGCAAGTCCTAGTACGATTTTAGGGTTTGAGGGGGATTTTAGAAAGGAGGATGTTTTTTTATTACTGACTTTTAAGTTCTCGGAGAGGTGGTGCCTTGGATGCATCAAAGCCTGCAGAATATATCTGCTTTCTGACCTGGACATCTTCCTATACTGCCTTGAGACTTAGCTGAGCCCATATGAAGTGGCCACAGGTAGGTAGTGCTACGGAGAGGCTCTCAAGACAGTTTTTCCCCTTTTTCCCTTTGTTTGAGAGACAGGCGTATGTCCCTCCTGGCCTGCCTCAAAGTAAATACAGCGCAATTAAAAAGATCACATGTGCTGGCTCAGGCTGCCATGTGTAAGCACACGCCTGGGATGCCCGAGATGCTAAGCTCGTAGGGATATGGGTTACTCAGTGAAGGATGGAGGGACCATGTGAGTCCAAGCTGCTTCAGCTGAAACTGAGGAGTGCAAGCAAGGTGTCAAGCAGGTTTGTGACATCAAAGTATCCTGACTGTATGCATAGATATAAAATAAAAAGCTCACGTCAGTGGTTTATTTGGATTCTGTTGACTTTTTTTTGTCCGATGTTTGGCACTTCATCTAGATTTTTCTGCGTTTTCCTCTTTTTTGTCATCTCCATTACCAAAGTCCCTTCCTGAAATGTTTCTTGTTGCTTTTCTTTTTAAAAGCACATAGAATTGAATGGAAGTTGTTTTCTCCTTTCCCTTTTGCCAACCATGGCAACCATATTCCCCCTATCTGACTGGAGGAAACCTTTGCTTCCTACCCAAGCTGACCCTGGGTAACCCTGCTGCAGCTGCTCACACGAAAAGCCTGGGATTCTCAGTGCAAGCTGAAAGGCACATGCAGGAAAACTTACTTTTTTTTTTCTTTTTTTTTTTTCCTGACTAACAAAAACCCACTGGGGAACTGGAAGATTTCCCATTGGTTTAATTATGGAAGTCTAATGAATTGCAAAAGTTAAAGAGGAGGAAGAGTTCTTTAAATTAATCTCTACTGATTTTTTTTTTAATTGAGGCGTTTCTGTAGCCTAAGCTGGCAGGAGAGGGGACTCTCCAGTGAGAAATGTAGAAAGGCCTATCAGTGTATATTACTCTATTAATCTTTAACCAAAATGAATCAGAGGCACCCAGGGGACAGACTTTTATGTGGAACAGAGCCTTACCTAAACAACCTACATTACTTTATTTAAAATGTTTGCAAGTACAGTATATGAGAAGTTGATATAGGCATTAGAGTAGAAGTTGCAGGCAGGGAATGAAATTCCAGTATAATTTATTGTATACATGTGTTTAGGAAATTGTTTCCAAGAATATTTTCCTCATCCACAAAGCTGGCTTAGGGAATACTTGCTCTGCCCCCTCACTCATTGTCACATACTATAGTTTTCCACATCCACCCCATGCCCATACAGTTGTTTGTACATAGGGCTGTGTTAAAAATCAGGTCTCTGGTACTGTGGTCAGACTAATTAATTTATATTTAAAATAAAAATAGTAAGAATGAGATTGTTTTTCTTTTGGGACTTTCAGAAGAGCCTAGAGGATAGCCCAGTGCATTTTTGTTACCTGCTAGGGAAAACCATTGTAGAACTACAGCTAAAGTGGGAAATGCTGCCATGTCATGAGTGACTGATGGGATATTAAATCCCAGTAAATACTCCCAAAATAAGCAAGAACTGAAAGCCCTTGGATCCCTTGCAGAATCCAACAGTGAGGTGGTAGGGTATATGGCTGGAAATAGGGGAAGGTTTTCTAATGGTAGCCAAGTGTTTTTGCTCCCCTGGGAGCTCAGCAGGACTGCTTTCTCTCTGCTTCTTGCACCCCTGTGCCCCTCATATACACAAACATAGATATATAGCCTGTGCTGCCTCTTTATCTGCATATACAAAGAGTATCAAGCTGAGCATACCAACTAAACCAGGTCAATCAGATGAAATCAGGGGTTTTTTGCACTTTCTTTGGTGTAGCTGCTGCCTGTGAATGGAAGGATTTCAGTGTCCCAGTATCCTGTGACCTACTTAGAGAATTGGAGTAGCTTATGGTTGCAGTTCATCAGAGAAAGGGATTTAAATATCCAGAAGAACATGATGACTAATACAATGTAATTTATATAATATCAGTCATATATGCATCAGTCTTGTCTGTACACTGCTGTTTTCATGAAAACATGCAGTATGTCCTGCTCTCTCAATTTTGACTACTCTTCAACTGCACTCAGCATTTATCCAATGTCTTCTACTTTCTGAGGAGATACAGGACCATTTATGCATTGATATACCTTTTTAGAAACACAGCCAGCAGCCTTTGATGTTAAGTGTGCGATGCCTATGGGGAAGGCTCATTTCTAATTGAGTTAGTTTGGTAAAAAAAGTTACAGTTCAAGTGGCTGGTCTTAAAACATGCCATTTGCCCTTGATAATTTCATGATGACTGTGATATCCATCCTGTAAAGAGCGTTAATATAGCCAGATGATATGACAGTAAAATTAATTAAAGGCAAACTGCAGAGTTTTCAGAAGAGCTGACTACATATATTGTGTTTTTGGCAGAGCTTGGCGTAAATCCTGTAGGTCTGCCTGGCCCTGCAGCCTGCCAGCTGATGCCTGCTCTTGCTGAAAGCATGTTATATACAAATTTTCTTCTGTTTTTGCTTTGCTTCGTTGCTAGCAACAATTTCAGCAGTGTTGAAAGAGAAAGTGCTTAGAGAGGAGTTTCTTACAACAAAGCCAAGTAATCCCTCTTAGGCTTTGACTGTCATGAGTTTAGCCCTAGTGCCACTTGTCCATGTTGCACCCTTGGTGGGATTGTTCTGGTGCAAATACTCTTAGTGTTACTTTTGGCAAGTTTGTTGCATTTTTATTTAAAACAAATGCCTCTGCTAAACGCTGGAATAGCCTTGTCTTTGATCTTGGTCATAGCTGAGAAGGGCAAGGGGGAGGGAAACGGAGGGTTGATGAGAATGGTGTGTGTTTTTCTTGCATGTATTATTTGATATTATTCATGTCTCTGGTATGAAGGAATGTTGGTTTAGGCTGCAGCAGCTTTCTGTTTTCTAGGCAGTACCTTGTGTATGCCGACACCTGCTTTTATTTCATATCATTTCTGCTCGGCTGTTCCTGCCTTCCTTCCCCCTCCTTCAGAGGAGGCGTGCGAAGGTCAGGCAGAATCGCCCTTCCCCTTCACTCGGAATCAAAATCTCTCAGCCTGTTAGTTCACAGGGGCTCTTTCCAAATCCTTAAAAGGCTTATTGGCAGAGCCTCAGCTAGTGCAAATCAGCACAGCACCATTGCTTCGCAGTGGCCCTCTGCCAGGCTCTGTGAACTGAAGGGCTGGCAGAGAAGCCCAAGTGATTTCTTATACCTTGTTTCACCTTGCTGTTGTGTCTGAAAAAGGATTTAATTTGCAATGGAAAGACCAATGGAAGAAGAGGGGTCCTAAGAATGGGTCTGTTCTATGCTGTATTACAACTCGTGGCCTTTTCCTAAGGAGAGCTAGCCCAGAGTTGCCACAGTCAAAACTAAGCGAGGCAGCAGCGAGGAACAGCAACTGAACTACCAAGCTTCTGGCTCTTTGGCCATATGTGGAGGATCAAGCACTTTGCTGCTGATTTGCCGTAGTCTTATTAGATATGTTAAAAAAGAAAAAAAAGAAAAAAAAAAAGGCTAACCTCCCCAAAAAATCTTACCCTGAGTTTTTTTTAAGGGAATGATTTATACTTTTGTCCAAGTTGAGCTGAGGTTACTATCTGCCTCTGGTGCCCTGGCTGCCCCTGGGGCTTTGCTGTCCCTGTCCTGGGGGTGGCAGCTATGGCGAGCACTGAGTCTCCAGCCCCTCTGGCTGGCTTGATCCATTATGTGGTACTTCTCAGTCAGCAGACTATGGCCAGGCATCAGCCAGCCGAGCTGGCTCCGCTGCAAGGCCAGCTCACAGGGAGGAAGGGCAAAGACCAGAGGGGTTTAGTACAATAAACTATCCCAGAGAAGCCTTTCAGAGGATGGTGAGTGAGAGCCCATCGTGGCTGTCTTTCCCACAGGAAAGGAGAAGGGAGGATACTAACCACCTTAGAGGAATGTGTTTAACAGATTGCAGGAACCCACATTGCTGACAACTGCAGTTGCAGCTCTGGAATCAGTATGGTCCCAGAAGTTTGAAGCCACTTGCCAAATTGCTTGTGAATGAAAGTCTCTCCTAGATAAAGTGGTACATTTTCAAGAAAACACTAGGCTTAGGAAGAAAAATAGCAGTGAACAAAATCCCCCAGTGCTACTTTGATAGTCTTATCCTGTTCCCAGCAAATTACAACCTGGCTGACATTATGAAAGCAATGAATGAAAGTCTGACCTCTGCTATCATCTTAACAGAACCAAGGTTAAGGGGTGTTTGGAGCTGAAGGTGCTATGAACCTCTCCAAGCATCCGATGCCTGCTACATAGATGTCAAAAGCAAGTTGGAAGGTCCAGATTGCTATTAAATTCTGCACTATTCATAAGCAAAAGTGAACCAAGCACACAGAAGTGAGATGTTTTAGTTACTGGAGCTCTGATAGTTGGATCAATAGTCCATCTCTCTGATTTTTCCTGCAAACTGGCTCATTTAGCAGCACCAAATAATTCTGCTCCCTCAGTGTCTTCTGTTGCCATTTATATTTGTGGTCTTCCTGGCATCATCCACTTCCAGGCTGTTTGGAGAAAAACTTTGAGTCATAATGTAAAGTGTTTTCACTTTGCTCCATCCCTACAAGTTGACTGCAAGCAGCAGCAGAGCAGCTGAAGGAAGAACTCATAACTATCTCTTGTGTTTGCAGAGTTCCCTCCTGCCCCTTTGTATGTATATAAACTAAGAATGGGTGGAGAAAAAAAATCACAGTGACAGCAAATATACTCCTTGAATTGACTTGGAGTTTCCATGCCACTACGTGTAAACACAGTGAATGTAGAGATTTGCTAGCCCTTAAGTTCAGCCACTCTGCGTGGTGGGGAAATGGCATGAGGTACGGAGATTTTTCTTTTGAGGAATTAGATTTTACAGAGCTGCGAGTACCTGATGCCACTGGAAGAGCTTCAGACGAGAGAGGCTGAGGAAAACAAAACTCATCAGTGTGGCTCCGTACTTCACTCAATGTGACATGGGTTTTGGAAACCAGTTTTACTTCAAACATAGCGGGCACGCTAAGGCAGTTAAAGTCTGGGCTCAAATTTTAGCCGTACCACATTTTACAGTAGAGTAGGACTGGAATATCATTCTTTGAACAAAATATCGAAAACTTTAGCCAAAGAATATTTTTTAATGCTTCCATGAAGACTTTCCCAGGAAGAGTAGAAGCTGAATGGGAACTGCTTTTTTGTATTCCAGGTTTTGCATTGGCATAACCTACTGGAAAGCTTTAGAGTTGCGTGGAATATATGATGAGGGAGGTATGAATCAAGTAGGGATCTGTATTTTAAAACGACAGCTTTAAGTCCTGAAGCATAAACCATCACTGCCTTAGAATTCAGTGTGTTACCACACAAGAGCTTTACATGTAAAAAATACTTATTTTCTGGGCTTCACATGAGGGCAATGTTATGCTGATGGGAGGAATTTTTTGTTGTGAGCTCCATTTCAGGGTTTCTGTTTGATATTCAAATGGCATCCAGAGCACATGGAAGTGGCTCCTGCCAGTGTGTTTAATAGTGTTTGTGCTAGAACACAGGCTAATATGACTCCAAAATGAGTCCATCTTGAAAGAAATTACAGGCAAAGCAGCCATTGAGAAGTCTTAACAGAGGAGAAAGTGAGGCTGTACGTTTCATTTGACAAAACCTTTCCTGGTGTTACCCACTAAGAACATCCTCATTCTCCACCTGCCCTTACCTTGTGCTAATAAGTGCCACCCCCTCACTTGTACCTGCCATGTTGTGCAACACTGGAGAATTTAAAAATAGCTTGGCAATTGAAACGGTTTGGGTTGTTGTTTTTTTTCCCTTTTGGAGCCAGACCTGTTAATCTGGTTCACAGAATGCGGCTGCTGAAACAGTTGTGCTGGTACAACGCAGGGGGTGGCAGACAGGCAGATGGCGTGGCAGGGACAGGCAGGGATGGAACAACAGCAGCAGAGGACCAGGATGTATGGCTGGTGAAGAATTCACCTGGAAAGCCACAGACAACCTTAGCCCATACTCATTTTCTGCCTCTGCTCCTTCTCCACAGCAGTTCCTTGGTTTTCTTTATGAAGACCCCTGAACTCACCATCTCTTCGGGGGCTACACATCAAAGCATTTGTCTCTTCTTAGACTTGATGCAGGCTGATATTGGGGGGTGGTCTCTTTTCAAATCCTCCCCAGGCCACTTACCTACAGACCATCTGAGCAGAGCTATTTACAGGAACCACCATACCTATTTTCATACAAATTAGCCATCAGCCTGGGACTTGTGGTGAATCTCAAACAGACTTCTCTTTGTCCTGTTGGATGGGTTTGAAAAGAAAATTTATGGGTTTTGAAGTTAGTACATTGAATTAGCAGCTGCTTGTCCAGTTTCTGGTGCATAACATTGTCTTGTTGCAACAGGTTTGTCCTGGAGTCGGGAGGCACTGGTATGCAACCAGGCTTCCAGGATGCACAAATCCTTCCCGGGCACTTTTTCATCTGGAAGTGCATGTATGGTGATGAGTGAAAACCGTCCTCCGTTCCCCTTCCTGAGCCCCCTCCTTTTGTAGCTTGAATGTGCCCAAAGCATGTTGAATTAGCATTGAATTTCTGGTATGCAAGCAGAAAGTTCTGAACTAAACACAACTCTACTGTAGGTAGCCTCTGCTTGCTTTGTTGCATGTGTTGATGGAGTGTGGGAAAACAGATGGACTGAGCTTTACCAAATGCAATTTGAAAAGCATGTAAGCATGTAGAAACGAGCAACGTAGGCAGCTATTAATACTTTAAAACTGGAGTTGTAGTTAAATAAGACAACTTTTCTTTTTAAACAAATGCCAAAGATTTTTTTTTTCATAATACCACTAATTGTTAGAACACACTTGAAAGGTGTTTAACTTGCTCCAACCACTTCATAATGGCACCTTTCCTACTACAAAAACCAGAGGGAATGAGGCAGACTTGCCTGCACAAGCTCTTTTTAATTTACTAGTCTGTAGTTTCTTTTTTTTTGCTTCGTGATCTCATCAGCCTTTCACATGGGGCTCACAGTCTGCGTGCTCCGTTGCAGTCATGTGCTACCACTGCGCTGACAGAGGTTTGCACGTTCTCTAGTAATTTGTTAACTTTTTGTTGCTGAGCCTGTTTAACAAGATGAAATGAGACTTCTGTCCCACAGTCTCCTCCCTGTGCTACGGCAGGTCTCATTGGGTGTTGATGAGGTTTTTAGGTCAGCTGGTTATTTCACAAACCTTCAGCCATGGAGGAGAGGAGCTATGACACTGAAGCGAAGCTCATCATCTCTATAATGAAGTAGTAATAACACTTTGCAGCTATGATCAATGAGTGCTTTGCAAATATCAGGAGATCCAATTTTGATTCAACTCTTCTATGCCTGGCTCTGCAGAGATAGAGTGAGAGCAATTTGCTTACCCAGCACCATGTAGGAGTTATGTGATGGGACTCAGACTGGAGCACAGAAGTAAAGTTTCCTCATCTAGATCATTAACTGTAGCATTTTAGCTACTTTTTTTTCCTGAGTTTGCTTAGAAGGAGGTGTTTCTTAGCTGTGAGATTAGTAAGAGTTCCCTCTGGCACGGGATGAAAGTGGTGTTTGAGTTTAAAGTGTTGGGCATGAAAAAAAAGCAATGCTTTGAGTTGGGCTAGAGGTAGGAACAGGCTTGGAGAGCGAAGCAGAGAGGACAGTGTCCTCGAAGGGCTGGAGGTAACCATGCTCTGGCAGGCCAAATAAAAAATAAAATCTTGCATTTATTTTGTGCAACGTACTTCTGTAGCAGAATTAGAGATGCTGGGTGGAGCTGTGGCTTTTCAGTGTTTTAGGCTTCAAATGTCTTGTGTAACCTTCTGGTTGACACCAGGTGGCTTCGGTGGGAGAGCATTTAGAGGGAGGAAGTAAAGAAACCCCATATTCTTAACCCAACAAGAGTCCTCCTGGGCCAGTGGTGAGAAAACAATAGAAAAACACAAGAACTGATGTCTGAGGGAGAATAGATCAGGCTTCCAAGACAGCAGGCATTCAAAGTGCCATATTGCCAACAGAATGAACAAGAAGTTGGTAGATGTATAAACCACTTCTTTGCCAAGGCTGTTGGTGTTGTGTCGTTATAGCTGACAAACTGTTATGTTCAGCGTGGTTTCTGAAAGAAGTCTTCTCTTTAGAAAGATTGGGGAGAGGAGTTTTGTACCAAAATGTTTGGTGGTGTTGAGAGCCCACTGTGCCCCAGAAACTGCCTTGTTGCCCTGGAGAAGAGACAGGATGAGGTTTCCCATGCTGTTGGCAGTGGTAGAAGTGAGGGTTTTTTGACGCAGACAGACATCACAAGAAAGGCAGCCTTGCAAATTGTTCCTACCTTGTATTCTTGCTATTTCATTAGACATCCTTATTGTTTGCCCTCAGTAATCTGGGAAATGTGTTTTATTCAGCTTTACAAGGTATGAAGTGTGTCCCAAAGGATTCTGGGCAACTTAAATCTCTCACTGAAACTTTCAGATATACTAGTGTACTTTATTTATCAATAACTGACTGTGTCTGCTTTTTTTGTTGTTTTATTTGGGTCTTGCTTGTTTGGATTTTTTTAAATGTTGTTTCCCAGAAGTGCAAGGCACAATTGTTTAGGCTTTTCTTAGCAGCTGTCATGAGTTTGGTGCTAAGAAGCAGAAACATTTCAGACTTGTGCTCCCAACAACGTACAGGCATTACTCTGTGCTCACAGGAAACCCCAGCAGAGGGAATGAAAGAAAGGACTATGGTGACCTTCTGCAGCCCTTCCCCTTCTGGTTTCATATTCGGAAACTCATTTCACATTTTACATTTCTGTCCTGTTTCTTGTATTTCCCTTTTCATCATTCTGGTAATAGTATCACTTGCTGAAAAACTGGGATTGGGATTCAGATTCATTTGGTAGAATAATCCAGATAAAGCAACAAATGATCCCTGTGAAACTGGATACCTTGCGGCTGCTTCAGGGGACTGAGGACAAGAAAAGAAAATGTGCGAATTGGATAGCTTTAAACAAGAAACTAGAGTAAAACCGAAGTTATTTTCTTTGTTTCATTCATTTTTAGTCAAGTTCCTTAGTTACGCAGACTAATAGGACTCAATGGAGTACGCTCTTTTCATTTAAATGAGAGTAGAGGTAAATGCATTCAACCAGAAAAATTTTATGGTTAGCCAGTTAAAACCTGTTTTTGTACTTTCCCCCCTTTTAAAGTTGCTTAACTTTAACAGTGTATTCTCTCAAAGAATTGAGAATTAAAGTGTATTCTCTCACAAAGAGCATTCCTCTTTGTGCACTTAAAAGAAATTTCATTCTATGTAATATGAATGCAAAGCTGCACAAAACCCCCCCACCTTACCAGTGAAATGCTCCCATAAGACTGGAGCCAGCATCCCTTACTTGTGGAGGTGTAATAAAAATAGAACATGGAAATTCTCCATATTCTTTTATTTGTCTTACATTGAAGAGCTTGCATCAAGAAGGTATGAGTTTTGCTGCAGAGAATGTCTCTTGCTGAGGTTATTTTTTCCAAATTAGCTTATGTCTTCTCTTTGTGGTGACACTCTCAATTCAAAACACCTACTGCAGTAGTGCTGGGAACATTCCTTCCAGGCTTGAATAAATGGACTGCCGCCATCAAGGTAACCCTTTCTGATAATCATTTACCATGTGATAACAGGCAGCAACCTTTGCACTGTGCTTGGCCCTGGCAAATCATTTCATCTTTATGGGTAATTTCCAACCCGTCCTTCTTCACAGAATACATGAACTTGGTAATGGCACAGGCAAAAGTAAAAGTTAGCACATACATAGATTTGATGTTTAATTGCAGCTTCCCAGTCAGGACAGTGACAACTGATTTCTAGTGTGTTTACTGGTCTGGACCCGTCATTTTTGGGGAAATCTCTTCCCTAAAGAAGCATCCCTGATGAGGTCTGAGTACCCCTGAAGGGTCCAATAGCAGCAAAGGTTATTGCTTTTCAGTGTACTGCACGAGTCCATAGGTGAGGCTTTGCCAGCATCAGGTGCACAAGGGAGTTGGTAGAACAATCTTGGTTCTTAGAAGACTTTACCTGCCAGCTCTTAGGGGGAAAACTCATCATAGGACAAAGACCAAAGCCAAAATGCTTTATTGGCTTGAGGCTATTCACCTTCGCAGGGATGGGTCTTCCACCCTCCTGGGAACCCCATGAATGCATTTGCAGGGTCTGGCACTGAGATAGAGCAAGACGAGCCATGTAACAACTGTTGTAACAGTTTAACACCACAACATCTGCTAGCCAAGCATTAGAAGCTAATTGGTGTCCTACAGCTCACACAAGTACTTCTGGCTCTCCTGTTTTACCCCTGCCCACAGGTCTGCAATGTATAAGCCAACTGCTTCGTCATAGCTACCTACAAGGTCTTTCCAGACTGCAGCCCACACTAAAGCTTGATTCAAACCTATGGGTTGCAGTCACAGGGCTTCTCATCATCAAGCCAGCACTTCTCTTCTGTCCTCCAGCTTTGTTTTCTCTAGAAAGGTTTATTTTTCCCTGGAACACCCCATCAAGGTCAGTCACTAGGGCATGGAGGATTGTGTCAGGCTTTGAGTCATATCCGATGCCGTCCTTGCCTCTAGTTTGGTTGCTCATTTTAAGGGCTTTTGGAATGCCTTTCACTTTGTTCAGGCTTGAAATATGTCTGACTTTTTGTATGTGACCCCTGTTTGTTTAATTACAGCCTTTCTGGGAATAAAAAAAATTAAACAGCCACTAACCAGAAAAAAACCCGTATTTATGATTACAAGGGCTCCTGAATTGACTCTTCGATGTTCGATGCTGAAACCAGAGGAAACAAGCTTAGGCTTCACTTTAAGTCTCTTAAAACATCACTTTTTCCAGTCCTGCAGAATTACTTTTCTACCGCTTAAGGTTTTGGATGAGCTCATGGCGGGTGAATGTTTTATGTTGGAGGCGTAATAAAATACAAATGCAGAATTTGCTTTCACTCAATTTTACCTCTTTTTCTTGCTTGCCTTTTTTTTTTTTTTTTTTCTGTTTTTTCTTCCTCTCTTGGTGGTTCCTTTTTCCTTTTGAGGAGCAGGTATTAGGAGGAACAGTTTGGGAGAATCTCAAAAAGGAGTTAGGAAAAATTATATCGCAATTATTTGCACCAGAAGTCCATTTAAGCATTTTTTTCCTTTTGTTTGCCATGAGCTCAATTTTACACTTCAGAAACCTGTTCTTCCCCTCCTTACCTGTCTCTGCTCTTCTCAGTGCCTGCATTGTGGTCTTCTGGGTCTGGAGCTTCTTTCTCCTCATCTATGGTTCTGTTTTTTAAATAGATTCCCTGCTGAAGTGAGAAGCACCATATTAAGGTCACTAGTATGTTAACCCTAACCCAAATCAACCCTAGCCCAAAACTGGGGCAGCATTTTAAGGATTTGGCCTCTGTGTTTGGGCTTTTTTTTTCCCCCTTTATTCTGTTTGTCTGTGTTAGTGACATACTTTCTGTTCAGTTCTGAGTGCACATATGTTGGAGGTCTCTGTCCGTACAGAAATCCCTTATCTCCAGTTACAGACCAGTACTTTTCTGTTTGACATTCCTATTCAGTGGTTGATGCCAGTCGTCCTGGCGGGCAGCCTGATGCTGCGCTAAACAGAGGAGCAAGTTCTAGGGTGTGAGGAGTCCTGTGCAGATTCAGCCTTCCTTTATGCTAGAGATGGTTGCCCTTGATGGGATTTTTTGTTGAATTTTGCAAGAAGAAAACTTTAAAGTGAATTAGTGAGGAAGGAATGGGAAATGTCTGTAAAGAAAGTATAGAGCAGTGGGGAGCTGAGGAAGAAATGAAAACTACTACATAGGTGAGTGGTTTACACAGAAGAATGAACATAAGGAATGTGGAAATAAGTGGAAAGGACAGGTGTTGTCTGAGGACATTAGCAGACCATGCTGGATGGAAAGTTGCCGTTTGGTACAAAAGTTGGTGAGCATGTTAGGGGAAGTGCAGTCTCTCCTGAGAGACAGCACAGTGAGGTGGTCTTGGTTGCTGCATTTTATAGAAACATTTTTGTAGTTAGAGCAAGCTTAGCAGCCAGAGCAGGATCTTAGGGCAGGTGGGGAGCGCTGGATGGACCAGAAGGAGGTGGAGAGGAAAGAAGTTTTGAAACTCCAGATCTAAGACACATCATCTTCCAAATGTGGTATCGAGCAACCTGCTTCTCATAGCTTTCACCTTCAGAGAGAACAGTGAATATAAACAGCACAAGTTACTGACTTTGTGACAGTCTGAAGCATCTGGTTTGAGCCTGAAGAAATTGTAATTAGATATGACTTGTGTAATGAGTCCTAACAGCTTTAGCACACCAACAATATCATATATGCAAGCAAGAAGGTTAACAACAGGGAATATCCTTGACTGAGGTGACTTAAGTGAGAAAAAAACTTTTTGACATTCTGAAAGACTGAAATGTCTGTGCAGAGATGCTGTTGGGGAGCTGCAGCTGTTCACTGCCAGGGTACTGCTGGCAGAGCAGTGGGATGCCTTGCCTTGCAGCCCCAGTGGCTGGCAGCCTGAGCCCAGTGCCTGTGTGAAATATGTGGGGCTTTCATTCTGCAACAGAAACTTAAAGGAGGGTTTTTTTGCATGAAAGAGGGTCTTCCTGGTTTTGGCTAAGTATACAGCCGTGGTTTTTAAGAAGAAGAGGAAAAAAAAGGAAACAATATCAAAGAAAAAGTAAAGAAAAAGAGAGAGAAAGCAGGAAGGAAGGAAACAAACCAGAGTTTTCAGTTGACGTACTGAGCACTCATCCTTGTGTTTCGTTTCCTTCAGGCAGGAACAAGAACTGTCTCTGTGTTTTTTCTAGGCCATTCAGGAAGTGTTACACAGCAATAATAGCCTAGTTATCTAATAGTCAAAGTTTATTTAGGCTTTCACTGCTTCCCCTGCCCACTAGAGCCCTTCCCCTCATTACCCCCCCCACCCCATGCAGTTTGTTGGGCTGCTTCTGGACTGAGCTCAATTTGACAGCCAAATGGGGGAGGGAAGCTGTTGCCTGAATGTCATTTCCATTACACTCACACATATTTTCATCTGGAAACTTTTTTTTTTTCCTCTACGGCCAACAATAACAATGGGGGGGGGAACCTATGGCAATAAAACATTCCTTTTATCTTCTTGTCAGTGCTTGGGGGACTCACCTACTTGAGACCCCCGAAGCGTTACATGCTTGCTTTAATCCGGAAGCACTGATCATTTGGTACAACACTGATTGAAAAAGAAGTCTTCACTGCTAGGGCTGCCCAGAAGTTACAGATATTAAATGCTTATTGTACTTTTGTATATTTCATGAACAAGAGAATCAGATAAGAGCATTTCTTTATTAATCATTGCAAAACCCCTTATCTTTTCCTTCCTTTCCTCTGCTTTGAAGCATGCTGGAAATATTGTGATAAATTTAGAGTAGGCAGTGGATGATAAACCCAAAGGGTGTTTCGGTTGGTGTGTTTGCTGAGAAATTGTCATTCAAATGTTTCTGATGCTCAGAAGGAACGGTACATTGGGAAAATAGCTGCTGTGAACTGTGCCATACAGTAATATATGCAGCGACACTGCACTGAGGGGAAAAAGCAAACATTCCATTATTTTGCCAACTTCTCTTCTGACTCTGCTTATTGAACTGGCAGGGTGCATGGATCTGAGACAGCAAAGACCAGAAGTAATTTCAAGCTGGTTAGCCTCCTGCCCTTCTTTTTTCCAAGGATATTGCACGCATTACCATATACTGTAGTGAGAAGACCCTCAGTTCGTTAGAGCATGGTGCTCATAATGCCAAGGTTGCAGGTTCGATTCCTGTATGGGCCATTCACTTAAGAGGTGGACTCATTGATCCTTGTGGGTCCCTTCCAACTCAGAATATTCCGTGATTCTCTAAGTTTCTTTTTCAGGAGTGAGACTTAAAATCTGATGTCACTAATCTGATTTTGATCGTTTTATCATCATCCTTTTGAAATCTTAGCACACTGAGAATTTGGGCCTTGGCCGGCAGATGATGCTTACCTGCTCACCTGCCAGCGGGCAGCTCTCAGACGAGGCTATTCCCTTCCCAAGTTCCCTTGTTTTCAGGCCTAAACCAAGGGAACTTGGGAGCTGCTAAAACACATGTATGACTAGTCACAAAACATGCACAAAATTTTGGTGCGATTTCTAAGTGAATTGCCAGGTCTTTTTAACTTTAAAAATAAAGTCTGAGGGTGTTATTTTGTTAAGGTAATGCTATATTATAGAGCAAATTATAATAAAGTGGTACACCTATGAGCATGAGACATTTACTGTAAAGTCAAGTCAGTAAGTACATTATAGCATGAGTTACCCCTGTTATTACTACTTCATTTGGCACTTGAAAGAAACATTCCCTTATGTGACATGTGAAAGAAAAGATCCAGTCAACTCCTTTCTGCTAAATCAGAGTCTTTGCAGAGCTACAGTTTCAACTCCTCTTCTGAAATGCTGAAGTTTATTGCTGTACTTGCTTTATCCTGTGAAAGAACTTTTAGCAAGTCAAATATTTAAAGTCTTCTAGTTCTTTCCCTTTCTGTAAAGTCACTGAGTTGTTTGGAAAGTTTACATTGCATTTCTGAGCTCTCTTTAAAAAACCAAAAAGTCATGGGATTGTAGCATTTGTTTTGCAGTGTTTCTAATACAAGTAGTAATTTCTCTGTGGCATTACTCAAGCCAAATAATTAGTTGTGTACTAAAAAAACAGTATGCACAGAATTATCTTTTCTAAGTTTGTTCCTCTGCAGTTTTTGTTGAATATTATTAGGGTCAAGATAATCAACTCCGAAGTTTCACCAAGCGTTTTTTTTCTCAGTTTACCATGTCCTGGCACCAAAAGTGGGACTGCTGCAGCCAAACATTCAGGCTGGTAGAGGTCTTACAGTGGGCACAGACATGCTCCCAGCGAAGGGGAGTGCTGGTGCAAGGCTGCTGCAGGCTGTGTTATTGATGGCCAGCTGTGCTGCCAGCCAGCAGCCTGCCTGTGCTCCTAGTGATGCTGGTTCAGCCTGGATGAGGTTTAGCCTCATCCCAGTGATGCTGACTGGCCTGGTGTGTGTGCACCGGCAGGACTTGGTGGACTGTTCATGTTTGCCCTGGCTAGGTTTGGAACAGAAACCATGAAGGCATATCCTCCATAAATGGAAGCACATGTGTTTGAAGCAGACTGTGTTGATAATGCATATTGTGCACTCCAAGCACACAGCTCCTGAGTGATCTCAAGGCCCTTTGTGGACCTGTGCATCTGCAGTCGACAGGTGCAAGCAGAAATGGCATTTAATAGGACTGCCTCACCTGCACTCTGCCCACTTAATTCCCAGTGGAACTTGCAGCTCGCATTCCTGACCGACAAGCCAGCACCACTAGCTGCCCTCAGCTCTCGGTCTAGCCATCCCCATGGGTTTTGCACTGCTCTCTTGTTCCTAGGCTGTGGCCTGGAGCCCTCCGTTCCTGCTCCATTCCAGCAGCACACTGAAGGCTTGGGGGAGGATATTAGAGTCAGTGCAAGGGAAGACGGAAAAGCTCCTTCTCTCCTTATCTGCTATTTAAAATATGTCAGTGGGTTATTATTGATATTATAGGGTATTATTTATTTATAGAAAAGCTGCTTCAGGAGTTTGCCAGTTTAGTTTCATTATCCCCTTCTGTAGGCCCTTAATGTGCTAATGGGAGAGTATGAAACCTATTACCAGTAGCATACTGGGAATTCTGAAGCAGGTCTTCTGGAGATTATGAAAGACAGCGATTGGTGGGATGGGAATTGAATTGACACTTCCTTAGCATCGCTTTGGGATAACCAATGTGACTATGTCATCCATGGAAGTCTGCAAAACTCTGCTGGACAAATAGCATTTATTTTTTTGTGTTTTGGCGGTTTTTTAATACTAAAATACCCAAATAAAGCTGTTGACTGTTGCCATGGTTCAACACTAATTAGATTAGTATTTCCTTAAAATGTTTTGAAGAGGCTTTATGGGAGACAGGTAGGGGGGGAAAGGACTGAAAAAGAGCTTTGCCCTCCCCACGTGTGCTGCAAGTGAGTGCGGAGTGTGCTTGTGGCCAGGAAGAAGCTTATGCAGGGTCCCGTGGGAGTCTTCTGGGCTGTGGGCCTGAAGGAGGAGAGGAGCTGGGCAGCACCACTCCCATGGTGGCCTGTCCCCCACTTTGTTGCTGTACCCAAAACCTGAATGAATTGCTGAGTGGAGACTTCATCAGCCTTAAAGCAGTTTTAATGGTCTTAAAAAGATACATGTAAGATATCTGTTAATTAAACTCTTAGTCTTAAGTGTTTTGGAGGCTAGAATGGATGTGAAGGCATGCAGAAAAAGCCTGCTTGGATTTGCAGGATGTGAGAAACAGGGTCCTTGAACCTCTTCTTCCTCCTCTATAGCTCCAAAACTATCTGAAGCACCAGTAATAGAACCACTACAGTCACAATTGCCAGTGTTACTCTTAGAGCTGGTCTGGGCTTTTCTTAAGTGCATCCTGTTGCTATAGTGAATCCTCTCGTGCTCATAAGTCATGCCTCAGGACTCTAACAGATGCCTTCTATGTGTACCCAAGAAGAATCAGATGAGAGACATATTTTAGCAATCAAATGCAAACCCTGTCATGTATTAAGCATGTTTCTCCAGTTAAGGAGAGAACACGCTGTCCACAATGCTCCCAGAGATGCTGCACGCTGAACAGCTTTCCACATTGTGAGAAAAAAAACTTAATTCCTGAGGCTGAGTCCCAGGGGAATACATCTGGTGATAACATTTATTCTTCAGAACAGCTGTTTCTGTGCAGATCGTAGTTGCCATTGATGGAAAAAATATATTGGTATGGTATCAAACTGCACACCCACTTAGGGCATAATTCATCCTGTCTATTACACAAGAATATTGTTAAGTTTAAGATGTCTCCCCTTTAGGGAAGGTTTGGGTTAATTTTGCTGAACCAGATGCAATGAAATGATGTAAGATTCATGTATTCTTTTCACTGTGGTCAAGTTATTTTAATAATAGCCATCATCCAAGCATGAATTCTCAGCTCACTGTTTAGAGACCATAATTAAAATCTTAAAATTAATAAAGATTTGTAATTTAAGTACCATTGAACTGCATGCAAGCTCTACTCCCAGGCAAAAACCTTGTGATATAACCAATTTAGTGCCTTTTGCTATATTGAACTGCAAAAGAAAGACATCCAGCACAATATGGACAAGGTATGTTAGATAAAATATGTGCTGCTGCTCTTTGACAGGATACTTGTCCTGTGCATTTGTTTTATAGCCAATAAAGTTGTAAGACCATTGACAAATGTTTACTACTGTTCATCTGCTCAGAGCATTTAAAATACCCTTAAAATCATGGAAATCTTATGTGGCAATAACTCCTCAGATGGAAAGTCTAGATTCTGTAATGTTTGCTTAATACAAATAAACCCACTTTATTTACAGTGTGTCTTGAATGACGTTTGCCAGCACAGATCCCTTTCTGATGAACTGGGTGTCATTCCACTTGCCAAACGAATCTTTTATTTTTGTTTCATGGTCATTGGAATCTCTTCTTACAGCAATTGCATCCAAGCTGTGGTCCAAAAATCCTAGACTTACGAAATATAGAGTAAAAAATGGTCCTGTGCTTTAACAAACTGATGGGAATTTAGTTGTTGAGTCTAATCTTGTCCTTGGTTTAAGTCAGCAGGAGATAAACCTGCAAAGTAAGGACACAAATGGACACAAAAGTTTCTTAGGTGATAAACACTCCTTACTTTCTTTGAGTTCAGAGGGAGCTCCAAGGCTAGAGCTTACAAACTTTGTCATCTATAGTTCATTTCATTTACTTACTTATGGGCAGAGGACTATTTGAACCTCCACGCCAGGTGAAAAAGAGCTTTCGCAGCTGTGATGTAGAACATAAATTGCTTGAATAGTCCCTGAAAATTTGTTCAGCAAAGTTCCCTTTTCTTTCTATAACCTGCTTTTTATCATCCATCAGCCAATTACAAGTTTCACCAAATAGGTTGGATGTCGAGGGTTTTTCCTCCCTTCCTTAACGAAAGAAAAGACTAATATTTTGGTATAAGACCTGAAGTCAGTTCTTCATATTGATTCTATGTCTACTTTGATTGCATATGTAAATAGCCAGCATAACACAAATTGCAACCCTTATGATTAGGCAATTACCTGACAGTAGTATTTTTAAAGGTTATTGGTGCTCTTTGGTTCACTCAATTGTCACCACTTGCCGTAGTTGCATTTCTTTTCTCGCTGTATTTACTACCATGTGCCTGTGTAATGTGCTTTGCCACGTGCTTTGCAAAAATACTTCTTTCTAGAAATCTTTCTGCAAGTGCAACACTGCAAAGACCATCATGAGGATGCTGCATTTTGGATGATTTTAGTGATTTTAGTGCATGAAGTTACTTACTGTTCAACGCATTCTTGCCTTGGCTTTGCGGGCATTGAGTAGCATAGTAGTGACAAGAGCATGTTGTTATCCCCTCCCACACAATAAACCCCCAACTGACCAGAAGTTCCTGAAGATAAGGACCTACAGGCAGACCAGCAAAATGCACATGCCAGTTGTAGGGAAATTCTTCTCATGCTCCTACAAAACAAGGCTTTCATCTTAGTGGGGTTTCCCCTTCATGGTTGTTAATGAGATTAACATTTTTTTTTCTCCTTCTTTAATTAAAATTCCACCTACTTACTCGGGGATCTGGTACTAAAGTGCTACTGAAGTGAATGGATGGGTTCCTGCCTAATGCCAAGGGTCTGATAGAGCCCATCACCAGAGACAGCAGCAGGAGAGTGTCCAATGTCAGAAATACATCTCAGTGTTCGAGACTTTCAAGGGTAACTGAGGCAGAATTCCCACCCAGGCATTTGACCTTCTGACAGCTCTTAATTTTGTGTCTCTTCTCCTCCCCTCTCGCACTGGCCCAAGAATCAAACTGTCAAGGACAACACTGGCCCCTTCCAGCCCCTGAAGGAGTCAACAGGGAATAAAACCTTCTGTCTCCCTCCAGCTGGGCCATGCAGCTGGAGTGACTTTGAAGCCAGTGGAATCTCTTTTCTTCTGTTTTAAGTCAGTCTGTCTGAAAGAGGGCTGGAATTCTAGAAAAGTGAAATGCATCTTATTAAGTGTGAGATTAAAACTGGTTTTGAACACATTAAAGGAATCTTTTTGTGTCTGATCTTTATTAAAAATACTTTGTTCAAGCCCATGTTTTATTAAAAACAATTAAATTAGCATGTTCAGTATCTTGGAATTAAATGCATAGTTTTCATTTAAGGAGTTGTATTCATTTGCCTACAAAATTTCCATTTCCATGTTCATGAAGAAAGAGGAACATGAAGTAAAGAGTGCCTTCTCTTCCTAGAGTGCTACCCTTAGCTAAGGCTCACCAGCTGCAGTTAGTAGGGGAACTAACAGAGACTGAAAGTGATAGTCTACCTAAATAGGGTGTTTAGGTTTTTCTTTTTATAAAAAATTAAAAGACATTTCCTTTTTACTGCCTTGAACTGGTATTTCTGCTGCTACACTTCTTTCTTATAAGGTTAGAGGAATTTGTTGATAGTGTGGTTTGAGTTTTTTACCTGTAAACCAGCAACAGAAGTTGATACATACGTCACAGACTTTTTTGGGTTAGAAGCTTTTCTTATCATACTGAATAACATAGACCTTAACTGTATCCAGTTGCTCCTGAAAGTGCTACTTCTTCAGTTTTATCTTCCCTTCTCAGTGTTACTTTTGAGCACCAAGGACTCTGTGAGTGGTAGAATTAAAGGAGCTTCTTCTCTGTTGGTGTTTCCTGTATCTCCTGGGTATTGTACCTCATCATGGTAACCCCAGTTGCCTTCCCTGCTTGGTTCTCATGACCTCCTTTTCCTCTTCCGTTTCTGATGTTCCCTTCCATGAACTGTAGCTTGCAGCTGGGTAGGAGTTGGTTTGTTCAAGTTGCCCAGGGCTGGAGAAATAGTAGAGCCAACTTTATGCTGGTGCCCAGGGAAAGAGAGGTTAAAGTTTTGACCCAAACAGCTCCAAGGTCATTGTAAATTTTTTCTATTCAGGCTCCCTGGAGCCTTTGCTTGCTAATTAGGGGTCTGGGGGGAGAATTGAAAGATTGTCATGTGTTTTTTTTAAAAGCCCATATGTTTATATGTTTTGTTATTACAGTAATTACACTAATGGAAGAAGTTATATATGAGGTCACACGCAGCCAGGCCTGCACTTGTGGTTGGTCTGCATGAGTGACTTTGAGTGAAGACTGGTTTCTGCATTGTCTTCACTGCTTTTTTACTTGTTCTGGGCAGGATAGAGGCAAGTAAACAAAAGTAACATATTGTCAAGTGCTCTGTGGTTTTGAGTGCCTTATTGGCTGAGTGGTGAGATGGAGATGCTGAGGGCTGTTGCTTTCAGGTGCTCTTTTGCTTTCCTCAGACTGTGGCTGATGTTTTTGCAAACAGGCACCTTTGAAAATAGAAAAAACAGGTGCCACAAGTTGAGTGCCAAAAATTAAACCACTCAGAGAGTGGTTGCTGTTGAAAATTTATGCCATTTATGCCAGAGGAGAAAGAGGAGCAGGAAACTTATAGCTAAAGATCTTGGAAATCGCTTCAGGTTTAATTGCCATTGACCTTTTCAAAACCATGCGGATCAGAGTATGTGTGTTTATCTGTTCCTGGAAAGAAAACTTTGCCACAGCTGAAAAAGTGGTCTCTTGGTTTTGTTCTTCTTCTGGACAGTTTCTTTCCAAACAAACCAACCAACCAAAACTTCAGCTACTCATGTTCTTATAGTAATAGAAGGTCTTCTGTCTTTAAGATTATTCTCTAAATGCCAATATCTGATAAACTGGAAATCTGAAACAGCAAGAAAATCCCTGGACAAATAACCAGCTCTTTTTCATATTTATCTAGCAATTTTGATTTTATTATGATTTTTATTTTTTTTTTTAGCTTTTTGAGCCCTCTGGTGGGTCTGTATGTGTAGAGGACAGTGCAAAGAACAGTCAATATTTATTCTGGTTAACTGATAAATGACTGGGTGATTCAGGGAAACTTAGTCACAATACCCTTGTCATGGTCATTGCTGACGTCTACAAGTTTATTACTCCTTAGGTTTTTGCAGGAGTCTGTAATAAAACCCCTAAATGTAGCTGAGCTCTGAATGTAGGGGCTGGGTGCATAGTGCATGTGGAGACAGTTTACGATTGCAGAAAGAGAGGAATGTGATCAGAGGTTTGCAATTAAGCTTAACCTCCAGCACTTCCACTCTCTAGAAAGGATGAATTGTTTATAAACTGCTCTGCTTTGCAACGACTGGGTGCATCCTAACTTTCCAGTTCTTTGTCTAAAAGGCTCCCCTTCCCTTTTGTGTGGGTTATTCTCTGTGCAGTCACGCGAGCAGAAAAGGTGGCATATTTGGTATCACACACTCTTTGCAAAAGGAAGTTTGGGAAATATTAGTGGAGCTTTTCTTTTTAAGTAGCTGAAGCTCTTCAACCAAGCTTTAATGGCTCCCTCACCACCACCACCACAATCACTTCCAGTCATCACCAGCAGCCAGTACAGTACAGTCTACTAGAGAAGTTGTTGCTATCTGAAAAGTCTTCCCACTCTACAGCTGCTTTGATTTCAACCAGCTGAGCTTTTAGACCTTTGTAGACCATTAGAAAGCCAAATGGGTCTCTGAAAAAGCAGAAAAATTAGTTATAATGGAAGCTTTTTGGCTGTGTATTGATACAGTAGAATACAGTGCTAGAAGCTGGAATGGCCTCATTAGAACAAATCCATGGTTGGAATAAAGCTGCTAACAACTTTGGTGTATAAGTTAAAGATGTGTGCTAGATGGTGTATGCTTAGTGTCTCTCTCCTCTAACAGCAGTCATGGTCCATACATTTGAAAAATAAATCTGTGGCTTTTTTTAGTACAGAGTGCTCTGGCTAATATTTCTATTTGTGGTATATTGCTCAGCTTCTAGATAGTTCTGCATTTGGCAAAGGAAAATGTGATCCTGTTATTAAAAAATGGTCCTGATCCACTCAGATTGATAAGCACTAAAAAATCTTGTTGAAATGCTACTATGATTTTTTTTGAAAGTTTTTCCGTGTCTGCGGTAGAGGAGAAAATCGTAATACCCAGAATGACATCTCATTTCCTCATGAGAGTAAACAATCATTCTTGTGGCCACACCTTCTTCTCAGCCCTATTTATGACCTTTACATGTTCTTGACAAATACAAATCTCGATATCTGGCAGGAGTTGGGTGGGGAGGTGTGGGGGTTTTTTAACAAAAACAGGGCGACTAGGTGCTGTTAACAGAACTAATATCTCCCCTTGCCTCACGGACGAGGGCCATCCAGATCAGTTTAAGTTTGAAGAGACCCTAAAGGTCATCTAGTTCCAATCCCTTCTGCCATGGGCAGGGACGCCACCCACTAGATCAGATTGCTCAGGGCCCCATTCAACCTGGTCTTGAACGCTTCCGCCACTCAGTCTACCATCAGTTTCAGTCCTCCTTGTGAATAGTTTTAGAGACATCCATGTGGTCTCAGGCATCAGAGTCTGGCTGCTCCTGTTGTGTTTGAGTGCAATCGTACGAAATGATGGATGTCCTCAGTGTTGGCACAGAGGCATGGCTACATCCTTCCCCTGGAATGTCTGAGATTTTAAATCTGCCAGCCATAACGTGCCTCCATTTAAAGTAAATTGAGTTTAAATAAAATTAAGAGGAGAGTTCCTTCACAAGCAATGCTCCTATCTGGAGGGGAGTTAGAGTCGGGGGATTAAGTTGTACAGTCTTTTGCCCGCATTCAACCTAGTCAAGGGGAAGTGTTGCTGGCATTTCCATAAAGGTTAATGAACACGCTCGCTCTCAAAGACGAGTTTGGCAGTGGATTGAAAACCCTGGAGAGATGGAGGGAAGGAATAGGACTCAGCTGGCTCCTGAGAGGCGATGAGAAGGAAGAGTATCCACAGCTGCCTTTCTCAATGAACCCTTCAATGTTGCTATTGCACCATCTCTCTGACATGATCATGGGACTACAGTTGCCAGCTATGGCTAAACCAAGTTAGAGCACAGCGAGCATTTTCTCTTTTTCTTTTAGAGCACAGCAGGTGCTTTCTTTCACTTTCACACTTTGAAACCCTCAGACTGGGGTTCTAACATGCCTTGTACAAGACTGACTTGTAGCTTATCCTGCAAACAGAGTAGGGGAAGGAGTTCAGTTAGATTTTAGGGTAAGGTTGCAAGGTTGTGTCCTGTCCCTTAAATGCTCCTCTTGTTTCTGGATGGCAAGGAGAAGCTACCCTGGAGTTCTTTTACCAGCCTCTTTGCTATTCATTCACAATCAGTATTCATCTGAGCTTCAAAGGTTCCATCGTTTTCCTATACAGATGTTTGGCTAATTATATTATCTCTCTTGCAGTGCCTATAGTCAAAGCCTTATCTGTCCTTTTCCACAGTTGTAGAATAATAGCAAGAAAAACCAATCCCCCTCTCCAGAAGCTGCTCAGTAGAGACTGAGCCATCAGAGGTGATGTGGTTTTTCTGGTTTGCTGGAAATCCAGCAAGTATGTATTATTTTTCTAGGCATCCTTCCCTTTTGAGAGAACTGCTCACAGTGCTACCTTTTGGGGGGGCTTGTGTGACAAGGAAGAAGGAAAAACTGCAATGTAACAGTTTTTCCAGAGAACAGCAGTAACACGCACATCTGGTCTATTACAGTACTGTTTAGAAGGCGGAAATCAGAGGGCGTGGGGTTAGGTTTTGTTTGTGTTGCTTTTTTCTTTGGCTTCTCCCACCACACGCAGGCTCAGCCGCTGCCACTTGAATTGACTGGATGCCTTCGGACCGTCCTTACGTTGCTAATGCACTGGGTGTTATGCAGCTGCATGAGCTGGAACTTCTGCATGAGGCAGTGTGCACCCTGTGGAGTTGGTGCCATCATATCTGACACACTTTAAAAGCCCAAAGGAGCACTGGGGTGGATATCCAGGTGTTCATGAACGGAAGAGACTTCTCTCCTTACCAGCACATCCCTCGCCTGACCTGAGCTATGAATATGGACATGCTCTTCAGAGGGGCACCTGTCCCTCCCTGGCTGCTGCAGAAATTTGTAGATGCCTTGGTGGCTCCCAAGGCCACAGAACATGGTCAGTGGCTTTTGTACTGAAAGGAAGATTTTGTGAATTCTCTGTGATTGATGGGGTCCATGCTGGTGACCCATGAGGTAGACTGAGGCAGGTGGCACTGCCTTCCAGTCCTGAAGCCTGACTTTCCCTTGAGAAGGGGATTTTCTCTTTTATCCCTCTGTAACGATGGGTATTTTTTTGGTGTTTGTTGCATAATACCACTGGCTTGTTGTTAAAGGTCAGGCTTTATGAAAAGCCACTGTACACTGGGCTTAATGACATGACGTTAAAATAAGGGAGGGCTGGTCCAGAGGCTTCTACACTGAGACCTATACTGACTTAAGTGTAGGCCTCATTTTTTCCAGTAAAGTTACCATGAAATCCACAAGATACTGCTCCTTATGCTTGAAGCACTGTAGAGACTTCAGCCCTTTCTTTAAGCAATAGACACATTATCACTGCTTCTGTTGAAGCCTAATGCATTAATACAGCAATCGCTTCCCCAGCTCTATCACACCTCGTTAAGAACTGACCTCCTCATCTATTTTTTGAGGAGTGTCAGACCTCACAGCTTATGGTAGTGGTTTACTTGAAGAATCCCGTGATACTTAATCTGTAGCCCATGCAGAAGTTCTCCCAAGCTGAAGGTCCCAAGGAGCAAAGAAGCCTTCTCTTCTTATCTGATAAATCCTGGAGACTGATCTGGCCAGAAATTTTTTTCTTTTATGTCTCCTTTAGTTTTAAATTGAACGTTGATTACTTCAAAAACTTTGTATAGATGTACATTTCTATTTGTGGATCATGACATCATGGTCATGAGACTGTGCAACCTCAGCTGGGTTTTGCACACAGGGGCTATATCTGATCGTACAGATGGTTTCAGCAAACAGTTATATCAGAGATATCTTGTAAGAACATTTGTTGTAATTTGTCTATCTCTGTGTTGGTGGGATTTTTTAGGTTTTTTTTGCTTCCTAGCAAGACAAAAGAACAGCTGATTTGATGCATGAAAGGAATGTTGGTCCTAAACCAATTGTTTGTTATTTTCTCCAGGCCAGTATGAGAGAGAAAATGCATTGGGTTAACAGCAGTCGACTGATCTGCAGTCTGTTTTTCTTCAGCATCCTCAAGGTCTCTGAACTTTGATCCAGTTCTTCTCATTGTAAAAAAGCATAACACCTGTGCCATAAAATTAAGCCTTTTGGCTCTTCTGGTGAAGGGTCAGAGAAGAACAGAACATTTTTGTTTATAGTTAACATTTTGTTATGCTTTATCAGTGCTACTGAGTGAAAGAGTTTAAGGGATTTGCTGCAGTAATAGAGATGTTTAAATAGAAAATTAGAGGGGGAAAATCACCTATACGTGCAGATTTCATAGATGTTCTTTAAAATTGCTATTTTAAATGTATTTTCTGTTGGTAGTCTGTTTTTAGGATAACTGCTTTACAAACAGATGTGTAACTACATGAGTTTTGTGCTAAGCCATTATGAGGAAGGTAACTTACAAAACCAGTTTGAAGCTGAAACTCATGGCAGAGGTACATACTTGATGTGCTTCTTACAACTGGCTACTTCATAAGCAGAATTGTTGGACAGTCTATGAATGTATTTTTCCAGATTACTAGTATTTGAAGCTCAGGAAAGATGCTTAGCTTTTGCGTATGGGTGTAACTTTGTTGCTCAGCAAAGATTAAGTGCCTAATTCTGTTTTTCTGAAGTCACTGGGATCTTGGCTGCGTATCAGATTAAGCGCAGCTATGAAGCTCTTGTATGTATATTTAAATACGTTACTGATGAGATGCTTAGAAGTTAATTCTACCCTTGTTATTTGACATGAGGGAGCTGGTTGTGCTTAGTATCATAATTCGAGCATCCAATAAGGGAGTCAAAATGACATGCCACTATCTCCTTAAGAGAGCTCATGTTTACTCTTTTTCTGGATGCCACCTCATGACAAACTTAAACAAGCGTGTAGCATATTCTGTCAGTCCAGTCTAGTCTGAAAATAACATTATCAGGCCCAGAAATTACTTTATTCCTTGATAGAAGAATCAGTAGTTGTATTTAGTTGTAATAGCTGTATTAGAATTGTAGTTCTAAAATGGGCATAGTGGCTTTTGTAGCTTAGGAAACCTTTTCCTTAAGACAGCTCAAACTTTGAGAAAGGATGGAAACAACCTTCAAAGATTATTTTGTGGATGAAGATTTTCAAAATATTTTAATATTAAAGCCTTTTCTCTCTGTTTGAAAATCGTATTGTCTACAAAAAAAATAAGGTAATCATAAATTTGTGGGGACGAGGTTTTCTGGGGGAAGCTGCCTACAAATGAAATACAAGTAGATCTTCAACTCCAGAATTGTCACGAGTCTGACTGGGATCTGAAAGAGGTGCAGATCTCACTCTGAGCAGATTTCACTATTTAGGATAATTGTCTGATAACTGCAGTCTTGTTGATTTAGAATTTTAATAGAATCTTCAAGTTTCTTTAGCAATCTTTAATAACAAAAATGTGCAACAGCTGGAAGAGTGCTGTAGGTTCCTTTTAACTTACGTGGTCCCAAACCACTAAAGTGTATTTGGAGAGTGAAAAGAGGCACACTTTGTCCTCATACTACAGCATCGTACCTTTTTGCTATCCCTAATCCTATATGCTTTTTCTTGTTTCTTGTAGTTACGTTAAATCCATCCAGCTTTCATATGAAGAGTATTAACCTAAAAGACTTATCCATTCTAGGAAACCAAACATATTAGGGAGCCTGGCCTACTCATCATCACTTTCAGAGCTTTCCAAAAAGTTACTTGATAGTGAGTAGGGGGAGAAAAAAGAGAGAAAGTACCCTGCAATTTTCATTAAGCTTAGGCAGGAAAGATTTCAGCTGAATTTCTAATATACAGGATGAGGAGAAAGCTGTTTAGATCCTCTGGGTACTGCAAACTGAAGTGAAAGGCAGGAGACTGATAAAGACAACTTCTGGTTTTCCTTGCAAATGAAAGGTCACGTTTACCAACTTGGAAATGTTTTGGAAAACTAAATGATGGCCTGTTCATCAATTCTAGAGCCATTTTGGGAGCTTTTTAGTACGCTGTGTAGTCTACTGCCTACAGGTAATTTTTGCATAACAACAGGATGTAAACTTTTCAAATATACAGTGCCAGAAATGTACTTTTTTTGGGTGTAGTAATATAAGTGATGGAAAAGTGCCTATGTTTCTGGTTTTGAAGGTAATCATTGCAACTCTGCTAGAAGTACGAAGTCTGGGAGCGTACATTTCAGCGAAGTTGGTCCTCTGGCCAAACTCTGGAATTCCAGGCAGATTTTGTCGTAAGTTATTGTTTGATCATCTGAGTTGGACGCTGGGCAGACATGGCCATTTAGATGCTGTGCCCTCTTCCAGAAGCAGAGATCTGCCTGAGCCCTGGTTCAGGCGGGTCAAACCCACGGAACCTGGCAGAGGATGGCAAGTCTGGAAATGGCTTCTCTTCCTGATCTAGCAGAAACTAAAGCCTGTTGACTTTCCACCTGTGTCTTGAACCTGTCTCGTAGCAGGGTGGATGCTGTGAAGAGGCTTGAGTATCATGGTGGGAGAGGGATTTGAGTAATTCAGCTTGTTCCTAATTTTCTAATTTTACAGTGCTCTTCTTTCGTAAGTGATGATACACACTAAGCAATGACTGTAAACTGATGACTGCAATGTTAGTCTGACAATCAGTCTGACAGCGAGATTTCTTTCCAGGCACTGAAGCCTCACTGACAGAAGACAGCACGCCATCTTTGATCATGTAGTGGTTGCCAGCATATAAAGGCTGTCCAGCAGGTGATCTGTCCCTCAAGACCAGCAGAAATGGTTGTGTTTGGATTTATCTCAGTCTCAGATGGGATGCCTGCAGTAGCTGCGTCCTTGACTTTGTGGAGGGAAGGCTCAGAGGAGTTGCAGCCACGGTGTGAAGAGGTGCAGTGGTTCCAAGGTGTGTCCCACCAAGCCCCAGGTTAGAAGTGTGTCTCCTAATTCACCTGGGGCATGTCCCTGGCTCTGTAAGTCAGAGACTTGATAGGTTACTAAAACAGGCCTTATCATTTCTGATTGAGCAGTTTGACTGAATCAAAAATAGATGTGTGGAGAGCAGCTCCAGCAGCTGTATTTTAAAGCAACATGGGATCCTATAGCCTAGGCTCATTTGATGCAGACCATGCTTGTATTCTTTGTTTAGATACCTTGTTATAGGGCTTCTGGTTTTAATTTGTGCTGTTCTGAGGACATGCAGATGAAAAACTGGAAGTATAAACACATCTGAAAATGGGATTTCTTGGTGTTCTTGAGTCAACTTGTTAGAAATCAGGAGGAAAATCTTTTCTTGACTGATAACTTACAAGAGGGTATAGAGCGTGAAGTGCAAAACTTCCATGCTTGTCTGGTACCCACCCATGTTCAATTCATTTTATCATGATTTTAATTTCTTTAGTGCTAGCAAGTATTCAGCTCTACTTTTTTCTGGGCAGACAATAAAATCAGATGCTTGACTTCAGTATTGAAAACCAATTCCTGTATTCACATTCATCACGTGAAAGATAATTTGAGCTCAGCCATGAACGTTTCACATCTACGCTGTCTTTTTATGAAGACAGACAACACAATTACCCACAGTCAATTTTTCTTATTAAGACAGAAGAAGGAGGGAAGTTCATTTCTCACTAGTGTAATTCTGAGATGTTCTGTTAAAAATAAAAGAAGATGGGGGAAAGCACAGGAATGTTTACCTCAGAAAAAGAAGTTTAACAGGAAATTGAGCTTTGATTCATGACTGAAAGGGGAAGAAAATTACGTAGTTGTTTGCTTCTTTGAATGTCACATAGGGCTGTGTTGGTTATTGTCCTGTTGCATGCATCCAAATGCAATGTTTCAATAACACACGGGACACCAATTTCTCTCTAATAAGGTGAAACACTGTAAGATGGTCTTTCAGTTGTCTTTAAGTCCAGCATGTTGCCATTGAAAATTATCATTGCTAACTAAAGCATTCCCACTGGGCAGATCCCATCTCTCTTCGCCCTTTTGAGCAAGCCACGGCCAAAACCTTGCTCACTTTAACCTGTGCTCAGAGGTAGGATGTCAGCAGGCTTCATCAGGGACAGGAAGAAGTATCAGGAGTAACAGAAGGATCTTCATAGCCTGGTTCTTTCTCTGTTTGCTACCTGAGAAAACAATATTGTTTAATGCTCTGCCCAGCAGTGTCCAAACAGTATTTGATTGTGCCAAATGAACATTGGTCAGGATTTAGAAAACAACTAAGAAACTACAATCAACCATATCCAGCATCTTAATATAGCAAGGACAATTTCTGTAGGAGAGAGAGGACAGGCACGGTAGAAGATAAAGCCTTGCATTCAAAGCTTTGGCTGTTAAGATATGACTGTGAAGAACTGATTTATACTTCTCTACCTGAACAGTGCAGATCAGCTAGAAGAAATGAAAAGGTGGAAGGCAGACCTGTTCCACCAGAGATAAAAATATCCATCAGTCAATTTGGTGGGAGAATTCTTCTCTTCTGTAACTGTCCTCTGTGTGGGGAGGTTTGGTTTTGGTTTTTTTATTGAAACATCTGGTTCACTCAGGGCAAGGGAAGATCTCATTGTTTACACAGAGCGGTTCATATTGCGAACACTGACACTTTATAATAGTAGCACTCTCTTTTAGTATGTTGCTCATGGAAAGGCTTGCTTTCTGGCATGAAATAAAAAGGAAAACTGAGAAACAGGTAATTATCGAAAGAATATTAATAGAGGAATGGCAGCTTTGGTAAGCTAGATAGCTAAACTGAAAAAATGGAGCTGAATGTCTTTATTTGAAATGCACTGTCATTGACTGGTAGTGAGTCACGAACTCCTATGGAGTTCAAACAGCATAAATCCTGTTATTTCAGGTGGTTGTGTAAACTGCTTAGTTTCTGTGTAATTCTGCCACTCCTGCTAAACACAAGGCAGAGAGTAAAATGGGAATAACTACCCCTTGTACTCAGATCTTCCCTGAGGAAATTTTGCTTTTATTTGAGAGCTAACGTGAGTGCTTTTGTTAGAAAAAAGGTATAAAGTAAAGCCACTTTTTTCTCCCTTATTCCCACCAAACAGATCCGTGAGGTCCTGAAGCAAGTCATCAGCCCGCAGGATGAACTGTTTAAGGAGCTAATAAAAATATTTAAAGACTATGTAAATATTCAGAACAGCAGTACATAAACCCCTCCTGCTAGCTAGATACTGACTTTCTGTTCACTCCACAAAAGGCTGAAAACGAGGCATCTGCCTGTAGTAGAAAATGAAGAGGTAGAGAGAGTTTGTTGTCCCCTTCCCTCCTATGGAAATTAAAATGCTCTCACTAGGTCACTGTCACACTTTTGACTGCCACCATATTTCTGTTCCATGTTACTGTGGGCAGCTGTGTTGGATTTAAGCTGAAAGGCCAGGCTCTGTCATGTCAGTCGGGGTTACCCCTGCTGCAGAGAGCTGCAGTGCTGCACAGAGGTGTGCCCTTTGCCTTTCGCAGTTAATGGATCACGAATAGCTTGCATTTTTAAAGGTATTTTCATTAGTATGATACATGTTATTGCAGATGTATTCATGTGCTGGCACCAACGGTGAGCTCTGATAATTAGCTAAAAAGAAAAGAAAGGTTGCAAAAAATTTGTAAATTTTTAGGAGTAGTTGTGTCTGTCCTGTTCCCCTTCTCCATTCCAAGAACAGATTTCTCAGTTCTTGGTTTCAGTGATCTTCCATCCATAAAATAGATTTTGAAAGCAGAAAGGATGGGGAAGCAGACAGGATTATTCCAATGCTGAGAAGGCAAAAAAAAAAGATCAGCCTTGCCACAGCTCATGCAAGGACCCTTCTGTATGCAGACACAGGCTCAACTGTGTATCTTGGAGGGGAAGAACAGGAGGTGATCTCAATTTTAAAAAGGAAGGTGGTGGGGTAGTGTGAACACGTTGGCTACTGGTTAACAGTTGTTCTCTTCTTTACAATTAATAAGCTGTAAAGCGAGAAGGGACAGGTACAAGAAAAATAGTTGGGAGCTCTTGTTTTTTTCCCAGATGAGTCAGTCTTCCTGGGAATATTACCCTTGTCATTTATGCAGAAGAAGATTTAAAGAAATACTCCCAAGTTCACGTCAATCAACCCTGCTTTGAAACCTGCTTCACACTGCCTGTTCTCGTGTTCCCTAGCGCAGTTTTTGCATTGCAATAAAAGCTATGTTGCCTAATTATTTAAGGCAGTCCAGGAACTTGGCCATAAAACATGGATCTGGATAAGCAGTGCCTTGCACGTTTTAGGCAATGGCCAGAGACCCTGTCACCAGGAACACTTGAGCATCTGTAGGGAAAACCCCTCCAGTGTTCTTGCCAGTGCTGCTGGCAGGAACATGATGTGAAATGCTGAGCTGAATTGCTGGTAGTTTCAAGGGGGTAGTTTCCCATGGCAGGAATTCAGGAACATGTATTTGCTTCAGGGCATAGGTAACTGCATTTGTTGTTCCTGTTACTTGCTGTGTGCTGTGGACTGTGTTCTACCCCGCATCTTTGTCTCTGTAAATCAGAAGATAGTGTTAAATGAAGGCAGAATTTGGTTTAATAACCCCAAGCGTGTGGCCTATGGTACCCCCTTTATGCTGTCAATCAGAGGAAGTATTAAGGAAATTATTTTATACAGAGCATTTCCAATTCTGTTGTTGTAGTACTGGAAATGAAGAAGGGGACTCTATCATAGTCTGCAGGAAAATTCATGTTCTACTGGGTGTAATGTCAGCTGTGCATGTGTATGTTGGAGCACCTTTGACAATTAGCCGCTTTTATCAGCTATGCAAATCAGCCCCACATGCTATAATTTGCTCTGTTTCTGAGAGAGAACAGAGATGGGTGGTGATCATGTGCAAGAACTCTGCAGCATTTCTACAGTGCTATCCTCTTCTTGCCCTGCTTGGTGCCTCCTCATCCTGGCAGACAGCGCCCTGAAGAGAAAGGACATCAAGGTAGTGGAGATGGAGGTGGCAAGATGTTGGTGTCCCCAGCGGCACCTAAATGGCTCTAGCATGTATTTCAGAGAGCTGAAGAAAGAATAACTTGCACTGACTTAGACTTCCTCAGCCTCTGGCCAAAAGTGGACCAAAGCAGCCTTTGTTTCTTCATAGTAATTCATTGTGTCACGCCAAATCCTATGAGTAATTCCCATTTGGCCGCGCATCTTCTGCCTATGAGTTGTACATGAATGGTACCAGCAGCAATAAATTCTTGGGTAATACCTGATACGTAACTCCCTTGTCCCTTGCTGGGCATAATTCTGATTCCTAATGAGATGTGACATAGTTGTGGAAGACAGGTTTGTCCTATCAAATTCCCAGTGCCGCCCTGGGTAGCAGCCAGCAAGGGCAGAGGACGACTGTACCTGTGGGCTGCGATAGCTGACACCACCTGTGTCTCAGCTCGTTTTGTTACCCTGCTTTCGTCTCGTCTGCCAAAATGTAGGAAACAGACTTGAGTGGGTGACAGATCCAGTGAAAATTCCATGCCTCAAGTGGGTGTGTGGATGTTTCTCCTGCGTGTAACGTTTTGATACTTCGTGTTTGGATTTTTCTGTTCGCAGCCCAGAAGCTGACTCAGTGGCCGCGCAAACCCTGGCCCGAGTTAACTGTTGCTGGCAAGCAGCTGACTGCACCTACTCTGTCTGTTTGCCACCCCGTCCCCTTTTCTCTTCCCAAATCACGTATACATAGCTCAATAGGTGAATTTAATTTATTATTGTTATTATTATCATTGGTTTCATGCAACTGGAGGACATGCTGTATCACAGCAGAATGCTGGCTTCACTGCTTAGCTGATCTGTGCCTTGGGACGGCAGGGCAAGGGCTCCTACAGCCCACAGTAACCTTGACTTCAGCCAGCCTTCGTGCCTGGGCAAGTTTTGTCTTGCTCCATGATGCTTACCTGGCCTTTCGTCACAGACCACCCCTGCCTCTCAGGAGTCTGAGTATGCCATGAATCACCAGACAGTGGGTAGGAAGGCTCTCAGAACCCTGTGGTGGCTGAGACACCTCTTGACGTGGCCCTTTGGGCTGGTAATAGAAATCCAGTGGAGCAGAGTGAGCTGGGTTCGCTTGGCTTGCTGCAAAGTTTAGTAACCCCAGATAAATCTAAGCTATTATAAGAAATACAGGGCTGTAATGAAGGATGAGGCCCAAGAGTTTTAGTAATTGGAAAAGTACTTGCAACAATTCTTTCTTTTTTTTTTTAACAATACCCACTTAACATAGCTGGTGTGTTGTATAGAAAATAGCGGTCCCGCTCTGCTCTGGGGAGTGCCATTACTGCCAAGTGCTCAGCCAGCACCAGGAACTGAGCTGAGACCAGTCCCAGCAGTGCTACCTGAGGCATGGACAGCTCACTCTGCTTTGCATGGGAGCTGATGGAGACATCATAGGGCAATTTGGATCCTTGGGCTCCCCAGGCAGAAGTGTTAAGTCTCCCATCTGCAACTCCCTAGGCGTCCATGCCTTGGGAGGCTGAATTACTACTTCTCACCTCCTTGCCATCGCAGATGACCCCAGCAGCTCTTTTTCCTTTAGCTGCCATTAAAAGAACCATCAACCACTAAAAGTAAAACACATCCTTAAAATGTGGCTGTCTTGATTTTTGCATCTTTTTTCTGATGTTGTTTGCGGTGGGTGTATTTATTTGTTTTTCATTTGACTCAGATAATCTAGGGTTTTTTTCTTTTGGTCTGTTCACAGGGGAGTCTTTACTCATGGCTCACAGAAATTGGAATTTCATTAATGCCTAGCACTTTGTCATATCGAATATTGGCAGAGATTTGCTATTAGTGGTCACAGGGAAGATTAAGCATCTCCTGAATGTGGATAAATACATATAGATATTTTAATAAAGTAACAGGGCACAAGGCTCCACACATTAACCAACAATAACTGCCATTAGTTATTAATTTTACTCTGGGTAAATTAACTCTGAGCGTGTCACAGCCCTGATTTTCATCTTGAAGTGGCTTTGTGTGATGCAGAAAACAAGGCAAAAGGATTTTGAGAGTTTCTGGATGATGATGATGTCAGGCAGTGGGAAAGAAAACAGTATTGGCTCTGGGATGGGCACAAGGATGTGGGAGTGCTGTCTCCTGGCCCATGACAATCCACCTCAGCTGCAGCTCGTGGATGCGCTCCTCATTGCACAGTAAGCCCATGACTTCTTTACTCCTGGGCTTTTCTTTCCTAAAACAAGACCTTTTGTCTTTCTGCATTTTTCTTTTTGCTATTTTGAGAGAGGCTGGGGGAGAGCAGCCTTCTGACAGCTTGTTTAGAAGAAAGGAGATGGCAGAGGTTAGAGTTTTAAAAGGAAAAGTTGCATCTCACTGAGAAAGGGCCAAGTGAAAAGACAAAATCACAAAGAGCCCAGGATGATGTTAAATATACAGAGAAAGCTTTGGATATATTAGCAAAAGACAGACAGCAACAGAGCACAAGGAGACCAGCCCTGCTATTGACGATGGGAATATTTGTCTTCCCAGGCTTCTAGCACTGCAGTACTGTGTCCTGATTTAGGCAGGGAGTGGGGGTGATGGTGCACATCAAAACAAATGATGAACCAAGGTTTGCAAGATCATAATTTCTCTGTCTTTCTTTTGAGATGCTGATGCTCGTTTGGCCTTCAGAGTAGTGCTTTAGGACAGTTTATCCTTTCTGATGTGCTTGTTTCCCTTCATGACCCTGCCCAGCCGTGAGTGGTACGTGATAAACTACAGCACAGTTCACATTACAGGCAGCTTTATCCCTTCCTTTTAAAACTCATTTGGGCATCTCCTGAGGAGGAAAACAAAGATTAAAGAGCACTTTCTGATTTTGTGGTTCTTCTATACAGCGCTGGCTGCTGTAAACCTGGGTGCGCATTTTTAGAGCAGGGAAGGAGAGGCACCAGGACAAGGTGTGGGTGCTGGGACAGGTAACTGGCCACACTCCTCTCCCTCCTCTGACCTCCTTGTGTACTGGGGATGCATGACCTGATAATGGCATAAACAGCCCTACGTGATATTCTCCTTTTCTCCCAACTGTTAAGCCAGGGCTCTGAGAGGTCTGCAAAAATGAGACGGATTTCATTTTAATGGTGAAGACAGATGCTCTCACTTTCATTCAGGAGTGAATGTAGTCCCAGAGGCCTTCTGTGGGAATAAGAGTGGTCACACAGGCTGCATACTGCAGGAAGATGTGACTGCCAAAGAGGTTGTTTTGACTGAAGCAGAGAAAATAAAATGTGAAAACCATTAGGGAAATATGAAGGGGAATTCAAGACTGTGGCCCTTTTAGAGGATAATTTCTTACTGGAAGGGCCTTTTAATCAAAACTCCAGATCAAGTAATTATCAAAGTTTGGAAAGTTTTCTTCCTTTCTGTCATAGCTTCCCTGCTACTACATATGTGCACATTGAGTCTTGATTTCAAGAGGGTTTTATAGTGAGTTCTTCTTGGCAATAAGACTAACATGCTAAGGCTAGTTTTTCTTCTTGCTTATAACTTTAAAAAGTATGATGAATTTGGATTTAATTAACTGGATTATCTTTAAACTGAACTTTCTTGGTGCTGTCCATGAGAGAGATGTAAATCTGGAATAATTTTGCCCCAGTCAGTGTCATTACTTCTGTTTTGATGTAGATGTAACTGCGAACAAAATCTGATCTTCCCTGAGAAAGCCATCATCTACTAGTTTAAAAGGAAGATTGAAAGCTCAGGTTAGTTATGGGGAACGGTATTAATGGTCTGATGTGCAGCTCTCAGAAAGTTGCTTTTAAAAAAAAAAGACTTTTTATTTTGTGATTTTTTTTCAGTTCATTGAATTTGACATGGATTTTCAGAAAGCACACCAAAAAAAGCTTGAATTCTGTCAGGTATGGGGTGTGTGGTTCATTTTATGCATGTATATGAGCTTTCATCCTCCCTCAGGGTAGAGAATGCTTTCAAATGCGCATTTTTTCACATTCCCCTTCTAACACAGCTTGATCCCTCAGATAAATCACTACTCATTGTTTATGTTATCACCGTGGAAAAGTTTGTGAAATCACAGATTTGGCAGCATGGTTTCACAAACATCCTTGAGGAGGAGAACACCGTCTGGGAAAAGTGAAATGCTTTATTACAATTTGAGCTCTCAGCTTAGATGTCCGCAGTATCTGCTGAAACACCTCCTACCTCCTACCCCCTTCCCAAGAAAGACGGGAATAAGACAGATCTGCCAGAACTTACACTATCGTCTTATGGTCTCTTTTGCCTTTTTTATTTCAGCTATAGCCTGGGCTAATTTTGGCACCACTGATAAAAAAGTTGGGTTTACCTCCTTTAATTTTTTAGTGATTTTTTCAGATGTGGGGAGACAAGACTTTTAACTGCATGTGAGAGCAGTGTTTCAGAGCAATAAGAATATGCCACAGGTGCAGCCCTGCAGGTCTGTCCCAGGGACACTGTGAAGAGGACAAAAACCATCACCCCTGATGTTGGAGCAAGTGAAGGTGCAAGTGAGAGGTTAGCAAAGGATACAGGAGTTGTTGGTAGGATGTGACATCCGTTGCACTCCAGAAATATTTTGTTGCTTGCTGCTCAGAAACAGCCAGTAGAAAAGAAAAAAATCTAAAATTGGTCAGTAGCATTGCAGTGAATTTTGAAATGTTTTTGTCAGTGAGCCTAGAAAACAGCTTTTTTTTTTTTTCCTCTGAAATCAGGAAGTTGAATCCATATCACTGTGCAAATAATACTTTTAAAGAAAACCAATAATAAACAGAAAATTACAGTTCTGATCTTCTACTGATCTCCCTCTAATTTGCAACCAGCAATAATTAACAAACTACTGCATGTGGAAATAGAGCCTTATTGGTCCCCATGACCTCTCTGACCTTGCCTGAGACAACATTTGCATTCAACTTGCTGAATAAGTTTTGCTTTTCTGATAAATATATGATTTGTTTGGAAAAAAAGCCCATCAGGTTAATTGTGGTTAATAGTTAGCCAAATAGTGACGGGTAGGTAAACAGAGCTTTACAAACAAGGTGTGCAGGAGGCAGCATGGAGTATTTTCTGTGGCATTGCAGACAGGCAATTTATCAGGTACAGCTCATAGCGCCTTAGCAACACAAATATGACTGTCTGGGTTTGTTTTTTTCTTTTTAAATTATATTTGTCCTTAAAAATTAACTTGCATTTAAAATGCCCGTCTTCCTGATTTCTCTGCAAAGTAAGGGCGTGAATGCCAGAAAGTTACATTAAGAAGAAAATGAATCAGAGGTTAACTCCAGGCTGAATTTTGCCACCGTGAAATGTGTTATGTGATTCGGGAAACAGGGAGGACGTTTGCATGTACAGTGAAAGGTGCATGGCCTGGAAGTTTCTGCAGGAAAGTAATTCTTAATGGAATTTCACAATCTTGTAACTTCACTGAGAGAAATGTATCATATCAACTTTTCCGATCATTCTCCTGTCACAGCATATCTGGGTCAAGCTCCTATTATGTATACTTTAGAAGGAGTGATAAATACTTTATTTTAAAAGTAAGCAATTTAATCTGTCATCAGGCCATCATGATTCTATATGTCTGTGCAATAAAATGAGGAGCCCATATTTTCAAGGAATGAAGAAAGCCTCATAGCTATAGAACCTTTATTCAGCCTTTGAGATCATGCTCAGCTTCAGATAATGTTTTGAAGGAAAGGAAAATCAAAGTTAATAAAGTAAAGGGAAACTAGTCAAAGGCTTTAGTTGTGTTAGCAAAGATCAGTCCTCCCAGGTTGTCTTTCTTGTTGAGATGACTGGGTTTTTGCTTTTGTTTCATTTTGTGGAGATAATTACTTGAACTTCAGTAACCGAAGTAATGAAATGGTGGGAGTTACTACATAGCTTGAAGGAGGTGAAGTTTAGTAGTAGAGTTTAAACTTGGATGAAGAGCTGATTAAAGAGGACAGAACAGATTGTATCAAAAAAGATGGGGAGACAGGTATCTGCTGGATATCCATAAGGATTGTTTTTGAGACATGTCTAATTAAATATTTTCATTAAGGATCTTGGTGTAAGGACACTTCACCCAATGAGGTTTCACAATGGAGAGCTGAAAGATGCATTTAAATAAAATTGGAGGATGCTAAGAAATGGAGCAAAAGTTAAAGTTGTGCAGAACCTGAAAGTACATACTTACTCTGTTTTAGTCTGGAAGAACAGGGGAGCCCTTGTGCGTATGAAGAAAATAAGAATATGCTGTGCAGAAAGTCCCAGTAGTGATAAAGCATTAATGCCATTTACAATACACTGCTAAGTCCTTGGCAGGAATACTGTGTATAGTTCTGGTCTTCAGTGTAATGGAGGATGGATACTAACTGGATGGATATAATAAAAGGAAAATCAGGGAAAATACACTAGCTTAGGAGGCAGGGCTAAGAGAGTTGAACGAATCAAACTAATCTTAGACATGGCACATGCATTGGAGATGCTACCAGACTGGGAAACAAGCTACTTTAACGTAAAGAGCAATGCTGGAGCATCTTATACAAATAATCTGAAATGCAGAGCCTGCGTTTAGGTTGAACATTTAGAAGCAAATTTCATAAATGTCAGAGGGCCCCACTGCCTCCCTGGATCTCCAAATGTCTCCAGAGGGGTGTCGTATGGCACAGCTGAGCATTGCTCAGGCAGCCTGTATAGAAACATCATGTCACCCTATGGGTTCTAATGGGTAAGTAATTTGCTTATAGCTATCCCTGGTGCCACTCATTCTTATTAATCTCCTAGTTGTTTCTAAATTAATAAATCACAGGCACGTTAGGTGTTATTACCCAGTTGTTTGTCGAGAAATATGATTTGTGCTGTGTCTCTGTTGAAATCTTTAGCTGTCTGCAAAGAAAGGTGCACGGTATCCTGTGCAGAAGGAATGAATAGTTCTCTAGGCTTGGTTGTCTCTACCCGTTGACTGCGCAGGCTCCAGTGACAGCTCACTTTGATGGGTCCTCTGAAAGCAGCTGTGTCTCTTGCTTCCTTTTCTTGTCATGAGTGACTCAGCAGCACCAAGTTGGTAGGAAGGGTAGGCTTCTGGCATGACGTGGGTTTTCTGCCCTTGCAGAGTCAGGGATTGAGCCCATCTGGCAGGGGACTGCTAGGGCTTATGTATATTTGCAGTACAGTTGAACTTGATATTTGTTTGTCCTATGGCTGGCAAAACAACAGTGATCTCTTCCTCCATCTGCAGTGCTTTGCATACAATATAATTATTACAGTCCCTTTCCAGGAGGGGAAATACCTCAATAGCTGTCCATGACCTCTTAAAGTACACATTCATGAAGGCACTCTGTGGTAATGTAAGGTGGCCAGAGGAAGCATCCATTTTTTAAATCCCACATAAGTGAATCACTTTGAGAAATGCCTCAGAGTCTTCAGGAATATTTGTAAGATTGCGAAATCAAAACATTTCCTGCAATTAGAAGGCACTCAGAAAGCATGTGTTATATGTCAAAGGCATAACTTTTGACCTCTTAGCCCTCTTGAGCAAGAGATTCCCAGGCTATTAAATTGTCTTTATTGCTCTGTCATGTATTTGTAGCATGAGTTCAGTAGTAAATATCTCATAACAGAACTAAAGAAAATACTGTGCTTTCCTCAAAAAAAAAAAAAATAAAAAAAACCCACCAAAACAAAAAACCAAACAACAAAAAACCCAAACCAAACAAACAAAATACTTTTCTATTTTCTTAATCAAGACAGCAGCATGACCCTAGAGGAAAAAACACTGGCTGAAGAATTCAGTCTTTGTTTTGAGTCATGATACTGTGCCACAGAGGATAAAGTACATTTTTAAGTCACTGATAAATATGCTGACTGCCTTTATTTAGGAACACATTGTTACATGGTAGTGCTAAAAAATAATTAATGCACTAACTTGGATGGTTGTCATAGCAGAGCATTTCTCTCTCACATCCCCCCGTAACTTCCCCCCTCCTTTTCTTCCAACCAGTTGGTGAAAAAGGAAAGAAGTTTGTCACGTCGTAGCAAGGAAACAGGTATAATATCTGGGATATTATAGTATTATGTGATGATAAACTCCTGTGGAAATCGAGACGGCATTATTTTTCACTCACAGGCAACTATGTGTTATTATCATATATAGCTATAAAATGTATTGAGTATCTGTTCTTCTGAACTGCCCCAGAGCCCTTCCCAGCTCACTGTGTCTTCAACATTGGGATTTTCATTATACAATTAGAGGGGTGTTTATTCATCTGATCTAAAAACTTCAATTGCTCTGTCTAAATTAAAGCTGATTACAAGTATTCCTTGAAAATGAGGGAGGAAGAAATGACGGTGGCTCCATGGGGAGACTCATGTAAGCATGTGCATGGTTGGGATTGTTTACTTGTTAAGGGGTCTGTGCATTAGCATGCAAGATTTTATGGGAGAGTGGTAGGCACTGTTTATGCTCAGGGAGAGCTTAGAAATCTGTGTGCAATGCTTATACCATCCCTCTACCCCCAGGGCAGCCCTGAGGAACATCAGTCAAGGCTGCTGGAGCACAGCTTTGGATAAGCAGCACCATGCTGAGAGCTGTATGCCCTGCACAATTCTGGGCTGGGGTGGGGACCCACTGGGAAAGGGGCACAACCCCTCAGGGTGTACTGCCTGCTTCGCAAAACCAGACTGTTGGTCTCTGTGAATTGTTGGTGCTGGGGTCACGTATGGTTTTGTGCTTTCAGAAAATGTTAACTTCTTTACGCAGGTCAAGACTTGAAGCTTCGTGTAAGGAGTGGGAGGCAGGATTAGAATATAGTTACTGCACTATGTCCATTCAAAAATTTTATATATATATATATATATATCAGCTCAAAAGGTGTAAATAGCTTGTTCACCTATTGCTCTTGCAATAGTTCCACTCTTGGAAACTGAAGAGTCACTTTGCCTCTGCAGTCTGCTCATGTACGTGACTCCTGAACAAGAGATGTATTAAAGGGGGCTAAAAAGCATTTATCACTGTCTGGCAATGATGAAATGCCTAACAATGCCTTTTTGACAATAAAACATGCTTTCTCTACGTCCAATCAGACTCCACAGGAGTGTAGGTACCGTGGTGGGAGTGGAACTGACACAGTGCAGCAGTGGTAGCTGTGCAGCCGTGTGCCTTCATGGGGAGGGAGTATTGATGGGGTCAGTGAGCAGAGGAGCCAGTGATGGTTAAATGAAGCAAAGCTGATGTTCTAGCAACCAAGTTTTTTATTCCCTACGTTCACTTTTCTGTTCTTAATCGTAATTAGGTATATCCATTCTTTTTGTCTATGAAATGAGAATTTATACTTATCTTCCAGGCCCAAGAATTGCAAGTTTAGTCTCAGCTTTTAAGTACTTCAGTTGGACTTATGGTGGCTTCAACAGGCCACTTAAATATTATATATATTTTTTAAAATCAATATATATGTGTGCGTGCATATGCAATGCTGTGGGGGGTAAGGCGGTGGTAGGAGTTGCTTTGAAGGAGCTCACAGTACATTTGGAATGGGATTATGCATACCAGTGGTTTCCAGCATTGCTCAATAGGCAAGCACCTACATATTTCCAAGGGAGATGGGGTACTGTCTAGATAGTGTAAGCCTGCTTTTCATTATTTACCTTTCATGGGCGTGAAAATAATCCAGGGACTTCTAGGGTGGTGTAGAGCACAGGCTGAAAATCACTGGTGAGGAAGCACTTTAAGCGATGCCTTGGAACGAATGAGACAGTACACTTTTGCAGTAATAACCACAGAGGCCTAATAACATCTCTTTACCAAAAGCAGGCAAAAAAGAAAAGTTTCCAGTGCTCTGTCTGAGAGTTGCGCATATTTATTCACTGCTTTCGACATCCTGTTGCCTCTCTGTAAGTTTTCACATAACAACCACAGTGAAATGCTTACCAACAATAGATGGACTTCCAGTTCTGTAGTATAGGATTTGATTACTTACAGTGAAGTTTGAATCTAAAAAATTGTTTAAAATCAAAAATAAGGGAATAAGGCTTTAAGGCAGAATTTTCAAAAGCAACGGCAACTTCAGCAAATTCATATTTACATGGCCACTGACCTAGGCCAATGCAGATTTTCCACTTTATGAGTTTTGTATTCTTGAAGTGTAGCCAAATTTTTAAATAAATGCACAGAAGTTGAAAAAGAAAGGCAGACAATTTTGCACGCTTGAAGATATGTTATTAGGAACAGGTAAGAATGTGTTTGCTGTTTAAAAGCATGCCCACAGTTTTGGCTTTTCCTCCCAAGAGCACAGCCTCAATCCTGAGGTTTCAGAAAGCCAGTATTTTGCTGTGTCCCAGCATCCTGCAGCATGTCAGTCACATCATGAAAAGTACAGTTGCACAGGTTGTGAGATTCCTTCTTGGAACTGTGGGCTCCAGCATGCGGAGAGAGAAGCAACACCCTAATCACCACATTTGAGTTACTATCAGATCCACATTTTATTTTCTGCCTTATATTAGTATCACCTTATCCAGAATAGATCCACACAGACAGAGCTTTTTCCCTGCAAGGATAAACTGTATTGCCATTCACTGGTAGACTTCAGTAAATTGTAGCAGAAACTTTCTGTAGACTGTTTTGAGACTTCTAATGGAAACTTATTTTGGCAAAGCTCTGAAAGAACTCAGTAATTTTATTTATGAGATCCAAGAGCTAAAACACAAACTGCTTCTATTGGAGTTTCCCTCATAAAAGGAAAGCTGGTGACAGCAGAGACATCCCATAGCTGTATAACATATTCAGATCACAAGCTCAATTTCCCTATGCGTTTGCTCAGCTCCTGTACCAGAACCTTTGGGGAGCTTGTATGCTGAATGACTCTGTAATGCATCTACCAGCAGCTATTTTCTCTCTCCTCTAAGCCCATGTTTCTTTTTTTTTTTTTTCCTTTTACCACTATTAGTTTTAAGGCTGTGTTGTGTTCTGCTTAGTAATGACAATACTGCTCGAAGGTACTGCAGGCCAGTGCTAGTGAAGTAAGTGATTTTGGAGTAAAACAAGCTCTTGAAATGGCCTCATACAACACTGATATCAACACAGTAATCTGGTGTTTTGGGGCAAAATTTGGGCTCTCATTCCTTCAGAACATTCCTTCGCGGAGGCATGGGAGGTTTTGGAAACTTTACTTCTCAGTGGCAGAGCTTTCATCCTTGTTTGAGCAGTACTGATCCATCTTAAAGAGAGGATTTTCATTAGACAGCGCTGATGGACATCTCTCACTAGCACTGCTCTATAATTTGCATGCCAAACTCCTATTCCTACTTTGGAAAATCTCTTTAAATTCTTTGCCATTGAGATTCTGTAATGCAAACCTTTACTTCTAGTATTAGGAAGAATATTGTTCTGCTCTGTTTTTCCGAGACTGGCCATGCAACCAATGTAGTCTCACATTCAACACTTCAAATTTTATTTCCTGGCCCATGGAAGAAATACCTTGATTTCTTGAAGATGAATATTTGTTTCCAGGCTTTGGGGGGTAAAGACGAAAGCAACACAAAGCTGCTAAAACACAGAGCTGCTCTGTTCTCTGGAGCTGGTAAGACTTCATCACTTGCAGCAGGGTTGTTTGCTGGGCTCTCAAGAGCTGCTGCAGCTCCTGCATGAACTGATAGATAGTGATAGAAATGCATTAAAGGCAGCCAAACAGACCTACAGCTTTAAAAACTTGGTAAGTGTCATTTTTCCCAGATAAGGTGGCTCTGGTTTTCGCAAGGCTTATCAGAAGATACTTGACAATGCAGGGAGCAGCTTCTCAGTGGAGTGGAAGAGTTGACTGTGTGACGTGCCCATTTGCTCAGAAGGCGACTGTTCTGCACTTTTGGAAACTTTCTGTGTTGCAGTGGCCAAAGCCAGATCCTTCTGAAGTTAATGTCATTTTGTGGAAAACTGTGATTTTTTTTCTTTCATTTATTTTTAATGAACTGAGGTTCATAAATGCCCGCCTCACGTAACCTTTTTCCATGATAGTTTTAGTACTCCGTGAAAGTCCCTGGAAGATTCAAGCGTGCAAATTCTTGGAGCAGTGAATCTCACATCTTAACACTGCTTACCTCTAATATCTTCTGAGGCTGCTACTCTAACAGTTCTTCCTTTCTTTAAATTTCCACCTAAGATATGGGCTAGGGAAAAATGTGGCACCTCCACATGACGCGCAAGACATGTGTTGGAATGTGATTTTAATTTTCTTGCTGTTACAGAAACTTCTTCCCACAAGAAGCTGAAGGCAAGGAAGTGCCAAGAGACACCGACTGCAGTGGGTTTCTTAGGCAGTTGCTATTGTCTTTTGGAAGGTTTAAGGCATACTAGCAGCACTGGAGTGATGAACACGTACATGCTGTATACACTTGGCAGATGAGCAGGGGCCATCCTCCTGCAACACTGCCGAGATGCCACACAGCAGTAAGGCTGATGCTGGAGCGTTCTGGGGTGGAGCAGGAACTGGGGTATTCCTGGCTCTGTTTCCCATCATTCTCTTCTAGCAAACAAACAACAACAAAAAAAAATCCAAACCGGGGACCCATGTACAGCAATGAGTTTCCAAAATGTTGTAACATAGTAAAAGACAGAAGTTGATTATTTCTAGTCAGAGTGGAAAAAAAGAAAAAAAGAAAGGAAAGAAAAGCCCCAGGCCCAGTGGATTACACAAACCTCTTCATCTATCAAAACACTTGACTGCAATCATTTGCAGAAGAAACATTGCAGGAAGAGAGGAGCAGATGGGAACAGGAGTGAATGAGATCAGTTTTACAGTCAGGCTTCTCAGGCTTTCATGTCTCTACACGCATTTTACTGCACTAGTAAAAAGTTTCTGTTTTTTTTCCCCCCCTCAAGACGTCTTTGGCAAAGATAAGCACAGTCCAAATGGCTGCTACCGATAACATTTTCACATTCTGTGCTGGAGCTTAGGTTGTAGCTGATTTACCAGCTTTTTCTGTACAAGGGGACATTTATTCCCCTCTTTACTAAATTGATGGAGCAGTTTCTTTCTGGCAACTTTTTCTGCAGGGTATGGAATGTGTTGAAGCAGGTTTGTGGCATTTATGTAAGGGTGGATTTTTTTTTAATCCTTATCTGCATGTCATCTTCTGGATTTTCATATTTGCATGGCGGGGGGGTTGTGTTTGAGAAAGCTGTGCACTGTTTTGCCTGCCTTGTTGCTTAGAACAGGTCCATGAGGAAGACAAAATCAGTACCATCCCTCAAACTTCGGGGACAGAGCAGTTGCAAAATCAAATTTAGCAGCTGCAGTCCTCTTTATAATGATTTTAAACTGCTCACAACTAAGCAGCCATAAATTCTGAGTATATATGAAACAATAATGTGACCTTAAAGCCCACACAGATTAATATAAGGTGCAGCCTTTTGATAAATCTGGTCTTTTGTTCTTTCCTGAAGAAAGAAAATAATTTAATTTACCCATTTTTTAATATGTTTCTTTTATTTGCATTTTCAAAGACAACTGATAATTAAGGGGTCCTCAGAAGTCTGCCACAAGTAACAGTTGCTTTTTAAAGGCTTTTGTTCAACACATTGCATGTATGGGCCTCAAATAGTTTATGCAGAAACAGAAATGTTTCTTTTCAAGTGCTGGAGAAAAATAAAAAGGAGGAAGTGTTTTGAAAAGTCAAGGTTACATAAAGCTTGTGCCTGGGCCCTATTCTAGAAGCAACAAAAAGATAAACCCCACCATCTCATTCTCTGTGACCTGTGCAAATGGACATGACGATGATAGAAGTTTGAGAGCATTAGCAGAGCTTTATCCAGTATAATCTTATATTTCTAGAGTTTAGATTGCAGAATTTGTGGGCTCAGTACTAAGCCGTGGAGCATTTGCTTTGCTGAAAAATGTGAAAGAACATGAGGAAGACTGCCTTCCTTCCAGCTCAGGCTGCATGACAGAGGTTAACCATGCAAATCATGAGACGGAGAGGGAACTTTTTCAGAATTTGAACAGCATGTAATGTACTGTAATCATGCATTTCAAGTACCTTTTAAAACGTTCAAACTTGTTTACATTTCTTCACAAAACTAAATTCCAGCATTAAATGTGGCTGAGATTCCCTATTGCTAAATAAGATGAACTCTAAAAGCAGTCCACTTGCTCTAATCTGCAACATTTTTAGTAACAATGACTAAATTCAATGCTTTTGCTTCCCAGACTTTTGAAGAAAAATTGGTCTTCTTCTTCAAAACTTAACCCTGGTGTCATTAAATAATTTTGTGGCTTTTTAGCTGTGCTTTCGAAATGTTATTGCAGTTCTCCTCCTTCTAGAAAAAAAGGGTGGTAGAAAGCCTATTTACCTCATTTATTAAATTTCACACAGTTAAATTAAGTGTAATAAGAACTTGATTCAGATCCCATTTGTTTCAACAGCAGTCTTACACTGAGTCTCAGTCAAGGCTTAAACGAAGGTGACCCAGAACTCATTTACATCTGCTATGCTCTTCTGCTATTCCTTTTAAACTAAAACATTACTGGAGGCTTTGCAAACCCAGCAGCATGTACTAACTTGCTTGCTCGTCAATGTGCACAAATATCCAAATTTAGGCTGGAAGCCTAATGTAAGTGTTAGCATTTATTCCCATGAACACATAGAAGCCGAAGACAAACGTTTAAAGCTTTTTATCAGCTTTTGTTTGTTCTTCGTGGTTAGCTGACAGGACGTTTGCTACTTAGTGTTGGAGCATTGTAACTTAACAGTACCTTTATTGTTTGAAGCAGTGAATATTTTTTATCTGCAGTTTTTGTCTTGTTTTAGTCTTGCTCGAGAAGGCTACCTCATTCTTAAGGGACAAGATGTCCTCCTGGCAAATTTCGGGGCATAGATCTTTCTTCCTGTAACTTTCCAAGCTGAATCCTTAGGAGGCTGGAACCAGCCTCCGAGGAAGTGTTGGGCAGTGATGCAGCTATGCAGGCCCAGGGGCTTGATACAGCATTCACTGTGGTTGCTGGCAGTGCTTTGCCATGTCTTCAGTGAGCAGAACCACACTCAGGAGTAGATGGAGTTATCATGGAGTGGGGGGCACAGGCAGTTCGAGGCAGCCAATGAAACCTGCGTGGTTTCATTATTGTGTTTCCAGCAGTCCTCCCAGACGTTGCAGTCTCTAGAGAGGTCAGTCTGCTTATCTGGGAGAGATACATATGTATGTGTATGTGTAATCCCATATTTATTGGTGAAAAAATAAGGATGTGTTTCATTCGTAATAGCGAGCTCTTAGTCTTTTACTTGGAATCAACTGTAAGTGGTTTCTCTTGCCCTTTTTGAGCCAGTGTGTGAGTACTCACATAGAATTTACACCTCAGGGGATTCAGAAATACGTGCACGAACACCGCATCTTACTGCAACATAAGACTTGATGGAATATAAATAAAGAAAAACATATGACTTTTTTCATTCAAAGGCACAAATTAAAATATGCAACTGCAATGTTTTAAGAAATCCCACACGTAAAATGTTCACAGTGTAGTTTAATGACTTTAACACTCATTTCTCAACACATTTTGAAACAATTTTAGACAATTCAGTGCTGATATAACTAGCAACTTGTCCCACATTTTCATGGGCACACATCTTCAGTTTCGTTTTATTGTGCTGTAAAATCCTGTTGCTCTGTAGATGTTGCCAGAACAAACAACAATGAAGAAAATTATTTTTTTTTAGACCCCAGAACACAGACTTACATACGCATTATTATCTACATATGCATTATTATCTATTCCCAAGTATCTCATTGTAGGTCTTGAGGTGCCACAGCCCTTCCCCCCATATCACACCAGATTCAAGGCTTGGTGAACCATGCTCATTGTTGGAGGTCTCCTGGCCCCTTGCTGCCGTGCTCTGTGCAGATTTTTACACCACTTGCAGCAACACAGAAATTCCCTGGGGATGCCAGAGCCATTGCATTTCTATGGGCCATTTCCCAAGGCTTGAACCTCATGTGAATGGGGCTGCGTGACAGTTCTTCTCATGCTCCAGAGCTCTGCTCAGCAGCCCAACATTGCTTTGTTTGTGGTGTGTGAAGCTGGAGGGCAGGAGGGCTGCAGCCATGGACTGTTAGCTGGGGCCTGTGCTACCTAGTAGACTTATCCTTGTGGGAAACAAACCACTGGAGTGCACAGAGCCTGCTAGGGCTGACACCAGGGTCTGTTGCCCCTTGTGTGGTCTTGTTTGGGGTACACAAAGTCCAGTGCAAGATAAACTTACTTTGGTCAGCATGTGGGTTTCACAGGGCATGAAGATCACTGTTCTAAAACACAGGCATGGGCAATGCTTTCTCTTGGAGGACCCAGAATAAGCTGGATGGCAAAACTTGCATCCAGCATTACTAGTATACTACCAACTCTGCCTTTCCCCCATTCCTTAATTTCCTCCACAGTGGTTTCCAAAGCCTTGACCCTCTGTATAGCACTTGGTGGTGTTTCCCTATCCTATACACCACTTGGATACCTAAGCTGTGGTTGGCATTTTGATCTGAAGAGCCACATTTTGCACCTTAGAGCATCCATCTTCAGTTGCTTGTTGTACACAGGGAATTGTGTGCCTAAAAGTGGCAAACTATGGCATGAACTCATTGTTTTGCCCATCCCGCTCCTGATGGATTTGTAAGACCAAGCTCATCACCCTGCGCCGTTGGGTTCACATGGAGAAACGTCTGGGGGTGACCTCAAAATCCATGTCGACTTTAAATAGCGGAGTCACTATAGCCTGAGTTTCTGCAAATATGATTAAAAGGGCGGGGAAGGTGCCTGCGTGGTTTTCTGCACAAAATTTATTAAGTGTTATGTCTAATATTTATGAACTAGCCGTTATCATTTGGGTATATTTGTGTGCATATGTTTGCATAGTGGTTGAAAGATATGAAGTTCCCTTATTCATGTTTTTTCCTCATGAATAAATTGTAGGAACAGCTCATTAATTAAGTTCACTGGTGATTGCGCTTGCAATAGATCTGGCCTTTAATTCAGCAGCAGCTCAAAAGAGAAAGCCCCATGCAAGCTCTTAGTTGCCTTTATAACAGCCTCTCCAAAGGGTACCAGTGGGAAGAACACAGCAGTACCCCAGCTGCTGGTGAGGACATCTTAGGCACCTTGACTTTCTAGCCACCATTCTCAATAACTAACCTGCAAAACTCAAGGCAAAAATCATAGTGCACTAGCTGTTGTCCATGTGTGAGGGGCATGGACTGAAATGGAGAAAGGCTGAAGCCTGAGTGGAGCATCCTGGTACCATCGGGAGTGGGAGCTGCACCAGGTGGTATCTGCTTTGCAGGGGCACAGAGCCCTCTAGTGCAGAGGCCACCACTCAGTCACAACCAGAGATTAATGCCAGCTTCTGCCTCCCTTCACTTGGCATTTTCCCACTGATGCACCCAGTGGCTGCTGTTTTCTGTTGCATCAAGCAATGCACTGGTCACCTCATACTATTCCCAAGTCCTTTTCCAGGCAATTGCATCCCAGCACCCCATTATCTATCTAGTATGTGTTCTGTAGTCTTTGATGTAAGACCTTGCCTTTGGCTATAGTTCAAATAGCATTATTCAGAGGGCTTACTTTCCTAAATTATACAAACCAGCCTGTGCAGGTCATCTGCTTCTCTTTCTTATTTAGAACTGCAGCACTGTTTGTGTCATCTGCAGGCATCCTTAGCAGTGAAATCAACCTTTTCCCAAATTGTAGAAAATCGCAAGATGACAATTCCTGTTTGCTTGAAATTCTGCTGATATTTGCAGAAAATCCCACAGTTCCATCCTTGGGCATTCAGAGGGGAAAGCTTAAACTCTGGGTTAACCCTCGCTGTGCTTGTACTTGCTCCAAACTTACACTGAATTCAGCGAGGGAAGAATTTAATCCCCTATCCAGTTCACATTGAAACCAGTGGAAAGACTGATTTCAGCACATCCCGGTCTGGCCTTAATCTGAAGGATTAATAATGAAGATACATGATGAATTAAATAATGGCAACAGAGAAGAAAAATAGAAATATTAAAAAAAAAAAAAAAAAAAAAGGCACCCCGGGGAATTAATGAGGCTGAATCCCTTGTTGTCAGAAATACTATGACTTTGGCAAGGTCTCCGCTCAAGACCAAGGTGGTTTCTGTAGAATTATTTATTCTTTCAGTCAGAGGCACTCGCCAGCAATCAGACCATCCAACTGTCATTCTGCCTTTATCCCTTGCAATTTAGGATGTGACTTTTGACATTGAAGGGCAGGTCTCCACTCCTAACTGGAGTAAGGCAAACCTAAAATTACATTAAGCTGTAAAAGTTGTTTTTGTCAAGTAAATGGAAATAAGAAACCATCTGGGAAAGCTTTCCCTTAAGGCATATTCTTTTTCTCAACTATGGCATTAGTTTTGGTCACTTTTGCAGTTACAATTTCCATTTAAGTATTTTTAAGAGTTTTGTCATTGTTTTGGTCCCAGTGTGTCTAAAAGTTGGAATTAATTTCAGCAACTGCACTACTCTAAACCACGCTGTTTGAGCAGGGACTTAATACAGCTAAATGAGGTTGTTTTTCACAATGTTTTAAATAAAAGTATTTGAATATGTGTAAAAATCATTATATTCTGCAGAAGAATTTCCAGTGCCCAAATGCTGCTGTCATTAAGCTGAAAGTGGACTTTTTAGGCATTGTGTGGGTTTGCACGTATTGCTCTCAAGGGAAAACATCTGCCCGCAACTGAGCACTGTTTGTACTCCTCACCTGTTTTCTAGCTTTCCTTTTCATGACTTCTCACAGTACATTGCAGCAGATTTGGTTTTCTTTTTGTGTCACGTGAACTTTCCTCCCATTTGAAATTCATACTCAGTATGTTAAACACAGTCAACTCAGTAGTTAGCTGACTGGGTTTCCAGTTTTTCTATCCCTTCTCTCTCTCGTGTTGATGAAATTGTGAAGATAAGAAATGTTTCTGTTTAAATGGTTGATCACATATAACATAATGTCTCTTTTTCTATTCCAACCACTGATATCTCATACCCTGTTTTCTTTAGGGAAACCATTGCATTTTTCTTTCTCTTTCCATCGGGAAACAGGTTAGTCATGATGACAAATGTCCTGTCTGCTCTAGTACTTTCTTGTAACCTTAAATGCCATTATTTTGATCATTTGACTGTACTAGCTTCACTTTGCTGGTTTCCACAGTAGGTTATGTGGATCTGTTTGACAGCTGTAAGGGTATGCTTTGAAGCTGGTTAAAAATAATACCTGGTGTACAGGACCTGCCCTTTTAGCTGATGGGCATATTTATGCTTGAATGATACAAGCATCTTCATTTAATTTCTGAGGCCCTACTTGATGAAGGTCAGTGGCATCTCTCATAAGGGAGAAACAGTTTTCCTCCCAGGGGAGAGTGTGGAGGCACAGGGCATGACCAGGGACTGGGTTAGAATGGTGTGATTGCCTGTGCATACCCAAATTGAGCAGTATTATTCAGTTGTCTTGAAAGGTAGTTTTTTTCCCCCCTGTACTCTGGTAAAGGTGAATTGGTTGTGGGCAGCACTGGTAGTACTATACTGAGTAGCATTATCTCCCCAGGCCTCCAGTGGCAGCTTTGGACCAAATCCTCAGGATTGTACCTCTCTCTTCCATGAAATATCTAAAAATATCAAAAGTGAAATTACTGCTAACAAGTAGCAGGAGAGGAATATTTATGAATGTGCTGGCAGATTAAATAAATATCTCTTATCTTCAAGTTTTGTGTTGTTGTCAGTAATGACTAGAAAACATGCAGAAGAGGTATATAAATTTATCATACCAGGGCATATATATTTATGATATATGAAGCATGGAAATGGACTTCAATATCTCTGAAGTTGCCTTTGTGAGTTATTATTTTGATGTGTCTGTCAGAGCTGTAGGGAGACTAACACAGGCTAAGCATGGATAGAAACAGCTGATGATTTAGGGATTGGTGATAATTTGGTTTCAAAGTATTCTGCGAGGTTTTTGTCAAGTCTGGGGCAAATATGCCTGACAGGACTGGGACTTAAGTAATCATAGATTTTTTGGGGAAAAGATGAAAACAGATTTTATTTGTATCAGGGCAATTGCTGCAGGGACCGCTTTGTTTAATCTGAGCTTGTATGGATTTGGGAGAATATAGTTGCTTAGCGTTACAACTGGATGTATGCCTTCTATCTCCTTACCATCACTTGGGGAAAATGCCATTTAGGAAATGCTTTGGTTTCACTCCACTACTTTGAGCTTCACAAGAAAAATATGGCCAAGGAGCAAAGGGTTACAGGGTAAACTTGTTTGTGTCACCTAGAAGTACTCGTTTAAGTCCAAGTCTGAGGCAGAGAAGGGGACTAGCAAGCATAGCTGTGGACACACAAAGGATTTTAGTATCCAGGACAACCAACCCTATGCTTTTCGTAACTGCTGAAGTTCAGGAAGTTTGCATATATTGGTATAGATATTGGTTCCTCTTTCCTCAGGCCTTTGTTTGCTGCTGGCTTATACAGCATTTCGAACATTCGAGCAATATCTGCTTTTTTTGTTTTTTTTTTTTAGGCTGTCTGTCAAGGTAATGCTGTAACTGATTCAAGATCAGCATCACTTTAGCATTTAGGGATTGCAGCATGTGTGCTAAAATGAGTATCACATAGAATTTAAATGTTTCGTGGTGGTAACACCGTGCTGCAGCCCTGCAGATTTCTGAGTTGCCTCCGTGTTGCAGAAGGGGTGGCTGAGGTTCTGTGGGTCCAGATCACACGAGCCGGGGCAGGAGAACCCCAAGCTCCCAGCATGCAGCCCTGCTCTCAGCACTGCTCCAGACAGTAGCCTCTTGGGATGGCCTCTCTGTGTCAAAACTTTCCAGATTAGCTGTGTTTTTATTATATTAGCCTTACAGATAAAAGCAAAACATTTGTCTTTTAGGATTCAGGCTGAAGTTAGGTTCTGGATCTCAGCTTTTCTACTGCTCAGGGACGTTCTCACCCTGATTTTTTTTAATCTGCTATTTAGTTAAAATGTGTTCAGCCATGTGTAAGTGCCCACATAGAAAATGCATTATGTGGTACATACATCCATAACCCCCAGCAGTATCATGCAAGTGCCCCTGTGCACCATTGCCTCCTAAACCTGTATAGTGCTGGCTTTGCTATGCATTGAAACGAAAGTGTGTAATGAGTGCATGTGGCATCATAATCCGTCCTTTGCAGGGCAAATGGGTCAAGCTCAGTAGTGGTTAAATCATAATAAATTCCATCCACTCGAGCGTGCACATCCCACTTAAACCCTACGGAGCGAGGCGAGCACCTCATTGTCTGTGCCTTAGCCTCTGGCCAGAGCAGCATTCACACTGTAATATTATATAGAGATAATTATAGCATGTAGCTTTTCAGAACACAGTTTTCATAAGCAAAGAAATTGCAGGAGTTGTATTATTGGTCGGAGGCAAGCAAGCCATTTTCTTTTCTTTTCTTTCCAAATGTTCTAGTTGGAAAATTATCCTGCACCTTTGCCTGAGTTCAGTAATACTGCTGCAGGGGGTTAGCTTGTTTTGTATGATTAGGATTTTATTTGCTCAGCATATGCAGCTTATGACCCAGGTTGTCATTTGGTAACTATTGGAGTGATGAAGTTCACTTTGTGGATGTACTTAAATCTCTTTGTAGCAAACAGGGAATTGACCTTGTATCTCCTTGAGCAAACAAAAAATTTTGCCTGGGGGGAAAACTCTTCTATGGTGGCCTGACTGATGCTAGCCTCGTACTGTTGAGTTCTTTAAAGAAGCAACTCATTTTCTTCTGCTCTCCAGATCTTAACTAACACCTCATCTACATCTACTGTTCACTACATAGAAGATGTGATGAGCCTGATGGAGGGGACCCGTGTTTTGCATGTGGTTTAAGACACCTTTGGTAGAGAGTGCTCTCTACTTACAGTACAGGGGAAAAAATTAAATCCTGGAGGGCCAACCTGATGTCTCTTTGGAATTTGTTATGTCTGGGTTTCCCTCTGCAGCTTCACAAGCAGGCAAGCTCCTTCTCTTGACTATTTACTTCTGCCCCCTTACCATCCTCGGAGCTGTTTTGAATGCATGGGGCACAATGCTGAACCAAATCAGTGAGCTTTTCTGAGCTAAAAATACCCTCTGTCCAATTATTTATTTATTGTCCTGCATTATTTGTGGCTTGGATCAACTCTTTGGCATGGTTCACTGAGTGGTCCCATGGGAGAGGGAGAAGTACAAGAGTAACCATGCCCTCTGCCTGCTGCATCAGCCTTGACCTACTGAGCAATGGAAAAGTCTGTTTCTCAAGATGTCTGACCCAGGTTCAGAGCTCCAACACTTGTTGGACCATAGCAGGCTGACTTACAGACTTAGATATCTTGATTTCTGTGAGAAGTCTAAACTTGCACCTGCTCTTGCATTGTGTTTGAGTCCTTTCAAAAATCACACTGTTCTAAACATCAGATATGAGATGCCTAAACTGAGCATCCAAGCTGAGGTTTTTAACTGTCTGAGAATCTCTTATTACTGGCTTTTTCCTTAGTTGTAGGATAATATTGTTTAAAATTCAAGACGAGCTCTGGGACAGCTCTTTTACTTTTCCAGGTAGTTCAAAGCTTCTTCACCGCTGTCCCCAACAACACCACATTTTCCAGGGCAGCCTAGAGTATGACAGTACTTCTAACTTTCTGTCTTCAAAATGTGACCACAAAAAAAAAAAACAAAAAACCAACCAAACAAACAAATAAAAAACCCAATAACAACAACAAAAACACCCCCACACCTTTCTGTGACTCTAGCTTATAATTTGTGGTCCCTGTACTTGAAGGCAAATACAGATTTTAAGCGTGAACACATTGGAACAGTTAAGTTTGAAAATGGAACAGAAAAATCCCACTTCGGGTGTCTAAAGCAAAAAAATTCAGAAATTGTAAAAAATTCAGAAATTCAAAGCAAATGTCTTTTTCTGCACTTGAGGCTTGTGAAGTAAAAAGGAGCTTAGATGGTGTACTCACAGCCCGTATTACACTATTCCCATTTGTTAGCAGTTTGATCCCAAACACTATAATGTTTATCTAGATGTATAATGAGAAATAACTGAGGAATGTGAGTGAATAGCCTTGCTTTAAACATTGTCCAAGAGTATTTAATCTGTTATAGCTGTAACTCCTTAATGCTGGCTGTACTGAGAAGTAGCACATGTTCAGTGAATGGTTTAGATGATTGCTAAGTGTGCTTTTATCGCTGCTTATTAAGTTATTTTTCTTACTAATAAAACATCAGCTGTTCGGTAAATCTTCAGCAGGTGTCATCTCATGTTACTAGCACCAAAACTTATTTTCAGCTTTGTCAGGAGTCTTTGTTATTTGCTTTGCAGCATCCCGCACAATGGTGTTCCAGCTTGTGATTGGTGCTTCTAGGAATTATGACTCTACAAAAGTATCTTTGCATGTATTATTTTCTCCGAGTTAAAAGAATGCAATTCATTCAGTGTGCTACCGAAAGCTGTGCAGTCAGGCTACGGTTGCACTGTAGCAATGGTGAGACAAAAGCCTCCTTTTGCTCCCACTGAACAGCAAAGCTGGGCTGAAACTTTCCACCTGGAAGGGGTTGTGAAGCTTTTTACCACGTTTCCTTGTGTATTGTTCTGCTTTTTCCTATATTAGCATAACTCAGAGATGTTTTCATTATAGCTATGAAGGGATAGACCAGGGAAAAATTGTTTGAGTACAGAGTTTTTGGGTGTTACGTGTCGTGTTATTTCTTCAGAGCAATTTGCATTTTGGACTTCCATTGCAATCAAATATCGTGGTGATAACTTTCGTCAATTCTTCTAGATTTAATAAAGCAGAGTAATATAATTTCAGGTGGGGACTAATTTTTCCATCATGCTCTTATAAATGTTTGGAATCTTACTGGTGCTCTATGTGACACCTCTTCCTTCCCCACCAGCAAAGTAGACAAAGGGGTATTTGTGTGCCAAAGCAGAATATGCCAGGAAATCTGAATCTTATCATGCTCCCAAAATGTTGGACTGGCAAGAGGTATGTGTGCCCTGGAGGTTCAGTTTGCTCTTAAAACCTGGATTTGTAGCTTGAGGGATCCTGCAGGAAGCCCCCACTTCCTCCCACTGAGCTTACAGGGAGACCCAACTCCCCCTGAAGTAATGTAAATGGGTCCTCAGGGAACTCGTCTTTGGGGATTTCTGGCAACCTCCCACTTTCAGTAACGATTGATGGTCCTGTATGACTGCCCTCTCCTCAGGAACTGAGTTATGTTTGTGTTACAGAAAACTTAGTGCTACTTATGTACAAAAGCCTTGTTTTGGAGTTTTTTATGTAACCGAAAGCGACGGAGGATTATTCCAGTTCTAAATTCTGGTACATCTCTGTGCCTGGGAAACACTGCATACTTCCTCCACTATTGCCATCAGAGACATGACACATAACATTCTTGTTTCTTATGAAACTGATGCTTAACTTACTGTGGGTGCTTGTAAAGTGGGCAACAAGTCTTTGTATTCTTCCTTTCCTTCATGGAGTTTTCTTCTTCCCTCCACAGTTTGTCAAGGGACAAATAACAAGCTGACCCAACTTGGACATGTGGAAGACCATTTCACCAGCCTGCAGAGGATGTATAACAATTGTGAGGTGGTGCTCAGCAACCTGGAGATTACATACGTGGAGCACAATCGTGACCTCTCTTTCCTGAAGGTTAGTGTTCATGGCCAATGTGGTCTTCTCTGCTAAAGGAATCTCACTCCGTCTTTTAAGGAAAATGCAGAGGATCAGCTACTGATAAAATTCTGTGGTGATCCAAAAAACATAGCTAGCTAATGCCAGAGAAACAGCAGCTCGCAGTCTAAGCGTACCTGTAGGCTGTAGAATATTCTCAACTCTACTATACAAATCAGGCACTTTGAGAAATAGCTTTTCAAGCACTTGCCAAACTGTAGTGGGTGCCATGTAGGTGGGTTTCTTCTTATTTATAATTGCAATTGCATCCTTACCAATTGCCTTACTTCTCAGAGAGCAAAAGACTTTGTGGTGCTGTTGGGCAAAGCAAAGCACAAAGTGAGTGGCAACCCACTGATGGCAGATTTTGAAGTGTGGGGGCCTTTCCCGTGCTCTTCAAACTGTGACCCCTTCCCCTACCACGGTGGTGAGTCCCTCTGTAGCCTGCAGTGCTCACACCCCGAGCAGGCAGGCAAGTCCTGTGCAATAACTTCCCACGTGGATTCTTCAAGCGATCTTCAAGATAATCCTCTGCAGGTGACACACAGGCTACTCCCATCTCAGTGCTTGTTTTGTGCACAAGTGCCTGAGTAACTATGGCAAGCTGAGGGAGGGGAGGAAAAGACAGGGGATGGATGCTAAAACGCAGCCGCAGCCTGGGGAGGAGGGGGAGCACTGTCTGACTTGGGGACCTCCAGGTTCTCCACCAAGTAACAAGCAAGATCACAAAATACATGGTTCAGACACATGGGTTATAAATATGATGGTATTGCCATTCTTCTCTCCGAAGCACAACCTGACTATGGAGCTCAGTGTTCCAGGGAACATAACAGGTCTCTTGAAAATTCACTGGTAGTTTTCATAGAACAGGAAAATATCCGAAGTGGTAGCCTGAGGGTTTTTCATTTATGGTGATCTTTGCAGGAGATAGAAGTGCATGCATTTCACAGTGCAAGGCTGGAATTGACCTACATGCAGGACCAGTACCTCACTCGTATTTTTGTTCTGTAAATATATGTTACTTAAAAAGGAGAAGCTTACCTGATCTTCCCCTCTGATGAGCAGTGGAGGATCTCCAAGGAAAGGGGCACAGAAAAGAGAACATAAAAGCCTGAATCAAATGGCATCTCTGTGCTGCCAATGGTTGAAGGCTAGGCAGCTATTTAAGGGAAGCATCACAGTTGCCATATCACACACGCTTGCTCTGTTTGCCTGCATCCTCTAGTTAGCCCCACTTACCCTTGCTTGGGGACAGAGCAGGGGAAAGCTGGGCCTTTTCAATGATGGCCTGTTAACTGCTGGAAAAGTGAGTTTATACCTGCTTAACTGGCAAAGTTTTCCACATAGTCCCTTTTTGTTGTCAGACTTATTTATTTCAATGAGACTAAATGGTTTATCATTCCTTAAAACTGAAAGATGGTGGATCGGAGGAGTGGGAGGCAGAAAGTGATTATTAAAGAGTACTATGGATTAAGCACCTTGTTTCTTCTGTTGTTCTCTCAGTCAATACAGGAGGTTGCCGGCTACGTGCTCATCGCACTTAACATGGTGGATGTCATTCCCCTAGAAAACCTTCAGATCATCCGAGGCAATGTGCTGTATGACAACTCTTATGCCCTGGCAGTTTTATCCAATTACCACATGAATAAAACCCAGGGACTCCGGCAGCTGCCAATGAAACGGCTATCAGGTGAGATGAGGGCAAGAGGTGGAGGCATCTCTAAAGCAAACTTTAACTGTTATCTTTTTGGTATCAAGACCCCATTGGAGATTGCCTCTCAAAGTCACTGATTCAAAAAATCCTGATTCAAAAACAAGTATCTGAATATAGCTTCCTAATTGCTTTCCTGCTAGCCAATCTTCTTCAAAAAGTTTATGATTTCCCATTGCAGAAAGATATAGAAAATCCAAAACATCAACAAACTGGCCAAGAAATATCTATTTTTTATTTTGCATTATTTGATTACAGTGCATACACGTCAGTATTTTCTGTTACATTCCCATGGGAACTGGTGATGTGTTGGGGTCTAACTCGGTCTCTGTCTATGCACACCAGCAGTGCCATCTCTGCTGAGTGCCATGGCCCCTAGAGGTGGCACCAGGCAGAAATCCACATGTAGTGGCATCTTTATGGCATCCAAGAGCAGCTGACTCTCCAGAACCCGTCAGTCTGAGCCTGGTGTTAGTTACGCTGTTAGGAGTACCTGATGCCATGCAAATTGTCCTTTTCTTGTCAGCGCTGTGTGACTGAGGTGGAGAAATATGTGCTTTGTTTCTCTTTCGTTAGACCAGAGACAGAAATCTTAGGGATTTGCTTCACTTACAAAGTTTTTTTCTTTATGTGACAGAAATTCTCAATGGAGGTGTTAAAATCAGCAACAACCCCAAACTGTGCAACATGGACACTGTTCTCTGGAATGACATCATTGACACGAGCAAGAAGCCTCTCACAGTGCTTGAATTTGCAAGCAACTTGTCTTCTTGTGAGTATTGGCATACCAAAAATGCTATGTGCTTCCCCCCCTCCACTTCAGACAGTATAATGAACATACCATCTTTCGTGCAGTAGGTTTGTGGTCTGACAATTCTTACACGAGGGCCACCAAGCCCCGTTCCAAAGGAAGTGCTTTCATTTCTGCACCACTGGCCTAAGATAGAATTTTTCATGCTGGTTAGGTCATTAACTCATAGCTCAGCAGAGTTCTTGGGAGTGATTCTCTTAGTTTAAGGCAGTACTCTACATATGTGTTAATCAAACACATCTAAGGAAAATGTGCGCTCATTTGCTTTCTAGCAACCTTCTGTTTACAATGTAAGGCTTGGGTCTAAAAGTCCATATGGGTACCTTCATGGAGGTGCTTGAAGCCTTTTTGGAGCTAAGGCCCAAGCTGAGTGCTGTAAAACCCAATGGTTTTGGGCTGCACAGAGTGCCCTTGAGAAAATAATTATAAACAGGCAGATAAATCTGGTCAGCAGGGAGACGGGGGGATATTTGAAAGTTTGTATAGCATATGCTTAGAGTAAGCTCAAGCTAATCCTTCAGCCTTATGAGTCCCTTGTAAAATCCCTAGTCATTTCAAGGAACGCGTATTTTCATTTCTGAGCATTTAATTTCTGGCACTATAAATTGATGGAAAAACATGTTTTCTTTACCTTCTTCCAGTTGCATAATTGCCTGAGCTAACAGCCAACTTCAGTGTTGACTTATTTTTGTGCGGAGCCCTGGCGTAATCAAGGAGTTGCAAACTACACATGTCAGCACATGAGTTTGGCTCTGAACCCCCCAGAAATGTTAATCTTTAACTTATCAACTTAAAAAAGAAAAGTTCTTTTGGTCCCACACCAAATCAATCAACTCTTGGACAAGTATTGGCATTTGTTCAGCTATTTAAAGGGTGATAGAGGGAGGGAGAATCACATGATGTTAGCAGGAAGAAACACTTTAGTAAGAAATGCCTTTTAAATGTAGTGAATTCCCTAGTAATCTGCTTAGACAGCCATTTATGGCTTTAAAAATGATCCCATAATCTAAAATAAGTTGTTTCTCTGGGACTCTTCAGAGAAAGAAAAAGAAAGAAGAGAGTAAAGAGGGAGGGACGAGAAAGAACCAGCACTGAACCACTGAGGTCAGGCAGGGTGTCCATCCACCCTATCACCTCTCCATCAGTTGTCCATCTGCAGTGCAGTCCTACACCGAGGAGTATTTTTGGCAGAGGATGGGAGGAGGGCGCGAAGCAGACAAGTCAAATTACTTTGTGGTCAGAGTAGCTGGCGGTTGCCTGTGAATCCAGTTGGATTTGTTTACTTTTTAGAACTACATTGTTCAGAAACACTGATTTACATGTGGCCTGTAGTGAGCAGCTGGCACATGCCCGGCTGCAAGCCAGTGGTGACTTGCCGTTGCATGCAAACCCCAGCAGCAGAAGGGCCAGCCGGGCAGTAACTGAGATTCCTGTTCCTGGGAAAAGTATACCTCTTTCATAAGCTAGACTGGCTGGGTACTGTGCTCGCTTGTTCAGAGGTGTGGAGGTAGAGAACCACATGTAGGAAAGCAGGGTTGAACAAAGGTTAAGGATTTAAGTTCACAATTTTTTTGAGCATTGTTATAGATGTGCTTCCTAACTGGTTTATTGAGCACGAAATCTCAAGTCGTGGTTTTCTGTGGTTCATGGTATGTTGTTGTTTTATATGTTTACAAAATATTATACTCTGTCTCATGTTTTAGGTCCCAAATGCCATCTGAACTGCACAGAGGACCACTGCTGGGGCCCTGGTGAACAGAACTGCCAGAAATGTAAGATTAGTTAAGAAATAACTTGTGCGCTCTGACATACTAAATTTCTATCTACTGAAAAATTAACCTGTCACGTGCAAATTAGTAACGTGTGCCACACTTGTCCTTCTCTTGAAGGGACTTCTTGAAGCACACCATGGATGGACACTGTCTGCAAAAGGGTAGTAATAGGGAAGACAGCCATGCCTGGTCCCTATGAGTAGCTCCCTTTCTGGATGGGAAACCTCAAGGTGGTTTGCCTCGGGTTTGGGTTTCACTGCAGGTGTGCTGTTCTTCCAGAAGCAAAATTCTGCAGGTGTCTCCTGCATTGAAAACTTCTGTCTGTCACCCACAGCTTTCTCCCATCCGCAGTTGAGAGCATATATTCTTTCGGTTATTTTACCATGTAACAGAGAACACAGTAACTGCGTGGTGAATTGTTTGCCTTCCTCCTGTTCCCTGCAGAGTCATTCTACAGGCCAACTAATGATAAGTGGGATTATTTTCTGCTCTTAGAAGTAACAATGTAATGCAATTTTTGCTGCCTTTAATTTCTTTTTTCTCAATCCCCGTAGCTTTTTTTTTGTAAACACAAAATATGTCATCTTCATGTGGATATAATCACACTACATACTGTGCTCAGAGGACTTCTGAAAGGCTCTCTGTAGCCATTTTTAAATATATAAATGGGAATGTTTGGCTGCCTGTGTTTTACTGTAAAATTGTGCAGGTAGGATGTTTTCCTGATATTAAGAGAGCAACAGAAACATCCATTTAGAAGTGCTTCAGAGTTTACAAGGTTTTATTTTTCCTAAAGTAAAGGTTGAGGAGGAAGACCATCTCAGTTTGTTTCACTACTTCATTATTCCTTTTTTCTCTAACAAGTGGGGAAATACACTGTTTCTAATTCTTCATTTTGTGAAAAGCTGGGTGAATAAACCACTGATCTAAATATAATGTAAAAGGAAGAACTACCGTATATTCAGTTTTCCATTGCAAATAATCACCTAACCCTAAGTTTCTTGCCTACAAATATCAAGCCAAATCTAAACAACTTGGAGCTTGAGCAAACCTTTCCTGTCTTCATTTAGTATAAGCTTTAGTTTGTTTCAGTCAGCTCTGCAGTTTGGCTCTCGAGGTGGACAGTGGCTGCACGCACAAAGGCCTTCCCAGGTTGGTCCCTGCAGCTGGGGCTGCACAGCTGTCTCAGGGCCTTGCAAAACCTCAGGTCTCAGCCCTGCAAGCTTCGAGCATTTCCAAACTCTCACAGGATTCGGGAGGCTGATGAGTGCATAAAATGAAACTTTTTGCAGGCTCTTGCTCACCTCTCCAGGCATTTGAGAACGTGGCCAACTGAAAATATATCCCACATTTCCATATGTGGGAAAGTTTTTTCTTCTGAAAATGAACGTGGGATATTCTGTATGAAGTAAAAATGTTTGCTGTGATACATGTTTCCAGCAGGAAGCTCTAGTCAATAGCTATCAAAGTGACGAGGTGCTTTATTCCCCTGCTAATGCTTATATGAAAAAAATTACATCAAAACGCTGTTCATGTAGAACCATGTGCCTCTTATTCCCCTGTTTCTAGTTGAATGAAGGAGTTGCTATCAGAGAAGCTAATGCATGTTGTGCAAATAATCTGTTTCCTTGAGAGTATATCATCTAGCTTACAGGCCTACAAGATTAATGAAATAACGCAGTTTGGATACAAAAGTGTGTAATGGAAAAAGATAGAATGTATGACTTTTAAAAATCGCTGTTATATACCCTGTAGCAGGCTACTTATTGCAATAATTTTCTGTTAATTAACAACCTTCTATTTCAGACTGACAGGAATGTACAGTGATATTGTAACTCATTTGTGCCAACTGCAAAGTTGATAACAGTTAGTGTGGAGCACAGCTGAAAGGCTCACGGTGCTGTAATGAAGCAGAGTAACCATCAGGTTTCCCTGATGTCTAATGCCAGGCTCTGCAAACTAGTAATTTTTTTCTAGAGAACAAGCAATCCCATTTCTGGTTAGTGGTTGTTGTTTTCATTTTTTTGTTGTTGTTGCTGTTGTTTTTTTTAAATTGCTCTGATTATCCTTTTTGCTGCTTTGCTATTCAAATGGAGACGCTTTCCCAATTCTCAACAAAATGTTGCAGGCAGTTTTTGCTTCCCTGAAAAAAGCTGAACCAGGGCCAGTCCTTCCTCTGGGTGGTTGCAGTGGTATAAGCCCTGTGGGAATTGTGTAATGAAGATAAAATTTGACCAAGGAATTGAAGCCTAAAGAAAAATAATTCAATGTGCATATGAAATCTGTTTGTTGTGTGAGTCTCCCCTCTCTGCAAATTTCAGAATATTTTTAGTGCATTGAAGGAATCCTGACACCACACCAACAATGTATGGTTTCCTATTTTAGTATGAAACCCTAGCAGTTCTGTCGCATTGTTTTTCCCAAAGCTGGCGAAAATAATAGCAATTTTTTTCAGTGAAATGGAGGCAGATCCTGCTCTGTTGCCCAGATGTAAGATGCAATGACTCCACGGAATTTTTCTTGATCTGGGCATTGACAGGGAGCTGGTTGCTCTTTCTAAGCAGGGCATATTTCCTGGCTGGGATCAGCGTTCTTAGCACCTCGCAACAGCCAGGATAATTACAGGCTGAACACAATTCCTGCTTACTACCACCCACACCAGCTCTCACCCCTCCCAAACTTTAGCCTTATGTGAGGACAGAATGTGCATCGCATGAGGAAAATCTAGCACAGATCCTGCACCAGACCATTTCCCCGCATTTCTTGATCTCAGTGCAGCAAATACAGCTGATGTTTCTCGTTTTTTCTTGTATCCTCCAGTAACAAAAGTCATCTGTGCCCAGCAATGTTCTGGCCGCTGCAGGGGAAAGGTGCCCAGTGACTGCTGCCACAACCAGTGTGCTGCGGGATGTACGGGGCCTCGGGAGAGCGACTGCCTGGTAATGATGCTACCCCACCACCATAACGGCTTAAATCCCCAATACAGCGAGGCAGGCATTCAGCTGCATGTCCTCCAGCCTTCTTCAACCTGAGAAGCCCTCTGAGAGATGCCGTCCTGGAGGGTGCTCCAGGATTTCCCTTTGTGCATGGTTGGTGGGAGGGAAGATGACACGAACTTCACAGCACCCTTAGCTGGTCTTTACTGACTCTGTCAGTGAACCTTACTAGTGCATTCTAGATCAGCTTTAGTGCCTTTGAGTACACAGTGAGTAAAAAGTTGTTGCAGCAAATTGCGTTTGCTGTAGGGTGACTTCCCCACATGGGCAGGTTCTCAGGTCCACAGTAGCCCCTGTGCTACAGCAGTTTTGCAGGCCAGCACGAATTTGCCTTGTATTTTTAGCACTAGTCAGTAATAATCTTGATTTACTAAAGCAAGAACTTATAAGGGGAATAAGATATGATGGGTCTTCATCTTTGTGCATTTCATAGAACTTCAGACATGAAATCAGGGTTTCCCTTTCTGGTTTTCACTTGACACAAAAGCACTGTGTTTGGGGAACACTGGGGGCAGTGGAGGGAGAAAAAGCAAACAAAGCTTCTTCAGGGGAAAAAAAAAGTCCCTTGGCTTTTCTGCAAGAGTTTCAGGGGGTCAGTGTATGCTGTGGTTTTAACTCTTCCCCATATTTGCACTACACTTCATTCTGCATTAAGGGACATCTGAGTAATTGCCATGGAAACCATCCAGTCTGGGTGTTGTTGTTATCTTTATTCCTGGTCCCCTTTTAAGTTGCATGGCTATGATGCCCTTACTGGCTCACAAGGCAGGCAGTTATTCTCTGTCATCTGGAAAGGCAGGGGAGAAGGAAGGGAAAAGGAGAGCAAATATTAATTTCATGCAGATTTAGGTTGGAAGAACCAACTTGCCCATCATAAATGCCTGCTAAATTGTTCATTACCTGCAGCCAAATATAATGGCTTCGGTTTAATATTTAGCCAGAAAAGTCAGTAATCAGCAGGAAAGGACTTGATTTGATTTAAGTTATTAAAAAGTGGCCAAGAAAAATACCGTTTGTCTTGATCCAGTTGCTGCCTGTAGGGAAATTTTTCCTGTCTAAGGCATGCAATTTACTCCTGTTCCCACGTGAATCCCAGCAGCTCTGCACCAGAGTGCCAAGGTTTCTTATTCAGAAAAAAAAAAAAGTTCATGATTCCATTTTTTAAAAAAAATACTAAACTCAGTTGCCTAGCCTGAAGGAACCTTTCACCTTCAAAGCCTGAGGGACCATCCCTGTAGCTGCCTGGGTACTTCCAGTAGAGCTGAGCAGGAAACAGATGAGACCTTCAGAGTGTTTTAAAGACCTAATGTAAAACCGTTGTCGCTTTTTAAGGAGAAGGTGGTTTAATGGGTGCTGTGGTTCAATGACAGGCATGCCGCAAGTTTCGGGATGATGCTACGTGCAAGGATACATGTCCCCCATTAGTCCTGTATAACCCCACCACTTACCAGATGGATGTCAACCCTGACGGAAAATACAGCTTCGGAGCCACTTGTGTGAAGGAATGCCCACGTAAGTTCATTTCAGACTGCAGGCACAGAGGAGGTGGGGACTGGGGAGAGGTGGAAAGGGGCCTATGCCATCCCTCTGTGTTGTGGCCAAACAAAAGGACAGTTGCTCTCTTCAGTTCGTGTGGGAACTGGGAACAGGTGGCAAAGTGAGCCTCTTCAAACTGCATCCATCGCCTTCCCTGATATCTAATCATTACAGTTTGACTTCTGAAAGTTTTTCTCTTGGAAAGGCATCATATAAAAATCATCAAAACAATGGCTATATGGGATCAATCCTGTGGATTACCAAGCATTATCAGCTCTTAACTGGTTCTTATTTAGGACTGGTAGAAAGTAGTTGATTTTAACACTCCCTCTCAATCTGTATGATCGTTGTATCTACAGATGCTTGCTTTTCCTTTCTTGCTGTTCCATGTATGTATTTTTTGAAGCCATCAAAACTTGAAAATGTTATTTTATCCTTCTGTGACCATGCTCCTCTCTGTAAAATGGTGATAGCACTCTATGTTCATCTACCTTCAAATGATGGTTGTAAGTATTCATAGTTAATGCCTGTACTTTTCTGAGTGTGACAAAAGCATTACACTAGTATTGAAGTGTTTGTCCGGCTCCCAGTGCATCCCCCTTGCATTTCAGTGACCTTTGTATCCTTTTTTTCCCAGACAACTACGTGGTGACAGACCATGGCTCCTGTGTTCGCTCATGCAATGCTGATACTTACGAAGTGGAAGAAAACGGTGTTCGGAAGTGTAAAAAGTGTGATGGGCTATGCAGCAAAGGTATAAAAGCATGGAATAAACCAGTAAGGCTTTGAAATGATAGGTAACTTATTAGAAGAAGTGCAGGGAGTTCTCATCTTAATTAAGCGCAAATTCAATATCAATCAGATCCACTGATTATTTGGAGATCTGACAAGTGGTTTGATCAGGAAACATGACTGTGGGGCACGCTCTCCAACTGGGATACACCACAAGTACTGTGTGCTTGTGCATGTGTTTCTTGCATATCAGCCTTCTCCTTCGTTTGTCCTTCACAGTACCTCATTAAGGGGAATAAAATTAAAATGGGGCAAAGAGAGAAAGAGGAGCATGTGCCAAACAGAGCCTGTGTGCAGAGAAGCTCAGACCAGAGCTGCACAGCTGGGCAAGCAGGAAGCGGTTATCTTGTGGCACCTTCTGAAAAGCAAAAATAGACAAAAGAGCTGTGAAACTCAGAGTGGTAGGTTTGACCATATTGGAATGCTTTTTCCCGGCATCTCTATGTTTCTCCCCTTCCATGTAACTGGGCTTCACCCTTTTCCCCTTCCCCTTTTGTATCTCTCCTTTAACAGTGTGCAATGGCATTGGAATAGGTGAACTTAAAGGGATCCTCTCCATAAACGCCACAAACATTGACTCCTTCAAAAACTGTACCAAGATCAACGGGGATGTCAGCATTCTCCCAGTTGCATTTCTAGGGTGAGTTACCTGCTGGTCACTAAGCACTGAAAGGAGAGCTGGGGAGAAATTGAGGCTGAACTGTTCTTTTCCCCAACTCCTCATTCTGTTTGTTTCAGTGATGCCTTCACGAAGACTCTACCCTTGGACCCGAAGAAGTTGGATGTCTTCAAAACAGTCAAAGAAATATCAGGTTAGCAATGAGTTTTAAGCTGAGATGTTCTCTGACTAATACTGCCAAAATACAGGGGGAGAGAAGGGAAATTTTATAAGTATATGAAGAGAAGAGCAAGCAAAGAGTTTCTGTCTCTGAGCTACCAAGGGTCACTCTTCACCAAGGTGGTCAGCAGTGCCTCGCCAGCATTACGCCCACATAACCCATATTGGTCTCCCATCCAAGGTGTGTGGTTTGGCCAGAACACCCCTTCTGCTGAACTGTCAGCCCTGGAGAAGAGTAAAAGCAGAGGAGATCCTCAGCCACCCAAGAAGCATGTGGTGATGCAGAGGCGTACCACTCCAGCTAAAAAAAGCCAAGTGTGTTTCTATTTGTGGAAAACCTTTCAGCAGCTCCTTAGGGAAGCGTGCTCAGCGGCTTGCGTCATCTTTAAGGAGACACCCTCTCCAGCCTGAAGAGCTCTTCCTTGGGGTGACTGTATCTCCACGAGCACAAAGCAGACAGCAGAGTGCTCAGCTGCTGTCTTGCACCAACTATCAATTAAAAGTAATTTTGTTCAGCCCATTATAAAATGAACGTAACATCGGAGCTGGATCCACAGACCAGACTCCAGTTCCCTTTTTCTTTCTCTCTTACCTGTCTGGTTCCCTTCAGGGTGGCAATGACTAACCACAGGGCGTCATCCAGCAGCCTACAATTTTCCAAACTCCCCCTGTCCTCCCAGACACCTCAGCTGAGCAGGGAATTCTGCTTCCTTCAGCAAATCCACTCCAAGTAGCTGTCTGTTCTGCTCTGTTCCTGCTTTTCAGTTTTCCTCTTCCCTGAGGTCTGCTCACAAATGGGATGGAGTGATGCCTTTCTCCCACAGGATCAGAACCTTCAGCCCCTCAGGCAGGGTATCTACTGGCAAGAGCCATCATCACTGGTGACTCGGTGTGGCAGGATGTGCGGCCCTCTGACACCCTCATCTGTTATGCTCCTAAGCCCTCGTGGTGGGCTAAGAAGTAAACTGTTTATAAAACAAGGTTTAAAAATATCTCCCTGCTCTCTAAAATGTCATGTTTCAGTTTGAGATTCTCAGATAAGCATAGGGAAAGCACCAGTGCCTTCTCCTCGTGCAGGATTTGGTCAAGGAGGAGGTTCTGCTGCCAGTACAGATTTAATTTCATTATTATTATTTTTTAATCTTCTTTTCTTAATGTCAGGATTTTTGTTGATTCAAGCCTGGCCTGAGAATGCTACTGATCTCTATGCTTTTGAAAATCTGGAGATTATACGAGGCAGAACAAAGCAACAGTAAGTAAATCATGTGCCAAAGTGACTGGAAGAGGAACACTGTTTAGAGCTGCTCTTGTCTGAGCACACCAAGATTGCAAGCAATTTGAGACTCAGATGTCCAAAAACTAATGCAAAATGGGACAAACCCTTCGAGGAGTAGAGCACTATCTTTGTAGCACTAAATAATGTGTCCCAGGGGTAAAGACTCTCAACTCTGTGCCATATGTGGAAGGCTGCCCTGAGCCTGCTTTCAGGATGGGGGTCTCCCACACTATCGTGGAAACACAAGCAGGATAGACAGTGGCTTTTTACAGTTTGGGATAAGTTACTAAGGTATCAGAAGCACTTTGGGATTTGAGGTAGCTGGGCAGTGGGGGATAGAGGCTGCCAGGCAGTGCAAACACCAACAGCACTTCCAGTGCCCTCCTAGGCTTGCCCCAAGAGGAAGAATGACTTGGTGGACAAGCACAAAATAATAGCTGCTTTGCCTAAAAGTATTGTTGTGCATCATTTACTTGTCAGAAGACGTGTCCTGACAGTTTTAGTTTAAAAAGCCCTTGCAAAACCAGATGTGAGTATTGCAGTTGTTATATAATAGGCATGTCATGTACCAGGCAATAAGTTTAGAGGGCTGAGCAGGATCCTGCTTAAAGAAAATGCAGGTCACAGCAACACACATTTGAGAACTAAAAGAAAAACATGGCGAGTAAAACTCTGCTTACTAATTATCTTTCTTGTATGTGTTTTCTCTTTGTCTATCTCTGTTTTAGTGGCCAGTATTCCCTTGCTGTTGTTAACTTGCAAATACAGTCCTTAGGGCTGCGCTCCCTCAAGGAAATAAGTGACGGAGATGTTGCCGTTATGAAGAACAGGAACCTCTGCTATGCTGACACCATGGACTGGCACAGCCTGTTTGCAACTCAGAGCCAGAAAACAAAGATTTTACAGAACAGAGATAAAAATGAGTGTGGTAAGTCAGCACTGCAATCCTACTCCGCACCAAAGCTCATGCTGAAATGGAAGTGTAAGCTTGCATTTTCATAATTCGAGCAAAGCTTTTTTGCGCCTGTTTCTCTGGCTACAGAATTCATCAGTGATACTGCTTTAATGAACATGGTGTGGGAAAAATTTTATTTTTTTTTTCCTGTCAAGAATGTGGACTTCATGGTGTCCAACAGATCAGGAGTTCCTTTAGTTCTGTGAACATTGTGAAGCCACATCAGTTGAAGGACACAAAGCTAACTCCTAACACTGGACTTTCTTGACAAGGTCAAAGCTATGGTTCAACCATACTGCTGTTGACTGCAGTGGTCCCTGGGCCAAAATATAATGATTCTTTTTTGCAGAATACGAATACATTGTGTTTGAGAAATTTATCAGGAAATCACAGAATGGTTTGGGTGCAAAGGGACCTTTAAAAGTCATCTAGGCTAACCTCACTGTTATGGGCAGTGATGCGTTTTACTAGACCAGGTTGCTCAGGGCCCCATCCAATCTGACCTTGAACACTTGCAGGGATTAGATATCCACCACTTCTCTAGGCAACTCTTTGGTCAGTGTCTCATCAGCCACTGTAACTGTGTCTTCATTACATCCATTTTAGATCAACTCTTTCAGTTTAAAACCATTTCCCTTTGTCCTGACACGACAGGCCTTGTTAGAAAGTTGTTATATGCCCCCTCTAAGTACTGAAAAGTCTCAATAAGGTTTCCTCAGAACTTTCTCTTTCTCAGACTGGACAACCTCAGCTCTCTCAGCCTGATTTAGCATTATTATACATCTGTTAAGCTGTCACAGAGGAGCTTGTTCTTATTTTGAAAGACCAGAAGTCACTCTTAGTTTCAGGCTTTGGGACTTAAGAGAAGCATGATTTCTGCTCTTCCGCACTGCCAGGAGCATTCACATGTGCTTTGGAACAGACTGGAGAAACTGTCTGGTCAGATGGAGTGAGCATGGAGAGCTTGAGCTCTCTCTTGCCTTGACATTCATGGCTTTTCTTACCTTTGTTTTTCTCTCAGCTGCTGCCAAGCATGTTTGTGACCCTCTGTGCTCAGATGTGGGCTGCTGGGGCCCAGGACCCTTCCACTGCTTCTCCTGCAGGTTTTTTGCTCGTCAGAAAGAGTGTGTAAAACAGTGCAACATCCTACAAGGGTAAGTTGTCTCAGAGGTGCTTGAGGTTTTGGTGATGATTTGGGGGGTTTGGTTTTTAAAATGTGTTGTAGCTGGAAAGAAAGCAAAAAATAGGATCTCTGGTTGCATGGGATTTCACCAGCTCTGCAGAGATGTTACATGAACATAGTACCTAGTTGAGGTACCTCTTCTTTTCGGGTCAGTATTGCTTGGGAGTTTGTTCCTGCTATGGTGAACTGCTAATAAAACATCCCCTTAAGCCCACAAGGAGGCCCAAGGAGGCTAAGCCTTATGCCTCCTTCCCATGAGAAATAAAGGATCTTAAAGCCCCGGTGAAAATCCAAGCTGTGACTTGTCACGTCAAGTCCACTGGGTGAGAGCCATTTACAGTCCCCAGGAGCTCAGACATCCCCAGAGCCAGGGGCTCGTATTTGCTCAAATGAGCAGCTCACCCTTGCAATTTGCGAAGTTGCAGCCAAGGGAGGATAAGCATTCATCCAAAAATCACTGAGAACAGCAATTTCAGGGCAAAAGTATTGCTTCAGCCCCACTCAGGCCATTGAGAACATATTATTACTTGTGTGTCAGGGCTGTGTCTGGGTTTTTCAGGCAGCTCAACAGGTGATGTAGGCAGGAAAGGTACATCTAGCAATGAAAATTGCAGGGGCTTTTCAATAAAGCTTTCAAAGTTTGACTTTTAAAGCTCATGAGTATTAAGCAAGTACTTGTCAGGGTGCTAATGCCTCTGATGTTTGTATTTCTCTAGTGACTTGTAGTTCAGCAGCTGTCTTTTTTTTAAGTAAATTCCCTCCAGCAGCTATTATAACCTGAAGGGCAGATCTGGGCACTTTTTGTGTCAAATGATGGGTAGATTTAGTTTAATTAATAACACCATTACTTGAAGTGGAACAGCTTTATTGCTATTGAAACCATCTGTTCCCGACTTTCATATTTTAATGATTCATTGTGTGTTGTAGAGAGGACATGAATTTAATTATCAGTGCCTTGCTGTTTAACTTTCCTAATTATTATTTGTAGCCTTGGAATCACTTGAACTGTTTTTGCTGATCTCTTTGCATCACTACCTTTTAAAAGCCTCTAGAAATGGTTGTGAATATTCTGTGGCACTAGCTTAAAAGGGAAAGTAAACTAATTTGTAGTGTGCAATCTGGAATGCCATGTGTTTCGTTGTCAATCAGATTTCCCTTACTCTTATGTCCTCCCAAGTGCTGCTGGTATAGCCAAGAGGGTCCCCTGTACCTCCTCCTGTCTCAGTACCATCATCATCTCAATCGATTTTAAGTGGAAAACGCAGGAAAAGGAGAGAAGACCGCAGTTTGTCACTCACTAATCAGCCTGGGATTTAATTAGTACTCTTTTTTTGTTGGTTTTGTTTTCCAGGGAGCCAAGAGAGTTTGAAAAGGACTCCAAGTGCCTACCCTGCCACCCTGAGTGCCTGGTGCAAAACTCCACTGCATACAATGCAACGTGCACTGGACCTGTAAGAGCAGATTCACCTTAGCAAACCTCAAACTGTGTATTAATAAGTATTTCCCATGTTGAGATAATCCTGAGGTGTCATTTACCCCTCTCTGAGGTGGACCAGAGGTGGGAGCGGTTAGAAGTCAAGATCTTTGGCAGGGGAGAAGGAACAGAAGAGGAAACCTCAGGGTGTTATTTTTCTTTTGTGACATGCTATCCACAGTCACAGACATTGTAGGGTCTTTAATTTTTTCTGTCTTTTACATAGGAAAAAAAAGACTTATGTATGTGACAATACAGTAATTTTGCAAACATTTGAGGGACATGTAGATACTGAACTGCCATGTTGATGTGAACAAGTTAGATCAAACTCATTACACTCCAGTCTTTTGTGGGTTTTTTTTTTCTTTCTTGTAATTGAGATCAAATCTGCTCTCAGCACAGGTCCTCCTCTGTGCTATTTGACCCAACTCTTTAAACACCCAGCAGCCTGTGAGTGTTTGACCCTTGTCCATCATCAGTTTGAAGAGTCACTGCTCAGTAATGTGAAGCATTTCCATCCTCCCTTCCCTTCATGGTCTCAGGGATGTTATTAACATTGTAAGGTCCTTCAGGCAGTGACCACCCCCCTGTTCCATATTTGCCCAGCATCTAGTAATCAGTCCTTAGTGGCCCTTAGACATTACAGTGATTAAAATAATCTTCCTATAGCATGTATTACCATAGTCCCACTGCAACTGGCACTTGGATCTTGTCTGGTTTTTCTCCATAGCAGAATTTGACCCAGAATTGCTAGTTCCCCTGCTTTAAAATATTTAGGTCATTCTTGGTGCTGTTACAGTCCTAATAAAAACAATTCTGCCAAAAATGGCAAAAGGCAATTCCTTTAAACACAAACTAAGTGCTTTTCAAAGTAAAAAAAAAAAAAATCATTCACTCCTTGAGTTGCCTCCATTACTCCATGCTTCTCTCTAACAGAGGAAAGAACCTGTGCTGAGAAATCAGGTAAATAATGATTTGAGGCCAGCACTTCAGGGGGGTGTCAGCAGGTCCAGGTCCAATGATTTAAATTGTGTGATGGTAGATTGTACCAGGTAGCTGGCAAGCTGTATGCTTTTCAGATAACACCTTATTGAGGTGTCATTAAAGAATTCCCCACTTAAAATGAAAAATGTAGGTTTTCCAACCAGGCATAAGGCAAAGCAGGATAAAAGAAGCAACACTGAAATGCAAGAAAATACTAGCTTTGAAGAGCGGGGACTACCTGTTGTATGGTCCAGCCTACAACAGCGATTGCTTGCAAGAATAAAAGAATAGAACCAGATGATGCTGAAAACTTCCAGCAGTGGAAGACACTTAGATTTATCTTCTGAATTTTCTCCTGAATAGGCTGGTTGAAGGACATCATAAACAAGTTGCTTCTCTTTTCAGGGTCCTGGCAACTGCATGAAGTGTGCCCATTTTATAGATGGCCCCCACTGCGTGAAATCCTGCCCAGCAGGAGTTCTGGGTGAGAATGACACCCTTGTCTGGAAATATGCTGACGCGAATGCTGTTTGCCAGCTCTGCCATCCAAACTGCACCCGGGGGTGAGTAAAAACTTGATTGCATGGAGCCAGGGAAGAAAAGAAATAGGGGAACAGCTTGTCTTGAGTTCTTTCTCTTCTTGACAGTCCCATGTCAGGCCACTGAGAAGAACTAGCAGGGAACAAGAGAGGTCAGGAGTATACAGGTAATGTAAGCAGAGTGTGGCAGACTTTGTAAATAGGAAAAATTCAGTGGTGCTTCATCTTTACATGGAAGGCAGAAAAAAAATTGTTTAGGGGGTTTGAAACAGGTTTTTTTGATAACTTAAATATAAAATTTCCTGGAATTTTACAGAACAGCAGCGATGCACTTTTTTTCCCCCACCTAGCTTGTTGCTGGGTCCTCTGGTTTTGGGAGGAACATCAGTGACATCTGGTGGATGCTGGACTCCTAAGGCCCATCTTTATCTGCACCTTTCAATTTTCAGGAGGGAAATCCCAGTGGAATAACACGGTGTTTTAATTTTTCTCCATACTTTACATATGCTAGCATTTGGTCCGAGTTCAAAGCCTTGCTTGTCTCCAGAGTGTGGCAGTATTAATGGGCATCACAGTAACCCCATTTTTGTTCTCATTTGGGGGCACACTTAAACTGCCACCTGGAACAAGCTGTGAATTGATCTAGTTAACCTACGTGACAAGTAACAACTCTCTCCTCACCTGGTTTCCAACCTGCAAAGGACAAAGGATGCGCAGTAAAAGGTTTTAGGGTTTGAGAGTCGATTGCTAGACTGTGATGCTTTCAGAGCAAAAAACCATACACATTTTGGTGTATTTTCCTTCACAGGCCCCTGCCTTTTACCCTGCAGGTCTGTCTGATCCAAAATCCTTCTATAGTATGCCTGTAATATGTGTTGCAAGATAGGAGTCATAACCTATTCAAATGAACCATCATCCCATTGTGTATTCGCTAATGTAACTGCCAGGTCCTCGGCTGCATGGAAAAAAAGGAGATGAAGGGTGAAATTAGCAAGAAACAGCCCTTTCTAGTGCTCCTAGTGAAGTTCAGTGCACTGGTTTTCAGATGGTAGTTGTACCAGCTGTGTAGATTTGCTGAAATTTACAGCAATGCCCCCTGTTTTTGTTATAGTTATAGGCAAGGCTTATCAGGGCTTTCTACTGCAATGCCTGAGAACAAATTGTCTCAGTTGAAAAGGGATCTTAATAAGTTTGCTCTTTATTAACGACCTCAATAGTCCCTACTGATACAAACTGGCCACAGAGATCCAGTATCCTCCTTCTAACTCGCGATATGGAAATGCATCCGATTAGTGGAGCAGCATAATGAGTAACCACATCTGAACAAGGCTTTCCACTGCGCGGCCTTGGTAGTGAGATCAAACACTAGACTCAAATAAATGCAGACTTGGTGAATGTAATCTGCCAGACAGGGGTGTAACGACGAGCCATGCAGTGGCTTTTAGTGCACCAGCAAGTTCCCAGAGCACACTTCATCAGAGAAGTCAATTCCTCCCTGGCTTTCGCAGTGGATGGGGGTACCACAGGAGTCTGGCAGAAGATGGAATTACAGTAAGGAGACTTTTTTTTAAAATGAGGGGTACCCAACATATGGCTCTGTGTATTTGGCCCTATGTTTTTAAGGCAGAACATAAAAAGTAGTATCGATTTCATCTTTTACATGAAAAAAATGGACTGAATTTGCATCAGTTACATTCTAAACATGGTCAATCACCCTATTTGAGTTGCTGCCCAAACGGGGCAGAAGAAATAGGCTGTACACCTGAAGGGCTTGAGAGAGCTAGGAGGTTGTGTTGCTATTTTTGCTGTACAGATGGTACATCTGAAGCCAGTGGCACTGATGAGTAAGGAGCCAGTGTCAGTGGCATGGTATGGGAATATGCAATCTGGTGCAACGTTGTCCTCATGAAGGCAATCCATCAGTAACGCCACTTCTCTTCACGCCTTTCCCTCATTTTGCTGCGGGAATGGGATCTGTTCAGCAGTGGGTGGAAAACATCTGTCTCACAAAGTTTTTGCATCCTTAGAAACCACAGTCTCAGCAATTCCTGCGTGACAAGAAACAACAACTTCATTTCTGTCCTTGTCCAATTTCACGGCTAGAGCCCACAAAATCTTATCAGCATGATTAAGTGTGCTGACTTCAGTAGTCATGCAAGTAAAGGTTCCCAAGATCTCTCTCTTTTGTCCTTATTTGAAGAAGCTGCAAGCAAAAGACTTCTTTTCCCAGCTGAGTTTTGTCACAAACTTTGTTTTTTCATTTTAGGTATGCATACTGGTAGTACATCACTTCTTTTGTAATGCCACAAAGAATCCCTTCAAGAATCCCTTTGTAATGCCACAAAGAATCATTTTCTTTGCTGACTCAGTTTTTCAGCCTTCATTAGGACATAGAATGAGGGAAGTTTTCTCCTGCTCAGCCCAAAAGGCCTCTTCTTTCCCAGTTCTCCTGTACTCTCCTGGGGATTTTGTACACAAGCTTTCTTTTGCCATGCCTCTAGTACAGCTGAGAATATGTGCTACAATAAAGAAAGCAACATCTCAAAAGCCCTGGAATTGCCTCGTCTATACCTTCGGCACCTAATGGTACTCACTAGCTTAATTAATCTGCTCAGCGTTGAAGGATTTGGTCTCACAGAGTACAGGAATTAAACTCAGACACAGATACAACCACTGGAGGGAATGAGCAAGGAGAAGAGAAGCCAATACTGACACATCCTGCCGCCGCAGTTGCTACTGACACTGTGCATCTCACCAGTTTTCATGTTAAATGCCAAGGGATTTTTGGGGCAGGTGAGAAAGAGGCCAGGTGATCCAAGGGGAAAAGTTGCAGCAGCATAGTGCAAATGCTATGCCTTTGTCACTCTTGGAAGGTTAATGAGAAAGGAGGACAAGGTAAAGTTTTTGTAAAGCTGTGAAAAGCCCAGTGGTTTTTAATTTCTTTTATGACTGTGAAATGACTTAGGCTGTTACAGTGTGAGTCCTTTCTGAAAGGCAACTTGACTGTATTGCATCACATCAGGAACTATGGATCGTGGAGAAAGTTGTTAAAATCTTGATGGATTTGGGAAATAAATAGCTGTGTCTGCACTGGGACAAGTAATATTTACATAGACAAATGAAATGCTGAGTTCAGGATTAAACAGTTTTCAGGAACTGTACACAGTAATAATTTTCCAATAAGTAGAGAAATATTTCAGAGACTACAACTGCTCCTATATCCATCTAATATATCCATCTGATCTTCAGGCACTTCATAACCTAAGTCTCATTTGGTTTCTGTAACCAGAAGAAAAATTACTCAGGAATGGAAAAAGTGATTGTTTAGATTCCATAAAACTTGAGTTACTTATGTTGAGTGTCATCATAAAATTCCATAATAAGAAAGACAGTTATATGTAGTCCTGGATGGATTTTTCTCATAGGCTTCATTTCTTCTCTGACTTGTGAAATTAATCAGAAAACCACATGGGATTTGAAAAGCACAAGCTGATCTGTCATTTTTTTCCCAGACACCTCTTTACTTTATCCACCCAGACTTGATATTGATGGGGAAAAAGAAGGGGACAGATAAAAACCTACACTTCTTCTGTTTCTACTTTGAGGTGTAGGAAAAGAACTGGTCGGTCATTCCTCAGATTGTAGATACTTTCAGCCAATTCTGTTTGCTGTTAGAAAGCACACAGAGGACTTGCCATTATAAAGTAGCATGGCAAAACAGAATTTTGAGGAAGAGATACTTTGAGGGACAATAATCATATTCTGAAATAAAGTGAGGTCTTTTAATTTCACATTCTTGCTCAAGAGCAGCCAGACATGGTTTGTTGCATTAACACGTAGAAATTCATGTCCGGGCAGTAGAGCACAATAGGATGAGGTCTGGAGTTTTAGATCAGTTTTCTATCAAGAACCTGAAGCAAGATCTACCTCCTATGACTATAAAAAAGCTGATGGTTCTGCTCTGCACGTGCAGCCTCTCTATGCTTAGTTCCACAACTCAGCAAACAAAGCAAGCTGTATGCAGATAGGAAAGCTAACAAAGCTGAGTGAGTACCCGGGATCTGGGAATTGGTATGCACAGCACTTCCAGCCTGTCCAGGACACCAGGATGCACATTCTTGCATGGGAGCCCAGTGAACTTACAAGACCTTCCAGATGCTGGGTCTTGGAGCACTGTGTTGGCCCAGAAACAAGGCAAATACATGAGGGAAGATCAGAGTAATGAAAACAAACAAACAAATAAAACCCCATTAAAATGTGTAGTTGCTTTACCTCTTCCTTCCCCGGACCTAGACCAAGTTATAAGATCTGCAACTCTACCTGACATTCTGAAATTTTTCTGGTTCCTCCTCTGAGCGAAAGGGATTTCAGAGCAGTTTTCCTGGCACAGGCTCACTCCTTATCCTCTGCTTGACCTCCTCTGAATTTGTTTTGAGACGATCTATTTTCTTTAAGTCAGCGCAAGGAGCGGATACCACAAACTGGACTTTACTCCTTCCTGTGCTCTGTTTTTCGGAGGTGATGTCACCCCCTCTCTGTAATGCTCTCTTTCCTCAGCAGGCACCACAAAGACCACAATTCCCGTGAAGAGCATACATCTCGTGGCCCAGCAGCGCTCGGGGAATTCACGGTGCCTCTCATGCCCATTAGACCATCAAGTGAACGCAGTCACTGTGTTTTCGTCCGTGTTGTTTTTTGCATTGGGCTGCCAAAATTAATTTTGAGAATTTAGAGATCAAATAGAGGGTGAATGACTTGCTAGTAGAGTTCCTGGCTCTCTAGATAGCTGCTGGACCTGTTTACATTACCAGTAACGTAAGACTATAGATTCTAAAAGAAAAATATCATGGACACGTGCCCACGAACTATAGCCAGAGAGAGTGCTGTCAAATCTTGGTTTTTTGGTGGGAGTCCCTGTTTTCCATTGCAATAGGAAGTCTGAAAATTGAAATCTTTACAAATCTTTACCTTATCAGGAAACAATGATTTGCTGGAGGGTCTGCAATGACACATTTCCCCGTGTGTTTCTGTTCTTGTCCTTTCCACACGTACTTCTGTCCTCCTCCACAGTCAGCCCTGAGCTCCTGCATTAATGCAGATGTCCATGCAGAGCCAGGGAATCCATTAATTCTGCGTATCTACGTCCTGCCCAGTTCTACTACATGACAGAAAGTTGTTTTAAAACATTCTCTAAACTGAGTATGCAGCATAGCTGTTCCTCTAGATAAAAGATTTTTGGAGCAAGGTCGTTCACTGATATTTAGTGGAGTGTATGACCATTATAAATTCCTATGTTAGTACTTGGACTGCTCTGAAACACAGGCTTTCCAATCAGTAGCACTCTTCTTAGTTGAAATTATAGAAGTATGTAGGCCAGAGCTACTATGTTTGTAACATTCATTTGTTTTTACAGGTGCAAAGGGCCAGGTCTTGAAGGCTGTCCAAATGGGTGAGTATTTCATCTGCTACAATTAATGGCAGATCTGGAAAGAATGCATGCGTGTTTACATTTCCACACTGGACACTGCGAGGCTGGGACTTAAGTCTTCAGCTCTGTACAGGGAAGTGACAGCTTAGAGCAGGCTCAGACCTATAAAAATGGTTTAAAGAACTGAGAAATATTGCTACTGGCAATACTACAAGACTTCAGAATCTTGTTCTGCTTAGACTTTTTTTTGTCAAAGTGAGACTTGGAATCTGTTACTGGACAACAAAAAGAGGGGATAGAGAAGGAAAGGATTAAGAACAGAGAGAGAGAGAGATTTAGGATTGATATAGTTAGCCACATTACAGAGGACTCAGAGACGTAGAGGGCCTGCAATCTGTACATCTCCAGCAGTTCTGTTCCCAGATGGATGCTCATTTGTCACACTAGGTCTTATATCAGACTGTTTGGCCTCATCGACATGCTCAAGGTCATACAACAAGCAAACAGGCTTCTTTTGCTGAAAGAGAGGGATTTCTTTTCTTCCCATAAAGTCATGCTATGGCAAGACAAATTCAGCCTAGAAGTGATGTTAAAAGTGACTGCATTTAACAGTAATCTCTGTTAGAACTTAGAAAAAAGCTGGCACAGATATCTAAGTACAGACCAAAAAACAACCTCGGAAACCAAGTTCTTCTTTTAAACTTAAATTTGAAATTACCAAGGCTCTAATAAAGAGGCAGCCAACTGTACATGCAACAGGGATGGCACACGCAATACCTGGCCTCAGACATTTGTACTTAGCAGGGCAGATCATTTCATGTTCAGTGTGATCCTTAAAGCATGGCCCGTTCAATAATGGTGAGATGTCAGCTTCATTGCAGGTATCACACTTCTTATGCCTTCCGGTATCGGCTCCTCTCCATATGCTTTGTGTGCCCGATCACATGCAGGCTCCCCATAGCTGGAGCACACAGGCACCACAAATTTGATGCTCATGTGCTTGGTGGGTTTGTCAGAGAGAGCAGACATCCCTTCTGTTAAGCTATGAGGATCAGTTCCAATTGCAAGTTTGAGAGAAGAGTGAAGACTTTGAACAGATTACTGGATGAGGAACTTGAAAATGCAAACGCCCAAGAAATCTGAAATGTCAAATAGGCTCTTAGTAATTGTCCAGAGCATGTGTTTGATCAAAACCTAAGGCTTCGTGCAACCTCTCTAAGGCCTCCTTAAAATCTCACACCTAAGAATCTTTTTCTCCTTCTGCATCTCCTCCTGTGTTGCAGCTCCAAAATTCCATCTATCGCAGCTGGTGTTGTTGGAGGTCTCCTGTGCCTGGTGGTGGTCGGATTGGGCATTGGCCTTTACTTGCGGAGACGCCATATCGTCAGAAAGCGGACCCTGCGGCGGCTGCTGCAGGAGAGAGAGGTGAGCGATGCCGGCATGGCTGCAACACCCACTGCTTTATTTGGGGCAATGGGGGCCATCCTCCTTTTACCAGGGAATTAAAGCTCCGTGCTTGTACTAAAGCCACTAAAACACAGTGTCTGCCATGCTACCCAGGAAAGAGGCGGCGTGCATCTGTCACCTTCTCAGTTAATCTCAAGTCTGATCCCTCTGGATATAATTTTCAAAAGGTTTAAAAAGATGACTCAATTCCAAGGAATAGTCATTGAGATTGTCTACTCAGAAAAAAACTATACCTTCAGGGTGAGGTGCAATGTGTTTGCTGATCCATACCCCCTTGCTGTGTAGATCTTCAGCCTAAAATTATGTGTCGCTTCAGACGAGCCTTGAGGCTCCTGTGGCAGCTTGAGGTGTTTTTGAAAATTTTATCCCCTTGATCAGGTGCGCGCCTGATCCTGCAGAAAAAAAAGGAGATCAGGGAAAGGAATTGAAAGGAGTTTGTGTCTTGTCTTTGGTTTGCTTTTAGCACAAAAAGCCCACAAAGTCATCAAAGTAAATGGTTTACCCCATTGGGCATAAACAAGGTTTCTGCACTGCTTTTTCATTTTGCATGGCTTTGTGTGCATTATAGTATCACCTTCTGGGTACCTCATATATAAAACAGCAAAACTCTTTATCCTGGATTGAAGATGCTCTTTTATGATCAGCCCCTTTGTCTTTCTAGTCCAGTCCTAGTAAATAATTAGCAAATTATTTTTAATATTCTGCTAAAAACCCAGTTGCAGCTTCCTTCAGTACTTACTGGATTTGCAGAGGCAGCTGCTAAAATCCTTAAAAAAAAAAATCTGTCCTGTTTTTCAATGCACTACGTAATCATATTTTTTACATACCACTATATTCTACAGTTGTGATAGCAAAGTTCAGTTTGTGCTCAGCCCATATTGTACCCTCTGGACTCCTCAAAATGAGAATATTTCATCACAACAGAAAGGTTGCTGACCCACTAAAATCAAATTGAATCTAGCTAAATATGGTTTTATTCAAAGGGAAGGCAAAAGGAGAAACAATAAGGGAAAAAGCTGATTTATGCATCATAAAAGTATTAAATACCTTTGTTTGGAGGGCATTACTGCTGTTTGCAATAAGGCTTAGATCAAATTTTGAAAAAATTGATAGCCAATTCAGCATCTTTTTCTTGAGGAAAGAATCACTGTCAGAATTTCAATTGCTGCTTATATACCATGTGGTCTGGGGGAACCACTGGTAGCATGGGAATTTCATCCAGTTAAACAACAGAAGACCTGAAAGGTTGCAGGTGATTCTTGCCCATTATTTTAAACGTTTTAATAATTTACTCACAAGTTTAAAAAAAAAAAAAATCTCCTTTAGAATCTGTTGCAATTACATTCTGTTTCATGCCACATTCTAAGGCTTTGCAGTCCAAACCTCCATTTGAGGAGTAGTATTCCTTCATTCTCCTTCAAAATGGCATCACCACTCTGTGTCTTTTGGAGCAACTTTAGGTATTTATATTCCTGTGAGTCAGAGCAGAGCTATCCTCCCATAAACTTCACATGAAATAAAATGCTCTTTATTTTAAAGGAAGGATTTATTTGCTTCCCACAAGTGTTCAACCTTCTAGACTGTGTATCCTTCTAACATCACCTTCTGTCTGCACCAGCTTGTCGAACCACTGACACCCAGCGGGGAGGCACCAAACCAGGCTCATCTGAGAATTTTAAAGGAAACAGAATTCAAAAAGGTCAAAGTTTTAGGCTCTGGAGCTTTTGGCACTGTTTATAAGGTAAGATCACCCTGTTTCTCTTCTCCATCTTGCTCCCTCATGCAGAAGCCACCCAAACAAAGTATGAGCTGGGAGCTGTGACCATTATATAGGGAGTTTTTTTAACTAGATTTTGTAGCATATATCTATTGAGTGGTAGAAAGATGATTCAATCATCATTAGCTGAGTTATGAACTGGGCAACGGAAGGTTTGTGTAAGATGTTGCCAAAGCCATATTGCTGAACCTGGAAAACTAAAGATCGTGATTTGAAAACTACCACAGTCAGCTACACTCTATTGAGAATATTAAGAAAAAAAAAGAAATGCACTTTGGTCAGCTTAGTGCTAAGCCATTTTTGTGTTTCATCTGGGGTCTTGTTTTTATAATTTTCAGTCACTCTTTCATTAGTACTGACCTAGATGTGTCAAAGTGTCTACACACCTTCAGTTATATAGGTCCACAAGGTATTTTTTCTCTTGGTGTTTGTTTATCCCGTGTTTCTTCATCATTTTCTGTCCTCCTCCTTTTATTCAGGATATGTGTTTCAGGCTTTGCCACTAGTACTGAAATATCAACTGTAGATTTATATATCTCTTTATAAAGCTCTGTATTCTGAAGCAGGCTTCCCGTTGGGACTGGAAACTTCAGGGGCAGGGAAAGATGTGCCCCTGCATTGCTGGGTATTTCAGCAGCATGTCCTCACGGTGCCACACTGTTGACCTGCCACCTAAATGGCCTCCTGACACTATAGATGTGAGCACTGTACCAGCTGGACAGAGAGTTCCCTGCCACTGCATAGGACTGGACTGTTTGTACAGGATAGATACCATATTGTTTTAATGAAAAAAATGCTAATTCTTTTCATCCCATGATTTATAAATTGGAAGTGGCAAGGTTTTGCACATGCAGTTGCTGTGATGGTCTAATTAATTAGATTTCCGTCTACAAGATATGTTCTTTATGCATCTCTTGGGCTATTTGTACAGGGACAGTAATAAATATGTTTCTTCAAAAAAATACAGTAGAGGTGACTGAAAGAGAAATACCACCACATTAACAGGATTTTGTAGCCACCCATGAGGCACATTTTTTGCATATTTTTGTTGTTTGCCATGTCTTCCCATTGCTCAGAACACGTAAATCTACTCAGAAGATGTAAAATGTATATAACTGTGAGAATTAACCTGTTAGATATGAGACTGAATAACTCTTTATACGTCTTTTTTGTAGGGGCTTTGGATCCCAGAAGGGGAGAAGGTTAAAATTCCTGTTGCTATTAAAGAGTTGAGAGAGGCTACATCACCAAAAGCCAACAAGGAAATACTTGATGTAAGTTTTCACATTTGTTTTCTCAAGTGGTCTGTGGATTTTCTTTTCTAACAACTAAATGGGTTTCAGGATTTTGTATGAAAAGAAATCTTTTGCACCCTAAACTTAATTCTCCATCTGGAAGTGCTGTGCTTTGCAGCCCAGCCTGTGAAGTGCTTTTATGTCTCACAGTCCAAATACAGATTTTATGCTCCTGGGGTAGCACCTACAGAGGGATGAGGAACATACGTTTACAGCTAATTCTTTTTTCTTTATTCTGATGTTTCAGGCCTTAAACTGTAGCATTCATTGCTGTTATAGTGATACAACTAAAGCAAATAACAACAGACCTATATGATTTCTGAATCCTGACACTGCAGATTGGCATTAACTGGTTGCTTGGTTGCACAGGATTAAATTAACTATAAATCCAAAATTTAAAAAAAACCAAAACCCAGCTGTCTGATTTCTCTGCCATAAAACACAAGAAATTATCTCACTTTCTGAAAGAGGCTTGGGAATTTTATCTTCTTGTTTGGATGTAGCTCATCACTTCAGAAAACAAGAAAAAAGACTGTAGAACACTGATTTAAGAATTCATAGATATGTGAGTTTACAACAAGTGAGCTAGAGTCCTAAATACAAAGTTCCCTGAACTTGGAACTGATAAAAATCTTAAATAGGAAATCTTAAAGCCATGGAACATACAGCACCAAGGATATATAAATTTATATACAAGGAAAGGAAAATGATGAGTGCAGAGAGGAGCACTCAGATGTCCAGTGTAACTTCACATTTCCTGTGCTGTGGTTAAGTCCTAAGCAACAAGAAAAGTGTATCTGTCTGTCCTATCCCTGGTATGTCCCAGATGGACCTGTTTGTCTGGAAGCGATGGTGGTGTTAACCAGACACACAGATTATTTAGCCATGGGAAAAACTATCGATTTTTAAAATTTTGGTACAAACTAAATTTAGCTGGCAATTTTTTTTTAAATCCAGTTTTGGCCAGCTAATGACACCTCAGGTAAGGAAGGCTCATGTCAAATGCTTGAAGCTGGCAAAGGTGTTAACAAAAAGCCAATTCTGGTAGTAAGAAGTCTCAGGATAAACGGCGGTGAACAAACAACCACTTGTGCTACATATGACAATAAAGCACATTAGATTTTCAAGTCACCCTGAATAAACAGTGTTATTCCAGTACATTTCTCTTCTTCAACAGATTGTATGTTTTGTACCATATGATTTCATATGTGTATTGCAGCAATGCAAAAGAATAGGTGGTCCATTTCAGAAATCCATACAGGAAGCAACATCCATCCTGATTTCAGTTTAGCGAGACTCCAGGCCAGTCTCAGCCTTTCCCCAGGTCCTTACTCATGTGGCCCTCATCCCTGCCCCTCACCTGCCTGAGAGCAGGCTGGGGTCCCTCCCTTCACTGGCATTCCCTGCACTGAGGAGCTGGCCAAGATGCTGCTCAGCATCTCTGAGATCTGCCCCTCATTTTGCTCTTTACAATGATAAGGACTATAACACTGTTCACAAAGGATGCTTTGGACTTAACTGCATTAAATTTCTGTATCCTGAAGGAAGGGTTAATGAACTTCATCCTACCTTCAGCAGATCAAGTTAGTCACAGGGCAGAGCAGTAGGTGCAGGGACTGTGTGCTTTTCAGTGGTATCAAAGTACTTTCTCCTTTAAAAGAAGTTTCTGTAGCATATCCCCACCTAATCTTTTCATTTGAATTAGGATGCTAAAGAAAAAGCTTTTGCTTTTTCAATCCTGTTCATTTTGTAGATGATTTGGTTTGCTGGAATTCATTCTATATTTCAGAAGAAAATTTGAAAAATACAAAGCCAGTAAAAGAAGTCAGGGAGATGACTCCAAAAGCTCTTCTCAAAACAGTTTTTTGCTACACAACCAATTTTTCAGCGCCACTGGATCCTCAAGGATAATCATGTGCAATTAAAGATGATTTGTCTTACAGAAACACACGAGGTATAGAACAAGCACAGCAGCTTTAGCCCTTATAATCCAGTCAAGCTCTTGCTGGCTTTGTTAGGGTAGGGCTAATTCAGAAGATTGTTGTTGAATACCAAGCATACTTGGAGCAGGTCAGAGTGAACCAAAGAGATTTCCAAGATAAACAGTTGAAACAAAGGCCCACTTTAATGTCTTGGGCTACTTAGAGGGACCCACAACCACACAATATCTCCCTTCTGCTCCCTGGGAGGAGGCAGTGGCCTATTTTACGTTGCAGTATCAAATGTAAGAGGCGGTATCAACACTCGGACGCTCTTGGAAAGCTGTGTGGGGCCATACGCCCACCCCGCTCCTTCAGCTTCCCAGTTCTCAGCCCCCGAGTCAGCCCCATGTGGACTGTGCAGCAGATGGGCAATGAGAACAGCTCTGACTCTGCAGACTTCCCCCCACCCCGGCTCACTGAAATGAATGCAATATGGATTTGAATCCCAACAGGAAGCAAGGGTAAAAACAGGCATCCTTCCTCTTTATGACAGCTTGGTTTAGAAGCATATGGAAATAAAGTTGTTTTGGTCTCTGCTTACATCTGAGCATTGGATAACAAATTTGCAAAATTCTCTAAAAAATGCTGCCACAAATATCTACACAACTGAATACCAGATTGTGTTCTTGCTTTATGTTGCCTTCCATATCATCAGTGCTATCCATGGCAGAGGGTTGTTTTTCAATGACCTGCCCACATGAAGTGGGTTGAGGAACACTTACACAGTTCTGCTGGAGATCATCTTTAACCTGCCTGCCTGGAGGCCACTTTCATCCCAGGAGCTCCAAAACGAAGAAACCAAATGCAGAATTAGCACCTCAGCAGAACGTGCATTACATCATGTTTTGCCTAGGCTGGCATGTTAAACAACAATACCAAGACCAGAAAGTATTGCTTATAAATCGGAGTTGCTTATTTCTTGAACGTCATTGCTTTAATAACTTGGTTTAATAATAGTTCTTACCAGCTATACAGATATGTGACATCTGCTTGTTAGATGATGAGTAAAGTGCTATGGTATTTCTTTTCTTAAGCTCTTAGAAAGAGCAGATTTGCCCCTTTTCTTGCCCCAGTAGTGTCTTCACTATGATTTTAGGCTCTGGGGGACTACTAGCCTGAATTGCCAAGGGATGATTAGTTGATGTTACTCCAGATGATGAGTTAGGATGCTGACCCACTCACTGAATGGGAAAATTCCCATCTATTTCCTCCTGTGTTGCTTTTCCTCTAAAGTATCTAGAAGTGACAGACTGTAAATCAGATATAAAGTTAGTTAAAGAAACCAAATAACTGCAGCTCTAACTTTTTCCCCAGTTGGAATCCATTTTTGGAGCTGGCACTTGACAGTGCATTTCAGTATAAATATAGATCTCAAATTTCAATGCATAAGTAGTTTTTGCACACAAAAACATGTAATCAGGCCATGTTAAAGGATGTATTTGGTGTGTCTGGATAGTAGTGCACCAGCCTCTGAAGGTGTCTCTCCCTTCCTACAAAAGAACAAAAGAAAAGGAGTTACCTTGGGTACCTTAGCTAAGTACCTAAAGCTACAGAGGGTGAAGCCAGATTTGAAAAAGGAGTTTTTCACATATTTGTGAAACCAAGACCCAAAATTCCAGTTGACCAAAGGGTCCATTATGCTTGGGCTCCCACATTCTGCGTACCTTCCCGGTATCATTTACATTGCTATATAATTGTAAAACAGCTTTTCCAAATTGGGACTGGTGTTACTTAAAGACACATATTCAAGGTTCTAAACTGATTATTAATCCGTTTGGTTTGACATGGACTGAAGAATAACATCATCAAGAGTAATATAGTGTCTTAAAAAATTAAACTGTCAGTCACGTTCTAGATGACAACTTTGACTTTCTGAGTCAGCACCAACCTTGACAGAGGAGCAGAAGTCTCAAAAATACCAATTTCCAGTCAGTTTTGTGAAAAGATCTGTAGAGGGAAAAAAGCCACATAACAAATGTTCACAAAATGTATTGCCCTTGCAATTAGGTGCTCCAAATGGTGAAATCCCATCAGCTTCCAGCTGATGTTCAATTTAGTAATTCTTCCTAGGTCTGTAAGTTTTAATACCCCCAGGATTTTATATTCAGTTTTTGCTTAGTGTAGTGGTAGTGGGAGACTGGCTCTTCTGTGGCATCTCAGTGATGATTCAGTGTTAAAAACTGGACATTCCACTAAAGGGAAAATATTTGGTCCACAGAGTGGGAAATATATGTATTTTATATGTGATATGAGGCACAGAGTTTGCATGTAGTATTTTAGCAACCTGTTGAATGACCAACTGGTTTTAAACTGCCTCCGAATATTTGTGTCATGCCAGAGAGAGTGTTTCACATTGCTTTTTTGCCTTTATTCTCAGGAAGCTTATGTGATGGCTAGCGTTGACAATCCTCATGTGTGCCGCTTGTTGGGAATCTGCCTCACTTCTACTGTTCAGCTAATCACACAGCTGATGCCTTATGGCTGCCTCCTTGATTACATCCGAGAGCACAAGGACAACATCGGCTCCCAGTACCTTCTCAACTGGTGTGTGCAGATTGCAAAGGTAAGCAGACCAGCACACCTCCAGATCAGCTAAAACTCAGAGATCTGACAGCATGTCATGTATTTATTTACTTACCTGCCTCCCTAAATCTTTCTGTTTCACCACCTTGATCCTGGATATCTTATACATGACAGTAAGCGTCTCATATAAGATATCTTATACGAAACACTTACTGTCACCTTAAGCAATTTACCATTTTCATACTGATAAGCAAACTTTAACTATTTTTCAAAATGCTCCTACAGACTGTAATATTATCACCAAAACATTCATGTCCAAACCAAACACCTGATATTGAAATATCAAATGTTATCCTACTGTGATGCAACACAGGAGCAGGGAAGGGAACAGAATTTGGCAATTTCCATAGCAAAATACTGCTTCCCTCAGTGAGTTTCTTTGGGCTATGTCACAGGACAGTGGTGGTGTTGAATTTCAGGCTGAAATCTCTGAGGCCTGAGATCAAAACTGGTGATTATTGAATACCAGCTCCAGTCTTGTACAACTGTGACCGAGAAACACTTGGGCATCCCAGAGCTGTTCTGTAATTTATAGGCACTGAGTTGGTGTCTGCAATCTAACTGCAACGGCCATGAAGTACTTATTATCACACCTGGCACTGTTTGCCAAAGAGCAGCAAAGGAGACTGAAGTACAGCCTTTAGCTCTCAGCAGCAATATGCTGTGTTTCAATGATAGTTAGCCATTTGCAAGCATGGAAGAATGGAGCAAAAAAATAACTGCAATTTGTTGAAAATCAGTCATATGAGATGCCAGTGTCCACAAAGTCTGGCTACTCTAACGCTGCTTATTTCAGGAATGCTGGTCTGCAGGCTAACCACACACTTAAAACCTTATCGGTCCCTTGAGACCTTGTATACATCCCAGGCTTGCCCAGCCGTGGTTTGCTTTCAGGAAACATGCTGAAAAGCTCAGAAATGTATCCACCAAAAGTCTACTGGGCACATTTTTCATCTCAGTGTGTGTGTGTGTACTTTTTTACACTGTATTCCGCAACAAGTGAATTTTAACTTATTTGTCCATCTGGGATGAGAGATGCCTTTTTCTGACTCTTTTGCTCTCTTGTTTAAAATCAATTACTGCTCTGTCCTGGTTTCAGTCCCTTTGGAGGATTAGCTGGAGGCCACGTTTCCCTCCTCCTCCTTCTTCTTCTCCTTATTAATCTTTAAGGTGGCAAAATCAGTCCCCAAATGGGTCCTTGGGGTATCGCTTGCCCGAAAAGTTGCCATTCACAATTGTTAGCTTCTATTTGACTTTTTCATGTCAGTTCAACATTTGCCCGTAGCAACCTCTACCCTTGCCAGCGATGCCTGACCTTCAAAATACTCCTTTGTGCTGCTCAACACTGAAGTTCTCCTCAAAGCACTCGTAAATCATGCATACAGCTTTTTCCCACCAATGTGTCTGATGTTACTACTCTGATAAAGCTGTGCCAGATTTTTGGACATTCTCTGACTCTTTAAAAATGTACTTTAGAGGGGGGGAAAAATTGCCACAACTATATGTCTGGTAACGAACCAGCAGGAGGCAAGTTCCCTGGGAAGTTTATTTTTGTTTCTGTTTTCACAGCTTTGAAATAAGTTTTCTTTGCGTGTTCTACAAGCATTATTTTTCACTGAGATATGGAGTCTTCTCTTTCAGACAAGCTGTTATGACAGAGCATAGGCTCTCCATGTGCAGAAACACTGTGAAGGAACTCTTTGAACAATAGGTCTCACGCCTAATGATGAAAAAATGGTTTAAACCCCAGGCCTGCACACAGTTAAAGATCTGCTGAACTTTCTGGACGAGCATTTCAACATCTTCAGTATAAGGTTGTGCATGTGCACGAGCCTTTCAGCCATTAGCATCTTAAACAGCTTAGTGTGAAACTCATATTCTGCTTTTCAGCAGCTCTGAGTCTTATTAGTCTCTGCAGCAACTCCTGTTTAGCAGGAAATTTTTTGTCCTACTGGGGCTAGATTATGGGATTATTATGTTTTTTAAGATAGCCTGTTTTCTGTCAGGAGCTCAAGAGTTTTTATATCAAGAGCTCTGCTCACTAAAGATCTATTTGTGTAAATCAGTGCATGCTACATAGTGGCACGGGGCCAGTTTGTTTGGGTGGTTTGTTTTGGCAGCATCGGCAGTGCACGGGTGAAGTTCTGCTCAGGGACTTGGGTGGAGGATTCGATGGTGGTCCAGGTTAGCAGTGGGCTTAGAAAGCCAGTGGAGGCTGGAAGGCAATTATTCCCTCCAGTCCTCTGCCATCGCATCAACATGATCATTTTGGTGTTAGCTTTGTAGGTCAAAAGTAATGTTTTATTAATTCGCTTCATAAAAACATAAGTACATAAGCTACTGCCAGCAGAAACCTGTGGACTGGGAATAATTGTGGGTTTTGGAAAAGATATTGCAGGAAATTTGGAAATCATGAACTTTTTTATTTCATGCAGCAAGAGACTGGTGTTGAGGGAAAGGGGAATAATCTCTGTAGTCAGAAACGCAGCTCTTAAATTTATGCTTTCGGAGTCAAACCTGCACAATTAGTCATATTCTTCCTCCAGAGGCAGTTGTACCAAAAAAGCATATACGCTATGACAAAACCAGGCTAATCATGGGAGGCAGTGAATCTGGAAGAACTCACCTTTTTCAAAGAGGACTTGTAAATTAATGTAATTCTGAGTTCAGACATAAAATGATGCGTTTTTTTTTTAATTATTTTTTTATTTTTCACCTGTGTGGTGGGCATTGTTGACAGGGAGAAGACAGAGTACACAATAAGTCTCAGTATCAGCAACTTTGAATGATTGTCTAAATACTCTCTGTATGTTTGAGGGTGCATATATGGAAGGTGGTAGTTAAACTCTGTACTGTGCTCTCCTGGAGTCACTGAGGTTGCACAAATGCAGCTGAAGGAAGAGTTTGTCCCCTTATTTGTAATTTCCATCCTGATTTCATATTTCTTGAGCTAAATCCCAAAGGAACCACATCCCCTGCTACTGTATACTGTACCCACTACTGTCTATTTTTCCTTCATCACTCCACCAGTGCATGAACCCACAAGAAGATTCCTGGAGAGTAACAGTTATTTCTCCATGTAACTGTACGAGCACGCATCCTCATCCTGCAATAAGCATCACATAAATAGAAATAGCCATTCTATTCTGGAGGTGGGATAGGTTGCCATGTGTTTACGGTGCTGTGCATAGTTACCGGAGAGCAGCTGAAGTTTGGTGGCTTATTTGTGTGTCCAGGCTCAAAGAGTGTGTGTCTGTCATGTTGTAGGGAATGAACTATTTGGAGGAACGTCGCCTGGTGCACCGTGACCTTGCTGCCAGGAATGTCCTTGTTAAGACTCCTCAACACGTGAAAATCACGGACTTTGGGCTAGCAAAGCTGCTTGGTGCTGATGAGAAGGAGTATCACGCTGAGGGAGGCAAGGTAAAGCACATCAGAGAATGAACCGCTGCACAATCGCTGGAGCTTGTGCTTCCACACAAGCCTTAAACAAAGGGAAAAAAATGGGAGTGTGTTTTTCATAGCACTCAGCTGCCGTCTCAGCATGCTGCCTTTGAAGCCTGTGGAAGTCCTCTGAAATAAGCCAAAGCAGCGTCAGGCCAGTGGGACTGCAGTGGGAGCGGAGGTAGCAGAGCAGCGAATGCTTTTGAAATTCCCACTCAGAATGTCTGGGAAAAAGCAAGATTATGTAAAAAAAAAAAAAGAAAGGCTGAATTCATCAGTGTAGCCAAGACCAATAAGACTGTGCAGTTTATAAAGAGAAAGGGAATGTTGTATATTTATAGCAGAAGAAAGACCTGTCAGACTTGGTTCAGCACGTCTTCATGTTGTACTACGTGCTGATGGAGAGAATGTATCCTGCTGAGAAGTTAAAGAGAAGCTGCTTGCAAATATTGCAGCAACCATAAATAGAAACCATATGGGTGTAGATCATTCTTTGTCATGTAGCCTAAGATTGGATTTGTGTCCTGTTATGATAGAAGATTTAACAAGTAGTTATTTGACTGTTAAAAATGTTGTAAAACTATTTTGTAAAAGATATTTCTCATATCCCTAATACTCCACACATTCCCAGGTTCATCATAATACATGAAAATAATAATAATAATGAGACTCAAAAGTTGCCTGCCCTACCACTCAGATAATTGTGTTGGTTGGTTGTTGTTTTTTTTCTTTCCTTGATTTATACACCACCTGGTGGTAAACATCACTGGTAAATTTTGGTTTAGTCTCTTAAGGATTCTTTGTGAATTTTCCTAGGTTCCGATTAAATGGATGGCCTTGGAGTCAATTTTACACCGGATTTATACTCATCAAAGTGATGTCTGGAGTTATGGTGAGTTTAAAAGCAGCTACAATTATTGCAGATGGGCTGGAAAATTGCAGGATTTGCTAGTGACTACACTGGCCTTTTTGCATTCTATTGTGAGAACAACAAGAGATCAAATATATAAACACTGTGCCGAAATCACCTACCCGACAAAGTAAAATTCCCATGAAACTGCATGTTAGTGAGCTGTAAGATGTTTTGCGGAATATGCTTTCAGGTAATGAGCCCTCCCGTGAAAGGGACTGCAGGTAATAGACTCTGGTCCATTTGGTGAAGTTCTGGTGATGTTTTTCTTCAGCTGCTCCATGTGAAATATAATGGACCTGATAATAAAGCCGCGTAACTAGAAGAAGGACTTAAAAACTTTGGCAACACTTTCAGTCAGTGTATAACAATGTAACTCTGCTGTGGGCTGAAAAGCTTGAGCTGTCCTGGTATTGAGAGGGCAATGCTAAAAAAGAAGCAAAGTGATAACCTCCTTAGAGAATTTATTTTGCATGTGGTGTAATTCATAAGCTACCATGAAAAAAAGGAGAGGAAAAGAAACTTTCCAAAGCAATCTGTTGCAAAATTTTCCCCCCCATGAGCTCTTATATTCCTGGAAAATATTTAATGCAGATGGTCAGATCCTGTGTCCTTTTCAAAAAAATACAGCCTCTGGTCCTCTTATTCCATTTATGTATCTTGGCATTCAAAATCTTGTTTTGTATCCTAAGCTACTAGGCAGTCACAACAGCTACATCACAAGAGTCCATGGTATGTCAGCAAATGACGCTGAGGCAGCTGGTTTGCACATCTTTCACAAACTGCTTTTGCTCATCTCCAAAGAGATTGTTTTCAAACAAAAGGACAACCTCCATTTTTAAAACCACTTGCTCGGTTGGAATCAGTAACCTTTATTTCCTTTCTGTGGGGCTGGGAAGTTTGTGGAATGTTCAACAATAAGATATTAGCTGAGTTTAAAAACAAAAAAGGAGGGGGGGGGGAAAGCAAATCCTTAAAGGAAAGCAGGATGATTTCAAGCTGTTACATTAGTCTCTCTTTAAAATCATGGCAGAAAATGTTTTCTCTGGTTGGGGTTCTGGCAACACAGTGCATCCAGGAGAGCCCTCTCTTCTCGCCACCTCTCTGCACCAATGCTAAGCAGCCCAGCTCCTGGCAAAGTCACTCTCATGGTCGTCTCTTTCCACTCTGCAGGTGTAACAGTTTGGGAGCTGATGACATTTGGGTCCAAGCCGTATGATGGGATCCCTGCCAGTGAGATCTCCTCTGTCCTGGAGAAGGGCGAGCGTTTGCCCCAGCCCCCAATCTGTACCATCGACGTGTACATGATCATGGTCAAATGTGAGTTCACATTTCAGGTTGTGGGTTCTCTTCTAAGGTGAATAAGTAACACAGTTGCCTTTGTTAGGTTGCATTCGTGTGTGCTGTGTTCTTGGTAATGGCCCAGAAGCAGGGTTGTGTGAAAAGAGTGGGGACACCAGAGTGTGTTCCCACACCTTGAGCTTTGCTTAGGAGCATGGGATATGGTTTCATGAGTCACTAATTCAACCAACTAATGGTTTTTTCACCATTCACACCACTGACTGATATTGTCAATTATTTTAAACTGATATGGTCAGGCAGTATAAATTAGCGCAACACCAACCACTTTACCTGATACTCTCTTTTTGTACGTCTAGAAAATAAAATAAACCCTGCCTTCTCCTCCAGGCTCACCCTTAGCTCAGTAATATGCCTCCTTCTCCAATCACATATCTGGAATATGTCCTTTTACTAAAGGAATGCCAGGAGCACAGGTAGCACCATGGTGGCAGATACACATAAGGGTCCAGAGTTCCTCTTCCAGTTTCTTCGTCATTTTTGGATGGCCCCTTTCCGGCACGGAGCTGTTGCAGCAAAGTAGCTCAAGAACAGAGGGTCTCTGAAGCACCTTTTGGCCACTTAAGGGCACATCAAAGGGCTTCTGGACCTCTAACCACCTTTCCATCTGTATCACCTGCTAAACTGTCAGATTATTTCCTGGCTTCCCACGCATCTCGAGGCCATAACTGCTGCATCCCTGCTCACTGCTGTGAGGATGCTGATAAGCAGCCCACTAGGTGGCATTTAAGACCTTCTCACTGGAGCAGCATATAGCTGTTCCTGAAATCAGAGCCAGGCTACCCTGAACACCCCATAGTGCAGCACTGTTTGGGAACCCTGGAGCATCCACATGTCACTGTGTTGGGAAAGGCACCACACAAGGTGAGCCTGATGCCGTGCTCAACAGGGCAGGCAAGAAATGGAGGCAGATGTGTACACCTATCCTGGGAGGTGCCCAGACCCCAGAACAGGGTCCGAGAAACAACTCCTCAGAGATGCTGAACCCTACTGACACCTCATCCCACTGCCTTTCCTTAGGCTTAGTCTAGATGTAGAAAGGAGGAATTTTTACAGGCACCTAATCTGTAACCTGTTGCTTTTAAAACACAACCAATAGAGTGGCCCCAACTGCTTTCATACTATTGCACTGAATTTAAATGCAAGAGTGTGAGGATCTGAGGTCTGAGCCTTCCTTCTGGCACAGGGCTCAGTTGCACATCTTTCACTGTTCTGATCACCCCATGTTTGCAGGCTACAGTGCAGACCCCATTGAAGCCGTGCCATTTTGTTTAAAGGAATACAGGAATCCCAAGTCACCTGTTTTATAAGCAGAAAGTATAAACTGAAATGTTCAAAGTTATTGCACAATGATTATTATTTTTTTAATTTAAGAAACAGCATTTAAATGTAGGCAACTCAGAGTTAAAGTGAGAAACAGTAGATGTTACTCCTGCAAAAACAGCAAACTTCCAAATGTTCTACTATGTCTAAAAGCAAGAAGCATTTCTTCTTGAATTATCAGGGAATATATTTCTAGCATGGTAAAAAGTCACTGAAAATGATGAGATTTTGTCTAATGCAGATTTCAGATGACATGTTAGCACTTCATTTCTCCATTACTATGGATAAGGTGTTTTTTCTGAATTCCTCTAGACACACTAAGCTTGACTTTTGTTGTTTTTAATTTTAAACACAAGAGTCTCCAGATCAGCTGATCTGTGAGTTGATGACAGAAAATGTGGGTTTCCTAACTAATATCACATGTAAACCCAGCAGTATCTATATTTGAAATCTCTTCTACCATTGATCCACACTAAGCTATAGGACTTGTTTTTGCTGAAGTCTGTTTACTAATTAAATACAGCTTAGATATAGTTAATTTCAAAATGTCTTCAGTGAGGATGTTTTGAATTTTAGAAGACATCTGGTACAGAGGGAGGCTTCTGCTGTAGGCTTCCCAGGACTCCATGAAGCAGTGCAGTGACTGTCAGACGGTCAAATCATGGTACCTCGGCAGGCACCCACCAATGGTTTTTTGCCTCCTCTCCTTCAAGAGCATTTTCAAAGCAGACTTAATTTGGATTATCCCTCAGATGGGACCTGCTGCCCACATGGAGATAGGCCAGAAGGAGAGGAGATAGGCTCAGCTTGCAGCTTTTCCAGCATGGGGTTTTCTTACCTCCTTTCTTCTTCCCAAAACTGCCAAGATCTGCATTTCAAATGCTGAAATACACACCAGAGGCTAGTGAATGAACTTTTTATGGTGGTTCCTTAGGGGTACCTTCTTTCTTTGTTCCACGCATGGCACTCACTGCTCTTTTTTCTGTTACATTTTATTTTAAACTCTTTGTTTAGTCACCAGAACAACTTTATCTATGCATTGCTTTCCCTCAGGTTGGATGATTGATGCAGACAGCCGTCCCAAGTTTCGTGAACTAATAGCTGAATTCTCAAAAATGGCTCGTGACCCTCCACGCTATCTCGTTATACAGGTACTACCCACAGTGGTGGGAAGATGTCTGATGGGCATTTAATATGAAGCCCAAAATTATTAGTAATGCATATGAAAACATATAATACTGATAACTTAAGGCCAGATTTATTGTTGCTTTCCAGGTCTTCACACATTCAGCTAGAACCACAAACAAAAATGTCAAGATTGCTCACTATTTTCTTAGTACTGGTCCCAGTCTAGGACCAGTAACAGTCCATACTGCAGTCAGGAGAGGAAAACAAAAGTTTGATCCTCTTCAAAATATATCTATTTTACAGCAGCATGGACAGAGATTGTAGGCCCAAGTTCCCCTAAACTCTGGGTAAATTTGGTTAAACACATAGATCCAGATTTTCATCTTGGGCCTCTTGCTAAAATACTTTGTCTCACAGAGAAGGGGATAGATAACAAGCGCTTGAAAGGAGTCTGCAAGTCCTCTCCCATGCTGACTTTTTTCACAGGGAGATGACAGGATGCACCTGCCCAGCCCTACGGACTCCAAGTTTTATCGCACCCTGATGGAGGAGGAGGACATGGAAGATATGGTGGATGCGGATGAGTACCTTGTGCCACACCAGGGCTTTTTCAACAGCCCCTCAACATCCCGCACTCCCCTCTTGAGTTCATTGGTATGAAACCTTTCCACTATGGAAACACGATAAGCAATTTTGAGAGTGAACTGCTTCTCATAATGTCTGTATTTTCTTTCTCTATCTTTTAAGAGTGCAACTAGCAACAACTCTGCTACAACCTGCATTGACAGGAATGGGGTAAGTGGAATGACCTTTAAAAAAGGAGTAACTCCTCCTGTGGGGATCAACTTTTACAAAACAGTTCCTTTACTGTTGTTTTGCTCTACTTCATCCTAGCAGGGGCACCCTGTGCGGGAAGACAGTTTTGTCCAGAGGTATAGCTCAGACCCAACAGGCGCTTTCTTGGAGGACAGCATAGATGACAGCTTCCTGCCAGCCCCAGGTGAGTACCTCTCCTGTGTTTCCATCTCATGTCCACTCATTCACAAGACTTTGCCCTTCCTTTTTTTATAGCAAGCAATTCAAATGCTTGCTACTTTTCTTTGCCCAGTAAACAGGAGTGGAAAAGCACACACATATCATTTTTTTAGACTTTATCTGGCTGTTTCTGCCCATTTCTCATTTCAGTTCCCTCACGAGCCAGGTTCCTCATGTTTGCTGTATGTGCCATCTAGCCAGGGAGTTTGCATGTGCAGTTGTATGTTTAAAGCTTTCTGTTTGAGAAAATATCACTTACAAAATGGGTTTCATCCCCCAAATCATTTCAACAATATAAAGAGCTTTATGGCAGTTTCATTGCTTTCAGAAGTTGGTCCACAGAATGCACTTTATGGTTTCACATAGACTCACAGCTAGGTGATCAGAGAGCGAGCCAGCAAGCACTGAGGGAGAGGGGGCTGGGTTACACAGTCATGATGCTTTGTGTCCTTAAAAAACCTCAGCCAACCGATCCAAGAATATGCCATAGCTAAAAAGGGTGAAGGGCCCTGCAAGGAATGGCACTGAAGTGAAATGTGGAGTCTCTCTTACTGCCAGTCCTGTATTTTCTAGTCATTTTTCTCATCTCCAAACAATTTTTCTAGAGAAACAGCTTCTGGCAGCTAAGCTCCCAGAGTGCCATTTCAGAACACTATCTGGGACATAGCCACCCACACATCACTAAAATCAGCGGTAGCTATCTCACTGTCTCGTGGTCCAAGCCTTCTTTCTGCTGGTTTGCAAACAAAATTCTTGAAGGTGGACCTCAGGGCAGAGCGTTTGGTGCCACAGAATGGCAGTTCCTGCCTTTGGCTCTTTTCCACTTGGGGAAGTTCAGTGATCTGCCGTGAGCGAAGAGCAAGTGGCAGCTGGGTAGAACCTACATGTCAAGTGATGCAAATGGCTGCATTAGTTTTATGTCTTCATTTTCATTCCTTCTGAATTTTATTTTCTTTTTATTCTAGAGTATGTAAACCAGTTGGTGCCCAAGAAAGCATCTGCCTCAGCAGTCCAGAATCCAATCTACAACAACTTCTCTCTCACAGCAAACTCTAAGGTCCCCATGGACTCCAGCTACCAGAATTCACACAGCACAGCCGTAGACAACCCCGAGTATCTCAACACCAACCAGTCTCCACTGGCAAAGACCGTCTTTGAGAGTTCTCCTTATTGGATCCAGGCGGGCAACCACCAAATAAATCTGGACAATCCTGACTACCAGCAGGACTTCTTACCGAAGGAAACCAAACCTAATGGTCTCTTGAAAGTTCCTGCAGCAGAAAACCCAGAGTACTTGAGGGTAGCAGCACCAAAAAGTGACTACATTGAAGCCTCGGCATGACCATGGAGAATATCTTCTTGCAGCAAGGCAAGCCAGACTCTTAAGTGAACTACCTGGCTGCTGCAAGAACAGACTCTGGCTCAGAGCAAATGGCAACTGCAATGCATCAATAAGCACACCTCTCCTTTTCAGCAAGGGGACTGAAACTGCGAATCCTACCTGATGGTAGTGTGGGTCTTTTCTTGCCCATTTCCATGCAATAACTAAGGCCCATAGCCTGCACTCGGATGTGTGTTGGGATGAAGCAGGATCTTCCTGGACTGAAGAAAAATGGATGCATTTATTTCATTTTCAAATGGTAGCATGGTAAAAAGCCACTCTGGGATGAACTTGAGAGCTGTACACATTGTACAGTCATATTCCTTTCTACAGTCTGTATTTTTATAAATGTTCCTAACAGAACTTTTGGATCTTTTACAAAATCAGATGCTTGTACTGCTGTTCTGCTATGTGGTGCTCAGATCACCAGCAAAAAAAAATATTACCAATAGTTTTCCAAAACTCCTGGAACAGAAACTGTTATTCCAAACCACCGAATTTTTAGAAATTGGCTCCATATACTGCCTTTTGGCCCAAAGGTGAGAAGTGCATCTAAGGGAGGTGTGAGCAATTCTTCCCAGGGCAGTATGGATTGGATTGCTCCAGAGGAAACTAGCACAAGGAGCAAAATGGCACGATGCATCACCTGCTGACCACTACTGCTAAGAACTGACAGAAGGAATTCACCTCAAGTCATCTATACATGATTCTAAAGTGCTCACTAGTCTGTTTTCTGATGGTCAAACCCAAGACATTTTTTTTCTGATCCCTTATGCAGCTGTCAAGCTGTCAAAATGCCTTTCTTCTTCAACAAAACTGTTAAAAGATGTTGCCGTAACTGAACAATGAACTGTCAAATAATGTTTAACAGACCTTAATTAAACGTCAAGGAAATGCAAATAGTGGCAAATTGGAACATTCATGAGACAGACTGGAAGAACTATACTAAATTAAACTTGACTAGGGTAAGAAACACAGGTAGGGTCTAGCCAAGCAGTTTTATTTCCCTTCTTAAAGAGCAGAAAACATTTTCCCTTATACATTTGGCAAAGAAAAGGCATACATAATAAGTGTTAGTTACGCTTCAAGGCAGAATACTGCCAATTGCTGTTTCATACTGGGACAGAGGCTGGGGCTGGTTATGTGCCCCTTTGAGGTCACATATCCTGGCAATGCAGGAGGAGCAGTGAGAATGGATTAAGGAAAAAATAATCCAGAGTGATGGAAAATATTATCTCCCTCTTTTGAAACATAGGGCTGCCTACTACTTCTTTAAAATACACAGCATCGCTTTCTGGTTATCAGTGTGGTATAGGCAGGCAAGGCAAAGCTAAGATTTTAGCTTGACAGTATAGATCAATCACAGCAGCAAAAGCAACTACTCTTTCCAGTGAACCATAAAATTATTCCATCATTAACATTTCTTATGAGTGTAGGAGGAGTAAAGTGCCTGAAGTGTGAATTTAGTCAGTCATTTAGATGCATCCCACCAGCAACTTGGCAGTGCTATTTTAATCAAACCACTAGATCAGAAAGCAAATGCTCATTTGGGGACAAAGGCCCTTAACTAGTTGAATGTTGGCAACTGCCTTGAGGGCAGCATAAGCAGCTGACTTGCAGAGGATCTGTAGTCTATATTAAGTAGCAAGAAAGAGTCGAATTTTTGCTGCTGCTGTGTTTTGAATACATCGGTACGTGTTTCAGATGAAGGATTGCATCTGAAGTCCAAGATCAAGCAGCAAATCCTTAGAAGACTGTTTTTACAGATTTATTGAGGGAAGGAGAAGAACAGTCATGTGGAATGACCCTTTTTGTAAGTAACATGGTGTAAAATGCATTAACAGCTTGTGTGCAGTGGCTCATGGACACTGCAGTCTAGCATAAAGCAGCAATACTGATCTCTGTGGTAACCAGTGACAGGACCCAAGGGAATGGCCTGCAGTTGTGTCACAGGAGATTTAGGTTGGATATTAGATAAAGGTTCTTCACCCAGAGGGTGGCTGGGCACTAGAACAGGCTCCCCAGGGAAGTGGTCACAGCACCAAGCCTGACAGAGCTGAAGAAGTGCTTGGATGATACTCTTGGGTACATGGTGTGACTCCCGAGGATGGTCCTGTGAAGGACTAGGAGTTGGGTCTCTTCCAACTCAGCATATTCTGTGATTCTGTGATATTGGTCACAGTCCAAAGATGGTCCTCTTTGGTAGGTGTGCCTCACTATGACCAAGCCCCAGGCATAGCAGTATGGAGGATGCAATGTTTGACTTTGATTATTAGTGGCTTGTATTCAAAACATGCACCAAAATTCGGTTCCCATGTCCAATTAGCAGCAGATTTCTCCTTGCATTCCTAAGAGCAGATTTGTTGTGTTGGTCTCACAAGCATGCAACATGTATGCACAGGCACCGCTGCTGTTCTCCACCCACCGCCTTGGGAGAAATGTGCATAAAACTAAAAAAAGATCTTAACAGAATTCACAGATAATTTTTCAATTTGCTAGAGCTGCCATGTCTCCAAGCAGAACACTAGAAAATCATGCAGTGCTTGTTCTCCCACAGAATCTTCTGAACACTATTGCACAAAGGAATTTATTGATGTTTTGTTTTAATCTATTAGCTAAAACAAGAAAGCCACTGAGCAGTATCAATATGTATCACCAGCATTATGTAGCATGCAAATTATTTAATAGAGGTTAATACGCTTGCCCTTTTAAAACAATTTAGGAGGGATTCAGTAGCAATTCATTGCTAGAAACAAGGAGATTCATCCAAAAATTAAGCAATGTAAATTTGAAAGAGCATCACATTTAGAATGTGATGTTTCTGTTGGAAAAATGTAGGAAAGAAGATGTAGAACCACAAACTCTCAGTACAAACGTAAATTCCAGATTGATGGGATCAGCTATATTGTGAAGTATTTCTGGTAAATAGGCATCCTGTAAGCCATGATTTGTAAATTGGCAGGTCAGTAATGATTCAAAAGCCAGCAAAAAATAAAAACTGGATAGTGCCTGCAGGGGCAGATACAGTGGCACTGGGAGTGGATGGGACTGTGCAGCTGCGTGGCTGTCATTGGAGGCACAGGTGCTGTGCAGTATGATGCTCGTAGGGTAACAGACAATAGCAATAAACCAAATGATTTCCAGCAGGATTTTAAAAAAAAACCCCAAACAACCCAGAGCCAATAAGCATTTGAAATGTCCTGGTTTTCCCACTGCAGCTCACTGCACATTTAACAGCAAGGAGGTCCCAGTGGATCATAGGTGCTTATACAGGCAAACATGGTTAGGCAGCATAAATCAACATCCAAAAATAACTTGGAAGTTCAGCTGGAGGCATGGGTAGAAAACGCTGATTTTAAAAGCACAGCTAAATAGGGAAATGTAACATGCCACAGCCACTTTTAAAAGCTAACAGTCTTACTAATAGAGAAAATTAAAATTTCTCTTTTTACTGAATGTTTAGTGGAAGGCAAAATAAAATACAAGTTAATCCTTAGTGTCTATCATAAGGCAGCAGTTAATACAGAACTCCTTTTGCAATAATAATTTAGGACTTTTAATAACTGCTCAGTATATGAAAATGTAAGTTAAATCAAGAGTCTTCATCTTACTTTGATGTTTTCCAGTGATTGTGTACAGTGCACTTGACTTCATTTTGGGCCTTGGGTTGTTCCTGTTGCAAAGGGAGTTGGCCTGGGAAATTTTCTTCATGTTGCAATTGATTTTGTCAAGTAAATTCACTGAGAGGCCTGCTTTTGTTTCCAGCAGACAGGCAACATTCAGTGAGTTTTCTAGAGAGAGGGAGTTGGAACTAGATGGTGGTTTCTGGATTGCATTGGGATGATGCCCCGTCCACCAACCTCACCATCAGATGGCCACATGAAGCCCTGGCATTAGAAAATGTGGTCCCATGGTTTATTTGAAAAGAAGGGTCTTGTGTAGGGAGAGTAATGCCAAGGAAGGGCTGCATTTGGTCCATCCATATGCAAGACAGCTGCTGAATTTGCCCAAAGCCACTGAGACCACTGACTGTTTCTGCAGGTATAGATAGTTCCTGTCCCTGCTACCAGCTAGATGTAAAGCCCTCTTGCTTGTGCAAAAAGTAATGTACGTGGCATTCATACAATGGTGCGTATTTCCTCTCTTCCCTGGGAGATGCGGTTAGATTTACAACAATGTCACAGGACCTCAAACAGCTTTGAAAAGGTCCCATCACAAGGTTCCTGGGGTGTCCTTGGTCTGTCTGTGGGTGTTCCAATGTGCCAAAGAGAAACTTAGCATTTCCAGACAAGAGCTCGTTTTTCACATTCAGAGCTCCACATCTGTTAGTATGACCACTGCCTCTCAACTGAGCAGTTACGGTACGCTGGCTTTTGTTCCCCCAATGTTTCTCTGTGAGAAAACATCTGAATCAGGACCAAATATGAAAATGTACCTGTGTCCTCCTTCTTGATGGAAACTGTATATTCATGAAATGTCAAACTCTGTGTAGAACTCTTAGCAAGAATGCTTTGTAACGTTTTATCACCACTAGTTTGAATTTTTATATTGGGATCCCTTTTGTAGTTTTCTTTTTGTAAGTGCTCCCTCTGTGTTCTGACGTACAACTTTCAAGGAGCCTTTTTAAAATAACAAGGAAAATAACAGAAAAAAAAATTTATACAAAAGAAAACCACGACACCGTCAAGTAGCTTATGAAATGGGCTGCATTAGGACCAAAGATGTTATGTCTTCTTTTCTTGCTTTAAAGGGTATTGATCACTACTTCCACTGCCTCTAATTACAGAGAAGAGCTAGAGAACTCCGCTCTTCATTGAGGCTGGGTCAGACCCCTGCTGAGGCAAAAGAGCTTGGCAGGAAGGTGAGGCCTGTCCACAGAAAACCAAACTGAATATCAGAACTAGGTACCACTTCAGGGCCTACAACCTCTACTCCATATTGCACTTAATGCAATATCTAAACAGGGATGTACTAAAGGAATAAAAGAAGCAAATACATGATGTTTTGGCTTAGTAACAGGAAAAATACAAAAATGTGAAGATGAGACATGATGGGTTTTTCTGTGAGGAAGTGTGTAGGCAGGCAGTGAGACTTTAAAATGATAACACTGTTGGTTATGTATTACTTTAATTATGCAGGGGTGTTGAAATCGTGGCACTCCCATGACATGCTTTGCTTTCTGCCATACATCCTGTGTCAAGTGTTTAGACAGATCGCCTGTATTACCACGGCCATGTGGACTGAGAACTGTGGGTTGGTTCAACCCCTTCTTTTTACGCAGGGAGATAGAAGTGCGGTTATAGTAGGCTGTTCCAAAGTTAGTGGTCAAGCTAACCCTCAACAGCATCCAACACTGGGTTTCCCGGGGGGAAAGATCGATAACTGCAGACTTACCTGACAAAGGATGCACCAGCTGTTGCAGTGCTGGCAACAGGCAGTTGGCAGCAAGCAAAATGTGTTTGGCCAAGATTCAGGGATGGTGTTTCGCCAACACTGCTGTCATGGTCTTACATGATACAGATGGAGCTGTCTGGATGTACAACAGCATAGGTCCTATGGTCTCTCTGTAGCACTCACTTTGAAGTAATGGATTTTTCTGATTAATAAAGTGAAAACGTGAAATCAAAAATGCCACTAACAATTGGACTGGTAGAAGATGTTGTTCCTACATAGCCAATACAGTACGTCATTTCCAGTCACACTGGAATTTTATCCAGAGTCTTCTCCTTACCTCTCACAAGCTAGCTGAAGAATGTGCATTTGCTACCACCATCAATGTTATCCTCATGTTTTATGAAAGGGAATAATCAAAGTAGTTGTCTACAATGATAGGAGGCTTGGCTCACATACCTAGGTTGCTTTTTTAATCCTACATTCCTTATATTGCTCCCCTTGAAATTAATGGGATGTTTAAATTGATTACACTGAGAGTATAAAACAAAGCTAATGTTGAGTGATTTTTGAAAATCCCTCACAATAATCAGAGATCCTATGGATCCATTGCCCGTTTTAGGCTGCTTTGTATTGATGCAATCAAGGTATGATGGCTTGGTTTTAATAAACTGTCAAGCAATATATTCGTAGATACAGACGGTACCCTTGCAGCATTTTAAAGTTACTCAACTATGAAAGCACTATTTGTACAATAAGAAACTCTTGACTTTTATATGGTTTAATGGTTTATACTGTTGATCAAAGATTGTTTGTATATGACGATGAAAAATGAGGTGTATATTGTTCTTTTTAATCGTTTTTAATTTTTGGAAAACTGTTATTGTAATATACTGTTGTATTTGGAGGGAACAAAAAAGCAGTGGCTAGCTTGTAGCTTGCAGCCAGAGAAGAACTCACATTAAGGGTTCTTTATTGGACTTAGATTTTTTTTTTCTGGTAACATTTGTCACCTTGGGGATTTATCCAGAGCTTAGTGAAGCTAGTAACAGCACTCTTTCCTCTCTCCAAGACTCTTTGGCTATCTGTATGCACAGTGCTGGAGTTTCTTAATGTGAGCAATAACACAGGTAACACTCGTGACCACTGGAGGTGCAATATGAAAGCCTAGGTGCTGCTTATCAGGGCCCTAAAAATGCTGCTCTTTTAAATTACATGGCAGGTTCTCATTTCACTTTCATGACAAGAGCAGAAGCAGAGTGAAAGCAATCCCTCAAAAGCTCATCCATGGGACACGTGGTGTGCGAAGCCGCAGTGCTGGCTATTTCTTAATTGCATAGCTAAGGCAAAATAAAGTCTCAGCCAGAGTCACACTGGTGACTTACTTTGTTGTACTACACTAGCCAAGAAAGGGAAATTCTGTTAGCAGTGGCAATCAAATGAAGCCCTGGTGTCCCCTGGTGTTTAATTATCCAACTGGTTGAACATGTAGCAGACAAAAATTAAAGGAATTGCAGGGTCCTCAGCGTAACAGAGCAAAATACAGTGTATTGGCAAGATGGTAAAAAAGAGAGGAGCTGGAACTGTCAGTATACATTCAGCCTGGATAGGTCCCCAGTATCACAGTTAGTAAATGAAATAATTTTTGTCTTTATAGATGAACTTTGTACACAGAGAAAAAAAAAAAAAAAGAAAGCCACTACAGCACCTTTGTCATTCTCATCTTTCCATCCAGTCCCTTCCGGTACGTAGGCTGCATGTTTTACCAGCTCGACCTACTTTATGCAGAAATGATGTAGTCTTAATCTTCATATTACTGGTTCTCAGAAATGTCTAATGCATATTAATGCATGATATTTTTATTTTAATAAAAGTAATTAAATAAATCTTTGCTCTTTTGGCACATAATTTGTCCCCTTCCCCCCCACCCCACTTTAGTGATCAGCTGGCTTGAGAAGATTCTAGATAAGTGAGTGTTGCTATGAAGAAGAATAATTAGTATTACTATCAAGAAGGAAACTGAAATGTATATCTATGCACCTCCTCTGTGAAGATCAGAAAACAGCTCCTAGATGCAGAAGTCTTTATCACAAAGGAAACTGCTGTTCCCTGCCTCTGCCAGAGGCAGAGCAATGCCTCCATACTTACTCCAAAGAGGTGGGGATAGTGATATGATATCCCATTGTCGAAGCACCAAAAGAGAAGAACTTACAACTAAGAATGGTGTAAGTATAGAAAAGCATGGGTATTTGGGAAGGATGAACATTCAGAAATGCCACTAAGTTCACTGCTGTCAACTTCAAATAAACATAAAAATGACAGAAGGTGCAAGAGGAGAAGACAGCCAAAGAGAGACAGCTGCAGTTTAACCCTCGTAAGTGCCTGAAAACTACTATTTAATGATAGGAATACAATTGTCTTCAACATGCTTCTACTTTAGCAGCAGCAGCACTAAGCAAGCCTCACCCTTTGGCACTCCTGACCTTGACCCAGGAAAACAACAAAGCCAACCTCTGAGGAACTCATCTGAATGCCCAATAATTACATTAGATCACATAAGAAATAAGAGCCAACATGCCCTGAGCAGACACACAGCTGTAGCCAGACCACCTATCGTGGCACCTGGTGCAGACCTACAGGCCTCCTTCAGCACCGACCATGGAAGGGCTTCACCATCATTCTCCAGGGTAGTCACATTTCAGCAGTAACTGGTCACACAGATGGCCTTGTTTGTTCCTGTCCTAAGCCTGCGAACCAGGGCGACGCTCCTGCAGCAGCATTTGATAAGGAGTATTTGTACCAGGCATGAGTCTGGCAAGGAAGAGGGACCTTGCAGTTACCAAAGGCAGGTGCTGGGAACAGCAGAGAAGGTGACTCGGCCTCCTGGAGGTGGCATTATGTTTGCTGGCAGAGACAGGCTTAGTTCTTATGCCAGTGCCCAGCTGGGTCAGACGCATGGCAGATCACTAAGAATGGTGTCAGTGGCACAGCAGGCACAAAGGAACATGTCTTGCTCAGGTTGCTCAGCAGGGCGGCTGATGGTGCTCCCCACATCCCTGCCCACAGCATGAGGTGGCTTGCTTGGAACCTGCCTGTGAGTATATACGGGGCAGTAAGCCTCCACTCCCACAATCTGAATTATTGTTGCTATTTAGTTGAGGGAGGAGCTGAAATTGCAGATCAGGTGGTGCTTTAAATTGTTTGATGGGAATTGAAATCTCTCTAATAAGCACCATCTGTGTGAAGTTCAACACCAGAGCTCTTGCTGCAGAAAGCCTTTTTCTTGAAAATGTGCTTGCTTTCTACACTGAGCAGAAGGAATGTTATTTAATGCATGTGTTAACCCTAGAGACTGCTGCCTTCAGTGAGTTACAGCCCTGTGAAACTGAACTAGCTCAGAAACGGCACAGTAAGTGTTCATCATCTTTATCCTGTACTGTATGGAATGATTTACACTTTTTTTTTTTCCTTTTCTTTTTTGGGAGGATGCAGACTTAAGGATTGCACTAGACTACATTGGACACTGTTACTCAGATAAGAGTAATGATGATATAATTGATGGATATTTTTGTCTCACAGACAGCTTTTATTTAGCCAAATTTGTACTGGCACTGATTTAGCAAGCCAAAGTACAGCTAGTAAGGTTGGTTGTATAGATTTCCATCTAGCTCTTGGAGCCTATTAAATCATCGAAAGCTGAAGTTCTGTGTGTGAATTTAATGGTCATGGGTAAGAAATACAGCAACGTGGCCTCTACCACTGCCCGTGGTGACCAAGCCATGCTAGGTCAAACCAAGCTGAGCTAGGCATAAATGCCACGGAGATGCAGCTCTGGCACAGCAGTGGTGGGATCCTTCAGGCACAGTGCTTGCCCCTGTGGCCAGACATCCTATGGGGCACTTGTAGAATGCATCTGCAGCTATTTAGGATTTCCAAAAGGAAACCAAGGTTGCAAAGCCTGTGCAGGACTACTCCTATTACCCCTGCTTCTAAGAGCAGCAGAAGAAAAGCTAAGAGTGCCCTCTCTTGGAAGGAAGAAACTCTGCCCACAGCACACATTGCTTTAAAATAGGTCTCCCAGCAAACAGAGCTGAAGAAATGAGCTTGTGTAGGCGATTTATTTTCCAGTCTGTCTGGAGTACAGGTTCATGGTACATTTAATCCAGCCTACGCATGGGCTGCTGCTGGAAGGGTCGCTGCACTGATCCAATGGAAAATTAATCCTTCTCTTTGGCAGTTTAGTTTCACAAGACTTGCAAGGCAATTGCAGGCACCGCAGAGGTGACTTCTGGCGTGCAACGTACACGCGAAGAACATGACTGTACCCCTTGGTGACAGGCGTACAAGTGACAGCATCATAACAAGTGTGACATCCTCCTGTCCTCAGAAGCTCTTGTGCATGTTGCTGTAAAGCATTCCATTTCCCCAATTCTTAGTTATTGGGTTTCTTCATGTCTTGCAAGAAAAGAAATACTTGTGTACATGATGCTGTGAAGAATTTTAAAATAACGCAAATAGGCTGTGTCAGGGCAAATAGGTTTAGGTTCATGTTTGCTTTGTGATCATTATATTGCTGGCAGAGAGAATTCTTCCTTTAGCTTTTTTGTTTCTTATGAGAATGCTTCAGCACTGAGTTATTCCAAATCAGAAACAAAAAAGGCTATTTTCAGTGAATGGCAGTTGTAGAAAAGCCATGGTCTTGCCTAATGTAAGCAATGCCTCTATATACTTTTAAAAATTAATATATTGGCCCCTGGAGCTTGCTAATGCAAGATTATTTTTAATACTTGTTTTATTGGTTTAGAATACAGTGGAGATCTGCCTAAAAAATCTGGCCATTTCATGTTTTGCTGAAGTGAATAATGATGCTGGAATAGACTGGTAAAAAAGTGAGACTCAGAATTATTCTCAAATTCTGGGTGCTAAGCCGACAAACCTAGCTTCCATCGGACATCAGTTGTATGGGTGGGCAAAACAACATGTCTGTGTGCTGAAAACTGAGAACTTTGGGAGCAGAGGGCAATGGACATGCCTCCGAGACACATCTCTGTAAGTAATATGTAACATTACGAGAGCACACAGCAGCCCTCTCCTGAAAGTCAGGCTGCTTTCTCCCCAGTTTCATATCAGAGCAAAACCACGCCAAAAACCCTGCCGAGGAAGTCTTTGTATACCAACAGGGTCTATCCCCATCACAGGATTGGCAGTAGCAAGGGACATGTTTATTGTTACTTGATGATCAGGCTGCCTCCAATGGGAACTTGAAACCAACACATAGAGGCAGGCACTAGGAAATTCCTGGGAGAATCAGTGATCTCTATGTAATTAAACCAAATGTGATTAGGCAATAGTTATTAGAGGTAACAGTGATCCCAAATTCATCTTAGTAAGCACCCTTGTCAGAGTGCTAATTGCATTGGCTTTCTAGTGCTTCCTTTCAGTAGAAACTGGTGCGGATCAATAGGTCACTTCTCCCAGAGGGACAGTGCTCACTGGAAAGCTTAAAATCATTATTTAGCCAGAGATGAGCTCATTGAAATGCCAGTAGCTGGGCCAGCTTGGACAATTTTCACTAGGCTGGTTTAAAAGAAGTCAGAGGAAGGAGACAAGAAGGTATAGGTAGCACATTCAGACTATACAAAGGAATTCTGGAGAGCCCTTCATGGTGACCCTGGTTGCTTCACAGTGTGTGACTCATATTTAGTGTTACGAGGACCCTAGGGGGTAGGAAGGCATGTTACACACAAGTAACAAAAATAACACTTTTTCTTTTTTTTTTTTTTTTTTAACTTTACAAAGAACAAAATGAAGAAACACCTCTTATTCTGGTGTGGGTCGGCCTAAGAGGAGGGAGCAAATAGATGTTGGTGTGACTGCACAAGGACTGTCAGGATAGAAGAATTACATGTTTTTAAAGGACAGGAAGAAAACTTGGTGGAGGGGTGAGCTAAGAAGAGACATGTCAGAGAGTGGTCGACTGGCTTGGGAAAAATGACATTTTCTTAAAAAAAAATCTGCACCAGGATTTGGTCATGGCTGAGTGACCAAAGGCATGTGCACACACAGAGCATTTTATTTCCTAAGATATTAACTGAATCCCTTTCTTTATAGATGTTGTTATTTGTTTTGTGACAAAGGTTTGAGCCCTCTGGAGATGTTTTGGAGAGTATTAGGTAGATTTGCTTCTTGAATGGTCTTTTGGACTTTTATTCTTTGGTGGAGGAGGATTTAGCAAGCAGCTTTTGGGGCAGTAACACTGACTGTAGTCCTGCCTGGAAGTGGAAAGAAGTGTGGGCTGTAGCAAAAGGCAGTTTGGAGGAAGTCCCCTATAGAATTCAATTTCTGAGCCCATGTTTAAGACTTTAGCTGAGGTGATGGCAGCCTTTTATACAATTTCTTTAATAAAGAGTCAGTACAATTACACAAGCATTAGCTCTATAGCTGAACTACATGCAGGCTGCAGGCTACTACATGTGCGCTGCATGTTTCTTAGCCAAGTTTTGTAGACACCAATCTCAGTTAGGTCCCTTTGAAACAGACCTCTTAGATTTTGTGGGGGAAAAAATATTCCTGCACTGCCTTCTGCAAAGAGATGTTGGATATACTGTAGTCTTCTGGTTTCACCTTTCCATGCAAAACAGCAGGTACAACAGGGCACAGGTGTGTATATATTCTCTTACAGGATGCAATTTCCTATTTTGCAAACCTATCAGCTGCTTACTTAGAGAAGGTATTGCCTCAAAGAATTTGAAATGTGCTCAGAGATGATATTTCATCCTCAGTGCTGGGTTACTGAGTATTGAGGTTATTATTCAAAATGTTTTCTCAGAAAACTGTCTTTGGTGAAAGGCTACCATTCTGTTAATATCTATTTTAAACTCATTCAATGACCACGACTCAAACTTATGCTTTCTCACACCAAGAAATACCAAAAAATTACCCAGAGGTTATCAGGAAATTAATAAATACAAACTGAATTACCTCAAGAGTATGGATGCCTCTCTTTCTTACACACTTTCACACAGCACCTCCTTTTAGTCACTGGGAGAAGAAGGATATTTTACTGTATGGACCCTTGGTCTGATGACACCCAGCCATAATTTTAATAATACTGACGCAAATTAGAGGGAAACCCTGGCTCCAGCCATTCTTGAAACACTTTTAGCACTGTTCACCAAGGAGAAGAGTTAGTCCCTGTTGCTGGGGCTGCTTCAGCTCTCCAGTGAATATAACACAATGGGATCTGATTGGAACCTTGTTGATCCACATCCACTGAGCCAGGGGAGCTTTATATCAGTTTATGAATTTATGGTTTGCCCTCTGTTATATTGACTGTAATGTTTCTGCCTTGAAATATCTAATAGGGACACTCTTTATATTGAAAACATAAATATAGAGAGAGTGACTGCTCACCCAAAGTGATGAGAAATGCGTGCACAAGGAACTTTTAGTGATAATTTATAATATAATTTCAAGAAAAAGAGGGAGAATTATTTATGTAGTATAAATGCCTTCTCTCCAAGACCGTATTGCTCTGCAGTAAATATTTTAACACAGATTTCTCTAAAGAGGATTCTTGGCTTTTTGCTGGAGAAATGCCTTTTTTCATTTTGTAAAATGAAATTTTCTATTTACGGTTGGCTTTCTTTCTTGTTTCAGAAAATTCTCCCTCTAAGCATTGCTCTGATTCAGTACAAGCTCTCAGTAACATTGCTGGTTTTCAGTGGCAGGTTTCTGTCATATTACTGTGGATGCTTTTTCATCTAGGAAAGGTGTATTTTACCATATGCATAAGCAATGCAGACAAACAAAGCAACACAAAATGAAATAACTAGCAGTGGCTAAAATGAAGTCCAAAGGTTGCTATTTGCATCTTCTCAAGGTATCCTCATGTCACAGCTATAAACACATTCAACTGTGTAAATGACCCAAAACGTATTTTTAGCAATATAAACTGTTTTATAAACCAACTCCTATTTGCTATAAAATTTTCCAATACTACAGTGGACTAGCTAATGAAAACTTAAGAAATTAGGCACATCGAGATTGCTGGTAGAATAACATTAGCTAATTTTACTGAATATGAACATATTCTAACTTCTGTGATGAAGGAGGCTGCTGTTCGCCTTGTTTCATGGTTGAGTTCCTGTGGAAGTGTATGTAGTAGATAAAGAAAGACCTAATGAGTTCAATGAAGAGAAAGGGAAGGTTTTTCATTGAAGCAGCAGGAAGCTCTGAGAATTAGGCTCAAAGCCTGTTGTTGCTGCTGAGCTCTTGTGTTTAAATGAATTAAGATGCACTAGTGCAGACTGTTTAGCACTCGATTCTTTCAACACTGTTATTTTGTACAGGATTTCATGGAAAGAAGGTATTGTCAAACTTGCCAGTGGCAAAGCGGCTGTCACATCTTTTCAATCTTGCAAGGGTAGGATGTATTACACTAAGCAGAACGTCACCGTGGGTTGCCTTTATAGCTGAGAAGAGTTAGCCTCACAATACGCGTCATTCATTTCCTGGATTGCAAGGTTATGTTTCTGTTGCTTGTTGAAGTCAAGGAGGAACTTTGATGGAGTCACAGACAGGGAGTTTCTCCCCCTTGGCCCACACAGGTATTTGCTGCTGGTGTGCAACGTGGCACTTGAGCCCACTCTCCTCCTGCATCAGCTGGGCAGTGCTGGTCCGTGGGAGAGGAAGCAGCACGGAAAAAGGCAGCAGCAGAGCAGAAAAACAGGTTACTGAAAATCTGGCAGCAAACAGAATTCATAGCAAACCACTTCAGCGAGGCCTGCAAAACAAAGAAGCTGACAGAAATCCCACCTTCAGAATCATCAGCGTGTTTAGTATTTAAAAAAAAAAAAAAAAAAAAAAAAAAGAATCAAAGGTTTTCATCTAAAAATTTGTTTAAAAAAATTCACTAATTAACCTTCCATGGCTCAGTATTGCAGCTATCATGGGAAGGGCCTCAGGGGAAATGGTAGTAAAGTCTTTACATATCCCTTTGAGATGTCAGTTGAAGCACAGATTTTATTTTTTTTTTAACTCACTGCTGAATGCAAACCACTTCTATAAATACTTTAAATAGCACTAACTAGGCTACTGAAATGTATATATGTGTATACAACCTGCGTAAAAAGTTATATATCATTTATGTCCCTCTTAAGTCTTTAAAACATGACTAATGGTGCTTTGGCCATCTGTGTTGGACTGAACTTCTATCGATGGGTCTGCAAAGACTTGCATACATTATTAACCCTGTAAAGCGGTTCCACAGAAGCTCAGTGACGCTGTTCCTGGGTAATATAAGCACACAACATTTACGTGAGCAAAGCCATAATGGGTGTAAATTGCAATTTTGGACTATTATTCTTGTTGGCACACACAGGTGCATCCTTCAGCCCTGCTGCAGTTGCTACTCTCATTTGTTTTTTTTCTGGGCATCCTTACATCCCGGGGAGGCAACTTTGTGGCTCACTTGGAGGCCCAAGCTAGAGTGTGCCCCTAGAAGCCTCACCACAGTGGAGTTAGTTGTCATGCAACTGATAAGAGCATCAATCATTTGTGCATTATATAAAAGCTGAGTTCAACGCACTAGCTTATGTTTGTAATACAAAAGGTAAAACTGCAGTAAAATCTGTATTTTTAAGTTACACAGTTCCGTATATATTTCCTCTTTGATGGACATCAATAATACTGTATGGCATAATGTTAATCACTTTATGAAGGCTCAAAGAAATAGAGTTCTAAGTAGGTGGGTCTCTTTTACAGTGAGACTTTGAATAACCAGATAGCTTATGACCCAGTTCTTCAAAGCACGCGTACACTTCGACATTTAGACAGTCTCCTAGCAGATGGATTACTGTCTGACTCCCACTGCTTTTGAAATGTGGGCCTGATTCATTTATGAATACTTTGCTTTACTTTTTCCTCATCAACCTTCTTAGGCTGTTTTAGAAAAGTTTAGTTTTCCATTCAATACTGAGTAATGTCTTCTTAGGAGGTGTTTCTTTCTGCTCTGAACTGATAATTTATGACTTTCTCATAGACTTTGTTGGCAAATACAGTTGGGACTGCTTTAGTGTCACACAACTTTGCTAAAGACCATACCGCTTTGTTGATTTCAAATGCAAATTTTTTAAGACTCTGCCATTATAGAGTCCATGCTAGTTTTGGCCTTTATGATAAAGCCTGCAGTTCTTCATTTTTCGGGCTTCTGCAGTGACCACCATGACAAAGTGACAAAATAATCATAAGCAGGCATCACTGACAATTAAACATTTTTATTTCTTTATTGGTCCAGCTGCAATTTTCACCGGTTTCAGCAGTTTGTCAGTCAAGGAAAATTATGCAAGTAAAAGACTAGATCCATAAGGTTGCTGATGAATAGCCGGAAATATCAGAAACTTTTCTTCAAGCATGATTTGCTGACAGTGTTGGAAGCAAAGTGAAGTTGTCCAAATGGGGTAGGACCTTCTTAGTTTTGTGGTGCAAAAAGGGTTGCAAGACACACACCCACTAAAACACCAAATGGGCTACCATAAAAGGGAATTTTTCTTTAACCTTCTCGTGGGAAGAGGAGACCATCTGTTGATACAGGTGAAAGCTTTTAAGCAGGCATGCACAAACAGACCTCGAAGTTCATTTTATTGACTTTCTGAAAAGTTCTCATTGATGCTTTTGTCTCAACTCCACACAAGGCAACCTTCACATCTTTTACTTCTTTGAGGCAAATAGCTAACGTTTGTTTCCATCATATAAAAGGTTTCCTCATCTTTCAGGGAAACTTTCAGCACCAGAAAGTTCAAAGACAACTTGATTTCACGCTGTATGGCTGAAAGGCATCTCTTTGCCTCTTATAAATCCATGCCACCTCTTCCTTCTGCAGAGCTCTGTGAGACTAGAGAAGCTCCTAGGCTACCGGCACTTTTCCCCATGACATTTGTTTTCCACAATGGTTCTGTTTTGCCCAACTTACAGGCTTGGTCTGGAAGTTAGCAGTGATAATGTATACTCGCTGGATGTCTGAGGATATTTGAGTTCCTGCCCCAAAACTTTCAGGTCTTGAATGAGTTTGTGTAAGTTTTGACCCACTGTTTCAAAACTCTAGAGTTATTTTTTCGGAAAGTTTAGTAGTATACCAAAGATTATGTTGACTTCCCCCTGTGTAACAAGGAGCAGAGTAGAGCAAAGTTCACAGCCCCGTCTTCACTCTTTCCTCTAAGTGATTAAGTATTTTGCTATCAGACATACGCCAGTACAAGAACTGTGTGTTTCTTGCCTCATCAGCTTTCAGAATCCCACATTATCTACATTATCATTTTTCTCCCCATTTTGCCCCTTCTTCCAGTATTTGAAGCAGTAGTTGGACACTCGCTGTCCTCAGAGCTGCCACCCATTCATTTGCAGCACACACCAAAGCACATACTGGGCAGAACTACACATTGCAAAGACAGACCACTCCGAAAGAAAATGATCTCAGGAAAAATCAAATCAGTGCTAATTCTGAAAAAAAAAAATAAAGGTCAAATAGTAGAAGACGAAGCTAGATAAGCTTCTTAAGAGCTTACTTCTTTAATCTATTGAGGACACTTTATCTGGGTATTTACCAATAGCTAGAAACTACATAGCATTTCCTTTTATTTTTTCTAAACTCCCCATCTGTTTATATTTAAAACCAGAGATGGAAAGAAAGAGAAATATTCAAAGACCTGGAAGAACAATTGGTAGGAGACTAGGATGAATTTCTGAAATAGTGGTACACTGCTACTTCAAATTAGTGTTTGATGAAAGCTTAGTCATATTCTGATGACTGTTTCAGCTATGTGATGTAGGTAGATGGATTTAGTTTAATTATTGGAATAAAAAGGGGACATCACTGCAGTCTAATCATTGTTAAAGCAGGTCTGCCTGTTTAGCCTCAGAACTAGCCCTAGGAGACCTCAATACCATAGAAGCTTACAATGTCTGATTGTACCTGAACATGAAAATTTCAGCCTCTACAGCTACCAGAATATAACTCTCTGTGAGCATCAAGATCAATAAATAATCAAGAAAACACAGCCTTTATGCCCACATCTAGAGTGGGAATGGAGGCATCAATCCACTTATTCTTTTTTTTCCCATCTACAATAGCATTTGGCTCAGCAATATTTGAAATGGTGCAAGGAAACACTCCTGATGAGAAGAGCATTCCTCTCTTCCCCATCCCTGGCAACCCTCACCAGCTTGGGCTGCTAAATCTTTACCGCTCATACCAGCAACAGGTCTGGTTGTCTTGTTCCACTTGACACCTCCCCTGCCCCATCACATCTCACAGAGCTTGGTACAACCCTAAAAATCCCCTTCTGCCTTCACTGTCACAGTTCTTAAGCAAGATGTGCCCCAGGCTTTTCATTCTTCTCTCACTCCACTCTCACCCTCTCACCACCTACTTGACCAAAGAACTCCTGGCTGAGATCGAGGAGTTTTTCCTGAACAAAGCTAGGAAAGGGCTGGGCTGTTGGTTTGCTTTTTTTTTTGTTGGGTTTTTTTTTAGGCCCAAATCATCTTATTCACCCACGGGATCTTTTGCCCTCTTCCCACCTTTCTGCCACCTCCTCAAACCACCTGCTGACTCGCTGGTTTGAGATCCCTTCCTGCTCTCTGACCTCAGCCCTGTGTTGATTTGCATTATCATACAGCCCTGACTAGAGCCATATGTTCTTTGGGAGGCCAGATCTGACACAGCTACAAAGAGCATGCACCCCACCGAGGAGGAAGTCCTCATAACCAAAGCCTGTTGCTACCTACATCCTGTCAGTCACCGGAATTTGATACACGGATGATGCCTTCTGCCCTCAGAGCTGCTTTTGTCGAAAGACGATTTTTTCTTCTTTTTTTTTTTTTCCCATGTAAAGCTTATAGATTTACTTACTTAATGAAGCACTCTGCAGCCTGATGACTGTGATTTATTCTTCTTCCCAAGTGGTTAAATTCTACATCAGTTGATTTAATTCTACATCCTTGATTTGTCAAAAAGGAACAGTAATTGAAACAGGAGTCACAGCGGGCTGCTTTAGATCATATTATGCAAGAATCCCCCGCAGTCTTCAGAGGACCGCAGTTTTTCTTTTTTCTGGCTGTATTCTTTTTTCAGTGCCTGGCAAAATTGCTTATTTTTCCTGAAATTTTCAGCAAAAATAACTCAGCAGTTTGGAACAGGAATGTTGTGGTCGAAGGTAAAGAGAAGGATGGAAGGCATACTGTAAGTAAAATCATCTCATGCTCATTGCAGTCCTGAAAAATGAAGTAATTAGCCACCGAACTAGGCTTTCTTCAGCAACTGAGCTTTTAGATATCACAAGATAAATTGATTCTGAGTGAACAGATACTTTTGCTGTGTTAGTAAGCTGTGCACATGAGAAATCACCCACTGCACCAGACTGGATGCAACACTCACTGGACTGTGAAGTCTGGCCAGATACTATCAGGACATGGAAGGCTGTTAGGAAACCTTTGTCCTTTTCAAGGCAAAGAGATTCTCCCAGCATTTCAGCCAAGTAGGTGCTGATTCAGAGATGTCCCTCATGACCATCACTGTGAAAAATCTAAAATAGATCTTCTATCACACATTGCTGCCGAGGGGACTCTCCGAGCACAAGCTTTTTCTTCAGACCAAGTTAAGAGAGGTATCACTCACTGCGCATTAGAGCCTGGACACCTCAGGGTGCTTTCAGATGGGCTGAATCCAGTGTGAGATGAATTGGACTATCAGAAAACTACTTTTGTTCGGGTATCGTTGCTTCACAGAAGTAGAGCCCTGGTTATGTTCATGATCAAATACTTGAAGATTCACATTATACAAGTTCAGTATTTCGTAGATGTCTAACGTAGGAAGTACCAATGTGGGTCAACATGCAACATCTGACAATTAATGGATGCTTTCAATTCAGATAATGCTGTGAGGAATTCAAGGTGACTTTTTAACTGGATTTCTATATTGCTGGATTCCACTTGGTCTTCAAATGAATGCTTCAGAGAAGGAAAGAAGGACAAAGGGGGCATTTCCTCAGCTTTTCAAACTGCATCTAGAATCATAGAATGGCTTGGGTTGGAAGGGACCTTAAAGATCATCTAGTTCCAACCTCACTGACATGGGAAGGGACACCTTTCACTAGACCAGATTGTTCAGAGACCCATCCAACCTGACCTTGAAGGCTTCCGGGGATGGGATACCTATCCCTGGAAGTGCAGCTACAACCCTCAAGAAGCAGCTACACTAACAGTAGCCTCAGCCCTTTGTGATCTAATAAGTATGTCAGTGCTGCCCTGAAATGATTTTGTTGTAAAGCCCTATCTCATGTATTTGTAGGCCTCCAAAAAAACATTCCCTGGTGCTTTTCTAATCTGCAGACTTGTAGCTCCCTATGCCTTGGTTCTTGTATGTGGGAGACTTAGTATCCCAAGATTTTATATCCTCAGCTCTGCAAGCACCTAAGATAATATTCATGTCTCTCCTAGTTGTCCTTGGCTCCAGATACACCAAATAATTCCCTCAATGTTCTAATATTCCCAGTAATATTCATTATAAGAAATTTTATATGGCTGAAAAGCTCAAATGCTACAGCAAATGGCAGTGCGGGGACATGAGAATTTAGAAAAAATGAGAATTACTGCATAGGTATATTTGCACCTTGCAGAAACCAAGATTTGGATCTATGTTAATATGTCTGCCCAGCACATGATATCTTAGCTAACATTAATACCATGTGCTCAAATGGTAGTAATGGCACCAAAAAGGGCATTTTCCTTCCCTATGACAAGGTGCTCCTAAGAAATCCCTGTGAAATTACATGGTTTTGACCAAAGCTATTACAGATTATATCTAAGTGATATATCTGAGCTTTGGCAAGATTTGCATCCAAACTCAGATCATCTTTAGGTTACAAAGGTTAGGTTTATCATCTTTAACCTCATCATGACGTTAGAAAATGCTCAGAACAAAAGAAGACTGAACTACAAAATGTGCTGTGATCAGACAGCTCTTATTAGCCTGAACATGACATTGCCATTCAATTTGTTAGAAAACATTAGGCATTAGAAAACATCCACTTGAATACTGGGCATATGAAAGAGAACAAAAAAGTAGGCAAACAGAACATACCTGACAATTCTGTTAAAATGTAAATCTTAAGTTTTGCTTCTCCTGAACTTAACTGAACCCTTGGCTTGAAGACAGATGCAATGAATCTGTATTCCCTAGTGACCTATAGAACCAGTAAGTCAATTCTGTCTGGGCTTGAACACAAAATCTATTCCCAGACGATTTGTCTGTGATTCTTTTGCATCCTGCGGTGCTTGGCAAGAATCCTGACAAACAAGGTTAAACTCAAAAGGGACTGAAAACACCTGAGGCATTGGTTTTCTAAGCCTTGACCAATTGGAAAATGGGGAAGTATTTCTTTTTTAAGGGAGGGAAAAAAGAACAAAGAGAGGTCATTTAAGCAATGCAAACTCAACACAAACACCAAGAGTAAAAAAAACCCACAACATTGACAAACCAAGAGGCAGCAGACAGAAAGTATCACTTCACCAATATTGTTAGTGGACCCAAAATAGCACAAGAATGAATTTCCACTGAACACAAAGTAAAATCTAGAGATGGTAGAGACTGGAACCAGCTTTAGCAGATCTTAACTATCATAAAGTAAATGTATCTTTTATTTAGAAGAGGAGCCACATATATGCTTTTCAATGAAAGCATACTGTTGGTATGCTGAAGCTCTAATAAAACTCAAAATACCTACCTATAAAAACTGAGGCAATCCAACAGAACTTGTAACAAAGAGAAAAGCAAGCCAGGATGTCTTTTTGAAACATGCTATAATTCAAAGTTAAGTCCCCTGCTAGCTGCAGAAATTGCTGTGTGGTGCTCTTTGGTCTGCATTACTTAGAAAGACTAATGTACAGTGGTCTATTTTAACCACAGAAATTTGAATGTTAGAGATGAATTGATATACTTAGAAGCAAAGAAAGAAGTAATGAAAAAAAAATTCATACTACGTAGATTAAAATTATGTCTTCCCAATTCTTTCTCACAATGCTTTTACTGTCAGTGAAATCAGGAAAGCAGCTATTTATGTAAGGTATTTCTTTATTTTTCAGCCAATCTTATACAGTTATTAAGAATCTTCTATGCTGATTTCAAGATAAAAATACTGTTAAATCTTAGGCACATGAGCTACAAAAATGCTGCACAGCTTGGAAAGCCCAAACCAGTTTTTAACTTGCTTTGCTTTTCCTTGAGAGAATTGTTTATTTAAATCTCAGCTAAAAGATTCTACAAGATACAGGCAAGTTTTAATCACTGCTGATGGTGATTGAGCTGGGCTGGGAATCATGCCCCCATGCCACATTGAGTTTTTCCATATTTGAAAATTCTTGATGTTCTCTTTTTACAAACCTTTCCTCCCTTCTCTGTAGCACTCCCGTAACATAAGATGTTAGATAAATAGGTATGCTTACACTGTTTTAGAGCACAGACTTAGAGTAGACATCACTTCAGTAGCTCCTGAGATGAGGAGGATAAGCAGATCACGTTCTCTGGACAACATGCTGCTTGGTATTGACTGAATCGCCGCCTGTCTTCAAAGTAAATGTGAGCTTAACCAGTTGTAGCACAAGCTACTTCATTGTCTGGAGGTGCAATAATAAGCATACTGGACACAAAAAACAGAGATCACATCATTGCATATTAACTTGTCTCTGTTGAGGTGCTTGAAGCTATAGACTAAAAGGCTTTTTCTTAAATTTTAGTCTTAATCATTAATGATGGAGGACTTGCTTGTAATTCAGTAAGAAGAATATTTAAAGTAAGCATTATGATAAATTCTTCCCTTTGTAGAGAAATAATATGTCCTATATATATTAAGTGTTTGCCTGTTTTATTGTTGATGGTCAGTAAGATCTGGGGCATTATTAGCAGAAGAGCTAACTAACTCTGCTTTAGCTAATTAGGATACCACATCTTCGTTCTTGACAGGAGCAAAGTTTTGCTGTTATTTCCTCTAAGCAAAAACCCCTGCTGTTTAACTCCACATAGGTACAAGATAAATGGCTGCCATGAATAACTCTTCAAAAGCCTCAGGCTTTACAAGGCAAAGATGCTGACCTTATGGCTGCTTCTGCCTCTTCTCAAAAATCAAGTGCACACATTTAAGACCTATAGGTCACTGTCCCTCAGGGTCTAGCTCCATTTCATCCCCAAGCATACACCACATGGGATTCATGGGTCTCTGTAAACCAGAGTAGACATACATCAGATACTTCAGGCATTCTGCTTGCCTCAGTTACATGCAGAAAAATCACATTTTTTCTTCCTTTACCAGTAACAGCAGGATTCTGCTTAAGAACAGAGATTTAACAAATCCCACCTGCTGAGGACTGTTACCTCCCTCACCCAACTCTTATTGCCACTCCTCGAAAGTGCAGGTACTTCCCTACCTCTGCTCAGAAAGCTAAGTGCATTTGTAGTCACTGGTGGTCAAAGATAATGACTCCAGAATAACATCAGGAGATTAATGTGGAATAAAGCTAGAACTAATTCAAATTTAATTCCCATTGCTTCTGAAACTTTCTCAGAAAACATACATTGCTCAGAACAGCTTCTTCCTTCCCTCCTACTCCATGCCTTTTCTAAACAGAATACCATAGCAGATGTCAGCTTTCTGCTAAAGAGTGGAAACCTCATTGTAACAGATCTCTTGCTGCCAGTTATCAAGATTCAGCATGCAGGGGCTACAGTATGTTGGTCAGTGAGTGGGAAAGGGAAAATTTCTGCCCCAGACCAATGGGGCAGCTTCATTTGTATCCCAGAACCCCTTGTTTTGCTGGGGTTGTCCACCTGCATTCCCTACGTGAAAGGATGCATGGAGCCCAGGCTTATCCCCACAACTCATGTTTGATGCAGAGACCCCAAGGCCCATGTCCTTGGAGCAGTGGCACCACAGAAGAGGGGTTCAAAAAGATGTGGATGTTGCAATTGGGAGAGTGTTTGGGGGAAGGAAACTCCAGCATCACACTGTAAGGCTCCTGGCTGCAGTGTCCCCAGGTGGGGTGAGAGGAGCTCTGTCCTTTTTGTTGCTCCATGAGCTCAGCCCTGAGGATCAGTCCAGTCTGGGTGAGACTGCAGTGCCTGGGAGGATCTAGGTGGGATGCTGTGTTTGCACAGACACTTGTCCTCTGCACTGCACTCAAGGCACCCCTAAGTTGGCCAACAGAGGGCTGTGTTGGTCACAGCAGCCAAAGCTTTGCATCAACTGTGGTAGCAATCCATAAAGCCTCTCCCCTTCAAGGCTGTCAGCAGCTTTCAGAGCCACCGCATGGTGTACAATTATCCCGCAGCTAAGCAGGGAGACCACTACATTCATTTTGCAGTTCACAGGTAACTCTTGTATTGCATCTCACATCTAGGGCCCCACGACCGGCATTTAAAACCCCCGAGCTTTTCTGATAAATGCATCATCTGTGGCAGCTAGCAAACAATGCCCTTGTCTGCTGCTGTGTTAGAGACCTGATTAAAACTAGCACTGGCATATTCTTTACATACAAACCCTTTATTTGGGTGAGGTGTTACAGATGGAGCAGCATTGAGGTGACAGTATGAAGTCAAGTTTTAGATTCCCAGCTTCCCAAGAGGATTAGGGTCATAGCTCTTCAGCAGTCACCATTCCTAGACCACATGGTTGGAGAGCACAAATGAGTAAATGACAGCTTTGGAAATCTTTACAGTCTTTGCCCAGGTTACAGGCTTTTGAGGGAAGTGGTCATGGCACCAAGGCTGCTAGAGTTCAAGAAGCATATGGGCAATGCTCTCAGGTTGTTATGGCTTTGTTTGTCCTTGGAGCTACGCTTGAATTTTCCCTTCCCCCTGCCCACTGTGTTGGGGAGCTGGGGACTGGGCAAGGTGACTGTGTCCAGGCAACTAAGTGGCACAGAAGAAAAGAGCTGGTAAGGGTGCATTCCCATGTTAATTGCCTCACCTCCTCATCTCCGGGGAATGGGGGATGAATCTGGGTGTTGGGCCGAAGCCAGGACAGGTTTGGAGCTGTCGTTGGGACTGTCGCTCATGGCCGGGCTGCAGCTTGGATTTTTCGCTTGGATTTCCATTGGAGAGGAATGGGAGCTACACCACTGTGCATCTCAGCCAGCAGGAAAGAGTGAGTTCTCCACTGTTAGGAACCGTGTCTTCCCTTTCCCTCCTCTCTCCGTTTTTGGTGAGGGGAGGGAGGACGTTCATTGTCCGGCTCTTCTCCAGCACGTCTGGGGAGACCCCACGTGGCGACT
>JAWMRA010000078.1:52008285-52022479 GCA_035584735.1 Pseudotriccus pelzelni | reverse complement strand
AGACCTTACAGGACCTGGGTAACCCCAGCCTTATCCCAGGAGGGAGGTAGGCCCAGCCCTGAGGTCGACACAGAAGAAAGAGAGAGAGAGAGAAAACAGTTCCAGCTGCAACGGATCGGGAGTTGTAGTTCCCAGAGATAACAGAGAGGACCATGGGAACAACAGAAATTGCTGCCTGTGGAGACAACTCTTCTTGGTGATGGATTTTAAAATCTGGTCAAGTAAACACGTCAGGAACAGCCCTGATCTCTTGCAGCCAGAGGGCAGGGAAGAAATTTGTTAGTCATCTGTCTTGGCCCTGTGTTGATGATTCTGAAGTCTGATGAGTGCCCACAGTGACAGGCAGTGGATGATACAGCCTGTGCTAAAGAATCTTTTACCATTTCACTACTATCATTATCAAGGTTGTACTCTCTTGAGCAACACTTTCTGCATCTGCATTTTCAGTGTCAGGGAAGAGATAAGCTACCTGCCTCATTTAAAGTCAGCGGGATCTTTCCCCATTTCCTTTAGTAGGAGTAGGACAGCACTTCACTAGTCCTTGATGGTTTTATCGTTGTCTCATTTTCCTTACATTCCCTTATTTCTCGTCTCCCTTCTTGTACTGTTGCAGTTCGTTCTTACCCCACAGAAGTTATGTTGCTTGAAGATACTGGTGTTTAGTTTCCCACAAAAGCATTATCCTACTCTGCCCTGATGCAGTGAAAAACACTGAAGACAGAACCCAAACCTGCAGACTTGTGAGTACATTTTGAAGATCGCAAAACCCTATAATCAAACCCTGAAGAAACAGAACTGAGATCATTCAGTGCATCACAGCACCATGCCCGTTACTTCTAGCAATTCCTAGGCCTGAGTCTTTCACCTATCCTAACCCGAAGGTAGTGACTAGGGCTGCTTTTTAAGCCCCACTGACATTGAGTTATTCAAAGGATATCAGAAGAAATAAGAAAATAAGATGTCTAGCTTGCAACAGCTTCCTTAGGCAAAGGGAATTCCCTTGTCCAACACTTGTTTTGTTGTTCATTTTTATAGATACTGATCAGCCACAAGTATTCTAACTGTACCCGTCTTTCACCTCTGTTCCTTATGCTTCAGGAGGATTACATTTGTCTTCTGCTAACTGAACATTTCTTTTCCCGGCTTACGAACCTAGTCAAAGTTGGAAATAATTCCCTTGAGAATCCAACAGTAGGCCAATTATTAAAAGGGGTACATTTTAATAACAGTGAGCTGTCTCCATTTGCATCATAGACAGTAAAGACCTCTAAGAACATTTACAAGCACCTTTGTATGACTTCATTATTTGTTGTATTTCTCAGGATGTGCCAATCAAAAACTACTGGCAATAAGGGGATAAGAAACATATATGTTGTTATAATCAAACATTTATGCTAATAAATTTATTAGCAGCAGAAGTGTAACAGACTTTATGACGCTGCTTTTGCTGCTACAACACCAAAGATAAGAACAGAAAAGAAGAAGCAAATGTATTAGATGGGGTTATTATTAAAACATATATTTTGTGGTTGAGTAGCAAATTCTTAGATTCACAGAAATCTCTGAGATCTTAAATAGCAACATTACGCAATAATAGAGATAAGTTATTTACAGCAGCCAGAGAAATTTGTTGCTACTGAAAAGCAATATAACTCACACTAGTCTGTGCGAGTGAAGTCTTATACAGACCAGTTAGTTCTTACACTGCGTTTACACTCCTCCTGAAGCTGAATTTAACACAGGACTGAATTTAGTCCAAAGCCTGTAATTCTTCTGCAATTAAAATTCAAACCTGATCCTGCAGATTTTGTTTCATAATATCATGTTCATAGAAGCCCCCTCCCTGCTTTTCCCCTCGTCCCTCCCCCCCCCATTTATTAGGCCTAAACAGCTTTAAATAATTTAGTTGCAGAATATAATATTAGACAATGGTGGAGATAAAAAGAAATTAGGTAATACAGCTAAAGGGAGGTAAGAGGGAATTAGGAAGTCCTTCGTTATAGTCTGTTATAGGCCTGTGACAATAATTAAGCAGAAAAAAGCTTTCTGCAGAGCACAAAGGATGCAGCATAGACAGAGAGCAGTCTGAAGAGGAGATGACCAGAGAAAAAGCAAAAGCCATTATGAAAGACCTTACTTAGGTTCAATAAAAGTATGATCCCAGCAGGTATAAACTGCCCCGTCTCCACTGACCTCCTGTACTAATTAACACCAGATGAGAAATTGCCGTACCTTGTTCTTCCACAGGTAAATACTAAAGAGAGCAGCGCACAGCCTTTTTCTTCATTATGTATCGCATTAGCAGGGTCTGTTCCTGAAGCTCTCACTTCTCTCAATTAATTTCAGCTGGATCTCTATGTTCAGAAATGAATTTAGACTAATGCCAGCCTGCTACATTGTTTTCCCAGAATTTACAAAGCACTTTACCATGAGCGCTGAGGTCATATACTCATCATTCTGGCTCCACGGAACAAGACATGGACAGGGCAGTTGCTTGCATATATCTGGAGCCATTGTGCATGAAAATAAATGAGCACCATTATACTGTAATAAGGATGAGCACAACTGCTGAAGGAACCATAAAACATGCCACAATCGGAGCTTGGGTTGCTCACACTCATTTCGCAAGCTGCATCATGTTTCATCATGATGTAGCTCTCATACAGCATAGTGTGCAGGGCAAGCTGTGTGTCAGCCCTGGGAGCGCTGACTCTGTGATCTACAATGTTCTTTCCCACCTTGTTAGTGGGATAGTTTACTATGCGTACTGGGAATCAAGCAGTGAAATACATGGGAAAGCACAGCATCATTAATGGTTTACATTTGGATTGCACTTATTTAGTTGTGGACCAAAATGTAACAGATATTTTATTCTACTATTAAAAGAATTGGCACCAGTCTCGTCAGGAGCACAGTATCAGATACTGCAGGATGTAAAGAGGATTGGAGGAAAGAAAAGGACTGAAGAAGTAAAAGAGAGGGGTTTATGATTTCCTCTTATGTAAAGAATGAATAGCCCATTGATCTGTTAAGCAAAAACTTTCATGATGCACATGAAGAAACTGATCTCTAAGAAGGAATCAGGCCTTGGTTAGACATTAGTTGGATTTCACCCACATCTCAGAAAGGAAAAGGACAGCTTTCAGCCAGATCAGCTTGCTGCAGGGCTGCATGTTTGCCAATGCTGCAGAAGGCAGGTTACAGGAGTGCATAGCTGGAGTGGGAAGAAAGGATGAGGGCTCACTGCTTTCAATAGCATTTAGATATTTTCTGGATGAAAGCACACGTGCAATCATGATTTCAGTAGGCGAAGCCTCCTGCTTCATACTGCTACAGATGAGAGATGTGAATTTATTATTGCTTAAAACTTATGTTAAAGGTTGACACCTCCCTCAGCCCAATTTTTTTCCTCCTCCTTTATCCATGATTCCCCAGGCTGTGGGAGCTCCATATGCATCAAGGGTAAAAGAGTAAAAGGAAAAAACACTCACTGAAAAAGAGCCTGAAAGCCTTTTGAACTCTATCCCACCTTCTAAAAACAAAAGGCTGCCATGTATGCTTGAAACTAAACGTACTACATTGCAACAAATCGTAAGAACAGTGAGCGTGGAGAGAAGTGCTCCAGAAATAAATGTTTAACAGGGTGTTAAACACATCAGTGTAGAGATAACCAAACAGTGCAATGAGGCAAAAGGGAAGACATGCCAAACCACCACCCTGCAACCCCCCACTCCAGAAGAGGGAAGAATCTGCTATTGCAAAGTGCCAGAGAGCACTTTCACTGCTTAACTGTAGGCCTTGAGCAAGTATCAGTCGGTATGATCCTGTTTTATTATTCCCACCATTTCAATTCAAGGAGAGTAGAAAGTGTAAGAAAACAGAAGCCATGCACATTTTTATTAAAGGCTTAATTCTGATCTTCATTATGGGGATACAGTTACTTGCACTGATGCAGTGGGTCTTTAGTCAGGGGAAGAAATCATTCAAGATGAAAATGTTCTCTGTATAGCAAAATGTCTGACAAGATGTTTTACAAAAGGTTCTGTGTTTACCCTTTCAGGCACTGCAACACAGCACAAAAGACTACCCCATTAAAGAATAAATGATGCATAAAGTAATTTTTAAAATTACAACAGAAGAGGATATTTTATAGATGACCCTGTAATTTTTAAGCGACTGGTTATTTTCACTTCCAGAGCAAGGTACTTCTAGTCGGACAAGTTGTTTGGAATTTCTGCTTTGTCATCAGCACAATTTATAAAAATAAATAAAATGAAGAAAGTATCAACTAAAATAAACTGTGACAAGATGGTGGGGCATGTCCTATTTATTCACATGTATATTGCTATGGACAACCATAAACTGAAGCAAATGACAGGACACGCATCACCTATATTTAATCTTACACACTGAATAGGTATTTTGATAGCAATAAAATTAGTGCATAAAACTAAAGATCAATAAATCTGCACAGAGTCCAGTTATTGAATTAATAGTTTATGGTCTGTCTGACAATTACTGGCAAAGAGCAATGGCACAGTCGGGAGTAAATATTCAATAGGACAACAAGGTCTCCTGTATCTCTATTTTTACACAGTGTTTAGTGTAACACAGTGTGCAGGGTTTAGCTGGATTGTAGGCTTTCTGCTGGCTGTCTCTACACAAATGTGTTTCTGTATGCATACTGAAACATATCAGTTCCTGAAGGCTATGACAATATCGACAGCATCTACCATTTGTTTGTGAATAGGAAAGATTTATCCTTGATGATTGTACAGTGCCCCTTCATCCGGACCTCTTCTAGGTTTAGGTAGCGGTGTCAGGAACCGATGGGCTAAATTTTTGTTGACACACTGCCTTGTCATTCAGCACACTTCCCCCTCCCGGGACTGGACCGGGACACAAGCGGTCGATCCACACGTAACCTAGGCGCTGCTCTTCACCTGGCAGGATACGATATCCCCGTTCAGCCTCTACGGCCGGTCCCTGAGGGCCTTTCCCACCCACCGCCACCGGGTCCCTCCAGGGCTGCGAGTTTGTTTGGCGTCTTCTTTATTTTTCTTTTCTTTTTTTTTTTTTTTTTTTACTAATACGTTTTCGCTTGTGGCCAGCTGGCTCACCGCCGGCAGAGCGCTACCTCAGGCGGGCCAACGCTACAGCCCGGGGGCGGGCCGAGGGAAGGAGACCACCTCCCTTCTCCCCGCCCGGCGGCAGCCGAGGGCCGGCTCCCTGCCTCCCGCCGGGGCTGGCCGGATGAGCGGGGCCCGCTGGCGGCCGCGGATGAGCCGGGCGAAGGAGCTGGCGGCGTACTGCCTGCTCCTGGGGCTGTCCGTGCCCCTCCTGCTGCTGCTGCCGCTCTTCTGAGATGCGCCGGGCGGCGGCTCGCCCCCGCCGCGGGGGGACGGGCGAGAGCGGCCGGCGGCAGCCCTGCTCCGCCGCCCGGCGGGCGGCCGGCGGCAGCAGCGGCGGCAGCCCGAGGCACTGACGCCCCGGCGGGGGAGGATGAGGCGCTGGGGCGAGCTCTGCGGCGGTGCCACCCAGCCTGCGCGGGCGGGCGGGCTGCCTCTCCCCGCGGGGGGGTCCGGCCGCGGCCCCGGCGGCCGCGCTCTGCCCCTCTACAGGCTGTGATGCCGCTCCCCGGCCCTGGCTGACGAGAACGCCGAGCAGAGCCGCGGCATCGCAGCTTCCCCCCTTTTCGCTTCCCAAGTTGGGCTTCGGTTGGCTCGGGGCCGGGGCCGGCGGCGCCTCTGCCCCGGGGCGGCCCCAATGGGCCCGCGGCCGCGGGCACTGCCGCCCTCCCTGCGCCAGCGCCGGACCCCGCCGGGCGGCGGCCGCAGCCGGGGGCAGCTGTAGCCGGGGGCGGCCGCGGCGCCCGCGTTGCTGCAAAGCCGGCGCTCCGCAGAGCGGAGTGTGTCCCAGCCGGCTCGCCGTGCGGGGAGGCGGGCCGGGGGCCGGCTGAGATGGGAGAGGGCATGTCCAAGAGATTGAAGCTGCAGCTGGGTGGCGAGGCGGAGATGGAGGAGCGGGCTTTCGCCAACCCCTACCCCGACTACCAGCCCCACGGAGCCGCGGCAGCCCCCAGCGCGGCGGACGCTCACCGGGACTGGGCGCTGCAGCCGCCGGCGGAGGAGGAGTCCCTCCCGTTCGGCGCCGACGGCAAGGTGAGTCCCGGCCGGCGGGCAGTCGGCGCGTCCCGGCTCCGGCCCGCCGCGCTCGGCCTGGCCCGCGGGGCTCTCCCTCCCGGCGGAGCGGCGGCCCCGGGCCCGGGCGGCCATGGGCGCTGCCCCGGGGGCTGCCCGCGGCCTCCTCCGCCGCCCCTGCCCGCCCGCCGAGCGCCAGGCGGGCCCGCAAGAACGGGCGGCGGCTCCGGGGGCGCCCGAGGGGAGGGATCGGAGGGAAGGAGCGGAAGCTCAGCCCGGCCGCACGGCTCGGAGCCGGCGGGAGCGACTGTTGTTCGAGGTGTTTGTTTTTGCCCCGGAACGGGAGTGAACGCGGTGCCCAGTCTCTAGATCTGTTGGGCTGTGTAGCAGAATAGCTATAGGTGCGCTTACCGCCGTGGTTCTGTCGCACAGAGCAAGTCGCCAGCACAAGCAGCCCGAGTTCCACCAACGAAGTGCATAGGGAAGGGAAAAGATGAGCGCTCATCTAGAAAAGGGGAGTTTCTTCTCAGGTGCCAGTGACACTCAGGCGTTGGGTGATGCTGGACTGTCGTCTGCCAGGCACGTGTTTACTGACATACACGCGTTTATAGCTTCAGGTACACCGTGATAGGCATCTGGCAGTCGGTTCATGCCTGCAGGTCTGTCTAGGGGCACTGGTCACCCAGTGTTTGCGGTCCTCCAGCTCTGCTTATCTTCTTGACACCATATGCTGCTGCCTGGGGAACTATGAGTGCCATAGGTTTTAAGTACAGAAACTGCCAGCCGGCTGGCTTAAGCTGCAGAAGGAATACCAGAATATAGACCTGCTGTCCTTTTAGGCCCTGAGCAGCCTCATCCTTCAGTACTGTGTTGCTTTGTCATCTTTTGCATGTAAAACACTGCATGGTGACATTGCTAGAAGCACAAATGCGCCAGGGGTGGGAAGTTAACTTCCTAACTTGCTTTGACTGTATGCTGGGGTGAATAAAGGAGAGACATTAATATCAGCTCTGTATTTTTCAGCTTGCGGAAATAAGGAATTAACTTGACTTACTGATAGGGTGGTAAGTCGTGGTGCTGGTAAGAGGGGCTTTAAGCATCGTAAGTATCAGCAGAACAGCATCAGCTCACCGTCTGTCCAATGCAACGAAAGCTTTCACTAAATTGTTCTATCAGAGGTTTATGAAGTTGTATGTGGCTAAGCAGAGTGCACAAAAGTGCAAAAAAACTTTAGGGGTTCAGTGTCTTACTGCTGCAGCTAATTGCAGCTGTCAAAAACAGAGCATTTGAGAAGGTTTAAAAAGGAAGAGTAAGTTCAGAAGTGAAACCTGCTTTGTTTTTTACAAAATTCCCTGGTAGTATACTCAGTGTTGGTAAACCTATTTTTTTGTGGAAGAGAATTGTGATTTTTTTGGTTTTTTGTATCTGGCTTAGTATATAAAAATCATCCAAGTAAGATGAGTTTAGGTGTGAAGGCAGAGAGGAGACAGCAGAACAGCTATAGGTATATATTGTTGTTAAATTGGTAAGAAACATGCCCAGAGCTTTCTTCTAAGGCCCTCTGTAGTCCAGTCATCCTTCTTAAGTACCTGCTTTAGATCCCACACTTCATGTCCATATTTTAAAAGAGAAAATAAGTCTTCATTTACTGCTGATTTGGGTTGACTACAGCTTTCTAAAGTGAGATACTTAGAAGAATAGTGAGATATCAGAAGGTGAACATCCTTAAAAATTATTCTTTAGGGCATACTAGCTGTATTGCAGAATAGCCAGCTCTGATTTACTTCAGATTTGAATCTTGAATGAATCCAAGTTCAGAGACATTGTTCTGTAGCAGAGCTGGAATTAGTTGGTCAAGAATTTCTAGCCCTATGTTCACATTAGAGATGCCTGTTCTGCTCTGCTGTGGGTGAGTATGCTGTTTTACAGTGGGTGCAGATGTTTTTTCCCGGCATCAATGGTGGATGACATTCCTGTGATATACCATGTGGCAGTCAGCAGCTATTTATGCAGGTGTGTTCAGAAGACATGTTAGATCACCTGAGTAACTGTGTATTTGATAAAAGATGGTGTCTGGGCCTTGTTACATTCAGAAGAATGAAACTTCTCTGGAAAAAAAAATCTTCTGTGCTGTCTTAAGGCCAGCACATGTAACTACAGCAACTTTCAGTGGTCATTGACTTCTTTCAACTCTGTGCATCTCATAGGAGAAGAGCCGTGAGTGTACATTTTCTTTTGGTTTTGCATCTAAAAATCTAAGGAATCGTCTTACATATTTCTGGGCTAGAATATAGCTGTAAGTATATTTACGTGTATTTATATTCTTTGCAGCATTTGTGTTGTTGTTTATGATTTTTGATTTGTGGTTCAGTGTTTTATTTTTGAATTTAATAGGCTGGCTCCTGTTTCATCAGAGGATTGTCTTTGCCTGCCTAAAGCCCCAGTGAAGACAAAAAGGCTTTATATAGGTTAGGAAATCTGTTCTGTGAACTGCTGTACACAAGAGCACAAGTTTCCTAAAAATGAGAGCAGCTTTCAGAAGTCCTCAGTGAACTGCCTAATTTCTCCCTCCCATCTGCTGCTGAGCTGAGTGGTGAGCGCTGGGTGACTCACGTAATGACAGCCTGAGGTGTGCATGGCTCTGCTGTTGTCATGGAAGGCAATGCATTATTAATCCCTCCATTTGATCTTTATGCTGTCATGATTGCCGTCTAAAATCCATCTGGTTGATAAAAGGACAAGAAGCTCTTCAAGTAATCGTCTGAAATGTGAGACGATTGGGACAAAGTGCTGCATATGAAAGTGTGTGTTTGTGTGCATAAGGTACAGTTCAGGAAGCTTGAAGGTAAGGGAGCAGGAGAAGAGAAAACAAAATCTGAGGCTTCTGATTTGCCGCCTTATAAGTAGTCACAGTAAACACTGCAGTTATCTGCAATGTGGGCTCTGCTCATATAGTTGAAATTCACTGTTTTTATAACTAGATTTCTTCACCATTAAAATATCAGGGACTTGAATAGTCCTGTAACTTGTCTGAGAATGCTGAGGTAGTAATTCAACAGACAGCATTAATTCTAGATTCAGAAGAAAAATAATTTTAAATGTAAATCTTTGTTTAATAAATGATGACTCTTTCAATTAAATATATATCCTGTAGACCTTTTCCTTGTCACGTGGGTTCTGTCATGGTCCCTTAGTCTAAAAAAGTACCTATAGATATAATCTCAAAGTTGTCCAGAAGTTTTCAAAATAGAAATCTAAATGGTCAGGGGAGGCAAAGAAATGAATTGACAGCTATAGACTCAGAACAAAGAATATTCCCTAGTTCTTAGTTCCCTAATGTGATAGAGAGCTACAAAGCTCTAATAAATTTCTTGGGGAGGGTGGAGAGCTTGCAGAAAAGAGATGGGAATGACTTGTTCAAGGACCTTTCTCTGTGAGTGACCAACCAATATCAACCTCAGATTGTCCGCTGTCCTTGGAGCCAGCACAGCTCTGTGACTGCATTCATAGTATAGTCAGGTGTGGTTTGGGATCTTCCTTCACACTGACTATAGGCCAGTGACTTGGGAACTGAGGCAGGTTGATACTAATCTGTTCAGGCAGGGGAAGGTGGGAGCCTGGGCAACCTGATGTGGATTTTGTGTGTGTGCAAAAAAAGCATCCTTGTTTTCAAGAAATTAACACAATCTCAGCCCTCAGTAAAAGGTTGTTTGAATTTGTTGTGGAATCACAGGGCAGCACCAAAATTAAATTCAAGCTTTATGGATACCCAAACCATAGCTTCTTTTTTAGGCCAGTTCTTTCTTGATAATTTTTTTTCTGACTTGCCATAATGTTTTAGAGTATTAGTAAAAGGTGGTGCGTTCCAAAAAATGGGTACAATGTACTTCATAAAGTTTTGCAGGGGGCTCTTGACAGGGAACATATTTTAAAGATAATGGTGCTCCTTGGCAATTAATGATGATACAGAATATTTTCTTAGATTATAATTTGAGTGATTTAATAGGTTTCTCAATCTTCTGTTATTTCTGATAATTCCTTTATGTGGCTTTCAGTCTTCCTTCTCCTTTAAAATATATTTTAAAAATATATTAAAGGCCTGTTGTCATTGCCTTGCTCTTCTCTCTTTGGTATTTTCTTGTAATTTTTATCTCAATGGGCATTTTAGTTGTCTCACAGAGAGCAGCAAATTGCTCCTTTTGCTTAGAAATGCATTAGAAGCACGGTCTCCTTTTTTCTTCCCTGCTTTAAACAATTTTTTTGGTAACTTGAATGGTTTGGCTTTTAATGAATTTTTTTTTCACGCCCTTACCCGCTCTGAGACAGGGTGTGACGACTGCTTTTAAAGCCTATTCCTAAGCTGACATTTTTAGCAGTGCAGTACTTTGCCTACAGCTATTGATTTTTCTCTCTCTCTTTCCCCCTCGTCCCTTTTCTTTTTCCATTATTTTTCCCCTCTCCCACTGTCACATGGATGGTACTAAATGCTGGATCACTGAAAGACAGTGCAGTGTGTTCTGTGGACAGCAGTGTTTCAAGGCATTTATTAAGCATGTGGTTTTGCAGAACTGGCAATTGTTTCTGGAAGGACCTATCTGAGGAGTAGCAGAGAACTGTGTTTGACCGTTTCAAAGGCTGGGTGATGAGGTTTCTTAGATCTGGTATTTTCAGAGAAGAAAAAAAAGCTGCTCTTGGAGCTGTAAGAGTCTTTTGATTTAGGTAAAAATGAAGTAGAACTTGGTTTTTTGTTCAAAAAGACAGGTCACCTCCCAGCAGACCTTGCTAGATTTTGCGTATGGGATCCTACTGCCATCCCTTCTGGTGTGCTTTTCCAGGAGCTCTGTGGAGGTGCACACGAGACTTTGCCCTGCTTCGCTAAACCCATGATCCAATGCAAGGGTGTGAAACCTGGCTCCCTTACAGCCAGTGGCAGAGTTCCCAATGATTTCAGTACAGTCAGGATTTCTTTTTTCAGTAGAACTTTGAGCTGTCCTCTACCCTGGTCTTCCTCGACAGTGTATGTCATGTCCTTTATGCAAGTTTGGTTTTTGAATGAGTTCTTGCTGCAGTGCCAACTTGAGCTGTATTTTCTTCTCTGTGAAATGCACTTTGTACGAAAGGAAACTCAGCACCACGTTATGTATCCTGTTTATAAAGTTTCTACAGCCACCTTTCAACATTCATTTCTTCACGTAATTAGTTTATTGTAGTCCGTGTAAGCATCTGTTATAAGCTGATAGGAGAATCTTATAAGACAAACAGTGACAGTGCTTGGTTGTTAAAGCTTCAGAGCAACCAAGAAAAAAAGAGGCAGTGGTGGAGGGGTAGGTAACTGGGGAAAACTTTGTTGCCACTTAAAACATTTTTACTCTGACATAAGCTTGGCAATAGCTTCGTTTGGGATGACAGATAATTATAATAATCATAAAAATATCCTTTCATCTATGTTTTTCCAAGCACTGTATAAAGACAAGTAAGTTACAATTCCCATCTTAGGGAGGGATACGCATTATATATATGGGACTGAGCTTTGAAAGCAGAACCCAGGCATTGTGGTGTTCTAGTACTCCCCTCCTGCCTCTAAGTAATTTAATCTGGTGTTTAATATAAAATATGCTGATTTGGTAGCAGCAGGTGTATTGTCAGAACAAAAAGATAACCAGCCTGCTTGTGATGTGCAGTAGGTAAATAAGTGGGGAGTCTGAAGCCTGAGTTCACTCTTGTCAGATAAGCTGAGCACTCAATGCATCCGCATGAATATCCTCATGCTGTTTCACCATATGCCTTAGCATTGGCATAGCTGTCTTTTGAAGGAGAGAAGCCCTGCCCTTGGGAAAGGTTTTGCTTTGTTTTGAGACTTCACTGAACTAGTCCAAAGTGTGGGTGTGCTGTGTGTGTGGTACTGTTTCCTAACAAAACGGTGCTTCACGCCATATTAAGACTAAAGAGTAAAAGACATCAGATGCCTACTGTGGTTGGTTGCTATTTCCAGGGTTACTGGAGAAGGTTAAAAGGGTCTCTACCTTGTTTCTTGGATGGTATGTGTGCAGTGTGAGATATAACGGCAGAGTTTCCTTCTCCCTTCCTATCTTACCACCACAAAATGGATTTGAACCATTGACCCTGGAGACTTCTGATGTGTCAGAAAATTCCTGTTTTCCTTCTGGTTTCTGAATCTGTTGGATGGTTGTTTGAAATCACTGATTTTTATTTGAAGTTCTGCTCTTAATAGATGTACAAAATGTGGTACATTCTGAGTAATCAATTGTATGGTGGCATCCAGGACCTCTCATTTATTTGAACCCCTCACTTTTGGGATCTGTTGCAATCAAGCATGAGCTTACCTTATTAGTGAGCTAATTTCTCTTTCTCCAGTGAAAAAATCATAAATGTAGATGTGTTTAACATTGAAGTCTTCTGCAGTCTGATTTGTTCCAGCTGCTATATGGGAGCAGGCTAGAGAAGCAAGAGGTGGAAGGAGATCAAGCACTGTTCAGAAAACAGTAGCTTATTCTCAGTGTAAGCTGAAAAGTAGCCAGATTGTGTAATGCCATTTTTCTGATGACTGCTGCGTTGTGGCTCTTGGTTTGGGAGGTGGGGAAACTCTGCTGACTTCCGTCTTCCTAGAGAGTTTCTCTTCTCTCTGTTCCTGGATAATTAATTTATGTGTGGCAAGTGATGTATGCCAGGAAGTTTCCCAGGTGTGTAAATGGTGGAAAACACATTCAGGAAATATTTTGGGGTGGCATAAGGTTTGTGCACATCACGATTTTTGTCAGAGTGATGCAATTATCCAATAGTGATAAAACTTTCCTATAGCCCAGAAAGGGAGGATTTTTTTTTCTTCTCTAGCTCTGTAGTAGATAAATTGTGCTATAAGTAAAACTAGCCCTTAGGCTCTATTTTAATCTGTAAAGTAGTTTTTAATAAATGTGTTAATAGGAAAAGCTGATCAATAGGTCATACTGTTAAATTTTTAAAAAACCCCAAACCTAACTGAAAAAACTCCCAAACAGCTTTGATCGCTGTCCCTGGTGTACCCACTCAAATGTTGAGTTGTCCTGTGAAGGGACTTCATGAATACAATAGATTCAAGTTATTTAACTATTTCCATTTACCATAGGCTTAAAGGAGTAATCAGTAGTGTATCTTCCTCTAAAGTATGCATCATGAGAGAGAAATGTTGGCAAGAGTGAAGTATCCTCTGTTATATTGCATATATATCATCTCTATAAACTTTTCTTGGTCAAAAGTAAAAGCAAGTAGTGTGTAAAATCAAGGAGTTGTTTCTTCACCTTCACACATGAGCTGAAACTTCAGAGCTACTTTTACTCACCCTTTTTGTGTTTAGCTTTTTTGTAGTTTTGCATTAATACATCACTGCATTGAACAACCTTCTCATGATAAAGCATGTCAATCCCAATATTGCTTTGGATAGGAAAGACAGCAAGAAGTACAAGGAAGGACATTTAGGTAACTTGACTTCTGTGTGGCAGTCACAAACTGTGACATCAAAAATGGTTGGATTTAAGAAGAAAATGTGTCTACATCATAGATTATGTGATTGAGCACATCATTAAAAATGATGGCTTGACTTCGACTTGATTGTCTCGAGTATGAGCATTTATTTCCCTTTAACTATTTCTCACTCTGTGGTGCCACAAAGGATGTGCAGGGACCTTGAAATGAGAGCAAGCACCTATAACACAGGGCTTGTGCTGTGTTTGTCAGTAATGTGGTCTTGGTACCAGGACCCTGACTGGAGTACTGTCCCAGGGAGTGGCGGCAGATGGTTGTCTTCTGTTTGCTTCTATTCACCTTTACTCAGTTCAGAGAAGCTTTCTTTACTGTACTAAGGGCCTGAGATAAGAGGCAGAGTAGAATAACATACTGTCACAGTGTCCATAGTTGCTCTTTGTGTGACTTTAAAGCATCCCCAGATAATTTTTTTCTAATGTAGATCTTAGTAACTTACTAACAAGTAAGTAAGTAATGGCCAGTCTTCGCGAACGAAGATCCGGGGAAGGTCTTTACACCTTCCAGCCTGCGCATTG
>JAWMRA010000078.1:51957316-51999355 GCA_035584735.1 Pseudotriccus pelzelni | reverse complement strand
TACACGTGAAGCTACAACTCAGGAAAAGGACCCTCCGTTGGTCTGGAACTGACCCCTGTCCCCATAACCGGGACATTTAATTGCTGCTTTTAAGAATTACCAGAAAGCCATTGTTTATGCAGCATTAGATTACCATCTTTTCACTGTATGGTAAATATTGTGAGTCATCCAAAGTTGAGTCATCCACTGCAGAAGAAGATGGCATATCAGAGTTCCATCCTTTCCCCATCCCTCCCACTCCAAATGAGAAGAATTTTCCTGTATTTTCATCAAAGAATTCAGGAGATGGTTTGTTGAGTGGTTATTTGATAACAAAAAAAGGGTCTTTAACATAGCACCTGAGATGTGAAGGTTGCTGATTGTAATTTCTTTACAACACCTATATGAAGAGATATGTATTGCTGGAGTTATTCAAAGAAGATTACTGGAAGAATGAGAGCTTATCAATGTTAAAACACTCATCCAGGAGGTAGAGGAGAAATTCTGACGTGCTTGCTAGGGAGTCTCTACTCCAAGTCCCTTTCACTAAGTCTGAAGCAAAAATGTTTTTATATCATTGCTCTTGGCCAGAGAGTCAGGACTATAGGTTACTTTTTTGCTGTTTGAAGTAAGTGCTGGGAACCTCAGCAGCCTGGGGCAAAGAGCTCACTTGTACTCAAATCTTCTCGGAAGCACAAGGCAAGGAGATTTGTAAAGAGCTCTATTGTTCTTGGCTTTACCTCCCAAGAATGGCTGAGCTGGTCTTGCTTCCCATAGCTCGAGACTGAAGGTGTTTATTGCTGGTGCCCATTCACTTTGCCTTCTGCTTCAGTAGTGCAGTGTGAAATCAAGAACCCCAAACCAAACCTTCCTACTGAGCCTCACTACCTCACAGGGCAGTGTCTGAGTGAGGGCTGATCAGCTTTGGGGTGTTCTTCCATGACAAGCTGATCTGTATTCAGGTGTACTTCTGAGCATGAGCAGCATGAAGGTTGCTGTTCCATTCAGAAAAGTGCAGAGATGGAGTCATCTGCTTGAGGGACCTGATAGATGGAAATTTGGCGAAGGTTTCCTTGCTGAGGTGAAGTAGATGCTTTTGGTTTCTTCAGCTTACTCAAGAGAGCTACTGAGAATTTTCCTTCATTTGGCTGTCAGACTTTCAATTGTAGGACTGTGCTCACCTGTTGAATGCAAATGGGTTGAGGCTCGTGGGAAACAGTGAAATTGGATCACGTTGAATCAGCAATAAAGACAAGTTATTTAAAAAAATGTGCTCAGTTATTAGTCTCCTGTAGGCTTCAGAGTCTGTGGTCGTTCCCACAGTTTGCATGAATTCCAGAAATCATGTAGATTGGGTAAAAATAGAGAGCTCTGCTATTAAAATGCTGTAAAATGGGCTGGTAGCGGAGGGAATGCCAACAAAGAGCAACTGCAGACAGTTACTTGGCTTCTAAACCTTTAGTTACAAGGAGCATGCAGGTTGATGGATATATTCTCCATTTCGCAAGTATGTAAATTAAATAAGAAAACTAGAAAGAAAATTGACAAGAGCAATTGAAGGATGAGATTGTAATACAAACATGCTTAGGTACCTGGTGAGGTAGCTATTGCTTCTTAGCTTCAAGGAGTTTTGTTTATGATGGAAAGCTTTAACCTTCATAAATCTTTGCCAGATATGCCGCTCTATACATTTTTCTTCATTTGTTGGGAAATACAACATTTAAGACAAAATGTTTTGTTTGAAACAAATGCTTTGTTTCAAGTGTGGGTTATCAGCACCATAGCTATAAAACCCATCTTTCTCCTGTAAGTGTTCTTCCTGTTATAAGGAGTAAAGAGAGGCCTGGGAGTCTTGAAATCCATATTCTGTTCTCCGTTCTTCCATAGTCTTTCTGTGTCACGTCCAGTAAGACAGGTAACAACTTGGTGCCCCAATTTCTTTATCTCTGCAGGAACTATAAAAATGTTCTTCACAAGGGTATTATAAGCAGACATTAATTAAATCTGTATGAAGTGATTCACGGTATTTGGATCAAGGGCACATATGTAGGATACTTGAAAATAGATTGTAGAATTAAGTTTGTTAACTACTTCTGCTTGTGGGTTTGGTGATCGTTTTTTTTATTGTTTTCTTTAGCCAATTGCAAATGTGGACCAGGAGACCCTGGCAGAGCTGGTGAAGCCAAGCATTGACTATGTGCGTCATAAAAAATTCCGATCTGGGAATTACCCGTCATCGCTGAGCAACGAGACTGACAGACTGGTTCACTGGTGCCATGGTGCCCCCGGAGTAATCCACATGCTCATGCAAGCTTACAAGGTGAATCATTCTGTGTTCACAGATTTCACAGAATATTCTGAGTTGGAAGGAACCCACAAGGATGATCAAGTACAACTCTTAAGTGAATGGCCCGTACAGGGATTGAACCCAAAACTTTGGTGTTACCAGCATCATGCTCTAATATATGTATATATATAGAGAGAGAAAGAGACCTCTATTTTCACAGAGACACCTATATGTTAGATTGTAGGGCTTTAATTTTATTTATTTTTAGTTGTAGTCTTTTAAACTAGAACCTTAGGCTAGGCACCTAAAAGATCTCAAAATACTTACATTGGTATGTTTGTGAAGAGAAAACATTGGGTGAAATTGCTTCTCAGGGCAGTAGTGGTTACTAGACTTTAGACTTTTTTGGAAAAGGGCCATGTGTTTAAACAATTTGGCATCAGAGTCATGGGTGTGAGAACGTTGACCTAAATTCTTTGAATCTTCATCCTGAGAGTTTTAACAATTATGTTGGTTTTCAAAAGTATAGGTTCATGTGCCTTGCCAAAGAATGTCTTCCATAAATTACTTCATTATTTAGATATATCTCTTGAAAACTTAATGTCAGAGCAAAGATCCCAGGCCCCTTCCAGAGGATAAATATAACCACTGAGCCTCCACAAGCCTTCTGTTTGCCCTTCTCCATTCTTAACTAGGTTTGCTACCTCTCTTGTCTTGTGTGTTTCTGATTTGCCTGACATTTGAAAGTACGCAATTTAACTTGTGTAAATTAATTCTTGCTTTTGACAGCCCTCCTTGACAGATTCCCTGGTCAGCCTCTGGGTGGGCTGATGAAAAGCAGGCTTGGTTTATAGAATAATTACTCACGCTGCTACTTGAAATGTGAACTGTAAATCTCTTGCTGTGTTGCTGCATGTAGCAGTAGTCACAGTTGCTTTTTCTTTGGACTGTGGTAGGAGATTGATTTAACACTGCAGGCTTCCTCCTTTACTCCTTCTACAGTGTGATGCTTTCCCCAGCACAAAACATTTTGCAGGAGGTAGGAGGGATAAGACCAAGTTCTGTTTAGCAGTCTCTTTTTTTGCCTCTTTGTTTTTTAAGGTGATGGAGCATATGATGGGTTTTTTTAACTCTTTGTATTCTGCTTTTTGAAGCAGTGAAAGAAAAACTTTAAGTATGTTTTGCTGGCTGTGCTTTCATACCAAGCACAGAGACTTGCAATAACAGATAGCAGTGTTTGTCCTGGAAATCAAATGTTGTTGCCAGGCCTTAATTTGAAATGTTACAGTTAAGTAGCTGAGAAACCCTCTTCAGAGCTCTCTCTTCTTTATCAAGCTTGTGGATTTAAGAATCTTGCATGTTAATTGCTTCTATTACCTTATTAAACAGTTTGATAGGGGATGCCATCTCCAAAGGACTAAGTCTACAGTAGTGCATCACGTTTGTTTTGTTGTGGTTTTTCTGTTGGTTTGGTTTTTTTTTTTTAGGGGGTGCATTTCTTTTTTTTTGTTGATCTCTAGAATGATTGAGGCACAGGTGAGCAAAAATGTGGCTTTATAAAAGTGGAATTCTGGTAGCGTTCAGCTAAATTACTTGCTTTTGTTTGCCGCCTTCTGGGTGGACTCTCTGTGTCCAAAATGCACTTCAGTTGCAATAAATTTTGCAAAGCTGGTCTTTTGCTCACTGGCTACTGCTTCTGAGTGTATACTAATACTAATAGAAGTACTCATCAAGGCAGTGTAGTGTTCCTACTTGCACTGTGACAGAGAAGAAAGTCCTGTGCTGTGCGAGAAGATATTCTTGTGCATTTTTGACAAGCAATTAAAGCAGTCCATGAGTAACCAGGAAGAATTACTCAGGAAGACCAGGACCTAGCCTTTTCAGATTAGATTTGATGTCCAGCGTTCTGTCTTACATTTCTTGGAGGCGGCAGAATTTCGCGTCTGTATTTTCAAATTCAGGTGTGGGAATGGAGGATAAAGAAAAAAGGACCACATACCCTTCAAATAGATTATAGGTTGTAGAACCAAAGGCCTTGAACTTGAGTTTTATCTTTGGGGTCCTGATTTCAGAAACAAAAACTTGAGAAGTTCTTTCTTTTTCCATGCAGGGAAAGAAGAAACAACTTAGTAAGAAAAGAAAAGCAAGTCTATGAGGAATGGATTATGAAAATTCAAAATAAATTTTATATGAAAAAACACCACACCACAGCGAAACACCTCTCAGGTGCAGCTTCCTTTTGTTTTCATTAGTACTTCAATTTATGTGTGTTTATTCTCTGTTTTTATTGCACAGGTTTTTAAAGAGGATAAATACTTGAAAGATGCTATGGAGTGTAGTGATGTCATCTGGCAGAGAGGTTTATTGAGGAAAGGATACGGGATCTGCCATGGTACTGCTGGCAATGGCTACTCCTTCTTGTCTCTCTATAACCTAACTCAGGACAAAAAGTACCTCTACCGAGCTTGCAAGGTGAGCTCTGCAGCTTCCCAGCAGAATTACTGTTGCCTTTCACATCACAATGGCTGTGCAAGGGTGAAATGTGATGGGAGTAGGCAGCTGTGTCCTGGGGCTGGCTGTGGGGTTGGATGGCACAAGGCCCTGTCGTTTGCTCCCCTTTACTCACACTTTGAGTGGACCACTTCAGCTGTGTATGTGAGGCAACTACTGTCTTAATACACAGAGTGGAACGCACAAATGTTCTGTAGGAGGGGAGGAACTAAACATGTATTCAGAAGAAAATAAGAGTCTGAAAATTAGCCTGCCTGAACAATAACAGGCTGATGTTATGTGGTGCTAATTATTCCATTGAGATATCCACTGTCATCCTTGGCTCCTCGAGCAATACTGTTTGTAGTCTTTTGTAATTATTTGTTTTCAGACTAGTGCCTGTTTGGGGCTTTTAGAGCTCCGAATTGCAGTTATTAAAGTGCTCATTTAGAGTTTTTCATTAATACAACTTGCAGAGAAAGACACACTCAGAATTTTTCCACTGGAATTGTCCAGGTTCTGCCATCATCTCTGACTGTGCTAGCAGTTACCAAAGGGGAAGGCTTTCTCTGCCTCTGTTTCCTCACCTCATAAGACTTTGGTTTGATTTTGGTTTGTTATGTTGGATTTTTTTTCAGTTGAATTCACTGACATTAGGTTTCATATTGTGTACATAGCTATTTAGCTGAGGCCTTTTTATAGGTATTGCAATTGAAATTTGATGTGTTGCTTCTTAGGTGCTTTTAGATGAGTACTGGCCACGTGTAGAACTGTTGTATTTATCTCTGCTCTCAGCCTGTCCTCTGTCAGCAGAGCTTAAAGAAGTTACTGCTTGTCTGACATTTATCAAAGCATCATGCCATGGGGACACCTGTAGGCATACCTGCATCCTAGAGATTGAAATAAACCCCTGCTAGTCCCACAGCAAATGTGTGGCTTGGAGTCACCCGCTGCTGGTGTGTAAACCACCGCGCCCTGCAGGCGTTTTTGTCAGCACAGCTGTCAGCTCTCCCCATCGTCCTCCATGCTCTTGCATCTTCTGCAGCTCTGTGCAGCATTGGCCGCTCCTGTTGGTGCTGCATTTCTGGCCCAAGCCAGCCCTTGGTGTTTGTGCACACCAAGCCAGAGTAAAGCAAGCATATCTGTTTCAAAGAAGGCAAAAAAGGAAGAGACTCAGTCACGTACCTGAAATCCATTTGAGCAGAAAATTGTAGCACAGTGGCCAAAGATTGTTTGCTGCAGGTACCCAACATAGTGAAGTCTGGTAGCATATTTGCAGCCACTCTGCAGTTTAGCATCTCCAGCATTCAGTCAGGCCCTTGCAGGGGATATCTTGAAACAGGCAGAGGAATTTGCTTTTCTGGCATTCTTGAAATCTTTTCTTTTTGAGCCAGAGCATGCAGGGAAACAAACATGCAGTTAAGTGGTACCTAAAGGCATGTAACTGAGAGAACTAGACGGCTCCCCTCCCAGGGGTGTTTCTTCACACCGAAAACCTGAGGCCCAGGGGAAGGAGTCTTGTCAAGAATCCCTGGCTACCCCTGGGGAGCCATGAAACTGTTTCACAAATAAACCACAAGAGCTTGAAGAGAAGAGACCCCTGGGTTGTGCTTCAACCTTTCATCCTCACAGCTTTTCTCTCACATTATCAGACAGGCTCCCAGGAGGCTGAGCTGCTCCTAGCTGGCCTGTCTGCAAGAGGAGAGAAGGGCTGTCACATCCTGGGCTCCAAGAAACAGAAAGTATCTGAGCCCTGTGCTGCTCAGCATTGTGATTGCCGCTGCTGGTGGCCAGTCTGTGTGACAAGTAATGGCAGATGTTTTCCTATAATATTTTGTTTCCTTTTTTTTTCCCCTCGGTTAAACAGAGTTACTAGTGTGGCTTACTGGATCTGAGTTGTGCTGAAGATGTGAACTTGGAAATGATTGTGCTTCAGTAGCCTAGGGTACATTTTTTTAATTACTGTTGCAGTTCCCAGGCAGGAAGTAATAATAAAGGCAATAAAATGTGGATGTTGCAAGAATTGATTGTAGCTTAGAAGCATGACATAAACATGTTTACTCCTCACATTTAAGCCAAGATTACATGGGAGAATTAAATCTTGGTTTGAAGATTTATACCCAGAGGAGGCCCAAAAATATTTCATCAGTTCTCAGTAACAATGTGGATCACAATGTTTGTGTTTTTGTTGTTTGTTTGTTTGTTTGTTTTTACTGGGTTTCCTGAAGACATTCACAAACATGCATACACCAAGAGAAGAAAAATTTTAGCATTTTTCATTGACTTGTAGCACGATTGATTTACAGAAAGCCTAGCCCACCTAACTGCATTGTTATGAAACTGAAACTCATGCTATGAAACCACATATTTTAAAACCTGAGTGCAAGAAGTAGGACTAATTTATCTCGGACAGTGATCTGTGTGTTGAGTGTCTGCTCGCACTGCTTTGCACTTTTTACCTATTATTGATATGCAGATACTCAAGCTTACACTTAACAGTCTTAAATAAAAATACATTTTTTAATGTTTCCCCAGTTTGCTGAATGGTGTTTGGAGTACGGTGCACACGGATGTCGTATTCCTGACCGACCTTATTCTCTCTTTGAAGGTAAAGTGATGGTGTTGCAGATGGTTTTGTATTGCAGGAAAGAGGGGCATCCTTGCCGTTTTGGGACATGCTTACGAGTTGGGAAGCCTTTGGTGGGTTCCTCCACTATGAGGTGAGGTTCACCCACCCCCTACCACCACCTCTACCTAAAAGAAGGCAGAGTGGTAGGGGGCATGAAAGGGACAAAGGAAAATCCTTCACTGTCACAACTTTCACTCCTGGTTGCACTTCAGCAGTGTCCAGTGTAAAACCAGTGCCACTGTTAAATAAAATTCTGCTGTGCTGATGCTGCTTGGTTTAAAGCAAGCAGAAGTCTGGGAAGCGGTTCTGTCACAGGTGGTGTCACAGAGGGACCGGGCAGCTCTGGGTAGGGGGTTTCAAACTAGTTGCCAGCTGCCAGAACTGGGCTTTCTCTGCTGCAATACTAAACCAAGGAAAAGGTAGTTTTAATACGAACCCAAATGAGCTTGAGCTCAAATTTCCTTGAGAAGGAAAGAAATGCAGAGTTCTTACGAACTTTTCTGTAAGTTCAAAGATACCGTAAAATACTTTCCTAGAGCTTTGTGTTATTTTTCTTTGTAGTTTATTTTCTATTCTGCATCTCATCCTTGTGTTACAGAGTCAGTATCAAGGGATGAGAGGCCCAGGTGGGATTTAAGGTAGCGCCGCTGCTGCTCCATGAACGAGCCTCGTGCGCCACCTGCCGCAAAGGTGTGAAATTGCAGCAGGCGGCGCGGGGTGGTTTTGCAAATAAACCAGTCCAGGGTGTGAGCACAAGGGAGCAGGAGTTACATGCATCTCTCCAAAACACAGAGTTATCGTCTTAATGCTTAAGGGAGACAAACGCAATTATTCCTGATAGCACCCTTGCACGCACTTGTTGGGAGGGGTGGTAAAAGTGGGCATACAATCTGTCGTATAAACGCTTTGAAATTTGTTGAGAAGGTGAAGTAGTGCCAGCAGGAGGATTATTTGTGCTTGAATGTGGATACACAGTTTTTATTTTAGTTTTTAGTGTCTGGGAATTTTTAGAAGAATCAAGAAGTCTCATGTTTCAGATAAAGTCTTAATTTTGGGATTTGTTTGGTTTTCTAGCCAAAACTGAGCTTGAATTGAAGTTGTCCAATTCTGCATGTGCCTGTATACTTTCTGCAGAATTTGCATGTGCATCTTACAGGATTGTTCTTAATTGTTTTGTTTCCATCAGATGCTGTATTTCAGGAAGGTTCCTTTATACGTGCATAGCTATTGCTAAAGTAGAATTTTAGCTCGTTCTTAAAATTGACCTTATATTTGTATGCTCTCTTGCTATAGGGTGTCTCTTGTCTGTCACCCTAAGAGTTCTGTTGGGTGATACTAAATGTGTTAGTTCTTTGGGCTCTGGATGACCTCTTTATGAATCGTGAAGAAATGAATCTGTATATCACAAGTATAATAAAGTTTTGGCTTTTTTTTTAACCAGTGAAATGACAAGCCAGAGCTGCTCCAATAGTGAGGGACTGTCCAAAATAGGATTAACTTTTTCTTAATTTGAAATAGCATTGGGGTTGTTCAGCTGCAAAGATGTTAGCAGAAAGATCTTGGTTCTTGCCTTTGAACTTATCAAATAAAATTTTGTTTCCTGGACAAAGTATAGATGCACTTGCCTTTCTGTAGGCCCGAAAGTTCACCTGTTCAAAAAGAGAACTAGTCAGGGAGGTGTTCAAACCTGTGCTGTTGCCTTTGCTGTCAACTGTACTATTTTAATGTCAAAGATGCACAAAGACCTCTTTCTTGTTATGTTTTAGGCATGGCTGGAGCTATTCACTTTCTCTCAGATATTTCAGTACCGGAGACTTCCCAGTTTCCAGCGTTTGAACTTGGACCTCAGAGGAGGGAAGACAAAGTGGAACAAGACAGCTAAAAACATCATTTTGAAAGAAAATTGATGCCGAAAGAGATGAGACTGTTTAGTGCCTCTGATACTGAGCCAACTCAATGCTGAACCGACAGATGGCTAAACCCCTTTTCTCACCTCTCCCACCCCAAAGGACCATGAAGTCATTAGAGCATGAACAGGAGAAGCCACATTTAAGTTCTGTTGAAGTGACACCTTCAGATGTAGGACAGGAGAAGTCAAGTTTTGAACTTTCTCTCTTCTGTTGTGTTTGTCTTCTTCAGGTCTTTGACATGCTCTGCACGTTTATTGGTGTTGTGTGTTGATTCGAGTCTTTTGTTGTTAGCAAAAAGCTGGTCTCTGTGTGAATCTCCGTCCTGTACCTTCGTGCATGACTCTCAGCAGCAGTGTTGCTTTCTGCAGTATGGTTACCCAGAGAGTTCCACCTTATGCCAGAGAGTTTGCTGCAGGACAGTGCCCAGCTCCACTGGTGAGCTGGCAACTCTAAAAAGAGATGACAAACATTTTTATGTTCAGATTTTTCTGCCTTTTTCTCTACATTCCCTACCAGCTAAGCTGCTGGAGATCAGTCTGTTTCGATGAAGAGGTATGAGGCCTATGTTTTCAAAGACTTAGCAGGTTGGAAAGGATCTGACTTGTCCTTTGCTGCTCTTGTGGGAGGTTTTTTTGAAAGTCTGAAAGAGAGCCTCCCTTTGGCACCTGGTTAAGTGTGTTAGGCACTTATAGCAGGGTGGAGGTGCTTCTCCCTACCTCTGCAAAGGCCTGTCCCATGGCATGAGCTTAAACTGCAGGTGGAGTCACTTGGACTAACCTCACACTGCCACCAACACCAGAGCCAGGACAGCATAACTGTGCTGCTTCTCTCCCATGCCTGCATTTGTAGTAAACCTGTCCTGCAGCATCTAGAACAGATGAGCAAGGGAGGGTGTCAGGGCAAGTTTCTCATGCAGGTTACTCAGGATGACTGTTACTTCTGAACCAAGGTGATGATTTGTTCTGGGCCCTCCCCTCCCTCCTCAGCACTCTTGCATTTAGCCCACATCGTAGTACAGGAGCAATAAGTACCAGCTGCTTGTGGAGGCTGCAGAAGATAAATGAGCAATATGAAGCCATTGCTAGAGGCTGTAACTGAAGTATATTTCATCTTAAAATCCAAACAGAAAAGCCCTTTGCCCTTAGTTTTAACTGCTGCCAGTGCTTTGCTTCCCCCTGTAGTGTGGTAAAGTTGTGAAATACTAGACCAGCCTCCAGGTGCTCTGAAGATCAGGCTGTTGGTTTGGCAGGAGAAATGGAACATACTCTGAGTACACTTACAGGAGACATCTGTGTTCCAGATAGGATGTACATTTACTGCTGGAGAGAGGTAAGTGAAGCGCACTCTCAGTTGCTCAAGCTCTGTGGTCATCCTTTTCTCCAGGTCTCCCAGTGCTTTCCAGGTGCTTATTTTAATTAATATCTGCTGTTGGGTATGAGTGTGGCACATGGCAGAATTTGACCTTTCAGGCACGCACTGGGATTTTGTGACCTGTGGGCCATCTGCTGAGCACCAGTGTTTGTAGTCTGGCTTGGAGATGTATTGTTCCTGCACAAATCTCTGAATTGTAGCAGGTGACTTCCTTGAATGTGTTACAGTGTTTGTTACCAAATCCACTGGGATGCTAATAATTTCTACAGTCAGTTCTGCTGGACAACAACAACAGTGTCAGTGCAGGAACAGTTCAAGATCACAATAGTTTGTCAAGTAGGATTAAAACAGCAGCTGGAGAGACTTTTCCACCCCTCTGGCAAAGGGCAGAAGGTGAGGTGGGGGCACCAAACCCAGCTGTACCTCTACAGCCAGGGATGAGGGAAAAGGCTGAAAGGCAGTGGGAGTGAGGAATGCTGCATGGCAAGCAGCTGGGCTGAAGCAAACAGGAGCAGAGCAGCAGAAAGTGGGGAGAGTTGGTTAATGTGAGGGATCAGTGAGAACAGGGAGAGCTGATTACAGGAGACAGTGCACAGTGTACCAGTAGAGGCCAACTCAATTAGATGTTCCCCCTATGCCAAGCATACTCTGTTTCTTTCTTAAGCCTGTGGATCACTGATCCCGTGCATAAATAAGCCAGGAGGTTGAGGGTGAAGTTTCACAGAAATGCTGACAAAGGAGGTAGAGACATCAGCTCTGATCCTGTTTCACATCACTCCCAGACCTTTGTTCATTCACCTCCGCTGTGGCTGCAGAGCATGTGGAACGGGTTAACAGGGAAACAGCTCACCAAATCTACAGGAACTGCTCACAAACAGACAGGAGCCACCACCCTTCCTGGCAAATCCCAAGCACGTGTTGTATGGAGCATTTAACTATGGAGTCAGCAAGCAGGTTTTTTCATTCAGTGGTTATATGCATATTGGCCTAGGCTACTGAGCTTGGAATGGTTCCTATGGGAGGTGATTTTGGTTTGCTGGAGCACATGGCGAATTAAAACTTGCTAGTTTTAAAAATATATAGGTATATACACACTCAGAACAGCTTCATACTGAGAAGATCTCCAAGATGCTTGAGTGTACCTGTCATAGTAATGAACAAGTCAGCTACCAGCTCGTTCTGTACCACAACCAACCTTCTGCCACGGTGGGGCCTGGCACCATCCTTCTCTGCAGAATCCTCTTGGAATTGAATAAGACTGGAAAGTATAGAGTTGAGAAGCATCTGACAGTGTGTCTGCCTCGTCTTCCTGCCATGACTTTCCCTGTGGCTCCTCCTTTCTGTTCATCACAGAGTGATCTAGGTGGCCCATTAAGAGAGGATAATACAGCGTGAAGGTGAAAAAATGTGATTCACCAAAGCATTGTTTTCCAAAATGACATCAAACTAAAAATGTGGAAAATGTCTTAATATTCCCTGGTTTGCTTTGTCTGTGTGTAATAGTCCATCTGTTGCAAAAAGGAGTAGTTTTAAAAATGGAGATACTCTTTGGGCAGAAAAAGAGGAAAAAATGCTGATGTTTTGTTCTTTGGCTTTATTAGTAAAGATCAAGCTATGTGGTGGTAATTTGTGTGGGGTTTTTCCTTCTTCCCCGTTCTTCTTCTTCCTTCCCTCCAGCACTGCGGTGATCTGACAGCTGAACCTCTTCACCCTCTCATAGTCCTTCAGGATGTAACACATGCCAGTGGGCAAATCACTTTTCTTTAACCTTCATATTTTACTAGCACCGCAGGCCCCTTTCCTGCTGCTTCTCCCAGGTGGGATTTTTAGCGTTCGTTGCTTAATGCAAAACGTTGCTTGCTTTCTGGCCACATCGGTCCTGTTGAAGAGCTTGCATCTAAAGCCGGCTTCAGGATGACCTGATTTTTAAAACACATGCATGAAATCTCTGTCCAGCTGATGATTAACATTTGTTTTCCAACTTTGAGAAAGTTTGATGTGTTCCTCTAGCTAGGTTTTAACAGAAGGAAACTTCAGGCATGCTGCAAGCAAGGGGCAGTATTTCTGTTGCACAAAGTCCCTTGTGCCACTCACGGCTGTCTTTGCCACCAAGATAAACTGGTGCGTTTCTGAATTAGGAGCATTAGTTCTGTACAAATTCAGCGGTAGCTAAATAAATGCATTGGGGCTTTTCTAGCACAAAATATCCCTGCCACATCAAAACAGCATAGGATAGAGAGGTGAGAGGAGGTATGTGTGCAGTGTGTCAGGTAATAGCTGGGCAGCACCCTGCTGCCTGAGCCCTGTCCCATTAGGGTGCTTTATGCAGCAGTCTTTCCTGGTGAAATTGCTCACTTTTCTCCCATTTGTTCTGAATGGTTTCATGGTGATTCACAGGCAGGGCAGCTGTTATTTGTATTCAGGGAGCAGCAGGGACCTGACTTTGAGCCACAGCTTCTCCTTGACATCTGCAAGTGGACTGCTGTAAATCTAGCTGCAGCTATTAGATAAGACAGGGTTAGGCACCAGGAGAGAAATAGAGTGAGACATAGGTAGAGATACATCTATCCCTCTGACTTCTCTCACTGCATAAAGCCAAAATAACACATCTGTGCAGGAAGGCAGCTAACTTCATCTGCAGGGGTTGGGGTTGGAGGGCTGCTTGTCACTGTTCCCTCTGCTTTCTCTGCTGTCCCCTTTACCTTGCAGCACATAGTACCTTGGAACAGTGGCTGCCAGTTGCACCTCTCCTTTTTATTTGCTTTATTATCTGGCAGTTGCTTTGTAGAAACTGTCTTATGCTGGATCTTCTCTTGCGTGGCGTTTGAGTAGTCATTTCCCTGCCAAATAGTACAACTGTAAAAGCCCAGAAGGCAGCTCAGGTGGTGACAGGGTATTAGGTGGGAGGGCTCCCACAGCCACAGGGCCTACAAAGACATCCTAGCCCATTTCTCTCACCTACTGAATTAGCAGTGTTAGATCTGAATAACAATTTAAAAAAAAAAAAAAAAAAAAAAAAAAAAGGCTTCAGTCTGTGAAAAAGTGTTAGTGTTATACATTCTTTGCTGACCTGCGTGCCAAAAAGTGGCTTCTGCATGTAAAGGTGACTCTTCTGAGGGTTTTGGGGTTGGGTTTTTTGTTTGTTTGTTTTAAGTGGGGAAGACAGAGGAATATTGCCTTTGCTTGTTCATATGGTCTGAAGAGCTTGTTGGAAAATGTAGTCCCAGCTGTTTGTTGTCACAGCAGTGTAAGCTGTCACAGAGCTCTAAAGGAAAAGAAAAAAAAAAAAGCCACCCTCAAAACAAAAGTAGTTTGTCGTTACATTAGCTTCTCCCAAAGTGATGAAACACAGCCCACACTAGAGCTATAGGCAACGAGTACTAACAGTCCCTCGTTGTGCCTTTTCTTATAAAACAGTGTATTTGGAGATTTCATCGTAGCAGAAAAGGACTGAACCCCTTCTCATTCTCATTGCTGCTGGGTCACGGCAGCAGAGAGAGACCCCGAGGGTTTCCTTACACACGTGCTCACTGCCTCCTCACAGGTACAGCAGACAACATTTTGAGGATGCGCAACTGAAGAAAGGACCGCAAGGGGTTATTACTTATGTTCCTGGCTCCTCACTCAGGTACAGTGGCTCCACTAAAGTATCTCCATTCTGGCCAATCCCAATCAAGGCATTTACCCCCCGCCCCTGTATCTCTGAAATGGATTGCCGCAAGACATTAAATCACATTCCTGATGTAGATGGGGTGATCTTGAAGGCAGGGAGTCAGCTGCATATGGGTCCAGTGCCTCTGGGAAGGGGCAGGAGGGTGCCCCATACATCCCTAAATCTCCCAGCCACCAGCACCAAGCTTATTCTGCAGTCGACACACCACCTTGCTCCATCAGCGAGGTATCAAATCTCTGTTGTGTTAGAGAGGGCACAGTAGGTACACCCAGAGAATTGTAACAGATAAAGCACCAAATCACGGCAAGGCGGTTCACATTAGCAAAGCAGCAGCAGCTGGCAGCTCCTAGGGCATCACTACTGCCAAATAAAATCCTGTTGGAATTGTCAGGGCAACAAGAGGAAAGGCACGTAAACAGTTTGCAAGTAATTCATATGGATGCCCACACAGATGTTGTGTTTTCAAGAAGAGACTGAGCACCAAGCAATTTGCTAGCAGACAAGTCCGTGTGTTGTAAGAGGTAGTGTCATCCATCAACACTGGGAAATAAACTACCCAGACTTCAGGAAAACTTCACCTGAAATTGAATTTCAATGTACAAAGGCTTCTATTCAATGAGTCCAGGACAATGCCAGCTGTCATAGATACATTTCATAATATAAAAGGACTTAACAACATCTATCTACTAACATGAGGTCTGTTGTCATTTCTATTGACAGAAAAAGGTTGGATTTGCTGTTAAAAAAATCGTCTCGTACACACAACCATACTCAGTCACATACACAGCTTTACACTTCAAATGCACACTAATTTAGAAAATATATACAGTTGTGGTGTGCAGATGGAACTAGTATTCATATAGAAAATTTACTTTTTTGTTATCTTACATGTCTGTCAAGCCTTGACTGCACACTTGGAAGTACTTTTCTTTGTCCCTTATTATGATGCACAGTAAGGGAAAGCCTTAGTTACAATTTCACCCAGGTCAGGTAGGCAGGAATGTACTCCTCCAAACCAAGCTTTGCTCCAGGTGGCCACTAACTCCACCAGCAACTTTTAGGAACAGTGGCCCTTAGAAGTTTTTCTGTTAAGACACTCATATTTGCAATAAAAGAGATGCTCTGCAAATTCAGCTTGACATCTAGAAACAAGTTCTCACAAACCACTTGCACTTAACAATGGCACCATAAAGCTTTGGTTCCCTGTGCAACACAGGTCTTCAGGTTACTCCAAACCACCCCAGTGACCTCTGTGCCCTGGCTGGCACGACACAGGAGCAGTCTGTGTACTGGCAGTGAGTAAGCTTTTACTGGGTACCCAAAGGTCCACACTGGACTCCTAACTCTGTTTTTGCGGGTCCTTCAGCAGCAGGAGGCAATAGCATCTCTTTTTTTGTCACTCTTCAGTGGCATGACTCTGATTATGCACAAAAGGAGAAGGTCCCATCAGTACATAGTCAAGTTTCAGAACAGCTTCACATTTCTGCTAGACATAGATGGGTGTAAGAGCCCTGACAGGTAAAGGGGCTCCGTGTTTACTTGAAGGTTTACTTGAGTGACCTGTGGTCACTCACAGTTGTCCATGAGCACTCACAACAAAACGCATGAAGAGCTGAGCCACTGCAAGTCAAACCATCTATGAATCAGGTCAAAGAATGCTATTAAGCACCTGTCCCAAAAAGTTATCATTTGCCTGAACCTAGGGAGGAGAGCAGGTTTGCAGAGATGTCACCTGAAGCTTCACTTGGTACTCTCTGTGGCAGCAGTAAGACTATAATGAAAGCTACTATGTCTCTGGGACTAAAATCCCATCAACATCAAAGGGGGTAAACCTGTAACTATGCTCCCATCTGTTCTTACTGTAAATATTTTCCAATTTAGGGAAGAAAACCTACGTATTTTAGTGTTCTACCTGTTCTGTCAAGAGGCACAAGTAGCTCTGAGGTTGTAACACCTCCCTCTCACCACAAACATTTAGGTTATCTGTTTCATACAATCTCAATGCTGGCAAAACAAGGTGATCCAGGATGCCAGTCACACAGGCAGCATCCAGGCGATGGACAAGAAACTCAAGTCCCAGTCCTTCACTGTTTGTATGCATCATTTAAAGTAACGCCCTCTTTTCTAGGGCACTTGACAGAGCCCCTGCCATGGCTCAGCCAATGCTGGTACTTTAGTCACAGCGACTTCTCTTGCAGCATCTTTTTGTAACACATCAGAACCAAAGTGCACAAGAAAAAAAATCACAAAAGAAAAATATGGTAGTCACGAATTCTGATAAAGGCATTGCCCTACCACTTTTACCCTCTTTCTCTGTCATTTCCCTTAGATGTGGGGGACTTCACATTTCTGCTGTGGGGTCTTAGGAAGGTGCATGACTGGGGCTCCATAAAGAACTGCTATCAGTAACCTGCCACAATACAATTAAAATCATGATTAAAATGAACAATAAATAAAGAGAAAGACATACAGGTTTTAAATATAGGTTTCCATTAAAAGCATTACAAAGACAACTTCTCTCATTTTGAAGACAAAGAAAAAATCCACTTCTACTAAAAACAGAAGAAAAAAAATTTAAAAATCACCCCCTTTGCAAATAACTTTAATGAGGAAAGGTGCAGGGAAAGGAGGGAGAGAGGACTTGGAGAACTAGCAAGTGTTCGAAAGGGCAGATGCCTTCCATCTTGGTCATTTTGCAATTGCACCTTCTTCTCACAGTCAGGTTAGAGAGCCAGAGTCCTCACGTGGAGGATTTCACCACCTGCTCGTAGGGGGGAGGTGGTGTGTTGCAGTAGGAAGGTGGGGGTGGGTAAACCGGGTTTCCTTGTGGGGAATTGGGCTGGACGTGGAAAGCCATAGCCATGGGATTCATCACAGGTCCACTTGGATCTGTGTAATACGGCACTCCAGGTTGTTGTGACCCTGAAAGAAAGAAAAAGAGAGAAGGTATCAACAATAGCAGCGACATCACGTCGTGCTCTCCCAGGGCCTGTGCTCTGTGCGCCTGGACAGATTCAAATTTTTTCAAAGTGTTCATCAGAGTAAAGACAGGGAGCTTATCTCCCTCCCTTCCAGAGAGAACCTAGCCTTGCAGGACTGTATTCACTTCTTCAGATATCACCAGAAAGTTTCAATTTTGCATCCAATGGAAATCACTTAGTGAAACAAAGGGTACCACTACTCCAAGCAACTGCCACTTAAAAGGGAAAACAGCAATCTCTGTTCAGTTCCCCTGACAGAAAAGCTACTATGTCTGCAGAGAGGAGAGGTGTAGGATCCCAGATGGACAAAGGAGTTTCTACTGTGGCCCTGACTCAGGTGTCAAGTCTTACAAAAGGACTTCATAGCTTATTTTGTGGCGTACTGGATCTGCTGATAAGCCAGAGTGCATCTCAAATAGATAATTTCCCTTCTAGGCATGGTACAGCTTAGAAGCAAGAGGCCAAGTTGAAGCCAGATATGGCTGGCTAACACAATGGGACAAGACTGTTCTGCACAGATTAAATTTAGGAAATGACGTCTGAGCCTGCAGGGACAAGGAAAGGAAAAGTATGATCAAATGCAAAATTCCTTGGGTATGACACATGAGGAGTAACAGAGACTGCTGCCATTAGGAACAAAGGTGGTGTGTAACCCTCCTCAGATATCACAGTGGGTGGTGAAGATGACCTAATGCAATTGAATTCACAGACTCAAGATGTAAATTAGTTTTCTGCTCTTTCTCCCTGTCTACTTAAATAAAGATGGACTGAGAAAAAAAAGATCATGTCCGATCAACAGGTTTTCTTCTTTTGATGCTAGTCTGTGTTTCCTAAAACGACACAGCCTCTAAGGAATCTTTGCCTCAATCATTCCTTTCCGTGACCTTGGACTCAGTATTGCCACAGAAGGAATACAGGCTTCTTTAAGCATTCCTACAAACTTCAAGCATTCAGGAAGGAGTTACATGCCAAACCCCAAAACATGTTATTACAATATTAAATCAGAGAGGGAACATGGGCACAAACTGTCCCAGAGCCTGGGGTGTCTGCCAAAGGAGCTGTGTTTGGACACTCAGGAGGAAAGAGGATGGAAAGCAGATCAGGACTGAAGCTATTTCCTTCTTAACACAGTAATTTTGAAACACACCATCACCATATTTTTCCCTTTTGCCTGTGTGAGTGAAGAGAGCTTCTCTGCAGCCTCCCTACTTTGCTGCAGTAACGAAAAGCCCCTGCTCTGCATCCATCTGTAGCATCAGTTCATGGCTGCGGGAGAGCCAGGCTGGGCTCTTACCTCCCCAAAAGCCAGGAGCTGAGTCTTCCCCCTCCAAAGTTTGGGCTATTACCCTCTTCTGTAGACTTTTTAAAAAGTGTTTTAGATTAAATGGACAGTTAAATCCTGCCCAGCTCTGCATTTCTCATTTCCATCTCTGTGGGAAACTGGAGAGGTTGGGGTAGCTTTCTGCAGTTTGGTCTTTAGGAAAATAACTGTTTGCATTAAAACTTACGTGTATTATTGAATCTGTGGGGGAGGGAAGTGTGGACACCAATCTTTCAGTTCATTAAACGCAGAAGAAAGTAACGTCTGAATATCAGTGTCCTTGTGGGATCAGCTGAGCGAGCATTTGGTAAGTGACTATAAAGGGACCTGACCATTGCCAGCACCTGAACTGCCAGTTTGGGTTTGTGTAGGCCAGGACTGAAGTGAGGGATACCACCAGATCTGCAGACTGCTTTTTGTGGGTGAGGTGTTCAATTTATTTTCCCAGTCAGGCCCACAGAAAAAGATAGAAGATGCTGTTCCTATCATTCCAGAGAAGGAAGGAGACTGGCAATGAACCATGTCTTAAGGGGTTCCACCAACCTCAACTGTAAATTGGCTACTGCTACCAACCTGGAAGAGTAGCTTGTGGAAAATGGGAACTTGGTTGTCTACTGTCCCATTTTATTTATTAAATAATTAAAAAAAAAAAAAAAAAAGATGGGGTTAGCTCAGAGCCCAAAGCTTTTAAGTAACAGTAACAACAGTCTGGAAGCAGGTTAAAGAGCTTGTGCTTATTCTATATTTCTCCGCAATTTGTGTTCCATGAAGCATCATGGAAAGGTAAAACTGCGCTCTAAGTTTAAATCCAGTACCAATCCAGCCAAAGACACTCCCTGTTCACATAAACTCAAGGCTATTTTTCAGGCTTAAAAGTATCAGTTTAGTTAGCTTGACTCCCCCCACAGCTCAAAAATACTCCCTGTTCAGTCAAGGAGAAAAACAGATGCAGAATGGAAGCCCTAAAAAAAACTCTTAGGATTTAAACAAGGAGGGTGAATAAAGTGTCTGTAGCACTTTTTTAACTATTTAGATGCGAGAGAGGGTGGGGGAATGCAGTATGAGTTCACGCTTAAGGATAAAGAAAGATCATTTCCAAAGTCTACACAAGGCACGTGGATGTGCAATAGCTGGCACTGGAGCAGTGAGAGCCCAAATGCTGCATTTCTGCACAACACACAGTCACAGCAAGCTGGGAGGGGGGGTGTTAGGACATTTTTCTAAGGAGGCTGTCTTGATGCAGCCACAGTATTGCACAGAGATGTAATAGTTCAGAAGAAGATTTCTGATAGAGAGGTTTTAGGCACCGTATTTTCAGAGAGGTCCTTCTTCTCATTGCCAAATATTCAGTTTTATTTCCATGACAGTCTGGGAGGAAAAGTGCCAGTGTCCCAAGCATGCCTGCATATGTGTGCATGTGTGTACTTTCGCTGGCACACTTTAGCACTGGCTTGTGCAACATGGAGAGCAGTTAAAAATGTCTCAGTTCAGCCCTGCTGAGGCAGGGAGAAAGAAAGCACCAGAGTGTGTGCTCGGATAAAATCTCAGCACTGTAGAAGTCTTTCAGCTAGAGAGAGCTGCATTCAAAAAATGCACAAACAGCTTCTGCTTACAGGTGAGTCACAGTTTTCAGGATTCTCCCAACTGGAACTGTTTAACAGAGGGAAAGAAATTACAAACTTAGAAAGTGGTATTTTCAGAGGAGCCTTCACTAGGTAGATCTTCCTGATGCTCACAGGCAGTACTGACTGGAGAGACAGCAAGCAGACCAACAATGGAAGAAAGACCACTTTGCCAGAGAAAAACTGTAGCGCAGAGCATTGAGGGCAAATAAAAAAGACTTGCAAGACAGCCAGATTGTGGAAGAAAATGCTAGGCTTTCCTTCGCTTCTGCCAGATGTTATCAGCTGTATTTAAGCTCGCTCTTCATAGTACTATTGATTCTAGATGCCTATCATTTTGTCTGCACTGCAAAGGGGCAGCTTGCTAGCTTCCTTCCATGCATGGACACAGTTGTAAAGGCATTGGGAACCAAAAGAGAAGAGAACTGAAAGTCCTGTGATCTTGGGTTTCAAAACCACTTCTGTACACTGCAGCTGAATAATGCTGTTTGAAAGGCTGAAGACGTCAGTCCTCGCAGGAGGTGGCTGCGTGGTTTAATCCAGTGCAATCCCTTGTCAGAATCCCACAGTTTCCAAAACCCAAACAAACAAAAGCTCAAAGCCCATCCTTTAAAAATACCTTGGCAAATGTAAGAAACTAGTGAAACTTGTATAACGAGCAGTCTCTGACCTGATGCAGTGTTGACTGGTTGTCTAGTGTAAGACACATTAAAAGTAGGTTCTTCTACTAATGGAGGAGGGTACATCCGTCTTCGGATAAAGAAACCAGCTCCGCAACAGAACAAAACTCCCATCATCAAAAGGAACCTGGGGGGGGAAACAAAAAAGAAGGAAGTCAAAACTCACCTGCATTCAGGCAGCTCTCAAACCCAGACTGTTCACTGAAAACACTATACATCAGCCTATGACTTTTATCAGGGTTTCTTAAGTAGGTTGTCTCTTGAGAGCAGGTCTGTCATTTCAGGCAGCACTCCATGGGGCACTTATGGACATCTTTAGTGATTTGTACTGTTGACAATGTCAAAATACAAATCTGAAATAAAGACACCCTTGACCTTTTCAAAAGTTCATGCTCATACCTGACCGCTGCCACTAGGATGCTGAACTGAAATTCCAGGTCAGTACAGTTTCAAACTGTGCATCTTGGATGCAAGGCCTCAGGCTTGCAGCATTTAGGCTGGTCAGGAGATTTGTGGGAGACAAAGAGGGATACTATTCTCCAGTTGCCATTAAAAGAAGATTCTTGGATGTTCTTAAATTACCCAACACTGTAATTTTGTCTCCTGCAGGAAATATGGTAGCTGGCATTTAAGCTCAAGCCAGAAGACTGAAGCACTCAGCACTGATAACGACAAGCTTTGCTCTGTGCTTCCTAGATGGGTCACTACATTCTGAAGGAAAAGGACATGATTTTGTCTCAGTTCTCCTCCTCTCAGGTGCTTTTTTGGCTTAACTAAACTGTCCTCATCATTCCCTTGTCCTGGTGCTGTGGAAGCAGAAACATGCAGTGAGGGCACATGAGATTTTGTTCTTTTGACAGTGGCTTTCAGTGTGTTTCCTTGAGGAGTTATCAGACATGCCAGTGACTCATGCAAGCTCTTGTAAATACACAGGGTTCTCCTGCCTGTAATTGTCTTCTCATTTGGTGGTGCTTTACTGGAAGACAATGACAACTGTGCTTTTTCAGAAGGGAAGGAAGTTGGCCAGAGGCAAGCCTACACACCAAGCTTATCTCCTCTGGAGAATTCCCAGATGCCTGAGAGGAAGAGCGTGGCACAGCATGGCAGCAAGAGTAATTTCACGCAAAGGGTCAAACTCTATTCTTGTTTCTACATTAGAAATGAGAGCAGAAGGAGGTCCTGTTTCCCTGAGCCAATATTAATACATTCCCCTTTGGCAGTACTCCTGCAAAGGATTTGTTCTGAACAGAAAAACAGAGATTTACGACGTCACCCCAGGGATTGAGATAGAGAGGTCTTCAGTTACATCAGTAAGGATTGTACGCTAAAATCCTACAGTCAGCTTTGGGAAATCTCTGTATTATAGTGTATATCAGGCTTCTTGTTTTCAGTGTTTATTTGTTTCAATTTTTAAGGCTTTTATTTTTTTAATCAGACTTCAAATTCTACATAAAAATGCCCGACATCAGGTTTTCTAGGAGACTATTTGCTTTCTCTCTACTGCAATGAGATAGGTTTTATTCAGGTGCTGTCTTAAATTCCACTCCAAAAGGAATTTACCTTATTTTTTCATTATGCATATAACAGTGATTAGTTTAAGCTTTATCCAGATTGCTGAGCTGCTGGTTTCACAAGCTCAAATCTTTCTGCCTTCTTTTCCCTTGCTGTCATCTCCAGTAAAACCCTCATAGTCATAAATGTACTTCCCTTCCTTTTTAATTGAAGCCTCAATTCAGCTGGCAAGAATATATTAAACCCTGCCTAAAAGCACAATCGTCCTCAGACAATCCTCTTTTAAAACTGAGTGCCCAACAAAACCAGATGAATGCTGCTGCTTGGTAGTAGCTACGACAGGCATAAAGAATTCAGCAATTTTGGATAAAAATGGGACCACCGCCTGTACAAACCCACATGCTGCAGAAGCAGGAAAGGTCAACCTGACATGAGTAACCTTTTCCAGTGTTTTCTCACTACATCAGGAGAATTTTATAAGCAAAACCCCAAAATCATTGCATTTCTATGCACACATATACTTTACTGCATACTTGTACTACTGTACTTTAAAATGCTAGGGCTGGCAACCCTGATTTAAGTCCAATAAACAAGACGAGGACAAACATAAAATTCCCAAATGCCCTGACTTACCAAAAATACCATAGTCGCTGGATAGAGAGAGCTCTCACACAGCATCTTGAACCACAGCAATCCTCATAGGAGCGACATCTGCAGAGAAACAAAGAGACAGGGGCATAAGGGGAGTGGTTGTCACTCAGCTTAAAATGGCATTCCCAACCCTGACAGCATTCCCATCCCTGACCAAAGCATTATTTATGACACTGCCATGAGCCTAGGAGGCAAAGCCTCCCAAAAGTGTTCAAGGCCAGGCTGGATGGGGCTTTGAGCATACTGGTCTAGTGGAAGGTCTCCTGCCACTAGAGGGGCAAGTAGGAGAATTGGACTAGATGATCTGTAGAGGTCCCTTCAAACCCAAACAATTCTCTGGGCCTGTGAATAAAAACAGATTACCTTTGGCTGGATAAAGTTGTCAATCACATATGTGGCACAGCTCTCTCACTATTCGGGAAATTTTTGAGCGTTATTGAGACTATCTTCCTATATACCAAATCTCAAACCACCTCAAAAAGACTGAATGCAGTGTTCAGTTCTATATATAAAAAGGCATGTTACAAAGAAAAGCAGTATTACTGTGTTTTCTTTCACAGTAAATGAATGTGGGAGACCTCAAACAGACATTTGGAGTTTTATTCACTGCAACAGACAAGAACTACCAGGAAAAAAACTGAAGATCACCCATTATTTACAAGTCAGCAGCTTCCAAGCACAGAAACTACTGAGTACAAAGAAACACCAAGTGTACCATTATTTGCAAATTTAACACCCTTTTTTGCTTCTCAGAAGTTGCGCTGGACTGCAACTGCCAACAACTCCCATTACTAATGTAGGCTTTCCTCTAAAACCCCCAGCATTTCAAATTAATGTTTCATAAGCAATAGAACCATTTTTAAAGGTATTACGACACCAACAACTGGAAGCACAAGGTAGTACTTCACTGAAAGCCAGAACATACATTAACAGCAATCTCTGAACATTTTCTATAGTAATTGCCATTTCCCACACCAATGAATCACATTTCACAGGGAAAAGGACCGAGGTAACACAGAAACTATGGTGTCAGACTCTGATGAAAATATGCAGATTAGCATATCCACATACCAAAAGAAAAGAGGAGGTGGCCACAGCTGGACTGATCTTTGTAAGGGTGTTCACATCTGTTTGCTTAATGCACATATTTATGTAAGCATCTGATCTGCTTTAAAAAAAAATCTGCTCAACCGCATGACTGTACTCTCATATTTGTATGCAAACTAAAAATCTTCAATTGAATAATTGCACAGTCAATTACACATTTATAATGCTCAATTAACAAGCTTTCACTCACAAAATACATTGTCACATAGGCTTCAGCCTCTAACTGGGGCCAGGGGAGGATGCTCTATGGATACATAATCAGCTGTCTTGCAAGTGGAAACAGTTAGATACTCTTCTGATGACAAATAAGTAGGATTTATTTAAGCAAGCTGGAGGCTCTGACATGATGACTATGGCAAGGTTCATTAATACACTCAGGCGAAGGGAGTTGCTCATATCAAAAGAGAAAACATACACTTTGCTGTACTGAATCTGAAAGAGACCCATCTCCAACTTTTCTTCTTTAAAGCTTGCCAGGATCCTAACAACTGCTCGTACTCAAAGCTACTAGACCTCACAAAACTACTAACAAGACTTAGCAAGTCAGCATTAACGTCAGTCCTATCAGGACCAAGAAATTAGGTATCCCTCCATACTCCCACAGTGGATCAACCCACCAGGAGATTTCAAGACTTATGCTGAATGCACGGACAGATTCAGGTCCCTTCCAAATGGGCTGGAAGCTGCTGCCTTCTGTTAAACCAGTGGTCTACCCCTGACCCTTTTGCTCTTCAACATGCTTTTGGTTGGAGCACCTGCCCCCTTAGCTGATACTGTACACCAAGAACTTTGTTGGGTCAGAAAAGCAGAGAAGAAACAGAAAGCATAAATCTAGAAGCCCTTCTTGAGGCCATTAAGGCAAAAATTAAGAAAAGGATTTTAGGGATGTGAACAGTTTTATCACTGTTTCCACACATTGGCTCTGTCAGTTCAGACACCTATGCCTGACCATACACAGGGTGGGGAGTGGATGCACCACTTCCCAGGGCCCCAAGAGCTTAACCTGTAATAAAACTTAAACTAAAACAGAGAGGGCATGGAAGCTGCACATACACTTCTCCTATGCCCAACCCTTGAATTGCTTATTTTGCATCTGTTTTCTCAAGAGCCAGAAAAGAAAAGAAACAGCTATTTTAAAATGTACAATTACGGTCATTTAAACCATCAAAATTAACGGAGCATCTGTATGAGAAGTACCTGAATTTACTTTTTATTTTTAATCTTTAAATTATCTAGGCTTACGAGATCAGCACCATTTTAAAAGTCTCAATGGCTTAGCTTTTATTCCAGCAAAAGTAGTTAAAGTAGCAGCTGGAAGTCAGAAAGGCTACACTGCTGAATGTTTATGAAGCTCTCGAGACCACTGACTGGCAAACAAACAAGCCATCAAAGAGAAGTTTTGTCTTCCACACAGATGACTGCACTTCCAAATGGTTGAAAACAATGATGTAAAGGACAGAGGAGTCTCTCATTGTGCCTGCGTTTAGAGAAGCTCCAATTCCTGATAATCCAATTTCTGAGCCAACTCATCCAAGGCTAAGCACTGAACTTACTGAGTGGATCTAAGAAGGTAAACCTGTATTACAGCTCAGAGGCAAATCCCTTTGGGGTCTGACACTAGTAACTTTTTCACTTTTTACCCATAAAACCACACAGGGGCTTTATTTTGTGTGCCTGTGAGAGTGGACACATGTACCCATACGTAGGAGCCTGGAACGAAGGATGACGCCATGATAACAACCTGTGTTTTTATTCCCCACCACCTGATCACAGCACCAAAAAAGACTGGTAGAACAAACAGCCCATTTGCTGACACTGCCATCAGGCTACAGTAAAAGCTCTGTTGATCTCTTGTTCTTGATTTAATGCGCTATGAAAATACAATACAGCTTCTGACAAGATCGATTCAAATTACACAACAATTAACTTACTTACTTGCAAAAGCCAGATTTATTAGCAGGCAAAAAAGAACAATAAAATCAGTTTATTAATGGAGTAACATACAAGCTTAAGTATAATCATTCTTTGATGTACTATCTCTTACTGCCTGACAGCAAATCTCAGCAAAATTAAGACCCTGGTTCATTAAAAAGCAACCAACCAAACAAACAAAACTGACAAAACACAATTAAGCAGTCATGTTTTGATTCAGCTTTATAGAGAAGGACTGTTGTGCCCAATGCCAGTTGAAGAACCTTACTATCGACCTGAACTGGCCCGAGCCCATCTCCTAGGTGAGACTTTTCTAAAGTCTGATTTCACACATCACGATGTGTCTAATTTCCACATCATGATCCCGAGAACTTCATTTCCCTAGGGCAATGCTTGTTTCATTGATCAAAAGTTAACCCATGACATAGGATAAGATGCAATCCAGTAGTTGCTCTACTAATCTACAACTTCATCAAGCATACGGTCTCTCTTTTGAAAACTGTCTGCAATGTGATGTGTGATTTAGAAGGTACATCTTTTCATAATTCAGTAGAGTGAAAGGACTGTATCTGCATGTCTAATGACTTGTAAAGGAGCTGATTGCTACAAGCACCCAGAGAGGTTATTCCAAGGAACTTATTTTGCTACATGTGCCCACTGAAAATGGAAATCAAAACAGAGTCCTACTCTGCACTCAGAAGTCCCACCTAAGTAACTATTTCTGAGCCCCAAAATGGTTTAATCTCCCTCCACAAAGGCCACATTCTTCCACTGGCATTCACTTTAGATCTTGAGGAGCAGTAATACAAGCAAGGTCCTTGGCTGGTGGAACAGAGTGATAGGCAACATCTGCTTTCCGGCTTTGGTCTTAGAGTTAGTTCTGCATCCTTTGCACGTGCATGGCTTGATTTTCAGCAGAGACACAACTCCACCCCAGTTACCTGCAGCTACAGGTTCTCAGCACCCAAAAGCATTTATTTTCTTATACATAGCAAAGGTAATCTCAGCGCATGCAAGAACAGTGCCTTGTAAAATGTAGGTCTGATTATGGTGAGTGGATAAGTAGATCATAATAAATATAACTGCTTCAGAGATGAATGCAACTGTGACCTCAATGGCACATCTGTACTAGAGTAAAAACACTGCTGCTGGTACCCACGAGAGTGCTGGAGATATAGTTATACAGATACTTGATAAATGAACCAGCCCTTAACTACGTAAGAAAATGTAAGGTAAAAAGGAAGAAAAGGTCTGTCAGGTAATTTTTTCTTCTAGAGAACAGATGAAACAGAAACAATATTTGCTCAGTTAGAGTTCTGTCTGCTTTGACACAATTAAAATCTCGAACGAGGCAAGGCCCATCCTTCACACAGACATGAAAAACAAGAGCAGGAAACACTGGAAAAAGGGCTTATTTCTCAATTACTCTTTAGGTGAAGAGCCTATAATCACTGTCTCTGTACAGGAATTCAGCAGAACATGGCAAATCCTCACCCACTTCCGATGGGATGAGAAGTATTTGCTCAGCTGCTCCTATCAAACCAACTCTTCTCACAATCTGCTGCTACCCAACATCTTGCTGTAACTCCAGCCCTCTCTTCTCAGACCCCAAGAGGAAAGCCACCCTACAGAGGGTTTGTTGTCTGTAAAGGCAGCAAGCCTCACCACATGGCTTTCTGGCCAGCACGTATCCACCCAGAAATTTTTTCTGCTCCCTTCATGGCAGAACCTAGCAAGAATTTCTGTGGTTTGGGCTTTACCCACTGGTATACAGAACTTTAATTAGCCAGTTTTCAGTGTAGGCTGCAGGCTTTTCTTTCATAGAAAAAGCAGAGAAACAGCATAGCTTAAGGCTCTCACAAAAGTAAGCCAGAGATAACGTGTATGACAAGTTCGAATTTTCTGGAAGTGGAATTGTACATTTCCCATATCAACAGAAACGAGGACTTCTAGTTAATCATCGGTCTCCTTATTAAACAGACAATTAGTTCTTTGTATCTCAAGCTGCTCCCAGTGGATAAGCAGTCCTACTGCATCTTACCCCTGCTTTGGGAAATCAAAAGCAGTCTGCTGGCAGGGGGCGATTGGTACCCAGGAATTTGCTGTCTGCCTCAGTTTAAGATACTAACATAGAGTAAATCTTTTTTTTTCCTTCACCAAGCCACTGTATGATCAAATACAGAGAAGGATAGGGGTATTAATGGCCAGCTGTTAGGTGCTACCAAGTCTTTCAAAATTTTATTTCAGGGCCTCCCTATCTAGAAAGGGTTAAAAACTTCAAGATGACTTTGGTGTCAGATGCACCTTGATGCTGTTCACCTGCTGTCAAACCATGTACAAACCTTTCTGTCCCACTGACAGGAAGCCAGGAAAAATTCATTCTCACCCTTTCATTAGGGTTCTTGCCTGGGACACGGAAGAAATAATGATCTGCTGAGTACTTCAAAGAGCCTCCACAGGAAAAGGCTCTTCTCATGATAAGTCAAAACTGTGGTTATCGCATCCTCTGGAAATGAGAAGGGGATGGGACTGGGTTCTCTACTTCACCTCAGCCAGAGGAGGGTCTGATCTCACAGGAGTACTCCACTAGATGACAGAGACTGCCCTCTTTTTCTTTACCTTTCTCAGAATAAGCTGCCTATGCCCAACCAGCCCCCAACTCCAAAATCATTCATAGCTTTAAATCTCGAATTAGGTCAGTCATCTGCTTGATGGCCTGTGAAGGCTGTGATATTAAATCCCCCGAGCCTTCCCAGGACTCCCTCCTAGCAAGTTGAGTTGGGTATTAATTTGGTAGCCTAATTCTCCCCAGACTGTGCTTTAGACAGCTAATCCATTGAAGGAAATTCAAGTGCATGGCAAGACATCTAGCTGTAATTACAGCAGTCAGGACTACAACCTCAACAACTGCATCAACATCAAGAGGAATCTAGTCCCTTATTTGATGCAAGGAATAGGCCACCTTAAGGGCACTGACTACTGAAGCTAGTTGTGATGTTTTGTATTGTTATTGTTTAAGGCCACACAGGACTGAGCAACGGTAGTGGGTTTCTGTTGCCTTTTTATACAGATGGTCTGATAATTACTGCTGTCTTCCTTCACCATACAAACTGTGCGCTTAGTTCTTGCATTGAACTACATATGCAAACAGGCCTTCCCTGTGACTGCTCTCTACTAAATTGGTGGCCCTGGCCTGAATCCAGGTCTCTGTTTCTGTAGAGTGCCAGACATTCAAGGTGCCTGGAAGTGTGCAGAACTATTACACCGCCTCCCCTCTCCACTCTGGCTTCAAATCAAATGGAAGAATAAATCAGCGGCTGTATTACAGCTCTAAGCACACACCTGCTGACACGTCACACAACTGTAATTGCAACAGGAAAGCTTAGTGTGACATAAGGAAAGCCAACTTAATTAAAAGCGGCAAACATAACAGGATGTGGAGCACAGAAAGTAGCTACCACCATGCAACACACTGGGCTGTCCAGAGTTTGGGAGGGGACAGGGAGTTCCCAGCCTCTTCTATACAGATAGAAATGCCCTCTGAGCTATTTGAGTAACAGCGAGAGAAAAATCACTTTTTTAATGCTTTTATCTGGAACATTTGCAGGTTCTTGATAATGCACAGAGTTGTGAGAAATGAATGGGGGCGTTTTTTTTACAAGCAGGAGTTTACTCATGTTAAGATGCTTGGAAGCTGTACTGTTTGGGAGGGAGCTGGAGAGTTATTTAATAATGGGCATTAATAAGTTTCTGCTTACTGCTGTTTGCAGGCCTACGTGCAGCTATTGGTTGCTGCTTTTGTTATAATTACCTGTTACCTGTATTGCATAAAGGCGAACTCGAGAAGACTGTAAGACAATGGGCCCAGCCAGGGCTCACTGTCAAGGGACCACATGGCCAAACGACTTAATAAGCTGGTTAAGATAGCTAATAAGTGACAAAGGAAGAACAGAAACCGGCCCTGAGAGACCCAATCAAGCTCAAAAAAAGAGACTGTGTCACCTTATAAGGAAGAAAAGGAGGGGAGCTTGCCATGGGAGGAGCGAGGGAGCAGTCATGTAAATCAAGAAACCTTAAAAGGACTCGTCCCTCCCATTCTCAGGATGCACGGCTTTGGACACGAGGCCTGATGCATCTAATGTGCTGTAATCAAAGTTCTTTGTTTCACTTTATTTGGCTGTCTTCGAAATTTTATTTAGAGATATTTCTCACAGAGTTATTATTGTGAACTGACCACCAAGAACATAAGGGCTTACTTATATTCAAAACCCAGATGAATATGACGGTGTGATAAATACCACAAGACTTAACCTGCAAAGTTAAGAGAGGCATGTGGAAATGCACAAGAAATTTGGTTCAAAAACCATAAAAACCCACATGCAGAATATATTCAGTATTCTCCACAATAAGAAAAATAATTGACACTTCCCATGCAGGGCAGGAACATGCTTTAAACATGAAGAGTATTAGCAAGCATTCATTTTTGAGGTTTACAGTAATGTTCTTATACTAACTCTAAATGAAAAATTAAACAGATTTAATCAACATAAATGTGTACCTGTGCTGTATAGTTGTCTGCTGTATGCAGTAAACTAATTTCTATGGCAGAAACATATTAACCTAAAAATACAGCACTTCCAACTTCACGTGTCTTCAATATTAATTCAGGTCCTGCTTCAGATAAGAATTAGACACTACAAGATGGCATTGCCCTGTGTTCATTCTGTCCTTCACGTGGTTACCAACAGCAATGGTTAACACTTCCTTCAAGAGAAAATGTCCATGTTTCTTCCTGGAGGTCTTTCACGGGGTAGCACACCTTTGAGAAGACAAAACATACTTAGACAATAACCCATGGCTGAGCTCCAACCAAAAAGTCAATATTCAAGAGGTGGAACAGGTACAGGCTACCAAGGAGGCATTTAGAAATCATCACACATACAGTGTTAAGAAAGCTGAACCTCACTTATCAGCTGCAAAGGACACCAAGTCCAGCAAGAAGAGCTTCTACCACTACACTTGCAGTGGATGGTACTCGTAGACAAGCCAGAGAGCAGTGAATGTCATTTACCTCAACTTCAGAAAGGCTTTCCACACTGTCTCCCTCAATATTCTCGTAATCAAGTTCAGACCTTACAGTCTGGACAAGTGAACAGCTAAACGGGTTGAAAAGAAAAAGACCAAACAAAGAGCCCTTGGCTGGATGGTAAGGCTCAGAGGGCAGTAGACAATGGGTCACACACTCCTCCTAGAGAGTATGAAACAAAACTGGAATGAGCTCAGCAAAATGCCACCAAGATAGACAGGGACTGTGGCATCTGCCCTGTGAGGAGAGAGTGAGGGACTTGGGCTTGTTCAAACTAGGTATGTGAAGAAACTTCTGCACCAAGAGGACAGCTAGGCAGCAGAGCACGTTGCACACAGAGGCTGTGCCACCTTCTTCCTTGGAGTTTTCTGAAGACCTAAATGAGTCCTGAGCCACCTGATCTGGCCTCATGGCTGACCCTGCACTGAGCAGGTTGTCGGAATGAATGTCTCCTGAGAACCTTCCCACCCAAGTTACCCTGTTTCCTAATCTTCTAATCTGTTTTCCTCACTACTTCTCTTAGAATATCACATTTTTTAAAAGCATAATACATAGTAATCCAACAAGATGAGCTGAAATAATGTTAACACCGGATAATATCAAAACTCTTAAGTCAGTCACCCTGTGGGTGACTTCACTGACCCAGTGACATCAGCCATGATATTTCTATTGCTGTGGACACATGCTTATCACTCATACTCAAAAACATTTGTGCTGCCTTATAAACATGCCATAAAGCCTGGCAAGGGTAGGATTAGAAATACACAGGTTCTAGCACCTGGAATTCATCTCCTCATTAAAAGCTCCGATGTGATGGCAGCTTACAACTGGCATTCACTTAAGAGCTGGACTCGATGATCCTTGTGGGTCCCTTCCAACTCAAAATATCCCATGATTCTGACTCAACTGAAGGAAAAATAAACAGAAAAGACCTATGGGATTGATCAGTCATACCAGGGAACATACTTCACCCTGCAAAGAGGGGGGCATTCACAATCATTCTACTCCTCATCAGCAAAATGTAAGGCAGCCTTCCCTCTCCTATTCATTCCCAGTTAAGAATTGGAAAAAACATCTGGAGTATCTTAAGTGCTGCTGGCATCTGCATGCAGAAGAGGTGGTTTTGCAGTCTAATGCACTCACTATGTAACTATTCAGACTATTGCCTTGGCCATTTCTTCTGCCAACCATCAACACATCCAGAATAAGGCTGAGCTGGCTTACTTAAGTGAGAGTAGGATGAGGATCCTTGTAGAGCGTCAGAGTCCTTTTAGAGCGTCAGAGTCAAGTCTCTTGAGGCAGCTTTAATTCTTAATTGCTTTCTCTGCATCCACACTAGGAGATGTACAATCTAATTCTTCAAGCAAAGTCAGGAATAACTTGGGCCCCTACTTTTCCAAAGGATGAAAATTAGACTCCAAAGGCTAATTCCTTTCTCCTCTTTATATTTGTTTACTTATTTTTCCAGGCCATGTAAATAAACATTTTGCTGAAGCAGGAGAAAAGTATCTAGCTGGCAACAATATGTTGTAACTTGGGTAACTAGGACATGGAAAAATGGTTACTTTGGTTAGTGAAGTAAGTTATGAGCAGTCTTGGAAATTCTCTGTATTAACAGGATAGGACTAACGTATGACTCTCAGATTCCTAGTAAGCTTTCCATGTTCATTTCTGGTTCTGAATAACCTGTGTCTTATTCACACAGGAGAGGGCAAAAATTTGGAAAATTATCAAATCCTCAGTCTAGCCTTAAGAAATGGAATTCTATTTGGAAGAAGCATGTTTGAATTAAACTAAAGCTTACTGATGATATACGAAGGATAGAACAATTATATCCAGTTGAAAAAGAATTTTTAAAAGGTACTAATACTATTAAGTATTTGGACAGAAAGATGTATCAGTTCTAAGACAGAAAGCATAACGGACACGTTTCAAGAAAGTTCTGTGCAACATCTCTAACCAATTTTTCTTTTTGAAATAACTGCACTGGAAGACAGATTGAATAAAAAACAAAACAAGCAAAACAAACAAAACAAAAACAACAACAAAAAAACAAACCAAAAACACTTAAGCTCCAAAAGAACAGTCATATCACTGCAACTTTTATACCACACCCCCGCCCCAAAATCTATTTGAATTTCCAGAACACTTATTTTGGCACACTGATTTCTTATCCCACGTTCCTCTTGCTTAGCAGACATATTCTTAACTCTGCCTTTGGGTAGCTGAAGCAGAGCCTTTACAGGAAAGATTAACTCAGCTATCTTGCCTTTAAATTTCTGATAAAAGCAAACCACCATTTTATGTGATGGTCCACCAGATTTCTATTACTCCGGGTAATTTAAAAAGAGGCACCTTCTAGGAGGATGTGCCTACCAGGAAGTGATAGGGCATATAGACAGGCCAGTCCAGGGATACCTCAGTCCCAGCACTCCACACTATATTTGTGAATAGACAGAGGATTTGGCATTTCTGAACTGACACGCTAACTTTTTCGTTAGAATACAAACTGTCTTCATGAGAGGTACTACGCTGTGCTGGCATGGGACTGAAATCACAGGGAAATTATTAAAAAGGGTTTCTGGGTTTCGTAAGTCTTCAAAAATAGTCTCAAGGCCAAAGGAAAGACTACACATGCTAACTGGGTAGAAAAAAAAGTTTTATCAGAAAACCAGCGACAGAAAGAAATGGAATCTAGTGCAAAATCAGTTAACTAAATATATCTGCTTCTTATGGACTGTTGCTACAGAAATTGTAAGATAAAATAAAACCTACTTTCACTACAGTACATCCCAGATCTAGATTTGCACAGAGAAGGCACTCTTGGCATAAAGTTACATATTATGCCTTCAGAAGATTTAACATATAACCATATGCTAATGGAGACAAAGCTATTCATGCCTCCTCCCCCGTAATATGCAGAATACTCCCTTCCTCCCATTTCACCGGTGTTTGCCAAAAACTGTACCATGCTGATTCAACACTGACTCAAATGTGCTAAAATGAGCAACTTTCTGTGGGATTAGCAAATTGAATTAACTCAGTGAAGGGTTAAACAAGTGCTGAAGCAATGGGACTTCACCCTAAGATACTGAGATTGGTGTTGTGCCTCTCCTCGACCATACAGGTGTGCAAAGACAGCACAGGCAGGAAGCAGCTGGGGATCCTAGACAATAGAAATTGAAATTGCATAAGTAACAAAGTAGGAAACTCCAGGCACTGAAGATCTAAATGGCCTTCCTATTGTTTTGATCATGTCCCCTTTAAACCTACTAGGCTCCTATGTCCTCAAATACCCTCTCTCCCCTCCTTTCCAAATTCCTTCACTTGTCATACATTATCTGTCCTCTCAGCTTTACCATGCCCAAATCCTCATTGTCCTTCCTTAGGATTTCTTCTTTTCCATTTAAACTCATAATCAAAACAACAACAGCATTAACGTGACACTCATCACCATCTAAACAATCACTGAGCACGCACATCCCACCTCCTTCCTTTTTCCATTTACTTACACTGTTCAGGAGACTGGAAATCACAACATTTTTATGCAGTGATTCAGATAACGCGGTGCTGCAGTAACTACCAAAACCACACAAGAACTAGTAACAGTATTCTGATTGACCTGACATTGCCAATATACAACACGACTTTTTGTGAAGCCCTTCCTTTTGCAGGACTCTGTATGTATTTACCTGGGGCGCAAAGGGTCTGAACTGACACCCAATATCCAAGCATCGCCAAGGGAGATAAAAAGTGGCTGTGAAAGCATGTGGGCAGAAACATAAGCAGAACACCAAGGTGACGATGAATAACACACTCCTGAATGCTAAGGTACAGTGGAATTTTCATAATTTCATAACATCCCAGCTTCTTTCCCATATTGCAGCAAAACAAAATCAAATGCAGGTGGAACCAAAGTCCTGTTGTTATTAGCAAGCAAAGAAAATTCTCTTACTTAAATTCCCCCATCTGTTCCAGCCAACCATTTCTGAGTAATTATCAACATTTCTGTGAGAAATATCTCTAAATAAAATTTCTAAGACGGCCAAATAAAGTGAAACAAAGAACTTTGATTACAGCACGCTGGATGCAACAGGTTTCAGTACCCAATCCTTGCATCCCAAGAATGGGAGGGACGAGTCCTTTTAAGGTTTCTTGATTTACATGACCACTCCCTCACTCCTCCCATGGCAAGCTCCGCTCCTTTTCTTGCTTAGAAGGTGACACAGTCTCTTGAGCTTGATTGGATCTGTCAGGGCCTGTCTCTGTTCCTCCTTTGTCAGTTTATTAGCTATCTTAAGTCGTTTGGCCATGTGGTCCCTTGACAGTGAGCCCTGGCTAGGCCCATTGTCTTACAGTCTTCTCGAGTTAGCCCTTATACAAAATAGAGAACAGGTAATTATAACAAAAGCAGCCACCTATAGCTGCAGGTACGCAGTAACCAGAAACAGCAATGCCCATTATTAAATAACTCTCCAGCTCCCTCCCAAACAGTACAGCTTCCAAGCATCTTAACATGAGTAAACTCCTGCTTGTAAAAAAACCGCCCTCATTAATTTTTCACATTTCAGTCACCTGAAAAAAATACAGTGAGTTCTAGGCACAAACACTTCCTAAGCAGTCAATATCCATGATCACAGATGATTAAGTCATCCAATGTTTCATTCTTTCAGTGAGCTTTGTTTCTTGCCTGGCTTCCTCACTGCTTTTTGTCTCTAGCATTTCTCTGCCACTTCTGGCAGATGAAGTGGAGGTGGAGAAGAAAAGGGAGGAAAGTTCTTGAGTAGCATAAGGATTACAGTATTTTCCAATCCTTCAGCAAGGAAGAGCTTGCTCAGGGAACAGATAACCTAATGCTGTTAACCAGTCTTCCACCCCACTTTGTTTTTATTTTTTTTAAACCTATGTTTACAAGTGTTTGCCATTATAAAGTTATACAACCTGGGGACAAAGTTGACTACATTTATCTCCTTTCTGCCCCCAAATCCACATGGAACGAACCTGCCACCCACATATTTCCCCACTTTTTTGTCCTGCTGTGGGCAATATGAAACAAAAAACCGCAGTTTAGAAAGATCCTCAATCATACACCCACAGGTCGCTTACATTTGGTTCACAACCAAGCCTTATGTGAATGTAGACACCACTCATCAAAAGGACAGTTATGCCACGGATAACAAATCATCTCAACTCCCTAAATTAAACAACAGTGTTAGCAGGGGAACAAAGTTACTTTCAAAGCATTCTTGGTACTCTGTCTGATTACCTGCCCTTGCTCATAACAAAGGGAGAACTGTCCTCACACAGCTCTACTTATGTTTCCTTTCAGTGTTCTGAAATAAGAGCTGTTTAAGGATATGAGTTTTGTTTTCAATTGGAAAGGTCACCTGGGGTGTGTGGTAAAATGAGTCTGTACACTTCTTTTAATAAGGAGAAAGGGAAAGAGATGGGTCACAGAGAAGGAGGGAAATGAAAGTTTATTGCATCTTCATTTTTATTACAGAAGTCTCAAAGAAGTTATGAAAAAAGTACAGTTAGTGAAAGAACAACAGTAAGAGCCTACAGAATCTAGTTCTCTCTTGAACATAAAAAGTGATGACTACTTACATATAATATGTAGGATATAATCCTTCAAAGTACCAGCAATGCTTTTTGGCCTCTGTACACTACAAAGAAAAAAAAAAGGTATTAGTATTTGCGTAGAATAACATACAATTATAAACATAAGCTTAGAGTATTTATAAATACTGTGACTCTGAGCAGTTAGGAAAGGTTTATACCCCCAAAGCCTTCCCAACCCTGATACACACAGCGGCTGGGAAGTCAGTTCATGTAAATGGCAGGGTGTCCTGCCAAGGTTCAGATCCCTCACGCAGGGCTTTGTCTGGAGGGCCCCACAGCTTCCCACGATTCACAGACTATGTCAGTACATTCGGCGCAGGCACAGGATCCAGCTGCATATGTTCCCTGCCTTAGAAGACCACAGACAACATAAAAGCCCACTTGTGATTACAGTCACTTAAGAGACATCCAAGGCATAAGCAATTTGATGACACTATGCCTACGACTACACAGTAAATACAATAATTGTAGGGAATTGTTCATCTTTTTGAAAGTGTCTGGCATGCAGAGCCAGGCTCAGAAAGGAGCAGAACAGAGAACCATCTATCCCAACTCCTCTTCCTACAGTCTAGAAATATCTCAAGTGTTCATTAAAGTACTGGGGAAAGGAAACTGCTTTCTGCAGCCCAAGGGTATTGTTCTCTTTTGCAGATTGTCAGCGTATCCTTGTTAAAGGATGGCGACAGGCATTTTCTCAGCATGTGTGTGCTGGCAACGTGGGATGCACACATCGTTACGGGCAGCGCCAGTGTACAGACGGCAGCTCGGAACAATAGCAGCACTTAATAAAGGAAACCACATGTCAAGCACAAACTCTACTGAGTACAAAATATTTCTGTGCATCCTGCCGGCATCCCTAGCATGAAATGCCATCTTCATTGCAGACGTAGCTGCAGGAGCTCAACTGCAAGTTGCATTCCCCGATCACACACGGGCAGGGTGTTGGGGGACACCCATCATAGAGCAGTGAGGAATATCTTGGTGAAGTTTTAGCAATAATTCCTTCTGCTGCTCCCACCTGACACCCACTGCTGGAGAGCGCTCAGCACACCGGTGGTGCTTGGATCATCCTTCATGGTCACTGGCAGCTCACCTTTAAATAATAGCTCATGTCAGTTTATTAGCCTCCCTGAATCCCAGAATACTAAATGAATCCAGTTAAGACAAAGACAAAGTGTTTTTAGATCCCTGAGTCTCACTCCTCATGAATAAGAAAGGCTGCAAGCTCTTTAATGAGCATCTGATGAGCTAAATCACAGACAGATCAATTACAAGCCACGAAGACAAACTCCTATGGATTAAATTGTTAAGAGTGGTACAGAAAATAAGTGGGAGGAGGAAGAGGGGAAGATGCTTTTGATGCATGTGATCAGGCCTTTTTCCATTAATATAACAGCCTCACACTGGTCTTCAAGAAGCGCAAGCTTCAGCTTCTTCAGAAAGGACCAGAGTTTTTTCCTCAGGATAAGCACAGCAGAAGCCTTGTTTCCCCTCCCAAATTGATGCCACGGTCCAGGCAGTATATTCAGGAGGGCTCCATAGTTTCTGCTGGAGCAAGTGGTGTTCAAAGATCCATCTCTGCATTTGCCCTACTCCTCCCCTCCCCCACTCTTCCCACTTCAAAGTTTCCAAATTTTTAACCCTTCCTTCCAAATATTTTCACCACATGGCTGTTTTCTCTTATTCTAAAATTAGAAATATGTCAAGTTCCTCTCTGTAACACCCTGCAAACATACATGCATTATAAACCCAGCAGGCGTGCTGCCAAATCACTGAAAAATACCCTGCCTCTTCACCTTTGAAGGCCGTAGATCAGCAGGTATTGGCTAAAGTCCCGGTGCCTGCAGGTCGACCCCTTGGGAAGCCTCTTTCCACAGAACAGCTTGGGGTGTAGGCCATTAAGTGTTTTTCCTTCCAGCCAATATGAGTCACCATTTACCTCAACAGCTTTAAAGCCTTTGTCAGTCTCAAGCATTTTAATTGATGTTTTCCTAGCAATGTTTCTGAGCACATGGAGCCTGCATACCCTTTACAAGTGTAAAGCAGACATTTATATTCAGCAGTCTTCCCCATATTTTAATCTGCTTTACAAGTTCTAAAATGAGTTGGAAAGATTCTTCCTTCCAGCATCTCCCAAGTTAGAGGACTTCTGTCTCTGTCTCTAAACAATTCTCTTTTTCAGATAGCCAATACCTTTACTACTGTCCTAAGAAAGGCTCCAGCCTGGGGTAGTTCCTTCTACTTTACAGGGCTTAGTTACTTGCACTAAACATCCTTTGGTGCCCCGATTTGCTTTTAGATTGGCTCTGGAAGAGCAGGCACCAATCCCAATTCCGCCTTTCTTTAATAACACAGTGCTATGAATACTGCATGGCAGTTGTTCAGCACTCCTATGGGGAAATGGGGCACAAAAAGCTAGTGGACCTCAAACGTGAGCAGCAGAGCCAAATCTGACACACATGACATGTCAAGCAGATTTACGCACACAGGGCAAACCACTGCGGTCCCTGCTCAGTTAAACTCCTGCTGATCTCCATGGCAACTTTACTCCAGCGAAGCCTGACATAAGGCAGGTGACTACTAACCACTGTCTCTACTGTTGGTTAGCAGACCTCGCAGGAATTTGCTGCTAAGTATAAGACAAGAGTGTCACTGTCTCTAAGGATTTGAGCGTATTCAGCACTCAGGTACCAGAGAGATGAAAAGGGTAGTCAGGGCACAGATTAGTTTTTCCCATCCCACACACATCCTCTGAAAAAAGCTACTATAATCCGCCTCTTGCCAAGTTCTAAATTATTCTTCTGACTGGTACTGGCCTCATAGCTAAGCTGGTGGAGAGCCATACAAGAGTGAGAGGAGAAATACGCCACCAGCATCAGGCTCTCAGCCTTTGGAGAGTCACATCCTTATAGTTGTTTTAGACCGTTAAAACCTCAAGAAACCACAGCTGGCAGGAACTCACTGCAGCCAACAAAACAGATACGAAGGGAAGAGCAGTTGAATTACTGCAATACAATAGGACCTCAGACATCAAGATCGGTGCCCACTTCACTAGCTCCAGTACAAAGACAGGCTGTATCTCAGTTTCTAATAAGCATTCCTTCCTGTATTTAAAAAGCCACTAACCCATTCAATTAATAGTAAAATAGTATGTCAATGGTTTTTAAACTAAGCTCAGGTACAGTCTTGCTGATACTTTCAACTTTTCTAGGCAAAGGGCTAGGCACATTTTGCTTATAAAATTCTTCCTTCTATGTCCTTTAACAATTTGGCACAGCTATAAAATATAAATACAAGGGTACATTCATTTTTTAAATAAATGATGCAGATCTAATTGGGTGTGCATATGTATTCTTTAGAGAATTAATGGTATGTGAATTAGCCAGATGCTTGAATACATTCCTTAAGTTTGTATAGTTGGAAAGAAAAAAGCACAAGCCTCATTTTTTTTGTTGTTTGATTTTATATAAATCAGCATCTGTCTTGTAGCCTGTTTTCTTCACAAAACTGCAGCAATGCAAATTGCAAGCCTCCCTTTTCTCTGGCCTCTAAATTATTTCAGATTTCCTTTAAGAAAGGAAATGTGCCTCCTGACACAGATTGAAATTGCAAATGTTACTGCTGCTAGTAAGAACAATGAGAAATAGGAGTTACTAAAACATTAACCAAAGGCTGGTTTTGATCACACCATAAAATACAGAACACGAATGCATCTGTATGCACATGGTGTGGGGGATGACAGAGCAGGCAGGCAGCCTGCTCACTGAATGTTGGATGGTACTCCACAGATCATTTGCTTAGCAGGATTTGCAGAAATACTATCTGTAGCAGGAATGTTCTCCCTGTTGCACATCATTATCTCTCCGTCCACAGGACAACAAAAAGAAAATAGATCTGATCAATTAATTACTCTTTGCAATCAAGGGAGCAGTGGATTCACACCTAGTGCTTTTATTGGAGGCTTGAAAATTAATAACAAAAAAGCAAAAGCAATTAAATCCCCACACGCACATAGTAAATACTTTCCAGGATGAGTACAGTACATTTTTGTTATGGGCACCAATGAAAAAGCAGCCTGCCATGGGCAGCCGTGTTTGTGGAGGGCAGGGGGAGGGCAACTGCAATCTGTACGCTGAAGGGAAATTCAGAGCGAGTTTGTGACATCTGCTCAAACCAGATTCTTAGGAGGCACGAGTCTGCTATCAATCACAAGGTCAATAAAACCCCATCAGTTATCAGCAACTGAGAGTTGCTGATATTCTGTATTCTTTAGAGAATTAATTTTTCCATTATGTATTACAATTATAAGGATGAAAAGGTAGATTCTGAAGGAAAAAAGCAGGTATTCAACAGTGACCTGCAATACTGACACGATGGAAATAGCTCCTGGTATTCTGTGATGGCTGTTACCTCCCACTTAGCTGGGTATATGCTATACATTAGTAGTGTGCAAGTTGACCCAAATGTCACTCTTGTGGCTACAGCCCCTGGGGCCCTGCTAGGATTAATACACAGATGAACAGGGAGGAGTTAGGAGTATCTATGACATGGAACAAGACCTTATTGTTTCTGAGCACCACACAATCCTATTCCAAGACAGAGCCAAAACTCTGTCTTCCATATAGCTAAATCAAACTGATAATTGAGGAAGTGGAAAGGACAACACCATATGGCTCCACAGGATCTGAGAAACAACTGTCTATACCTGCTGCCTCTGTTATAGAAGGCCTCTTGCAAAACTCAGATCTTTCCCGGTTTTATTGGTCACTGCACCTGGCAAATACTCGATGAAGCCCAGAAAAGGATGGGAAAGTCTACAGTGCAACTCCACGCTAAATAAGCAGTTCCAGAAGCCACATTATTGGCTAAGAATCACAATGTTTTACAGGATCTGACCTTTAAAACTGCATCAGTTTTCAGAACACTATCCCTTTCAGTGACTGGGAAAGAAGCATCAAAATTAATTCCTACTTCCTCCTTGTTGATGCTCAAAGCTGAAGGTGAACGTAGCCCATCTGCAAAACCATTCTAAGAAACAGAGCTTACAAAGCCAGTGATTGTTACCAGTGATTTCAGCTTATACTCTTGCCACAAAAGACAGAAACAACTGTGCCGGGTCCTGCACTTTGGCCACAACAACCCCCTGCAGCGCTCCAGGCTGGGCACAGAGTGGCTGGAGAGCAGCC
>JAWMRA010000078.1:51933291-51957216 GCA_035584735.1 Pseudotriccus pelzelni | reverse complement strand
GCCTGGAGAAGAGAAGGCTCAGGGGAGAGACCTCATCACTCTCTTCAACTCCCTGAGAGGAGGTTGGAGCCAGGGCAGGGGATGGTCTCTTCTCCCAGGCAAATCAGCAGTAGGACAAGAGGGCATGGGCTTAAGCTCTGCCAGGGGAGGTTTAGGTTAGATATTAGGAAGAAATTCTTTACAGAGATGGTAATCAGCCATTAGAATGGGCTGCCCAGGAAGGTGGTGGATTCTTCGTCCCTGGAGGTTTTTAAGATGTGATTGGATGTGGCACTGAGTGCCATAGTCTAGTAACCACAGTGGTAGTGGATCAAGGGTTGGACTTGATGATCTCAGAGGTCCTTTCCAACCCAACTAAAAACAAACAAACAAACAAAACCAACAAAACCCCCAAAAACCAAACAAAACAAACAAAAAAACCCCACACAAACAAACAAGAAAACCCCACAAAAACCCAAACAAACAAACAAACAAAAAAAACCCCACTCTTACTAAAACCCAAGATTACGTTAAGGTATTTTTATTTACTGAGGTAATGATGAAACAGAAGGATGCCCTTGTATAAAAGGATTCCCTCCCATGTAACAATAACAAGAATAAATACTATTTCAGTTATGCACCTGTTTCATCAACATCAAGATTACAAAGACATATAACTCACAGTATAAGGAATGATTTTCATATATTTCATAAGGAGTTGGTTTTGGTTAGACTTTTTACCTATTCTCTAAGAAAGAAAGGAATATTTCTCATATAGGATTTTAAAAAGAAACTTTTCCATCTTGAATTAATCAGTGTGCATTTTGCAATAGTAAAAGATTCCAGCCCAAGCAGCTAATTCTTATTATTTCTTGTGCTGCTCAGTGCATATGGATTAATCGTCATATTTTTATTTAGAACTAATGTGGGTTTAGCATTAGATAGCTTCCCATCACAAAGCATTATTTCACATTTAGATCTATTAACCTTTCCCGCAAAAGGAATACAAATATCCTTTGTGTGCAATTTCACTTTAGGAACCTGACTCATTTATTTAGTTAAATTTTTTTTTTTTTTTTTTGCCATTATGCAGCAAATTGCAAATGCACTTCAGCCCTAAAACAATACAATTCCAAAAGAATAAAATTCTTTCATCCGTATCCAAAGGAGACCAAAAAAAAGGAAGGAACAAAAGGCCCTCAGCACCGCGGACAGCGCCCCCCGCCCGGCTGTGCCGCGCTCCGGTGCGACAAATCGTCTGCGCTAAACCTCACCCGCATCACCTCGCTCACTTCTCAGTTCTCTTTCAATTCTCAGCCGTCGCGTCTACTCATTACCTCTTCACACTTGCGAACACTAGTATGAGAAATTAATAAGCACGACTATCATAGAATCACAGAATATCTCAACTTTTAAGGGCCCTATAAGGATCATTCGATCCAAGTCCCTGTTCCTCACAGGTCTATCTAACTCTAATTCATAAGGCTAAGAGCATCATCCAGATGCTCCTTGAACTCTGTCAGGCTTGGTGTCACGACCACTCCCTGAGGAAGCTGTTCCAGTGACCCCCTCAGAACCTTTTCCTACTGTCTAATTTGAACTTCCCGTTGCAGCTTCATGCCTTGTGTCTTACTGCTGGTCACAAGAAAGAAATCAGCACCTGACAACCCACTACTCCTCTTGAGGAAGTTATAGACTTCAGTGAGATCACTGCTCAGCCTTCTGTTCTCCAGTTTCAACAAATCAAGTGACCTCAGCCACTCCTCATAAGTCTTGGCCTCAAGACCTTTCACCATCTCAGTCACCCTTCTATTGACACACTCTTATAGTTTTATGTTCTTCTTATGCTGTGATGCCTAAAACTCCACACAGGACTCAAGGTGGAGCCACACCATTGCAGACTAAAGCGGGACAATAACCTCCCTGGACTGGCTGGTGAGGCTGTCTGATTCACCCAAAGACATGGCTGGCCCTCCTGGCTTCCAGGGTACACTGCTGACTCATATTCAGCTTGCTATCAACCCAAACCACCACTGCCTTGGATGGAAAAAACTGTACTCAATCTTTTTCAAAGTGTTTGGAAAGCATACTTATGATAGTTGTCATAGTTATGTGAAATATCCAGCTTGGATATCCATCAGAATGTCAAGCCACATGCTTATGAAGGGCCAAGAGATTCTCAGTACCAGAGAAGGTTAGGAGTTGCTTCATCTTCTTATTACTGCACTCATGAACTTGGCAATATTTCCACAAACTTAAAAGCTAGGGGAGTGGAGGGCTAGTTAAATCTTCCTGGTGGAATTGACCTTACACTGAAAGTTCTAATATTAGACCTGCAAGCAAGTATGAGGCATGCCACATATTGAATGCAGTTTCACCCAAGAACAGCAAAAAAGACTCAACATTCCACTGCAGCTTCAAGGGGGTAAGTGGCAGACTTTTTTGTTCCAATTGAAAGGAAACAGATGTAACGCTTTCCCAACTCCACTAGAAACAGTTGATCTATTCCAAATTGTACTGAGCAGGTTCCACAGCTCCAAATATGAATTTAGCTTCTGCAATTACTCTGTTTCCTTTTATGTGTGCATGAAAAATAAAACCAAGGTTACTATTATTTGCATTCTTTAACCACAGAGCAAGCCATAAGTCACCTCATAAAACAACCTATAAATTAGGGTGCATGGGGGGAAGGGATCATTTGTCAGAAATTGAAAGGAAGACCATGCCAAGAGTGAGGACATTCGCTATTTCCACCTTCAATCTCCTTAAAAATGAAACAAAACTAATTCTATTTTTTTCAGATAAAGTTATTTGGTGACAGAATGGTTTTAATTTTAAGCCTCTAATGAACATTAATAAACTTGCAGTGTCAGCATTAATGTAGACACCAAACTTGCTTTCCTTTGACTAAGAACTGGAAGCTTAGCTCATCTCCAGCCTCAACCCTTGATGAAACTCACATGAACTGATGCTATCTATAGTACTATTAAAGGCAACATCTAGATTTGGGTTTCCCACATTTTCATCTAATCCCATGCCAGAATTCATTCCCTTCAGTCCATGCTGAACTGGAAAATTTGCCAGTTTCCTATATGCATTTCATTCTTCTGCTTTACCATCCCAAGAACAAAAACAGCCTTTCAATTACCTAGTACTTAAATCCTCAGGAGCTGTGTTTCATCTCCCATAATAATAAAAGCAAAGCGAAGAATGACTGAGCAAAAGAAGACAAATTCAGAACTCAATTTTCTTAGTCATTTGCAGTGCAGACAAGATCAAGGCACTTAACAGCATTGTGCTACAGATGCCAGTGAGTTAAGCTATGACAGCCCATCAAAGGCTGCAGGAAAATAGATTTCTTTGATGGTCACCAGGACACAGGGCAGTTGCTTCAGGAGTTCCCGGGCTTTGTTCTGTTGATGTTATGCATTCCCCACGTGCTAATTTGTTCCACAGAGAGACAGCACAGGCTAACAGGACAGAGCACAGCTGCATAAATCACAGCAACTCTTGCTCCCCTCTCTAATACCCTTACTTTTCTTTCTTGACATTTAAATCAGGGATGCACAGCTTCCTCAGATTCTTCTTATGAGAAGATATTGGAAAACAAAATATTTTTTTATTCAACTAAGACTTTTCCATTTTCTGAGATATTTATTCCAAAACTGTAAATACGGGATCAAAAATCCTTTGTGCTTACAAGTCCCGAAAACATCTGTTAAGCTGAAGGTAGCAATGACTTAGTCTCAAAAAAAAAAAAAAAAAAAAAAAGAAAGCAGAATCCATGACCAATCACACACTCATTGCACGGAACAAAAGAAATCAATAATAATGAAATATCATCTAAGTGCTGTTCCCCTGGAAGGTATGAAAGGCCAAGGCAAGTTCTCACCTTGAAGAGGTTGCTCTAGAAACCCATCACATTCAGTGTTAGATTGTTTTTAGGAACATGTGTTAATTTTAAACCAGATTACACACATCATGTGTGTATTAAATTAGTAAGCATCTGAACACAGTGGAGATTAAAGAGGTTACCTTGGAAACATTCTGATATTTGAAAACCAGTTTCTAAAAAACCCTGGCAAGTCACAGTTCAGGTACTTCTTCGAGCAGAAGCATCTACTTGAATGCTCTGCTGGCAAAAGCTTCATTCTTGGTCAACTCCCACCTGCTTAACAGTGAAATCAATGCTTATATGGATACTTCCATTATCAGCTACAATTATTGTGTCCTCCACACCCTCACAAGGCAAAGCAGCCTCTCAAGGGCACAGATATATAATTTATGGTACAGGCCCAGTCTGGTTTAATGACCAAACTGAGACTAGAGAAATTGTTTTAAAGGAAACTTCAGTTCATTTGATTCAGCTACATTAGACTAACTACCTCGAAGTAAACACTGAAACTTTGATAGTAAGCACAGCAAAGGAGAGCGTGCTCTGGTCTGCAAGCCCAGCTCATTGAACAGGTCTGTATTACAACCATCTCCACATGGGACTCTAGAAAACCATTTGCACTGGGATGCAGTTACTGGAACACGGGGAGGAGGAGACTAATAATCACATTTTTCTATTCTTGCAGTCTATGAAAGTTCTTACTGACTGGCAGCAAACACCTCTCTTTCTCAGGCCAAAACTCTCATCAGAAAAAGAAACAGCAGAAGAGTTGATTGACTGTAATTTGTATTTGTTTAACAAGTCAATTCAAGCTTTCAGGGAGATGCTATATTGTGGTCTTCAGGTAGACTGAAACATCAATGCCTTTTAATTTAAACTAAGAACCTAAACTGACCCCTAATCAGACAGTCCAATACACTGCCATAGCAATGGCATATGATTATTAAATTCCACTGGGACAAATCCAACAGCTGTACCTCACAATTACTTATTTGAGCAGGAAGAAATACTAAGCATTTGTCGTTGGAGTATTTCCTGTTAAAGGACTACAATAGCAAATAAACAGACAACACTTTCAGGCAAGTAACAATGCCTACTAATTTTCCAAATGAAGTCATTTCCTACAGACCTTAACATTTGCTTTTCTTCTATTAGGAACTTGAATGTACCTAAATAATAACCCACAATGTCCAGATTGTCCAATTTCAGCATAAACTGCTAAGAATGTGATGATCTCTTCATTTAAATCAAAAGCATATGAGTTTTGGCATTTTTCTAAAAGGATCATTTCCTTGGTTTGAGTTATCACCTGAGTTTCTTCACATTCAAAATAGCTTCCTGGAAGGAGAAGAAGAAAAAAAGGCAGTTCATAAAGTTGACCACCTAGATAGAGGTACAGGATACACATCAGCAGAAAAATTCGCATAACCACTTTGGTTAGGTATAGAAGCCATGACTTGGCTCACATTCCCTTTTACCCCTCAAACCCCTCACATCACAACTTGATGAAGGCCATGCTGGATGAGGGTAGTTTTTTCCACTTCCTTCTCTCCTGTGAATCAGTGCATGCCCCTTGCTCAAACACCTCTCCATATACATGGATTTTGCTGGGACCCCATCAAGCTTTCAGCTGTGCCCTAGTTAACACTGTTGGTCCTCTAGCTACCACTCTTGTGATCTGTGCTTCATCTGATGTTACGTCCTTTATTCCAGGTTGCAGATGACAGATCATATTCATGCGTTGGGAAGTTACTTGACAAGACCAAAAAAAATTCAGGATGCTGCAATGAACTCTGCTCTTCTCTTCGATACAGACTGCACAGACATCAAAAATCTCTTTGCTAAGGTTATTTCCTCACAACGAATATCTGAGGTTACCTCAGGGACGTTCTGCAACTGAGAAGTGCAAGAGTGAGATGAGGCATAAATGAAACATTCGCTCTTCTTTAACACATGGTCTACACTCTGAAAAAGCTCAAGATTCCTGCCTGAAGGTATTGCTATGGACAGATAATAGCAGGAGATATGGCCACAAATGTTTAATTTATAAACCTAGCAGCTAGAAAATTATTCAACTAGATTGAAAGCATTGAGGATTTTAATAGTGCCTGCCCACACTAACAGATGAAAATAGAACGAACAGCTCAGAGACAAGCACAGACACACTTGTAATATTTTGGTCAGTGTTGATAATGTTGCATAAACTGAACTTTAGGAGAAAATTTAATCCCTGTGCATGCAGTGGGCAACTCCACAGATTTCAAGGGCATTGCTTCTGCTTTCAGAGGATATGGCTTGGTTTGCTGCACTTCTCTTCACAAGTCTGCCAGCGGCTTTTCCGAGAGCCAGGTTCATCTCAGAGGGGAAACTGCACTACAAAGGCTCTACAGCAGTACAAAGGCATTAAAGCAGCATCACCATTCCTACATTTTTCCAGGGCAGTTCTGAGCAGGCAAAGGACACTCTAGACTGTAACCACAAATGTAAACTCATGTATGGGAGAAAGAAATGTAATAGGAACAGCAGGGCAGAGAAACAAGGAAGACAATGAATGCCCAAGACAACCAGCAAAATGAGGAGCGGAATAAAACCTGAGGCTAACTGGAATAAATGGCGGTGACACTGAGCAACAGCACATTTCCAAACAGGCTTCAGAGGTCAGAAACCAAGAGGGTGGCAGCCAAAGAAATCAGAGGTAGTCTCTGAATGACAGGCCACCATATAGGAATGACAGTATGTTGCATAGGGTATTGATGACGGGATAGCTCCACTGGCTTTATCACTTTTATACTGCAGACAGATGGTGCACTCCCCCTCCATGCAAGGCTGCAGTTATAATTTTTCACCTTTAACCAATTTTCAAACCAGGAGCCCTTTCTGACACAGAAGCAAGACACCATGAATTAGCTACATCTCCTCATGCCAGCGCAGGGCAGAGACCTTGTTATCATCTTCCCACAGTGCAAGGCAAAAAAGTGAACCTTTTGTTTTGTAGTGTGCTTAGCCTCTAATTTGGGAAAGGAAAAGCCTAGCACCTCATGCCTGAGAGGTTGTTTGCCTTTAGCACACACTTGCTATTGCTCTTTTTCAGTGAAAAGATGAAGACTTCTAAGAGCTTAACTGTAATGGTGCTAACCCATGTCAATAAAACCATGCTTCTCTAATGCAGAAGAAACTTTTTATCCACTTTAGAGACTCCCAAATCAGATACCAGATACCAAATAGTCTCAGTCCTTCAACTATGCGAATAGGACTTCACATACAAAGAAGACTCTATTACTATTCACAGCAGCAAAGGTAAGCACATGCACAAATGTTAGGGGCAACAGGTCTAGCTTTGCCTTTAAAGTTTTTAGGTCACTGGGTACAAACAGCAAACCATCTCCTCTATTTCCCCTCAAATCCAGAAATATATCAACCCATATTCAATGGGCTATGAATTCCCACAGTGGTACGCATTTTTCTAAAATTATGTCCAGCCTAAGGAATGGATGTCTAGCCATGACTTGGGTCATGCAAAAAGACAAAACAATTGGACCACCTCTCTCTTCAGTTAAAGGAAAAAAAAATTCTTGCTGAACTGCTTTTCAAATAAACACTTATGCCTGGTTCCTACAGTTGCTCGATGGCAAGGGTTCTAAGGAGCATCTTCTTGAACTTTCAGAAAGGATAATGCTTCAGCGTGGGTTTCTTCTCATTTTTGCATTCACCAGGTGTTTAGTCAGAATATTAAAAAGCCCACAGAATAAGTGAAAATTTTATTTTTCCCCTCAGTGGCCCTTCCAATTGCTGTTTCTCACGACATTTCAAACTTCAAGACAACATCCTAACTCCATGTGAGGGATATTAATTCCAGGTGCTCAAAATGCACCAAGCAACACTGTGAAATTCGTTTTCCCCCAGCATTATCTCTCCATCTCCCCTCTGCAGCCACATATCTGCCTGACACTGTGGGGGAGGGACCAGCAAAGGAGCCTGAATCCCTTTGGCCAACTCATGGATCCACACTGACCTTTCTTTTTAAAGTGTGGGCTCTGCATTGTCATTCCTGACATGTGACCATGCAACTTTTGGGAAGAAATTCAAGTCACTGGACTATTAACTGATACTTAAGAAATCCTGTTTTACAATCATTCTCTAAAGCTTCCCCAGCTTGATTTTAGAGTCTCATCCAAAGACCACTGAACTGGCTGCTGTGGATTTAGGCTTATGTCTCTGGCTAAGAGCATAAAACATAAATAAAACAAACTGTTTGCCACTAGAAATCTTTACAAAAGGCTAAGACAGTCCTGCTCTTAGTGGCAGGACTTCTAAAGGAGAGGGCTGACTGTAGAAAGCACCAGTTACCTCACAATGTGCCGAGGTGCCACTAAAATCCCCAGAAAGTCATACCAGCAACCAGACTAAAGGCCCAAATAAATTGCTGGGTGACCCTTGGTATTATTTGTTTTATGGATGCCTTTGTTACGCAGGGCCTTTTTTTTTTAAAATTAAAAACAAAAAGTGAGCCTCTTGGGGGATCTATTTTCCTTTCCTCTTCTGACTTCAGCACAAACACACCAGAAAAATTACAGCCACAGTACAAATAAAAATAGCTGAAGAACTTGCAGCTGTTGTTAATTTCCCAAGTATTGAATGTTGCCCATTTAACGATGGAACAATATGCTCCAGTTTCAGTCCTGGCACAAGGCTGTCTGAGCAGGAGGCAGATATTTTAGCTCATGTGAATGCCAAAGGCAAGTCAACGACTACAGCAAGCAGAGAAAGGGAAGGAGGACAATACGATGTAGACCACTGGGTGTCCATATCAAACATTTTCTCCTGCTTTTTGTTTCTCATTTAACATTATTAGTCAACTTCCCAGCTGGCTATATATCAGCCTCACAAGACTTACTAGCATGTTTAGCAGAAAAAAAAAAACCTGTGGGTAATAAAAACTCATGAAGTGGAAAACATTTTTACAGCTGAAGAGCTGATTTTTCCTTCTATTTTAAGTATAGGGTGTTTCTAGTGAAACACAGAGAGGTTTCGCTTGCTTATCTTGCTGAATAAACCAACTTGTCTGTAGCCTGGATGAGTAGATTTCCTAAGTTTCATACAAAACAAAGTAATAAAGTACTTGGTATTTGTAGGAAACGGAAATGAAATAAAACATGCCTTTTAAGCTTGGCAAGGAGAATCTAAAAACCAAGACCACATCTAAATACTAAAACCGCTTTGAAACACTGAAGTCAGATGCAGTAGAAATGCTTTCTTAGCTACACCTCTTGAGGCTCTGCCTTCAGTTGCTAAGCATCTGCTCATGTGTACCCACTTACAAACCAGACCGAGCAGAATTAGCAAGGAGACAGTGCTTAGAAATTCACACACAGCAGACGTGAGAAGCAATGAAGTGCAAAAGAAAAATTAAGATTTATGTACAGGAGAAAAACTCAAAGGCTTAGAAGTGACAGGGCAATTGGGAAACTGTTGATTATAACTGGAAATACAAAGCTTCTATCTTTATGGGGCTTCATTTGCCTCATTCCCAGGCATGAAGACACAGAGGTCATAAAGCATTTAGGAGGTAATACCTAGTGAAAAAAAAAAATCTGTTCTCCTCTTGTTAAGGGCCCAATGATGGAGCAAAATTTAAAACATGGTAAGTCTTAAAGAGGAGGAAAAAGACATTTTAAAACAAGTCAAAGTTTGTAACATTGCCAAGACCCTTCTATTATGCTCAGACAATTTTTTTCCCCTCCCTTGAGTAGATTAAAAAGGCACCAACAATCCAGCCTTGGCCCAACAATTACTGCCGGCCAAGGCAAGCAGTGCTGTCCTTCCTAGCAAAAGCAAAGCTTCAATCCAACACTCGACAGATCAGAGACTCTGGTTCGGATTGCTCCACATAAATAAACTGCCTGGCGAACGTAACTGAGGTGGGGAAGAAAACGGGGCAGTTGGATTGAAAAGCAGACATAAATAATAGTTTCACACGTGGCCCCGTGCCTTCCTGCAGGTAAGAATGGGATTTATTTAAACCTGAGGTGACCAATGACGTGGATGTGGCAAAGCCTATCACTGCTGAGCGCCCAAAGGCAGGAAGAGCAGGCTGGCAGTGCCAACAGCACTGCGCTTCTGCCCTCAGCCTGAGAGTGGAGAAGGTCACTCATCAGATCTGGCAGAATCTTCTGCAAAGGGACAAAGCACCCGTGAGAGTTGCAGAAAGCCTGTTGAAGACAGCTCAGAGCCCAGCTGTTCCTCAGGCTTTTGGGCTCTCCCTGACTTCATCCTGCACATAGAAGGTGTCTTGGGTCCTTCCTCTTCCCTTCCTCCAGTTGTTTAACAGAGCAAAGCCATACCCCTCTGCTGCCTACAGAGACAGCATTAATACAGCTGAACTCATTATTCATGTTAGATAATTGTTCTGGCTGTTCACAGCTCAGTCCCTGCATGCTTGTCCGCTCCTGTGACGAGAAGATCCTTGTACATATTAGGTCACATCACAGGACAGTAAATATATTGAGGCATACAGGCACCTATCCAGCCAGGAAAAGGCCTATAGGTTATAGTCCCTGGTGCCAAAAGGCAGGGCCTCCATTGTTTGAAGCAGACATGGCTGCTACTCAGCACTCTCAGACAGGGGCCTATATTCTCTGACAGGACACCAGCTTCCTGATACATTTTGGTTTTTCTACAAAGAAAGAAACTAGACCCCAGAAGTGATTTTATTCAGCTTTTAAATATAGTATTAGAGTTACTAATAAAGTGAGCAACCACCAAGGCCACAGAGCAATCACAGAACTAGGTAAAGCTTGTAAAACCTCCAGAAACAGAATCACACAGCTGGCATCACAGCAATGCCTGTGCTACACAGTGCAACATGAAGGTGATGCATGGAATGGGTCAAAGAAGGCCCCAGTCATCACTGAGCTCCAACTACCCACTTAATACAGAGGTTTTGGAAAGAGTACTTAGCTGGTATTACACCAATATGAACAGATCCTACACATGCACAAGTAACGCTTGCTTGTATAACAGTTTGGAAACTTCTGCACACTCCAAGCCTAGTCTAGCCAGAAGCTTTCAGGGAGACTTTGGGACTTGCAATAACTCCCAGGTAATGCTACCAAAGGTCTAACTGTTTTCTTTTGAGCAGTGGGGGTGGGAGGGAAACAGAAAATATGCCATACAGTATATTTTGCAGGGGAAAAACCAAAATGAAGCCCTATATCCAGAACGATTACATCTGTGAGATGACTCAATTATTACCTGTTCCAGGCACGTCCACATGGACTGCTCTTGGAACAGTACAACATTCATTTAAATGAAAAGAAAGGAAAGAAAGCATTATCAGGAGAAACCCTTTACATTGAAACTGGAATTATCACAGCTTTGCAGTGGTACACTGTTGAAATTCTTTACACGTTTTTGTGTTGACTTTTTATAATTCTGTTCAAAGAGAATGAAATATCAGACTTTCTTGTCTGCAGCCATCAGACTACAAAGCTCCCTGCTCAGTCTTTAAAGTAATCATAACCCCTTGACTCTAGCAGCTGATCTTGGCAGCAGAGAGGAAGATCACCAATGTGAGACTGACAACTAAACAGGAAAGATTACTAAAAATAACAAATCCACAATGCTCCAAGAGTCTAAGGATGATCAGCTGGAAATTCGTGTCCTATTTCAGATCAGCTCTGCAAATTTAAAAGCCTAGCTATCATAGTAAAGGCATTCTTAATAGATTAGAAACATCTGCTTTAAACCAGAACAGATATCAGGAGGCTAAAAACAATAGGACGAGCATGAGTCAGAGGTTCACAACTACAAAGATCAGTCAAAAGAAGCAAGAAGAGAAGCACATGGTGCCAGCAAACCAGATTGTGAACTTTCAGATTGCTGCCAGTGACACTGAAGAACACAAATGAATCACACAGTAATCTAAATTAAAAAATGTATACACACAACCACATCCACCTAGATGGTTGGCAGATGTTTTGCAGGGATAGTGAAACAAGACCTGGACAACAGCAAAAGTGATGATAGTGTGCTGTTCACCCACTTCTGCAAAAGCTAAGAGATGGAAAGGAAAAGTCCATGCAAACTTTATTAAAGTTCCTCTTCCAGGTTATAGAGGCACAGAAAGTCTCAATTCCCTTATTCATAGCTAATACATAACTACCAGAATATAGCACAGAGAGTGATATTATTTGTTTCCCCAAACTCTCTTTTAGGAAATTTCATCCTCTCCCCTATCCTCACTGTCCCCGAGGTCATCTACATCTCCAGGCATCTGTCTTATTCTAGCTGCTATTACATTTTAAAATTGCTCCAGTTGACCAGAGGTCTTTTTGGGCACCCATACTCAACGAATATCTTAGAACAGTTTGAAATGCTGAACGTTTTTCCTGGAAAAGAATGACCATGACACCTTTAAATTCAGCAAGTGAAATCAAAAAGGTGTTTGGGGATTTTTTGGCTTGAAAGAAGGAAAACAAAGGAAAAGACAGGGAAGAGCAGACCAAAGATCTCAGAATCATGTATTGCCCTTGCAGAGCGTTCAGGCAAAGCATAATCACAAACCACCCTAAGAAAAGGTGTCAGGAGAGCAGAGGCCTTCTGACCTGCCCAGGTGGGAGGTCTACCATTCGAGAGAAAGCACCAGGGTGCAGCCACCCTCCCAGGTTGCCATGACTGATAACAGACCACCGTCTATCCATGCAGGTACCAAAATTTTAGTAGTGGTTTTGCTTATCAAACACAGCAAAACAGCAGGGGATAATATTTAAGCAGATGGTACTAGTTAGATCTGACTGGGGTTAGTAGGTGGCTTTACATTTTCTGTATACTTTGAAATACACAATACACCAATCGTATAGGCAGCCTTCAAGGTATACCTCATGAATCTTAGGTAAACAGAAGGCTCGGAGGATTTTGTTGTTGTTCAGTACAGCAGGTTCCATGTGCTGGATCCTGTGAGATGGTGATGCTTTGTTCCCCACTCCCCCACAACCAGTGAGGTAACCAGGGGCCTTCTAGCAGAGACATCTTGCGGCTCCTTTGGGCCTTGTGGGGAGATTCTGCTCTTCAAAGCCAACCCACTGTACCTGGCATGTGGGGCAAAATGTTGCAAATACATTAGCCACCGGGATTGCAGGGGGAGAGCACAGGAGGCGGCCAGACGAGCCAGTCTCATGCACAGACTGCAAAACCTGTCAGGTCTCCTGCAAGCTAACTGGAAAAGCTCCTCTGGTGCCTAGGCAGTTGCCAGCATTGCTGGAAACACTGCAAAGGATACTTACAGAAGACAAAGCCAGAATGTAAAACAAATTATGAGAAAGTGCTGACTTCTCAGCCTCAAACAAAAGAGCTCACAGCAGCCAGTATGCATACGAGTGGGCTTCTGGATTCACTGGCACTTGGTTGACTTCAGAGCAAATTCTTGGATTTGTCACTGCTGTTTTCCTTTGTCAAGAGGCAGTAATATTGTTTTGCTAATGGTTTATGCAGGAGTACTGGAGCCAGCAGCTTGCACACTGGTTGCTTTTATTGGTCTATTAAGATGAAATGAAGCTGGTGCTAAAGCTTTTATAATCATTTAGGTTATTTCATTATGAGTTCAGGGCTGAAAAGCAACCAATGATGTGTTATATAACTGAGCAGGCAAAGTGCATCTGCCTCTCAGTCTAAGGAGAAATCCATATGGACTGAAGAGAAAATCAACAGTGGGAAAGTCAATTCTCCAGAGTTTCTGCTGGTAGAAGCAGCTGTGTGCTGTACTTAACACCACAGGGAAAAAAGAAAAAAAAAAAAAAAAAGGCAAATGGAAATAAATTCTCCAGAAGCAGGGTTTGATAGAAGGTATACCAGGATAACTGTTATTGCACATTTATCATTGGTTGCATCTAGAAGCCCTAATCAGCAACCAGGACATGGCTGCACAATCACTTCACAGAAAGGGAATAAGGCCTATCAAAGTATAAAACAAAAGACACAACAGAAAGCGAGACGCAAACAGAGAGGAAAAGCAAACAATGAAGCAATATTCCCTGTCATGACAGCAAATGGTCTCAGATCCGGCTGCTCAACTGCTGTCACGTTTTGCATTTGATGGCATAGAGTCCATGCTAGGACCTGTAGAAAAGCAAGGCAGGAAATTGAAGGGGCTTATTGAAAGCCCTTCCCAGTGTTTAGAGAAATGGCAGCAAAAAACATCACAAATTTATTTGAAAGTTAGGGTGGATTTAGGAAGAAAACACTAGGACAATAGGACAGGGATGCAAAAAGTCTTATTCTGACTACCTCTTTAGGTTTTCATCCAAGCAGCAGCAAAGCAAGAATATTTTGCATCATCAGGAACGTCAAAGAATCCCATACCAGTTTCTTTTGCAAATATCCAAACTAACATTACTGTTCGTGTCCCTGTGTTTCCGCAAGTCTTCCTTGGAGTGTAGCATCAAAAAATACCAAGTACCCACAGTGAATGCATTAGTCTTGCAAGCCTATAAGTACTTTTATTTGTGATTTAGTTCTTAACAAGTAACCACTACTGGTATTCTTACCCAAACAGTGAATTTTTAATTTTTTTTTAATTTTTCACATCCCATCAACATTGACAAGTTTGCTACTTCATGTTTGCTACCTGTTTACCCATGTAAACAAATAGACAGGACTTTACTTTAGTATTAGGCTGTCAATTTTTTTTTTTTTAAGCTCTATCAAGTCACATTCTTGAATTTGTCAAACATTTTTGAAGAGACCTAGGAACTAAGAAGAGGATTGGTGGTATAATACTATTTCCAATTCATCACAAAGCAAGCAGAATAAGTGTATCCATGGTTCCAAGTCTCAGGAAAATTTAGAGCTGGAATTAAACCAAGATTTCTGTGCTTGAATTTCACATGTCCATTCATTCAACTAGCTCAGGTCTAAAGCACACCATTAAACCACCCTTCATCTACATGACATAGAAACCACAGGGCATTGACTTAAAGTATCAGATGTGCTTAAAACTGCCCTTCTCAAAAAAAACCCCAAAACATGACTACCCAATCAGCAAAATGCAGGTAAACTAAAATCTACAAAGACCTATGTGACCTGGACTGGACATATTTTAATTGAAAAAGAACAGGCAAATGGAGAAACAGCATGTCTCTGAGAAAATGGTACCCAAGTTCTTGTGATTTTCTACCAGATACATTAAAATTAGGGGCATGTGATCTATTAAAAAAACTCATATTGATGAACAAACTTACAGTTACTATAGGCCCACACTTGGAGTTCATCTGAAAACAAAAAACAACCAACCCACCATGTAAGATCCCTAGCAGCTGAACTTTGGTTTGCAGTATTTAATTTTTATTTGCAGTATTTGCAGTAAGACACGCTCAAGCTTTAGTTGGTAACAGCCCAACTATGTAATCTGACTGACACAATACAAATCAAAGCATATAATCCAGTTCTTTTGCCAGCAGTTCGTGTGTAGATAACCAAATTAGGGGTTCAAAAGGATCAGTTTTCTTTATTTACAGTAATAATGAAATGGATAAAAATGACATGGATACAAATGCTAACACACCTGCAGATGATTTTCAGTTGCCCCTGCATCTCACTACTGTGGCCACTGTGATGGCAGAGTTAAATAAGGAAAATAAAATGGAGACTAAAATGTGTTTTGAAGACTTTCCACTAATCTCTGACTCTCCATATACATCCCTAAGTGGTCAAATTTGCCTACAGTTTCAAAGGCAGAGCACAGTTAAGAGACCCCAACAGCCTGGAAGTCCCACTTCATCTTGTGGCCTGTGTCTTGGTATGGGTGCCTTCGCCATCTCTCAGTTCAACTATGGTACTAACAGATGTTTGTGATACACCATAAAGGCATTAGTGACTCAGAAAATCTAACAGGGACCAAGTATCAAAGTGTACTCTCTCAACAACACAGGCTACAAAATAGAAAAGAAAAAAAAATTCCTACAGCTCCACCCCTACTCCTGCCCAAAAAAAACCCCATCGAAAACTCACCACAGATGTAACAAAACAAATGCTACTTTCTCTCTACTGTCTATAACAAAGTTTCATACCACATAAAACTGAGCCTCTCATCTGAAAAATACCTCAGCTCACTAAAAGATGACCCAGAACAGATGTTAGCCGTGTTGTCTAGTACACCACTGGAAGACACCACTACAGTGGTGGTGGGTGGGACAGCTGTATGAAACAAAACTCAATCCTAAATAACAGTGTGAACTACAAATCACATAATAAAATGTCCATTTCTGCAGTACAGCTCTTAAGAGTCAGTCAGGATGACAAGCAGCCTTTATGCTCACGCTGAGAGAAGAGCGCTGAATGTTTGCTGCAGAAGCAGTACACGTATTCCAACCATCTTCTGACAGCTGCACTTATCCATACTCCTTCAGGCTAAAATCTGTCCATCTCTTCCTACACATACAGTCAACGAAGCCTCCAAGCTCCAACTCAACTGAGATTTGAAAATTAAGCTATAATAGTTTCCCTCATAGGAGGTGGACACATACTAATTTGCCCCTTGTCCAGCCCCACCAAAAGCAATGAAGGTCCACAAGGCATGAGTCAATACACACTTTTCAGATGGGTTTCATGGTCTTTAGCTCTCTGTGTTGAAAAGTCCCTTGCTCCACTAATAACTCCTTGCACAGTAAGTACTGAAACCCAGCTCAAACCAATTAGTTATTTTATTATGGTTCTTGAAACCTCAGAAATTAAAATTAGCTTTATTTTAAAGATCAGTTTGAGCTCTTCTTCCCTATAGGAGGGGAATCCCAAATTTTCAGCAGATACTAGTGACTAAATTCCTAAGAGAGAAATTAAAGTCTACCTCTAAGTTTCTTTTTCTGCTTTCCAAGAAGTGCTTGTAGCTAGAAATCGGAAGTACAGAGACAAACAAGGACAACGAATAAGATGGAGGACCTGCCTTTCAAGAAAAGTCTAAAAGGTTTGGGAGCCTTCAACACAGAAGACAAATGCCCGGGTGATAAGCAAGAGCAAGGTTGAACGTGCAGCTGAATGAGGCTGAATACATAAAAAAATCCCTTTAAAAATGTCCTCAAAAATATGTTTGCATTCTTTCAGCGGAATAAATTTAGGACACTAAACAGATTTTTTTATGTGCTAATCCTGACAAAGTCTTTTGAAATAAAATCAGCATCACAGCAATATATTTTATTTCCTATTTCATACTAAATGAATGAAATATTCATCATTCTGTATAATCACCACTTAATTGAGTTTTAAGCAGTACCACATAGCTGGGGGTAAGCATAAAATATTACCTAAAACCTACACAACATGTATAAAACATTTCAGACACATGAACTCTGACACTACAGAAAGTCTGAGAAACAAACCAGCCAATCCATCAAAACACCTTCTGCAAGTTCATACATGGAAAAGTTATGCAATATTTAATACTCCATTAAATATTCAGACTTTCTCCACATAGGTGCAAAGAATACTAACCCATCATCCATAAACAACTGCAAAGACCATCTTATGCCTCCAAGAAACACACAATCCAGTTAAACACAACACCTTGATGAATAGCAGGAGCATCTCCTCTCACCCATGCAAACGTCCCACTGAACTTTATGGCCTATGAACTGGCTAAATGAGGATTTAGAAAGGTGCTTGATTTTGACCAACACCTCCCAAACAGCCACAGAACACATGGATAGGTCTATGCATTAGTTTATTGAGGGTGCTTTTCCTGAAAGCATCACAATGAAGTGTGGTGGTTTTCACTGGGGTAGAATTAATTTGATTAACTGTGCCTAGTTTGGGATTTGGGCTGGAAACAATGTTGATAACACAGAGATGTTTTAATTATTGCTGAGCCGGTGCTCAAGTCAAGGTCAAGGCCTCTTCTGCTTCCTTTAACACCATGCTAGTGAGAAGACTGTGGATATACAAGAGGCTGGGAAGAGACACAGCCAGGACAGCTGATCCCAACTGTCCAAAGGGATATTCCATACCATATCATGCCATGTTGAGCATATAAAGCTGGGGAAGAAGAAGGAAGGGGGGATGTTCAGAGTGATGACTTCTGTCTCCCCAAGTAACCATGATGGAGTCTGGCTTCCCCAAGGATGGCTGAACACCTGCCTGCCCATGAGAAGTGGTGAATGTATTCCTTGTTTTGCTCTGTGTGCACAGCTTTTGCTTCACCTGTTAAACTGTCTTTATCTCAACCCATGCTTTTCCTGACTTTTACCGTTCTGATTCTCTTCGCCGTTCCACTGGACAAGAGTGATGGAGAGGTTGCCTGGTGCCTGGTTGCCAGCCAGAGTTAAACCACAACCCTCCTTTTTGGCTCCCAGTCTGGGACTTGAACATTTCAAGATAACAACAGGTTAGACTGGAATGGTCTAGGTGAAATTCATAGCTGTTAATGGTGTTTGGGTATTAATTAGCAGGCTCCTGTCCTTGCAAGGCTTGCTTGCTTTACTGTATGTCTGTGCTCATTACTGGCTGCTTTTTCCTGTACTGCTGTGCTGCTTATCTTCCTCGGCTGTGCCCAGGAACATTTTGATAGCAGCCATGGCAATGTGCCTGGGCTGGCAGATGGCCGGGGCATTGCTGCTGGGCTGGACAGGCTGGAATTCCCGTGTGAACTCAAGTCAAAGGGACTGTCACCTATGGATGAGTCCACACCAGAGCAGAACACTCCAGAGCGTCTGTGGCTGTAGATAAGCCCATGCCAGCACAGGTACATCCCAGAGTGTCTGCGGCCATGGTTGTGTCTGTGCTGCAGCAGGGGTACCTCTGAAGGGATTACGACAAATGGGTAAGAGGCCATGTTGGAACAGGTGCCTCCCAAAGCGACGGTGAATAAGAACAGGTTACAAATGGCATACCCCTGAAGAAACTGTGGCTCATAGATAAGACTCTGCTTGGGGCAAGATACAGCTCTAAGGAAACGCAGCCTGTGGATAAATCTAAACTGGAGCAGGAGCAAGTTCGCTGCATTACAAACCATGGTCTGGTCCAAAGGGATGAGCAGTGGAGACTGCAATGGAGATACCTTTGTTGAAGTGCTGTAACGCAGCATTTGAGTTGCATGTTATGGCAACTACTATAGCAGAAACCACCTGGACTAATGGAGAGTAGGCATTATAAGAAGCAGGGTAAGTGCAGCAGCGACCTAACCTGAGCTGGCTCCAAATGATGGAAGAGAGTTTAAGACTCCTTAACGGCAATGCCTGTGGCTCCTTAAGGTACAGCCCTAACTGTATCACAAGTCAAGCACTGCTTAAGGCTTTTCAGGCCAAGAAGAAAGTTGATCTGATCAAGGACATTAAACAAACAGAAAAAGGGGAATCCCAGAAATTCATCTTTCTCAGTAGAAGGAATGAAACTGATATACATATTTATTTTTTTAATAAAAGGTTTCATGAAAGGCCTTAAAGTTCATTAGCAAAAAAAATCCACCCACACTGTGAGAGAGAGGACTGACAGAGAAGACCCTCAGCCCATAGTCAGAGAGAGCACTGCTTGATGTGAGAACCAACATGTTACATGGCAAGCAGTAATTCTATGGTACTTGATCCTCCTCCTTACTACCCACTAAAAGGATATCAGAAATCCTTCTTCCTCACCTCTGTTAGTAGCAGAATCTGCTCAATTTCATTTAACCCAGCTTTCAATTAATGCAGTTCAGTCAAACTTATCTGTCTTCCCTGTAGTTTTAAATCCGTAGCTTCCAAGACTACCTATGAATAGAAGTTGATCACTTCTTAAGTGCTAAAATAAAAACATGTGACAAAAATCAAAGAAATGTGCCCAGGTCTAGCAGAAAAGCCAAGAGCAGAACCCCACTTTCCTAAGTGACACTGCCTTTAGCCATGGGGTCATGCTTTATATTGCTTCTTCTAGAGTATAGCAGATAGCACAAAAACGCTGATTGGGAAAATATCTTCAAATATATGAAGAAATGAATGAAATAAATTATTAATTCTAACATAAGGCAAGCTCTAAAGTAGTAGCTTTTTTTTTTTTTTTTAACAACAGTTAAAACTAAATTCTTCTGCACCAAACAAAAAAAAGTCATTCCCATCAACAGGATTCATTCCCAACTTTGTCAACAGACCGATATGAGGGGCAAAGCACTGAGGAGGCGGAAGCTTGGGCTGTGTATCCATCCACAGATGTATTCCCTCCGGGTCAGATTTGAGGCTTATTTGCAAGGTATATGTGTAGGCAGCTTGTTTTGGGCCTGTCTCCACCATGTCTGCCTTACAGTAGAACAGAGGAGTCTTGGGGGACATTGTACAATCCAACACTATTTATTTATGCGCATAAAATTGGGATCGCAGGCTGAAGATGAACGGCTTCCTGTGAGCTTAAATCCACAGTGTGCAACAGGAAACCCAGAGTGCCAATTCTATACACTGGTACAAGTAAGTTTAGGATTGATGTTGCTGATATGCATGCTTTTACTTGAAAACTGTTTCTCTCTTTTCTTTTAATTTCACTGCACAGAGCACTTGGGTGGCATCTCAACAATAGAGGTGACCAGTGCTACATCAATCCTAATTTACCAGCCCTGACACCAGCCACAGAAACATAAGATTGGAAAATTGAACTAGTCCAGAAAAAAAAAATTGGATTATTTCAAAATATTAGGAAAAAACCTCCCAAATAAACCAATTAGAGCAGCAGATATATGAGAGACTTAGACAGGAACATATAAAGTCACCACTTTATGCATTAAACATCCAGTGCCAGGAACATTTCATCAGATCATATAAATAGAATTTGAAATAGGTATCCAAGGCTGCCTTAAGGAAAAGGACAGCCCCAAAATCAGCCTCAGCATGAATTCCTTACCCCATTCCCTATTAGACAGGAAGGAGCTGTGAATTGACACAGCAATGTCAGCAACACAACAACCTGAAAAAAATCTGGTGCTTAGAAGAGACACTACTGACACCCTAAGCCCAAATGTTATACAGATCTGTTTTACAACAGCCTTTAAGGTTGAAAAAGGCATACTAGGCATTGCCTTCTCTGCAGCCTACACTGTACCACCTTTCCCATCTCCCTACTTATTGGAAAGAAATGGTGATTATTTGAAATACATCTCTTCAGTATTGCCAGCCCCTGCCTGGATGAGCAACAATATTCATGACACTGCCTCGAGATGCTCCCAACATAAAAAAAAGGAGGAAAGACAGATTTTTATGAGCTATTTATTAAATATAAATATTTCATATCAGTATATGAATTAAATATGTAGCAGCAGGTAAACTCCAGATAGTACCAGCCTGATCTGAAACTTCAACAGAAATCTTCTGAGAAACCAAATCATATTGAGGCGTTGGGCACATGAACGTATTTTTTGGGATTCTGAAACGATGTTTACTAAATGCCTAAAACAAAAACAAAAAAAACCCCCCACATATCTTTGGGGTTTTCAGCATCCATTAAGTGTCCAAAAGAACACATCTGCAGAATAGAGGTAAGGGAAAGGAAACAGTAGCAACTGTCACCTTGCAGTTAAGATCCACCCAACCCAGCTAACGTGCCCTGTCAGGATATGGCAAATCTGTGTTGAAGTCTCTCACACAAAAGGGCTGAAACCTTTCTCACACTCTCTCTCTCTCTCTCCCCACCCTGGAAGTGAACAAACATTAAGCTAGAGGTGATCAGAGGAGAAAGCATCTCAGATATGTGCTGGTGGTGTTTCTATTTGCCTGAAATGCATAAATAGAGGTGCAACACCCTATTTTCACCAGCATCCTATCTCTATCAGGAGACAGTAACAAAATTTTGAGGACATTGCACAAAAAAGCAGCAAGGACAAAATCATCTTCTCCAATAGACCCAAGCAGATTCCTCGAATTCTCCATGTGAGCACTTCCCAAGCCCATGCTGTTTAATTGCAACCAACCGACCTAACATGTCATCCTTTCATGTCTTTGAATTTCTATGTTCCTCAGTCTCCGAAGGGGCAAAATTGGAACAAACACTGCAAACACAGGTCCCTCTCTCCAAAGATTATCTCAACCACTGAGCTGTGGTGGAGCTGTCCACCTAGCTTGGTGCATATTTCCTTTGTACTTTACAAGTGGAGCAGAGGGATAATGTCAACAATTGACATAAATCAATTCTAGTATACCTTATCTCTTTCAGGCTAGGAACTCTTCCAGAAGAAGAATGATAGAATTCAAATGATCCAGAGGACACAAAGGAGACAAAACTGGCCTCCCACACCCTGGGAGAATGCCAAGCTTTTCAGAAAAAAGTTTCACTCTGATCACATATTGTAAACCTGGACTTTCAATTCCATAGCTTTTGGAAGTACTTAAAAGCAGCTTTTGAAAGTGCTGAAACTGTTCTCATGTGCTTTTATTTCTATTTTGACTAAATCTACTCAGTGGCATTGACCCAATTTTGCAAAACTTTAGACCATCTTAGGACTGCATATTTCAATGAATGATTAAAACAGGAAAAAAAAAAAAAAGGGAAAAAAGGAGGGGAGAACGAAAAACCTCACATGCAAGCATTAGTTCCTACAGTATTTCAGTTGCAGCAGTAAGAAGACAACAATAACTTAAACACATTTAGTCAGCTATCCAAAGAGGTGGGATGCAGGTAGAGACTTATTTGGGTAGAACATGAATTAACATAAGTATTGCCATCACTAACAGTCTGAGGTTAATTAGATTATCAGAAAGTCATTAAGTGTATTACACAATCCCCATACAACTATAGTTCAGTGGTAAATGTCCAAATGCATAAATCAAAAGACTAAGGGTAAGAATTTGAATGTATCTATTGATCTCAAATTCACTACTAACACGCACTGAACAAACATTACAATTTGATATTTCCACATAGAAAGCAGTTCCAATCCAAATAATCTTCCTCCAGACCACTCATATGCCTGGATAGATCCATCCCCCACATACAAGACATCTTTCATGGGACTTCCAAAAAATGCCCATGATTAGAAGTTCATGGAAGGACTTGTTGCAAAGCATGTACTGTGAAGTCAAAGCAGTTTCCTCATACTGAATTGAAGTGGGAAACTGGAAATCATAAATTCTAAGTTTCTAATTCTGCCAGGAACACCCTGCATGACCCTTTCAATACTCTCTGCCCACTTACCCATCTGTACAATATCTATGCATCTGGACTGAACGTGACTGGAACATGCTATGACATACTTAATACTGCTTAAGTACTATGAAATCCTTCTGTGAGAGGTGCCAGACAAGCATCCTTTCTGTCATTACAAACAACTGCAAAATTCTGGTTTCCCATAAAAATCTAAGTACTGTCAGAGACTTCTGAGGCATAACCACCTGATTTGTTCTTTACTTGATTACTTGTGCTTGAATAAAGCATGAAGAAATACCACAAATGTACAAATAGATTTAATCTAATTTGGAAGACAGATAGTTGGAGAAGCTGTTACCATGAATACGGCATATATATCAAAGTCTAGGACATCATTAAGAAAGAATTTCTCCTCCAGAACAACATAAAGCACTGAAAGAGAATGGAATGTTGATTTTTTTTTCCTGCAGTTGAACAGCCAGATAGTCAAGTCACATACATGATGTAGTTTTGCCACCTCTAGCACATGTTCTAGGCACAAGTGTCCGAGTGTGAGCACCTCTGTCCCTGCAGGTCCTGGCAGACCTCCAGGCAGAAGCTGTACACAGTCCAGCAGCAGGACACCACCCTGCTGGCTGTAACCATCACGCTGGCCCTGCAGGCACTTCTGGGCCAAGCTGACACACATACAAGCTCTCAGGCACAAAGGTGGCACGTCCCCACCATCGACTGGCTGCAAAAATATCTACCAGGCTGAGTGAGGGAGGGTCAGATCCAGACAAACTTGGCAAGCTTGCATAGACAGGGAGACTAACACCTTGAAAGAGTCATTTGTTCATACAGACAGCTTTACAGTCAGATCTCAATCCTTCCTCGATGTTATAAGTTAGCACAACACTGGAGAACTTAAAGAGGCCAATTTATAATAGGTATAATAATTTTATTAGTAAATAGATAAGCAGAAACAGCGC
>JAWMRA010000078.1:51911876-51933191 GCA_035584735.1 Pseudotriccus pelzelni | reverse complement strand
AATTAGCTCCATTAATGTCTGTTCAGTGTCTCTCGGCTTAGCTCCCTCCGGAAAGAAATCCTTATCTTTACAACATATTAGCCATGCATAAATTCTTTACGAACAAAAAAAGTAAAACAGTTTATTACACTTGAGACCCAGCTGTTTACAACCCTCACAAGCGAGGCAGTCACATTCAGGGAGATGTCCAGGGAGTCATTAGCAGGGCTAGAGCAACACTTGCTGACAGTGTGATTACAAGTGCCATCCCTACCACTGCAAATAAGGTTTCTGAGCATTCTCTAGGCAGTATCAGGAAAGCCAGTATTAATTGTCCTTGCTTCCCATCATGTTTAAATGTTCTTGCTTGAAGGAAAGACTTATTACAAAGGGTTCCTGCTTTCAAGCCTCTCTAGATCTTTTTTAAAAGCTTGCTGCAGGAACATTTCAAAAGGAAACTTCTTAAAGTTATTAATTTGGCTCCATCAGGCACTTCCAGAGACAGCAGGATATTTGCTGACACTGCTCTTTTGTTTTCTTTCCTCTGTCAGATTTGCTTTTGGGAATCTATTTAAGTGAACCTATTTAACTGAGCTTGAACTTTCATAAGGAATTTAATATCTTTACAGTCTATTTTCTTCGAAGGGAACAGATGACCAATTAGGGTCCAAGTTAATACTCCAAAACATGTAACCCATTATCCTCCTTCCCACCAGTGAGAGTTGTGCCATCACATCCAACACAACTGGCACACTCCAGCTGAACTCCAGGGTTCCTGTCACAAACTAGAAACCTGCATTGTCAAAGCCTGCATCTGGAGGTCCCAGAACATAGAAGAGAATACTCCTACTAAAATGAATCAGATTATATACGCTGCATGTGGCATTGGCAAGGCAGACAAAAGTAAAGAAAAATCTTGTACCTTGTCCCTGCACCAGATCTAAAAATTGTCTTCATATCTTTTTATATCATATTTACATACCTTGAGCCCTCTTATTGAAATGAAACTAAGAATTAATCTTTTTCTTTCATCCTAGGCAACAGCTTACAGACATACCTCTATTGATGTAAATGAGATACCATTTCAGCTTCACTGGTTTAAAAAAGTTACAGTAGATGAATTTTGGCTTCCTCTCTTTTCACTACTTCACACTTGCCTATCAGTCTGGATAGAATTATTCTTAATATATCTGTACAGTTGCAAATTAAAAAGTTTTCAGATCACAGAAGCTCCCACAACAGCTCTCACACCTCCTTACATGCTTTTGCACAAAACCTCTCAACTTCGCTCACATCGTTTTCTAAATGCGTAGTTTGAGACTGAAAAATTAAGTCCATTAAGCATCTGAGAATATACATGGTGTCATAATAATTCCATGTTATCCATGGTCTGTGCCTGTCCTTGTCCTTTCCAGTTCAGAGAGAGCTGCACATGCAGTCTCCTCTGCCTACTTTCCCTGTATATTACGCAACAACCATATGTGTATAAAAAATTCCCCTAACATTCCTTTGCCCTGACAGCAACAGCAGTGCACTCCAGGGTTGATACCCTACTGAAAGGAAGAGGCATAAATACAAAGGAGAAAGAGTCTGTACAAAAGGCAGCCCTCTGTAACGAGGAGTCATCCATTCTGCAACGGGAACTCTCAGGTGAAGCAGCAAGCTGAACCCTCAGACCTCTAGCCTAACATCCAAAAAGGAGAAAAAGCATGCAAGAAAACAGATATTCAGGCAAAAGGACAGGATGGAAATCTGTATCTCTTTCAAGTAAAAATCATTTTAAATTATATTTTTTTTAACCTGTATCCAATGCATAATTGCAATACATGAGAAATGGATTTATAAGACACTTTTAAGTGCAGATGGTATAGCCTTTCCTTCTGCAAGTAGGGTAAAGAAAAGAAGTGATGGAAGAGGCAAAACCCGTGTGGGAAGTGGATGTGCCAGGGCTGAATCATAGATGGAACTTAAAGCCTAGAAAAGAAATAAAAGAGGAAAGTACAGGAAAAGCACTTTAAAAAGAGAACAGGGACTCAGCAGCCAAGGAAGTGGAAACTATTGCAAATCATGAAATCAATAACGCAGAAGAGAGAGAAGAAAGCCATCCTAAGCCAAGAAGGGTGGAATGACAGTCCAGAGCAAGGCTGGGAGGAGGAGGAGGAGGAAACCGGGTCAGAGCTGTAGGTGGAGAGAGGATTATGTGGCAGCTTGAACTTAAGGTTAAACAGCTTGAGCTTCAGGCAGCAAGAGATAAGGAGCTGATAAAGCAATTCAAGGTAGAGAAGACATTGTAGTTGTAGCAAGGAGAAAAGGTGGCAAACTGTATCTTCAGGACAGTGAATGGGAGGGCAAATTAAAACCATAAAAAACAGGAAAAAAAAAAAAAGACCAAAAAACAGCAGCTACTCGCACTCCAGCAGCTGAGCTGAGAACTGCTGGAACATTTTCAGAGCTAGGACTGATGTTCCCAAATGAACCACCGGCATTCACACACTTTCTTTTGCCCACTTCCTCTCTCTGCCACAACTTCTCATGGAGCTTCCTGCCTTCTCCCAAGCTATCCCTAGCTCACCCCTGCACCTTCCTAGGGCTAAGAGACTGCAAGGAACACCACTCATCTCCTCTCCAGTTTCTCTCTGAAGATTTCAATTAGCACTGCAGGGCTCTCACTGGCTTTGGCTGCATCTGATTTTTTCATGAGTCACCGTCCCTTCTGTAAGTGAGGAATAAACCCACGAGCAAGTAGGAGCTGGATTGAAGCACACATGGTCTTCTTAGTTGTCTCAAACCAGCCTGGAAGGCTCCTTGCTCCTCACCATGGTCCTGGAAATTGTCCAGCCCCAAAAATTCTCCAGCCCCTCACAGACACTTCACCAGGCAGGGGCGGGGGGGGGAGGGTGATGTGGGTACTGGCAACTTAAGCATGAAAAACAGATACTCTGGGAAGCAAGAGAAAGCTGAAACAGCCCAAATTCATGGAGAAGCAACATGTGTTCCCACCTCCATCATCTGCTCTGCCTGTGCCCTGCATGCCCTGCCACGAGCAGCTAGCACAGGCTCATCAAGAGCAGTTTTATACCTTCACCATACCTGCAGATCAGGTCACACAACACTGTGGGGCAAGGGGAACAGGAGCTAATGTGTCTCACCACAGCAGCACAGGAGCGACAGAGCTGGGGAGCCTCAGTGCAAACACTTACATAGCAGGCACAAGCATTTCACCCTGTGCCACTGCCCAGCACCCACTGTTTCCAGCACTTAGTCACTGTGGATGGCTATCACAGAAATAAACGTATATTCACAAGCTATTCTTAGCATTCACCAGAGAGGCGATTACCAAATTACCCAGTTACATAATCTTTTATATAATCACTACAATGCCTTTTTCCTTATGCAACGTGGACAGTGACCACCACCAGCTGAAGTAGCTGCTTCCCCAAGGAGAGCTCCACCAACCAGCAGCACCACGGGTGGATGTGCCGGCTACTGCGGTGCACGGGTGAGCGACAGCAAGAGCTGCCTCAAGGTAACCGGACATTTCAGAACCAGTGCTGTATAAACACGTGCCTTGAGCCCAAGGGAGACACCACCATCCCTGCCCACAGTGCTCCAGAAGCTGCACGAAGCAAAGATCACCCTCACCTCGGGCTGGTTGAGATGGGCAAAATTAAAAGGCACCCAGTGCCCTCTGGGCAGCCTGTCCCACCACACACTAGAAGCAAGTGGGATGTCTCCATTGACTTTTAGTGGCCTTTGGATGCAGGCCAGGATTAGGGCTTTAATAAAAATAGGAAGTCAAGATTACTACAGAATTAAAACAAGCTTAATCCTAATCCCCCTGGCTTTGTGACACAGGCATGCCTGTGTTTCATCCACAGGGAGAGCCAGGTGAAGCTGCAACCTAAACGTGTTCCCACATGGTGCCTCGTGACAGGCACACACAAAGCTGGCAGCATGGGTCAGCACAGACACTCTGGGAAGTCTCACCAGCCAGGTTTTGGGCATACTTCAATGTGCTTCCTACAGCAGATTCAGGATCCTGTTCAATGCCTTCTAGGAACACTGCAGATACCTACACAGACGACTGCCACATAGAAGGTGTAGCCAGACCCAACATCCTAACGTTCATCCGGGGTTTTAAAAAGTCAGCATCAAAAGCGCTACCCACAGCATGTGAGAAGACAAAATTTAAGTCCTCGACTTTAGAAAACAGAAGCTCCAAGATCCACAGATCGCCTGCAGATCCTGAAACAGCTTTCAATTACCATGCTGCAAGTTCAGCATTAAATTCTGCTAGCTGCAGGGTGCTGGCATTATGGGAAAGTCCCAAACTATGAAGCTCCTCAAGAACAAGGTATTAACACCACTGAAAACCAGAGTTCTGTGAATACCAAAGGAACAGAAGACAGAACAGACCAACAATTTTGATCTTAATTCGTCACCTCCAACTGACACTCAAACCCAAAGGCTTAACTTTTTCTCAAGATTATGCTACTTGTAGTATCTGGCCGTTATTAAGCACTTACACCTCCTCTGCTCCCTGGCTTCCCTAGGTAAATAGGTCATCCTAAGAAATATGCAGGCAAACCCCCAGCCTTAGTGTAACACAATACACTTTATGCAGGGACACACAGCACACAAGTTGGGGAACAGAGACCACTATTGTTTCAGCTACAGAAAAAAAATAATGAGACAGCTTAATGTTATCTTACACTACCTCAAACTACAGGATGACCCAGTTCTGAAGAGGTTTAACCCAATCCCATATGCTGTTATTATTTCTGTATCACAGCCAGGAGATGTGAGTTGCTTTAGTCAGGAAGCAGAGCACAGCAGAATCAGGGTCCCTGACACAAAACCCCACTGCGCACGTTAGTACTCATTGTGACAGCGCTGCTTGACAGCTCAGGATCACCAGGCATCCTCAGCACCTTTGCTGCTCAACCACTGAAAATCATGACTATCATATAAGGATATACGCTTGGGATAGGCAAGAGAACACTCAAGATAGGAGCAGCTTATGTTAGCCTGAAAAAGAAAAGCAAACCATGTAAAAGTAGATCTAAAACTTCTTCCTCTTCCCCTCCTTTTTTTTTTTTTTAGGCTAGACAACTGTCTGACCATTTGAAAGCCTCATATTTAGAGAGCATGTATCCTCCTCTGTTTCGGACTGAAATCCTGCCAAACTTAATGACAGTTGAACAAATGAAAGTGAACTTTTATACCCCTTACCCTTCCTGTACTGGGTTAAACCCCCATCTCCAAATGCAGCAGGGAAGTAAAGCCCTGAGCTGGGAACTCACACTGTAAGAGTGTTCCCAGATCTCACTTACACCAGTATTGAGATAATTAACTGTAGCAATAAGCAATGCATTTTTCTCCCCAAGGAGCAGAAATGAAAGGAAATGCTTGATTCATCCTTGCCTGGTTCTTGCATCAAAAACTGAAGCATACTTACAGTCACCCACCACAGTGAGAAGTGCCTGCTCTGACTTTATACATTTACAGATATATCATGAGAAGAAAGGAATTCACTAAGTTTACAGGTTTTCCATCCACTTCAGTGAAGAAATTTAATGAAATTGGGAGAAAAAAACCACTGAGTTAAACCTGAGCAATTCCCCAGGTACAGACCCTTTACACTGTCTGTTATCATACTTAAATGGGACTGCACAGTTGAATATCAATCTGTTGTGTTGACACTAAAGGGACTGTAATAAAACCAGCAAAGTATAAACACACAGACTTCTCTGGTTAGACAAGGAGAGTCTCCTGTCCAAAAAGACTCAGACCAGGACACACAAAATAATTTTGTTGGTCTACCTACACCCACCGACATGCAGGCAGAAAGATACAACTATGCTAGCAAAAAAAACCAAACAAAAAACAAAACACAAACAAAACACCACACAAGTTTGCAGCAACTCAAAAGAAGCCTGTCTTTGCTATTATAATCATTGGCTTTTTTTTTTTTTTTCCTTTGCTAGTACACATTCACTGACAGAGCTCCTAATTTATTGACAACTAAACCTTCCAGATCATGGACACACTTCCTGGTCTTAACCAGAAAGTGCCACAAGCCTGTCACTGCAACTACACTGCTGGCAAGACCAGGCTAAGCAGTAGGTCTACAAAAGCATGATCTTCCCTCGGGTGGCAGAGCCATTGAGCCCCAGGAGGACGAACATGTGCAACAAAACAGCCCTCTCGCATCAAGTATGACACATGCTGCCCGTGGTCTTCGGTCTGCTGTCAGTGAGATTCTGCCACCTTCCAACATGCCCATGTTCCTCTCATATTAATTTAATTTCAAGGTTCTCCAGTTCTTCACCCCCTAAGGGAAGATCCGAATGGACTGGAACGCACGTAACTAGAAAGGCATAAAGAAAACATTAAATGTAATTGCCTTAGAAAGACAGCTTTGTTGAGGTATTGGCTACATGAGGTATTGGCGTCCATGATCCTCACTTCTAATTCCACCAACACAAGACCTGAGAAGGAAGGATCCATCCTCAAAACTATTGCCAGCTATTTAGTTGCATGATGCCTATCAAGTTCAGAGGTGGGAGACCAAGCCAGCTGGTACACCATCATCCCTACTCCAGCTGGAAAGGATGAGCTGCTTACAGAGGGCTCAAGCGCAGCCAGGGCTGGAGTATGGGCACACTCCCACCACCCTGCTTCACCAGCCCTCACAAATGGCCGTTTTCCACAGCCACTGAAATTGGAAACTAAGGCCCAGATCACTTCACAGTCACGTCCAATGAAAGGACAAGGTTTTTTCTTTCGCACCTCCAAACGAGAGAGATGGAGTGCACAGCAGAAGACTGCTGTGCTTGCAGTTCCCCATTGGCTGGACTCGAGCACAATAGTCCCTCCCACGCTGCAACTGATGCTGGACCTTCTCCAGAAGGGCAGTGAACAGCCATGACCTCCTCCCACCCCACAGATGGGAAAGTCTGGGGAGGTCATTAGCTCCTGGTTGAGCACTTCTGCGCTGAGGGACACTTGGCAAGCAACCTGGGAAAAACGATAGGACATCCTCTGGAGAAGTTAGTCTCATCTAATGGCATCTTTCAGGGTGGAAAAAAAAAAAACAACCAACCCAGACTCTGCTACTTTGTCCTTCTAGCAGAGTATGGAAAAGGTCTGCGTAATTGCCTTTGTATTGTTTTAGGGGCACAGTTTAGCAGTGGATGTGGCTGTGTTAAGTTTACCACTGGAATCAATGATCTTAAAGGTCTTTTCCAAACAAGAGGATTTTATGATCTCAATTAGGAAATACCCAATGTATTGAAACAAGAAGCGTGCTACCAAAATGAGCAGTCCTGCTCCAAGCGACACGTTCCCCCTCCTCCCTTTCTGCAGCTTTCATGCAGCAACCAATGGAAGGCTGAACCAATGGAAAACTATTGCTTTATGCTTTCCCCCCCCCCCATCCTCTTTTTGGTGGCTTAGTCATTCTCAGCATCAGTGGGTTGCTATGATCCTTTTGTGGCTGCGTGGTCACTAGACCTGGGGAAATCGTAAAACAGCGGATTAGAAACCACCCTTGCCAGCAATAATCTGTGCCTTCACTGGTCGAGATACAGATTAGAAACCACTTCTTGTCAAATCCTTTCCTTTTAAAAATTTACCAGACTGAAAGCTGAGTCACTGAGAAAGAGGAAGAGATTTTTTTAGCTGAGCTATTTAAAACACAGGTTTAGTTAACAACTATTTAGCACAAAGTTGAAGACACACTTGAGAAGAAAGACATTTTTAACTCACCAACGAAAACTCTTTGACTTAATATGTGAGACACCTGCAAAGATACACTGTTCTCAAAAAGGAAAAAAAAAAGCATTCAACAAACCCAGACTTCCCTCTCATGCCCTCCTGAAATACCAGGCATGGCATTCCATCTCATATATTACCGTACTGATAGAGGGAAAGCAATAATGTTTAAGACCTTACCTCTCCCTTGTCCTGAAAGTGCTATTTAATGCCCAAATCCCAGACTGTGTCCCCAGACTTCAGACAGACCTAAAATTCGTTTTCCGAAAAGCACTATTCAGGCAAAGAAAACACAATTGTTTTAAAAAGGCTTTGCTTCCTGATAGTCCAAAAAGAGTTTATATTTGCCATACCAAATTAACAGGATTTCAACAAAAACTTCAGGAAAATAAACTTTGGGAACAGCTGTGTTGCTGAGGATACAAGGCATCACAGCATCTTTGAAAATTAGACCCAAAAAGTAAAATATGCTAGCTTTCTGTAATGATTTTTCATATGGATTTTACTTTATATCACAGCAAATTTGAAGCCCCAGCAAGATACAAACTTTTATTTTAAATTCTGTAGGGTACACTCAAGCATTAATCTGTTACTGGCTGTAAACTCAGCCTAGACAGATGACCAGAGCAAGCCTATATATGGGCATAGTCATTCCAGTTTTCCTAAGCCTCTTCCTAGTGGAGTAAACAAAAATAAATTTGAGCCATTTTTCACTGATTTTAGCTAAACCCATCTTAAAGGAACACTTGAAGTCTAAAGGCTTGCTTTGGTCAAGTTTAACAAATCCTTTCAGTCACCTTCAATAGCTGAGTGGAAAGTACCAAGAGAAAAGAGAGTCAGAAGACTTCCCTTTTATGGAGATAGCATAACGGAAAGTGTGAAATATTTTTGGTTGCTGTAAAAAAATATAAACAGATTTTATTGATGCTTTTTTCTAATTTAAAAAAAAAAAAGGCACAAAAAAACCCTAAGCCCAAAAAAACCCACTGTACCTCACAGCTATTTGCATCTCCCCTCAGAGAATGTAAATGGCATTTGGCCACCATTCTCTTCCCACATGGAACATGAATTTGTCTTCTCCTTAGCAGGAGCAAAGTGAGAAAAGTGTGCAAGCTCAGTCCTCCTGCCTGGAAATCACAGCCCATCTCCCTGCTGTCAAGAGACAGGGAAGACTTGCCAGCACCAGTTGGATCCTCAAACTATAAATCATAAGTAAGCTCTTTCCTGCCTTCACTCATCAATGCAGGAGCTATTTTGCAATCAGCTACATGAGGGTAAGGAAAAAAAAACCCACCAAAAATTATTTAAGCTTCTAAGCGCATTATGTAGCTAAAACCAAAAAGCAGGAGAGGGTTAGAGGACACATCTACATGACCAACTCTCTTATAGAATTTTTGGGATAGACTTTTCCCCTTATTCTTCCCACCACCCACTTACACAACACCCACAAGAGTTAAAACACCAATAGGACAGTATCAGTGGGCTTCCACAGAGAGGGATATCACAGAGACAACAACCACAGTGTGCACGCACATTCATACATTCAAGGGTACATACAGCCTTATATCACACATATATAAAGGAAAATCTGACCACTAATGGATAGGAAAAATACCAGAAACAGGAGATGGGGTGGGCAGGGTGGTCCCCATAATCCTCACAACTTCTTCAACTCTGCCTGTGCGTACTACAATCAAAATGTGCAGGTCTTTTCTTTAGGAATGGTAGGTTTGCTCAACCTAATGTTCTTTTTCCTACAAGGATTTATAATAAACAAACAACAAACAAAACCACAAACAAACCTCTTCAGGAAGGACAGAAATCTGAGTTTTCTCTGATTTGATAAACCCTGTCCTATTGAAGTCCACTTACGAAAATAATACTAAAAAGCTCAACACAGCAGTTACCCAACTGAGAAGCAACAGCCAACTTTGCTTTTATTTAAACAAATCTTGTATGACAGACTGTCGGGAGTATTTGAATTTTCCTTCAAGATAACACACTTTGCTGTTCCTATGACATGTCCATTCTCTTATTCTTTTTAAAAAGGCACTTGGCTCTTATGCGTTATCTTTCATCTGACAAATTAACAAGAAAAGGACTAATTTAATCACTTTTTTTCAACCATCCAATTATCAGTTTCTGTCAGCATCCACAGTATAATTCTCAGCAATGGGAAATGCAGTATGTAGAAATATCAATGCCACTATATCCAAAAGTGGTATTCTTGATTTTGGATAGCCAAGTGGAAACCTTTGCGGACGGATTCTCATCCAAGTCTCACACCACCTACAGTGACTACTGTAGGTGCCAACTTCTTTTAATCAAGAGCACTAAAAAGGTTGACTCAAACATTCAGACAGTTGCACTTGCTCCGAGATTCACCTGGACACAAGATATTGGCCAACTGGAGGCTAGGATATCTAAAATTATTTTGGAAGTTGAGGCTACCCAGCAAGCTACTCTGCAGCAGTAACAATAAAACACCTTTATTACCACTGCAGCACAGACAGGGCCCTCTGTTGGGTTGAAACAGCTCTGTTCAGCTTCCACATCCTTGAGCTGAGTCTTAGCCACAGAGTTCTTCTCCATCTAGCACTTCTGCAACTGGTGGGAAAGCAAGCACTCAGTCTGACAAGTAAGCCCCACAGAGACACTCTGATGGCCCCATTCAGGCTGAAAATAAGCTCACTTCATCATCAAGGGGGTGGAGGGGACTGCCTGCTTAGTTTTACTTTTTCCCATTCCAAAAATATCACTATTCATTAAAGTCACATTTAAGCTCAGACAGTCAAAGCCCTTGGGATCACCGATAAAACAGAAGCAGAAAATCTTGAGAAATATACCCAAAACAGACATCACTTTAAGGACCTCCTCAAAGCTATCCACAAAACTGAGAGCCAACTGAGACAAAACACAGTCCTGTTGAGGGAACCACAAGCCATGCTAGCAAGACCACTGATTATTTGTGAATGTTGGAATCACATAACTTGGTACCACAGGTATACCAGACATCCGGCTCCATGTGGAAAAGGGCATTTCAAGCAACTGCAGTTAATTGCTACCTCCAAGTACCCAAATTAATTTGAAAATGACAGATAAAGATTCAACAGTCTTCATTTCTTCCTGCAGGAACCAAAATTACCTGTCAAGTTATTCACCTCATTTTGGCTTACTTGTTAAACTGTTCAAGGCAATTACATTGTGAGCAAAACCCATGGCATCTTTGGCTTTTCTCCCCTGACAACAAGGTCTCCCCAGAGCAGAGTTTCTTGAGACCTGGGGCTGGAGATTTTTCTTCCATCATGGTCTTTGTGGTTACGGTGAAAAACCCTTATCAAACCAGAAAACTCAAAATTAATTACCCTCTCCTACCACCACAGTGCTCTGAGTGTTTCTATAATTAGTGTATCTCAAGCTCTTCTAGAGAAAGGACTGGCACTCTATCATCAAGGGCTAGCAATTTCTTATGTGTAAATCCTGCTTCAATAGCAATGCCTTTAGTTACTTTTGTGAAAGGACCCACCAGCACATGGCATGTGCCTTGCCCTGCCCCTCAGTCCTTCTTTTGGATTTTCTGCCTTTACACCAGGAACAGCAAACCATCGCTTCCTCATGGGAGTCTGGCACAGTCACAGCTACCAACTAGGCTTAAACCTGAAAGCCACAAGCATACATGGTCCCCACATCCAAACTCACACCCACCATGAATTTGATGTGTGCTTACTTGTGAAGCAGTTTATTCCTTTTATCAGTATAACCAGAAACAGCGTTTTTGCGTGCATACAAACAGACAATACATGAACATCTTGCAACATGTATTTTGTGGAATTTAACCAAGGAAAACTTGGTTAGAATCAGTAAACTTGCAAACTGCTCTGAAGGACTACATGGCTTCCTCCTCACGGTATTTGGATAACAGTCAAAGCCTTCTGTAAAATGATGAATGAAAAACATATTGTTCAGCTCATCCTTTGTTCAGTAATAACTAAGATCATACTGAAGCTCCAAATATATTTAAAACAATTGTAGCAATGCTATTTCAAATAACATCCAGTACAGAACTTTGTGCAGAAGACAGTGAAAGTTTCATATATCAAAGACCTTCAAAACAACCAGATGTCTCCATTTAAGTTACTTAAACTCCCAGAACTCTCTTTCTGGGCCTTTTTTTCCTGTAGAATACAACCTTACTTATGTAGCATCTCATTTTAATAAGCATTTCCAACAAAAAAAAAATTTTTCACAAAACCAGATGGCAAAACAAACATTCTAGATTAAAACGAAAAAAAACCTCCACAATTCAAACCAGTACAAAAGCTTAAATAACACCAACATTGGCTACATCCAAAGAGGATTTAGGCAAATTACTTTTTTCAGGCACTAAGGATCTTTTTCAGCAGCATACACATTAAGAGACCAGAGACATCTAATCAAACAGATCCTGGAGGGGCGAAACCTTTCACAGTCTCAGATGAACAGAATCCCTCAGGGAAATGGTGGTGTTCGTTTCATTTAATTGACATTTTGCTATTCTGAAGAGCTTCTGCAGAGTCAAGAGCAATTGTGGGCCAGAATCAGGGCCAGGTTTACAGCCGGAGTAACGAGATGCAGACCAATTAACTTGTAAAGAGTTACATTTATTTACATTAAGTGGTGATTTTGATCTGAGTGTTTTAATGGGATGATGTTGGATGACATAGTGGGCAACACACCAGAAATCATTCATCTATATAGGTGGCATAAACATGTAGTAAACATAATCTTCATGAATTATATCCATTGCTGGAAGCAGTAATTACACAGCCAGACTCTGGTTTCCATGTAGGGGTTTGGTTGTATGCTGGTTTTTTAAAAAGAAGTATTTCATTTTCTGCCTAAACTGCTCTGTCACAGAGGCAACACAGCTCTCCACCTCTCTGACGTTTTCAGCTACACCGCCTCTGGGCTTTAAAACGTAGAGAGATATCTAAGACAAGCCCACTGGTGTTTCCGAAGTCACCCCTGCAAGCTGCCCCCGCACGTGTTCTGGCGGTGATTCCAGCACGCTGGCAAACCTGTCACCGGGAGCTGCACATGGCAGCGTGCCTGCCACGAACCTGGCCCAGGGTGGCCCCCTAGCCTGACCCCAGCCCCAAGGTTAAACCAAAGACCTAGTGACAGCTCGCTACCAGAAAACATTTTTTGATCTGCCTGCTGAAAAAAAAGAGCTGTTTTTCACAACCCCGCGATCTAGTGAGTGGCATCACTGCCCATGGTAGGGAAGTTGAAACTAAATGATCTTTGTCTGTTCCAACCCAAACTATTCTATGATTCTGTCACTGCGTGGGTCAAATACCTACTCCGGTTAATGAAAGCTCCTAATTCCTTGTTTTTCTGCTTGTTTGTTTGTTGTAACTACGACAGCTATGCTACCCAGGCTTTCCCAGAAGTTTAACCACGCTGCTTGGTGCCGCCACGGCTCCTTCTGAGCTGATGCCGCCGCAACGGACACTTTGCCCACAAAAGGACACTTCAAACGAAAACAAGAGATGCACTTTCTTCTAAACCCTTAGAGAGTCAGTCAGCCTGTTGGGAATGGGCAGGTTCCAGCAGCCTGTGCCCCTGACTACGGTTACCGTGCTACTGCGCTCCATCACACCGCGGATAATCTTCTCCTGATCCCGCACTGGACAGGAGGCGAGCCCGGCCGCCGCTAAGCCCGTAAACCACCTCAACGCAGCCCCCGCGGGCAGCGCAGCCTCGCCGGGTCTCGCCCAGCCCGGCCCGCACCTCCCCGCCGCTCCCACGCACTCCTGCCCGCACACTGCCCGGGAGCCCGTGGAGCCACCCGTCTCCGGCAAAGGCATTAACCCCAAAATAAATCACCTCCCCCGCACACCCCCCAGCTGCGTGCGGGCTGTAGCCTCGCCCCGCCGGCCGCTCAGCCCCAGGTAGAGACCGATAGCGGATCCCCCCGGGGTGAACCCAGGGCTGCCGCAGGGCAGCGCCCCCTCCTCGGCCCATCTCACCTCCCACAGCAGCGAGAGCAGCAGCGCGACCCCAGGTTGGAAGCGCTTCATCTCTCCTCCTCCTCCTCCTCCTCCCGCAGCGGCGGCGGGCCGGTCGCTCGGGCTCAGGCGCGCACGGGCGCTGCCAGCCCCGCCATCCCCGACGGCGGGGGAGCTCCGGGCAGCGGCGCGCACGGCGGGATGACGGGCAGCCCGGGGGAAGGGGCGGCGAGCAGCCCACGCCGGGGGCAGAGCGACGGGGCGGGGAGGGAAGCGAGTGGGAAAGCCCCGCGGCAGGGCGAGAACCGGCTGACCCGCCGGCAGCCGGAGCAGAGCCGGGGTCGAGGCGAGGCGGAGAACGGCGCGGTGCCGGGGCGGGAGGCACAAAGAGACCGGACCCCGCCGCGGCTGAGGGCGGGCAGCAGAGCCGGCCCGCCCCGGCCCCGCCCCGCGCCCTGCCCGGACGGGAGGGTGCGGTGGCGGCGGCGGCGGCGTGAGCGCCCCGCACTTGTCCCCAGGGCTCCGCGGGGGCGACCTGGCGGAGCGAGTCCACAAAGAGTCCCGGAGGGCTGGAGCACCTCTCCTATGAAGACAGGCTGGTAGAGTTGGGGCTGTTCAGCCTGGATAAGAGAAGGCTCTGGGGAGACCTTCCAGCAAGCTTCCAAATACCGAAAGGTGGCTTGTAAGAAATATGAGGATGGACTTTTTACCCGTAGTGATAGACCAACGGGGCAATGGTTTTAAATTGAAAGACTGTAGATTTAGATTGTACATATGGTAGAATTTTTTCACAATGAGGATGATGAGACAGTGGAACAGGTTGCCCGGGAAGTTGTGGATGCCCCATCCATGGAAGTGGTCAAGGCCAGGTTGGATGGGGATTGGAGCAATCCGATGTAGTGAAAAATATCCCTGCTGGTGGCAGGGGTGTCAGACAGAATGATCTTTAAGGGTCCCTTCCAACCCACATCATTCTGTGGTTCTACGATTCTATGAGATGCTGCCTCCATCAGCCTTATGAGGGGGAAGAGGAGGTGTGTGTCTAGGCTTAGATCTAAAACACGTTTCAGTTAATTATTAACACACACATCACTACCAAGTTTAGCTTGAGAACCAATAAAGCATTAGATTTTTTTATTTTTTTTATTTTCCCAGCTAAGGCAAGAAAAGCTGGGAGAAAGTACTGGTGTTTTTAACCAGTAGACATATTAGCAAGAATGAGATTGAAGCAATGGGCTGGAGGAAGTGGAAGCCGCACAGTCTGGAAGTATATGCATCCTAGTGCATAGTTTATTATCTAGCCTAGATAAGCGTGTGGATATCCCATGCTATAAAATTCTTTCCAGGCCAAGATAAGCTGAAAAAGGAAAATCATCTCCTGATCTGGGAATAAACAGTTTTGTATTTCATTTCAGTCATATTTCAGCTCCCCTAAGTGATGTCTTCTTTCATTTCCACCCAGCTTTAAGGAACCATCTTCATCCCCTGGAAAAGCCCATTAGCTTTAATGGAGTTTGAGTACAAATGAACTTAGCCCAGCATGTGGCATTTTCTCAGCAAAAGTGCAAGTTGCAGCAGAGCACCTTAGAGCTTGTCTAGGCAATAAATTAGCACTTTCCATTCACCGGGCTGCAGCTTGATGGCAAGGCAGGCGGGGCACATGCACCATGCCATGGTGACACAGCAGAGAAATAAGATAAGGCTTTTGTTGGAGGTAAACCCTAGGTAAAAAACAGCCCCTTTCTTCACATCCTGATTCCAGTCTCTCTTCAGAGCTTATACCTCCAGAGCTCCCAGAATCTGTGCATAGAAACAAATATATATATTTTAAAATAAAATAAAATTGTTTCAGGAGCAGTAGGACTAATGAAACTTTATTTTATCTGATCAAGGCTTGCACTGTAGCTGAAATATTCATAATATCCTTCTTCTCTGTGGAATTTTGGGTGTTTCTCAATAATATTGCCATCTTTCTCTCAGTAGAGGTGCCAATATTAACATATTCCTTTTACTCAGCCACCTCTCTTTCCTGAAGCATAAAAGCATACATTATTTTTGAGACTGCCACTCCTCTGTCAATTTTTCTTTTTCAAATTGAGTAACAGGTATAAAAATTCCTAGGGGGCACCCACAGCGCATATAGATGCATGTATTCAGTAGACATTATTTATTTTGAACCAAGACTGGTGAATATTTTTAAAGAATATAGTACTTATGAATTGATTTTTGAACACTTTCTTCTTTGTGTTGAAACAGTTGTTTCTAATACTATTGAGAAATAGACAATTCCACAAGGTCTGTGTGTAAAGCAGGTAATAACTTTATTATGAACAAAGACATATAATATTTTAATTTGCTTCCCCACATGAACTGTAAATAATGTCTACAATTTTGCATTTATTAAAATATTCCACTACATTCTTCACAGGTGCTATTAAAAATTAGCCAAATTCATAGTTGGTTTTTTTTTCAAACTCTGTATTTTAAGAGTAGGATCACCTCAAATATATTTTGTGAATTTTTTCTTTATAATTATGTATATGGTACTAACCTTTGTCAGTAAGTAAAAGAAAGCCCTTTTAAATTATATAAAATATTCAGTAAATGTCTAAAGCCTTTCAAAATCATAATTGGTATCTGTTGAGAAACCACACTAGCATTATTCATTTAAAAACAGGTAGGAAAAATATTCATGAATGCAGCAATAACCAGCCAAGACAAACATAATGTTATATTTCTGTAGTTCCGTATCTTGTTCAAAGCTATTTGTTTTTCCAGGATGTGTTAAAAACAAAAAAAAAAAAAAAAGGAATACCAATTTTTTCTATCTAGCTGTTTAAACAAAGCTGTATCTCTTGGCAGAATAATAGTTAAATTACAGTTCAACTGCCCAGAATAAGGACTAAATTTTTTTCATGACTTGCACCACTAGCTACTCACTGTGATTGACTTTAAATGAAATATGACTAAGGACTTGTTGCAAAAACCTACTCCAAATTCAGTAGTATATTAGCACCAGTGTCTCCATCCTCAATAATTATATTTCAATAAGGGTCTATGGAGGTTTAGAGAGATGACCCAGACATAGTAGCTCTATTTCCAATGGTAATGTACAAGTTTATACCTCCTACAACTTAATTTTTGTGTGGAAGGATATTACTGAGCTGAGAGGCACTGATCAAAGAGATGTACCCAGTTCGTCTTTTAGTATTCTAATACATCCATCAATTTTCATTAATATCTGAAAAGTGCATGAAGAGGTCAGTTTTCCTTAACTAGGAAATAGACATTAAGTAAATAATAGACATTAAGTAAAACTCACTGAACTAAGACAGGGTCACTGCTTACTGGACTGTACTTTGAGACCTCCAAATGAGAGTCCATGGTAACTGTACTCACTACATACTACCACACTGGAAAGCTGTGGCCGCTTGAAACACCATTTACAAGAAACCATTTACAAACATATTTAAAAGATATGCTAAGAAATGAAGGATGGAGTAATTGTCTAGAAGCTACCCTACCTGGGCTCCCAAAGAACAGCCCCACTGTTCACACTCTGTGACTTTCAGGCTTTCTTGATGGAGTCAGATATTTGTCCATCATATTAAACTAATAATTCCATAGCAAACAGTATTTTGAGAAGCAGCAACTACAAGACAAGCATTAGTATTCCAAAGGACAAAGTTTATTGATTAAACATACTACCCAATTCAACCAAAATAGCTGTGTCAATCAGATCAAATGCTTTTTTGTTCAGTTTTCTCAATCAAGACTGAAGTTTTATCCTCTCATTAAAGGTACTGATGCTTTGTGTTAGAGAACTCAGGAGCTCAGAGGGATTATTTTTTTCCTGCAAGATGGATCATTTGTAAATGCAAACTCTTTGTTTGCAATCCACGGTGAAAGGACAAATGCTGGCTTGCTGGAAGGATTAAGGAAGGTTAAGTTCATTCAGAGTACTGTTACAGGACCAAAGCTCATCGCCAGAGAAACATTTAGGCTTTGAATTCCTATTTGGGCTCCTGTTATTGATTTCAATGGATACTTAGAAGTCTAAACACATGCTATTGAAGCTAGATGTAGTCTGTGCTGCCTCAGACCTGAGCACGGTAAGCACAAAAAACCATCAGATTAGAGCAGTGACATTCCAAACTGCCTGCAAATGGTTTGTAAGGAGACAGAAGGAAAAGGTCTAGGCAGATGATCAAATCTGCCAGGGGAGGAGGATGGGACTGAATTGCACATGTAGGAAACAAGTAGATCGATGAAGCAACCTATCTTTGGCCAGGGAGAATCAGAGACAGAAAACAAGTAAGATTTGGTCATGAGCATCTGAAAGCCACAACAGGGTGAGACGGAGTAAGGCGAGACTCTGAAGAGAAATGCGTGGTGGAACAGAGCACCGTGGACGTAAGCAGTATGGTGCACAAAGGTGGAAATGCACTGAAACAGAGACCGCTGGCGGTGATATGTGAACCACTGATGGCCTCCAAGCCGCAGAGCGGCAGTGGTGTGGGGCAAATCAGTGCAGTTTGCGTCCTTTGGGAAAGCAAGAGCCTGCTCCAGAGGAATGGTAGGGGAAGAAGAGCAGATAGTGCTTTTCCCATTATGGCCAAGCACAAAACCAAGAGCTGCTGCCTGCTATCACTGAGGTTGAGCAAGCCAGCTGTAATTTATATATAGATACGTAATATACCAAACTGCTTTTTGTTCCAGAGTCTTTATTAGGCTGTACAGTAAACTGCAAGTGGAAAAATGATGGTATAGCTGAATGTGTATGTGTTTCTGTCAGTACTTGCTTGCTCTCTGCTTTGCTCACCATTATCTTCTTCCACAGAGAAGCCACATGATTTAAAAACATGGTTATTCTCCCTATGTGTTAAAATAAAAGGGATGAGGAGAGGAAAGGGAAGCTGGCAGAGACTAAGAACTAATACTGATCACTGTCAGGAGTATGTTGTGCATCTGGGCATTGTCAGTGAGCTCTCTTAGCACTCCAGAGAAAAAGCCTGGAAAATGCAATTCCAAGAACATGGTGTCTTAATGGAAATGCAAAGCAATCCCCTGTGGCCTGTGAGGACAAGCTCCCTGGAACGAAATAGTCTGAAGCACTTTATTTTTGCTTTGTCTTATCTTCCTGTCTGTGTGATGAACAACCTCTCAACCTTTACAGCATCCTCCTAGCCAGAGAATTAAAAGCTCTACCAGGTCATTGGTTACAATCTGAAATAACGAAACCTCAGTGATACAGTTTTTCTCATACCAGTGTACATTAGGACTATTCCACTGAAGTCAATGGGACAAATATAAAACCAGTGCAAGTAGAGAATCAGGTTCTGGATTTCACCTTTAAGTCAAACAAAAAAAAGATGAAGTTGCCTAATAGGGATTTTCTTTCTTCATTTAAAATAGTAACCATTTCATGGGTTTTTTCCTTTCAGTGTGAATTTATCTGTAGCATTTCTCCAATACCATAGCTTGAATATTTCAATGTGAGAAATAACATTCCATTAAGTAAACATGGAAAAATGCATCAATAGTCTGGGAATTACAGGCAATGGGTTTATTAACTAATGTCCCCCAAGCAATCTCAATTTTCTCATATTGTAATGAGATGGGAGGATTAAGCTGTTGTCGGACTGAAAAAAAAAATAAACACTAGATATATTCTAGAAATCACAAGGGATAAAATGCAACTGATATCAGAATGACAAGAAATCATAATAATACTAATAGGGCATCTGATCTGTAAAACAAACCATTTTCAATTTAGGGAAATATCTAGGGCTGCTAGAAGAACTGTGCAATGACATTGTTCACACAGTCTGAGAGCCTCATGGGGTCCATTATGAAAAGGAAGATTATTTAACCTTTAACCAACCTTCTTTGAGATGTGCTGTCTCCATCTGCAGTCACACACTCACAACACGGTAAGTCAGGCAATATTTGCCTTAATGGTACCATCCACCTATTGTCCCGTGTTTTACTACTGCTGCTACTGTCACCTCCACTACCACAGCTGCATACAAAACAAAGAGGCGATCAAGCATATCTCCTGGCTTCCTGAAAATTCCTCAGGGACTAAAACAGAGAGGTGAAATTTAGTGGTGGTAGATGAATAACCTTTCCTTCTCACCTGAGTGATGATTCTCAAGCATGCCCAGTGGGTGACCCTAAGCCCTTCAATGACACAAAGTCTGACTACCAACTGAAGTTGTGAAGCAGTATTGATGGCATGGATACACAGCTTAGATAAAAATATAGGGCAGATAGATCTGCAAATCTGTCTGGCATAGACAGCATGAGGTATAGCAGAGTCACGGCTCATGTTCTTTAAACTCTATACAGGGTTGTCCACCATATGCTCACGTGAGGTAATGAACTGACACAGACAAGGAAATTTTCAGGAGAGATGATGAGTCAAGGAAGGCAAATGAGGAATACTGGAGGTTGAATGTAGGTTTTGTCCCTTGGGCAGGGTTTTCAAGAGCTTGTCTCAGAGTTAAGTTTCATAGTGCTAAACCATTCGAGCACAAAATGCAGTACTAATATGAGTGCTGGCATATGAATAGGTTTCGCTGTCTAAATGGATCTTGAGAGGCTGTGGACAAGAAATCTTTAGGCTTGCTGGATTATAAACACTGTGGTGATTTCTATGTCAAGAGTGAATAAAGAAGCCCAAATGAGTATAAATTCAATAGGTATAGCATCTTTTAGGTGGAGATACTAGATAGTGATATTTTTTTCACCCTCAGAAGGAATAAATTACTCCAACCATCTGCTATATCTTCTTCAGGAAATTTTAGGACTAGAGCCAGGAATTTCTCCCTGGCAATAGTGCAAAAGGGAGCATGCATGCAGGCACTGAAGCCTGTAAGGCCCTGCGTGAGGAAATACCATGCTTTTCTTTAAGTGCGCATACTATTTATCACATAAACCAAGCTAAGTCCTTCAGCTGAGGAATACCAGCTCACTAACTCAAGGTGCATTCTGGCAGTCCAGTTCACTGTGTAAATCTAAAAGTGAGGACTCAGTAAAGAGTAAAGTCTGTTGAAGTCAGTGATTTATTTTTCACTTGGCCTTAATAAGCTGCTAATGCTATTCAGTGCAGACAAACATCTCACATCTACCTAAACTCCACTACAGCATTTATTATCTCAGACATTTCTTCCTGGCTGTTCTGAAAGACTCCGGTGTGCAGTGCATTGTTAAATAACTTTCAAGCTGTTCTATTTTCAACTATGCTATATTTTTCACCAGCACAACTTGCTTTGTGTTAGCACACATCTTCCTGACCCTCAGTCAATTTCAAGTCTGGTCATTAAAATCTGTATTTGTGCTCCCATGCCCATTTCTTGTAATGCTTCCTCTTCCAGCTAGCTCAGCCTTGAGAAAGCCCTCTGTGAGCATGCTTCAGGGTGTCTTTATGTTTTAGAAGAGAAGACTTGGATTTGCTAGGCTTGCTAATATTGAAAAAGCAGTGTATGCCCAGTGTCATGGGTTTGCCTAGGGAACAATTTTTTACCACACCCCCCACAAATTGCTCTAAGGTGAGAGAAGTTTATGC
>JAWMRA010000078.1:51897844-51911776 GCA_035584735.1 Pseudotriccus pelzelni | reverse complement strand
CTCTTCCGTTTCTTCTTGAAGATGTAATTGGCAAAGGCGTCACCTGAACTCCTGATTGGCCCTTGTCCGGAAATTTACCAGGACAAACTATTTTCAGCCCCCAAGGAGGGGGACTTTTGCAAACCCATGACACCCAGCAGTAGAAATAATGCTGTTTCTGGAGCCTAGGGGGCAGAATGTAGCGAGGGTAAATAACTGCTAGGATGTGAGGATGGAAACAAAGTGGTTCTATCAAAAGCCAAGGGAAACTGATAATCTTACCAGGCACTCTGTAGCAACCACTGCTACACAACACTGGATGATATAAAGGGCAGGTATCTCATTAATGCTTCTCTCTGATAGTAAGGACTATACGGCATTCACATAGAGATGTCCCAGCAGCATAAACTGGTGAGACATTTGAGGCAGAAACCCAAGATTATGCAAACGTCATGGAGAAGCAGAAACTTTCTGCTGCAGCCACACAGAAATGGTACAAACACAAGATGGGTTCCTCCAAAAGAAAAAGTGAGAAAAATGTTTCCCTGTTCATTGTCCCAAGTCTTTCCATCCTCACTTATCTCATTCCTTTCTCCCTCTTCTCTTTTCAAAATAGCAACTGACTATACACAAGGATGGAATAAAATAATGAATCTGAAGTGTCCCAATACCTTTAAGATGACAGCCATAATGCAGCCATAGCTGCAAAAATAACAAAACCATTCTACAGTCAATGAAAAACCACTCCCAGGTGTACTTTTTGACAGATAGAATGAATTCTTAGTAACAAACAGCAAAGCATGCAAAAAAGCAGAAAATAGGTTTAAAACAATAACAGTTTCCTCATTGAAAATAGGATGCAAAAGAGAGTCTCTTTGGGCTGCAGCACTGTTGAAAATTGGCTTGATAAGAAAGAGTTATGGTCTGATACAGTCGTGGGGAATTTCTCCAATATATCGTGCAAGTGTTGGTAAACTGCAGCTCAGCACAGCAATCTTTACACACCCATTCATTAGACAGTGGAATGACAAACAGCTGGATATCAACAAGCCAACAAGCAGTGCAGCTTTTACCAGTGGAGCCAACCATTCAGCCTCCCATGCACACAGCAGAGTCATACACAGCATCAAATAGCAATGTTAACATCAATTATTTACTAATTATTATCTATACATTTCTGTTAACAGATTTTGCTTTGGCATTTGCAGGGATTCTGCCTGCAGAGTGATGCAACTCCCAAAGTGAAGTGCTTCTGGGCTCTGTTCAGGATAAACATCCATTATACTGTTGTCCTCTCTCAGTAGTGATGAGAGGAACAATAGGACTGACAGGAGATAAAATACCATTCTTAAGGAAATGTTAGTCTGCTTTTCACTGTACAAAAAACCCTACAGGTTTAAGGGCAAGCATAAGAAGACTGAGACAGCTGGTAGTAGCTCAGCTTCAAAGTATTTGCACTGTGCCTAGAAAGAGCCAGACTTAATATGTTTTTAGTAGATGAGGTTTGTAACGTTAATCTCCCCGCTGTATCCATAGCTCATGAATAAGAGACCTTGGGCCTGTGCTAAGATATGGTGAGCAAGTTATTCACTTCTTGCAATCTCCATATTTTGGGAAAAGAAATTTTTGTTTTATCTTGAGTTTGAGAGTTCACAGTATAGGTGGCCTTAGGAAGGTAGAAATATCCTCACTGTCAGTAAGTCGTATTACTTTATCACTAACCAGATTCATATGCATTTCAAATAAAATGTGAAATCTCATAGCTAAAAATAAAGTGGAATTGTTATACTTCTAGTTGAAATAACTGATCACTCAGTCCTGCTGCATTCTAATAGGATACCATCAGACCTGCAATTATAACAGTGTAAACTAAGTAGCTCTAATAGCGGTCTTTTCACCAAGCCATTCTTACGGACAGAAATAAAGACAAACACAGCATGTTACAGTGCTTTTTCAGTCCACAAGACCAACCTAATCTAATTTATGCTGGCAACCTTTAATTTTAACTAGGTCAATTCACTCTGTGAAACCATGGAGAAAACTATCCTGACAATGCAAAATTATAAAATACTGGAAATAATATGAGTCTGAAACTGTAAGTCAGAGAACAGCAGTGTACAAATGAAGGTAGCCACAATGGAAAATATTGTGTGAAGCTGCCACAGGAAAAAGAAACTCACTCTAGAAAAAAAAAAAAAAAAGAATTACTTGCGTTGGGTGAGATCCAGCAAGCTACTGAACGACTCAGCAGGGGATCTTTGTCTTGGTTTCAGTGGGCTTTGGCTGGGAGCCATTTTTTCTCGAAGTTCAGAGAATCAATTTGCTTCTTTGACTCTCAAGACTGAATTGAATGAGTAATACTTATTTTGATAATGTGGAAACCCTGCTTGACTAATTCAAGGATGTTTTGAACAACTATGTGCAGGCCACCTTTATTGCTGGCTTTACTGATCATTAACTGAGCTGGGATCCCAGGAACTCCTTGCACCTGTCTGCTACCCCCTGCACTCTGAGAGGCACCACACACAGAGGGGTGAGGTACCAGATGATGCTGTTTTCAGGGAGACCTTCTAGAGCTAACACACATTTCAGTATTCCTGATTCACAGGTTTTAATTAAATCCGATGTCAGTGGAATCATATTATTTTCTGCTGGTTAGATTTTAATGATGTTTTAAACTGTTCCTTCACTTTAATGAAATAATTATATAATGCAGGGATGTGTGCTATTACTCATCTAAATTAATAACGCGATCACTTACTGTGCTGTCATTTGCTGCTGAGGAGGGAGAATATCAAGCAGCTTTCTCAGTCTGTGGATAAATGAGGCAGAATTCTTCCTGTTTGTGTTTACTGATACTAAGTATATGCTCTCCCTTACAGTCCATGTCTTGCAGTGACTATTCTCCTACACCCATTTTACACCCAAAACTCATGGAGTCCGTTTTGTTTCTGGCAGAAGAAGCCAAGTTAGCATTGTCAGGGCATATGACCATTGCCTGGCTGCTTCAAGCAGTGCAAGCAGAGTACAGAAAACTTACTCAGTTACAAGGAACGAAGCATTAAAGCTTTCTGTTGCAGGCAGTCAACAAAAATGAAGTTCAAGAAGCTTTGTTAATTAGGAGAGTTGGTTAGGATAAAAAAGCTATTGAAAGGAAGTGGGCATTTAATGCTGAGATGAAAGGACAGGTCAGGAGGAAAGGAAGAAGAGATGGCAGCAATGTTTGACCTGGTGGGATTTTTCAAGGGCCTCTGTACTTCATTTAGGCTTTCATCCTTTTTATTCTATAATTATCCTGCATGCAGTGAAGTAATTAGAAAGATGTTTGGTGCTCTGTGAGCCTTCATAAGCTGCTCAGTTCCTGCAATAGTACTGTCTTTGCGAGGGGGACAGACTCTTCAGAGAAATAATGCAGAAACTCTTTGGGGGACACCCCAGGGAAAATTCCTCTCTGTCCTGGTAGCCACACACAGTATGTGTCACACTTTTTCAATTTTCACAAGAAAACAAAGTTATCAAAAAAGAGACAGTTTTGCACTCTAGGTGCACATGGAAAACACTGTTGCCTCATTTCACCTGAATATGGTTAGCCATTCAGTATGGGTCTCACAGGGATGTACTGCAGGATAAGGTTTCTACATGACACCAAGCAGAAAAATTCTCAATGTACTCTCATTACAACGGTGTATGCAATGACTGCTTTCCTGAGCAAAGCAGAAGAAATTGCCTTCCATGCTGCGCTCGGTCTCACAACTGCTTATCACTCCATCAGTGCTGAGGCCAAGAAACCTTCTCTACCCCTCAAGGTCATGTCTTCCTTACCCTTCATGCTGCATCACACTCAGCGGCATCCCCAAGCAGCTTCAGTTGTCTGCTTTAAGCCCGTATCCTCCCAGCCCTTACTGTTTTGACTGCACAAAGGGGCTTGTTTGACCTGAAAGAGGAAGAATTTGGCCTTTGGATCTAAGGTCTCCCATTGCCACCTCTGCATACAACACCCCACATTAACCCCAAAGGAGGCAAATGAAGCTGCAGCTCCTACACTTTGAACATCAGCAGATCAAATGGCAGTTCTTACAGGTTTTCACGCAGCATCATCCACCCAAATGAAATTTTCAAGACTATTCCCTATGAGGTTTAACATGGCTTAATATATCAGCCAGAAGTCATTTATCCATAGCTTATCAGTATGTACGGGCTACATCCATTAACCTAAAAAAGGTCTCCTGAGTCATCAAGCCTAGTTTCCTGCTATCTCAAGAATTGCACTCAGTTCATCCATAAATGTACCGAAAGACATTTTCCCTCCAACCAAATTGTGTTGAAAAACAGGGAAACAATTGTATTTTTAAAACCCTGTAGAAACTCATTACTCAATGTTTGTCTGTTAGGAAAGTCACATCGAATCTTCATTATCTTTCAAAACAGATATCCTACAATCTTTTTGCCATTTTACCAGCCTGTGTTTCAGCCAGGTGGGGGTTAATGGGCTGTAGTCCACAGTCCAGCATATTATTAGCACTACCCAGTATGTTACAGTAATACAGCAGTTAGGTGTAACCTTGCTCTGATAACTGAGAGGAAATGCCCTTCTAGGGTTCTTCATACACATCCACTATTTTCATGGTTTCTTTTGGGATTCAGTGAAAGAATTCCTTATTACCATGCCTCCTTTCAACTTGAGCTGCCATCACTGCATTATCAGTTTTCACTTGCAGGAGGCTGGAACATTTTCATTTCCCTGGAAGTATTTGTGCTCTCACCTTGAGATTTCCCACGGTCTGTTAAGTACTTTTTTTCCCCTAAAATCTTCATCCAGAGGTTTGAAATATGGGTAAACTAAAACGGAAAATTTCTCAAGGGAGGTTTTTTCACTCTGGTAAATTCTGAGTTCCCCATTTTTGTAATCCATCACAAAGTTTTTTGTAAAAAATATTGGTAAAGGTCCTGTGACCAGACCTGAGCCCTTTGCGTATCTGCTGTGAGTATCTGGGGAGTTTGTGCAGGTTTACATTTCTTTCAGCTGGTGGAAAGTCTCTCTTTACTGATCACGTGTGATAGATAACTTTTACTGTTGCCACTTACACCTCTGATCTCATTTTTGGAACACCTTTACATTTTTTCACCATTTGCAAATATATCTATTCCTACTCCCAGCTGTAGCATGTACCAGGATGCCAACAGCTGTGGAGCTGTAGGCAATTTCCCCTTAAGGACCATTCTTGGGTTTTTGGAAGCCCATCCAAGTGCTGAGCTTGGAAGGAAGAACCAAAAGCTTTTCTGGATGCTGGAAGGAGGAAACGACTCAAGCGAAGTGTCAAAGCATGGGTGAATCAGGGGATGGCAGAGAGGAGTGGAGAAACTTGAAAAGGTTTCCTTAGAGGATGGAGAAAAGTGTATGAGCAATCAAGTAGGAGGAGGGCATGTTCCAGAAAGCCAAGAGTAGTCCTTGTAAGTGCATTTTGAGTATGCATATTGTACGATTCCAGGTGCGTATAACCATCAAACTATTGTAGCAGAGAATAATAAGTGCTGGGAATTCTCATTATCATTATTTTAACTTCTTATTTAACAGTCATACACCGTCTGCTTCTCAGTTGTTCTCTCCCACACATTTTTTCAGCAACAGTGTGAAAGGAAGAGCACGATCAGCCTAAGTCAGTTTATAAAAATGACTTGTTCAGTCATTTTCCTTTGGCTAACCAACAAGAAAGACATATGCTTGCAAATCCATCTGGTAAGAATCTGCAGCTGAACTGCATGACATCTGGGTGGAAAGTTTAGAGGCTTAATAAAGTACTTTGCAGTTACATACATTTCAAGAAGTTCTAACATCAGTCAGAGAAGTCTAAAATTAAATCCTATTGTTTCTCTTTCAGTTCCAGATTACCAGAAGAAGTGGTGAGTAGCTACACAGATAATCCAGGCATCTGTCTGCCCCTCTTCTTACTGAGCAGCATTTTTGTTAGTTCAGCAAGTTTTTGCCCTCAGATTGAGGAAAAGGAGAAAGAGAGGAAAAAATTATAACTTTAAGGATTCAGCAAGAACTGCTATGGCACATTCCTGTCCTTAGCTGAGCATTATAAAGTTTCACTCCCTTTAATTTATATTCTGGAGTTAGCTTAAAACTGCCTCGTGATGGGGGCTTTCCCCCTCTAAAGGCTGCAATGTTTTTCTTCCTCCTAGTTCCCTATATCTGGTTGCATGAAGAGAGGAACTCATCATGTGGACATCTGGATGCCATTTCCCATGTAGTGTAAAAAAACTAATGGTTTGAAAGGGCTAGAGGGCTTTTCCCCTGCCTGATTAATTTTTTAAGTCACCCCACAAGTTAGTCCTTAAGCAGTTAAATGTCATTGTCCATCATCACTCAGAGATCGCTGAGCTGGAGAGAGGAGCAAAGGAGAAAGACCAAGAGTCATCTATCCATACAGAAATCATATCTTAACAACTTTCTTGTGTTTGAATTCATGTCAAATTTCAACTATAATTCATCTGAGGCACCTCCAAGATATTTTTGTCTCCTATTGTTGTAGGATCAGATGATTAATGAACCTCGGCTTGTTATGTAAAAGTGAATAAGGCATTTGTTTCCTGATTCATGTAAGGAGGAAGGGACCTATCGTAACTTGCCACAAACCATATGGTTCTCAAACATTTCTATCTCATGCATTTTTCCCTTTTAATGAAGTCCAGATCAACTGTTTGTCTGTCAAATGTTCTTGCTCACTTAACACAGGTCTAGAGTTCAAGTGCAATTTCCTTTTTAAGTTGATGCAAAATCCCCAGTCACTCTTTCCCCTTGCAGATGAATAGGTTGTTTGTTTCTGGGTCTCTTAGTATTATCACATCAATCTATGTGTATAAGTGAGAGTCCAAAACTGCTGTGCATTTCATGGTTCCAAGTGCTAGCCAGGTTGCTATCAAGTTTGTTAGCTGCCTCAGATTAAGCAGGAACACTACTTTCTATCTCTGTGTTCCATTTTCCACATTATTTTGAAGGACTTCTCCCTAAGTGCTCATGATGCTTCTTCCAGGATTATTTTATATTTCAAACAATCTTCCTGACTGTGATTAATTTTGCCACAGTAGTAGTATTTACTTCAATTGCTTCTCTCTGTTTTTCTCTGAGTGCCAGCTTCCTGATTTTAACCAAATTTAACACTTCTTTCCAACTGCTTCAAGCACCGTGAGGCAGATGAGAACCCCTCTTTTCCACCCAGCTTGGCACAGTCCTGTCCTTACAGCACTGACTGTAATGGAGTCTCATACTCCTTACTTTTACAGGAGTTTCCTCTTCTCTTGCCAGTGCAAATACTGTGATGAATAACACAGACTCCTAAAACCAAATCTGTCACGGCTCCTACACTGAGCTCTACAGCCTGCCTCCAGCTACATTTGCCAGTTAAACTTACACACAATCCCTCTGTGACTCCCTAGTCCAATACAGCAAAGCTTGGACTGGCCTGAAACTGACCCACTCAGCCCTGAACAGAAGAGAACGGGCCATGTCGCACTGTAACACACTGTAACTAAAGGCACAGTCCAGCACCCAAACAGGTCCCATCAGAGGCCAAGTCCCCTGGTTGTCTCTCCCTGACCATGTACTTGGCACTGTAGGACGTATGTGCTGCTACTCAATCAAGCCTTGCAAGCAGAACGCCCCGAACCTGAGCCAGCTACTCACAGATTGGAAAATATATGCTGCCGATGCTCAAATCCGGCTGAGCACCAGTTAATTGGTCCAACAGGAGATACCCCACATAGTGCGTGTATATATATATATATGTATATAGGTACATGAAGAGAGCAGGACTGCTCTCATCCTCTGGTGTCACTTCTCTCTTTTCTAGCAATACACAGAAGTTGCTCAGCACTGCAAGGACATAACCAACCTATCCCACCTCTGATGTTCAGTCTGAACAGGCGCAAACAAGCAAACATTTTCAAAGAATGAAAAGGAAGTGGCTTTGATTTTCTAATCAAGCATCGATTGCCCAGTGTCACTAACATTGAACAGAAGGATGTTTTTTCAACCTTAGAGTATTCTTTCTTTCTCAAGCAGGCAGCTCCAGTCAATAGATGAGAAAACAAGAGATGACAAGTTTATACCAGAAACAACATAAAAGACCATATTATACATAGTCTGCTAAAAACAACTTTTTTTTTCCCCTCTATGAGTGGGAATTCCATTTGAAAAAATATTTCAGGTTTTGTGTCTGGATGAATTAGACCTGACTATAGAGCCCTTTCCACACAGGGTTAAATAACTAACAACATAATTTGTCCTTTCTTTGATCAAAGTTTAATCAAACAGTAACCATGGGGATGTGAGGATGTAAAGGCAGAAAAATCAAACACCATGCATAATACCTCTTAATAGAGGTTCAGCAACCATAAAAAAATAAATAGACTGTCACTGTTTCTAGGTTCCTTGATCCACACAGATAAAAACACAAGATTTTATCTGAATTGCTAATGTCACAAGATTGCAACTAGAAGAATACCTGGACATGTGATGTTCTATAAAAATCGTTATTTTTATTATTACTATGTTTTTCTGGAGGAAGGAAAGGCACTTCCCATTTTTTATTTCCTGCCCCAGGTCTGTCAAAAATAAATATACTCCTGTATTAAAGACAGAGGTTAGAGTTACGCAGTGAAGGCCAAATCCTGCAGTCCTTATTCAAAGGAAAATATTTCCTTACTGCATTGGGAGCTGAAACTAGTAAGCTGGCCTCACTTTTGCCACATGAACACATGGAGAAACACAGAAATCCACAAGCTTTGTTCTGAAAACTGAACCGCAGATTCAGCAAACAAATGGCATGTAATTATTTGCTCAATTACTCCTGGAGCACAACATCCCATTACCCTTGAGCTGACAGGGGAAGGATGGTGCTCAGCTCTGATTTTTTTAAGTACTTTTTTCCATAGTTTTATAATACTACCAAATCTTGGCAGATCACCACAGGACAGCAAATACTACCTTCTCACTTCAAAGTATTTTAAAAAATATTAAATTTTAGCATGAACAAAAGAATGTATATTCCCCAGGTAATGCCTCACAACCCACTACTTGGTCTGCACCAGGTATCTGGTGTGGAAAGTTGCCATACAAATGGTTAAGAATTGCTAGAAACAATTGAAAACAGCTTTTTCCAAAGGAAAATGTTGGGCAACCTTACTGATAGGCAACCTTACAAGTTCTGCACAAAATAATAATAAAAAAGGAATATCAAGTTAATAATGCGTTTGTTTACATTGGTCCTATCTCCTCCTGAGATGATGAGTGTTAAGTGCTTTGTGTCTTACTACAGCTACTCGAGTAATAAATCAGAATTGACGCCTTTCTGTTAGAGCAGGTTGTGAGATTTCATTGTCCCCACTGACGCACCCATCGTCTCTCCAGCACAGCAGAGGGGACACCGAACATGCCAGCCCGTAGCTCAGTCTCATTAGTAGCTGTAGCCTGACAGCACTTTATACCCTTGCTTTTTGAGGCAGGGGGGAGGACGAGAGAGCCAGGCGATTCAGTTTAATTGCGGTAGGCGTGCAGCCGAGCTGCACCCTCCTGCCCCGGCTCTTGTCTTCCCCTGCTCCCACCCTGCACAGAAAGGGGCTGCTGCTCTGTGCAGGTCTGACACACATCACCCTCAGCCAGCTCTTTGCCTTTTATTCTGCTATTTATTAACTGATGCCCGCAGATAATTCCAGTGTACTCTGGCCTCATTATGAGAAGGCAGACTCTCAGTTCAGTAATCTCCCAAGATAAAAGAAAACAGAGGAAGAAGAGGAGAAAGTAGTTTATGCACTTCAGGCACTGCAGCAAGGCTTGAGAAACATGTTCTGCTTTCAGAGCTCCCACTAAAGGCACCATGAGCAGGAAGATGACTGGCCTTTGTCAAGATCTGCCTCAACCTGTCTTGGTTAATGCCTTTATGGTAGTAAATCCATGATTTTCATTGTTTCCTTCCAAGCTGGGCACTGTCTCAGTTGTGCTTGGCTATCCTGCTGCTACAGGGAGATGGTTTGCACAACTGTGACACCAACAATTATAAAAGGTAGTATTATTATTGATTTCAAAGCCAGGATTTTACTTTTGCCTTATCTTCTTTCTGTTGCTCACACTATAAGCTTCGAGCCCAGCCTCCCCAGTGACAGCTGTCCAGAGGGTCAGAGTGCAGAAGGACAGAAGTGACCATAAGCTTCCTCTCCTAATGTGGCCTTCCCCACTACCCTGTCAGCAGGGCTCTCTCTCCCACTGCAATTTCTAAGCTGAGCTCAGAGAAAGTGTGAGTTAAAACACAGCCTGTGAATGGGGGAAGAAAGTAGAAAAAAAAGAAAAGAGAAAAAGAAGAATAACTTTATTTTTTTCCTGAAACAGGAGTCTTAAAAGTAAAAAAAGAAAAGTAGGGATACTCTTCCTGGAAAAACAAAAACTCTAAACAGCCACCTTTTCCAGTTCAAATTCAGAACATGGAGTTGTAAAAATAAAAACCCTGGAGCAGAGTGAAACTCGCCATATTTCCAGAAGCTGAGCTCACAGCAGAGGCTAAAACCCAAGCCCCACAGCCCCACTTGAGGCAGCTGAGACCATACAGTGCTCTGCAGTATGCTTCCCTCCCACTTGTACCTTCCTGACTTGGTAAAGCTCTCCTGTTAAGCATGAATAATGAACCGATCTGGGTTAAAAATAACTTTCCTTTTCCCCTCAGCTATTTTTTTTTTAAAGCAGATCATCCTTGCAAATCCAGTCCACAAAGCAGCTCTGCAAATCATTCATGTAGCAGAAGGGCTGCTGCCCAAGTGCAAGGGCAGAGCAAGCAGTCCCTGGCTTAACACAGCTTTTGCTGGTGATCCCCTCTTAAGAAACCATTCCTGCATGCAAAACTCCGTAGGTTAGCTGTACAGAACTACTGTGGGGCACCAGGTCAGAGGAGAAACTGCTCTGTCCCTGCGTGTTATTGCTTCTTTAATTGAGGCCATTACTCTCAAGTATCCCCGTCTTCATCTGATTCTGCATCTAAAGTGAAAGGTAAGACTCCATGCCTGTGTTCAAACCCTCCTTGCATCCACATTACGTGAACTCAGCTGCAGCTTCTGGGGAAAGCCAGGTCCCACAGCCACCCTTAGGAAGGACCCAAGCCCACACTTCAGTGCCCTTCATGGCACTGCCTGACGGATTGGTCTGGCCGTATTTCCCTCCTCAAGCTACTCATCCCACCAGCACTTCACTGGCAACCAGAGCACTGCCTGCCCAGTGTGCCTGTGCTGAGCACAGAAGTCTGCGGAGCTGTGCTGGGGGCTGTGATAAGCATGAGCCTGCTTTCTGGCTCCTGCAATGATTACAAACATGCCTCCTCGTTGCTTCATGCTTATTACTTCCCAGTACCGTGTCCTGGTTCCCTCTTGCAGCTTATGAAAGCTTGTGACCATTTTTCATTAATGTCAGGGTGCATATTGTGTAACTATCCTCTGGTTTTATCTGCAGGCAATTACTAAGCTGTTCCTTTCTTATCTCTCCCATCCTCCACTGGGATGTCACCCATCCCAATATCTGCTCTACCATACTGCCTTACTACCTCTCCCTCCCTTCTTTCAGTCATGTTTCAGCACTGATTTATGCAGCAAAACAAGGGGAGACCCAGACTATGAGCGGCTTTTTTTTTTTTCTATTTGCCATTTTCACCTTGAGTCCTTTGCAAAGTCTACTTGCAGTAAATCAAATCCCTTCTCACTGTATAAGAATCCCTTTGCTGGAATAGTCTCAGGGACTGATTGATTCTCTATCACCTTTGCATAATGCCCTTCTCAGAGCCTGTACAAAGTACTTTGTTATCCGATGTGAGGCCAATTTAAATATCCCCTGCTGTACCAATACCTGTCACACTTCAAAGGTATGTTGTAGACCTTCATCCAAAAGCGACTGTGCTGGCAACTCATAGCTGCTACTGCTTAAGCTAATTTTTTCCTATTCATTTCTGGCCAGAATGAATATCCAACAACTACCACCTGGAACAATTGCTTATTCTTCCCTGCAACTGCACTCTTCTTCAAAAACCGTATTTTCCTTTTCTATCCACACACGTTATATTTTCCTGAGGTGAGGCAAAATGCAGAACTTCCATCTCAGTCTGACTGCTTCTTTACTCTTCAGTCCTATGCCATAAAACAGCAGGCAGCAACATTTATCCTGGAAGTCATGAATTCATTACTCTCAGGTATAAGCAAATACACTGACTGCGCTATAGGGTAATTGCTCACATTGAGATAGTCTCTCATGTACATTCATTGTTAGAAATGTATTCAGCTCTAGTTCCAGTACCCACTCTGAAGACACACAAAGTGAGCATAGTTTAGTAAGCTCTGCCCAGCCACCATGTTCTGAAAATGAATGAATTTAGGAAGATATTGATTCATTTCAGCTGGGATTTACAGTGGCTTTATTGCACCCACAGCTCCTTAAGCTGCCATCACTCTTTGGAGTACCTGCAATCAGTGCAGACCTTTTCATAAATTCCACAGAAGAAATCACGCTCTGCTTTTACAATTTATTCAGGTGCTTTTTGCCAGCCTTTTGCAGCACCTATACCTCAGACCTAGATTAGAGGAATTCAGAAATTAGTTTATCAGTATATGATTACTAAATTACAGCTCAGCACTTTTCAGTGTTCCTCATGCCCAGTCTGTTTTTTTGGATCCTAATTTCTACCTAATTACTATTACCTCAAAATACCTTCGGACAAGTTACCCTAACAAGAAGGCCGCTTCAGCTTTGCTTTTTGCTGCGATGTTGTAAAATCACACTCATTTACTCTAAGCTTGATCTAGGGCATTTGTCCACTGCCTCCTAGGTCCTTGAAAGTCGAGAGTTTTGCTGCTCCTACATATACTTCCATTTTCAATACCATACTGTGAATCCTTGTGTTAATGCTATATAGGCATATTGTCTCTCCTTATACACATATGGTTCCAGGGGGCAGTGCTCTATCTTTTTAGCCAAGAAACGCTTTTCTGCCAAACGTGTCTATTTTTGTATCTTGGCTGGGTGGCAAACAGGGTCACCACAAACCTGGGCCAGCTGCTCTACACTGCAGCTTTTCCTAAAAGTGCCATCAAAACTCCTAAGTGATAAGCTCTAACGCTTAAATAACACAGCTTCACCCATTCTCCTGGAGCCCTTAGAATATCCTGCCCCATATCCTGACCAACATTTTTGTTTTATTTTAAAGCCTCTTGCTGAGCCCTTCAGGAAGCCAGTGATATTTCAGTGTTAGAGCCTTCTGTGGCTGGCCTCAGTCAGAGCTTTCTTCCCACCTCCTGCTAGCAACAGCTCCTTTTTCTATGCAGGGCTCTTAATTGCCTCTCAATTCCAAGCATTTTAGCCCAAACTTTAAATGTCATCTTCCTTTAAAAAAAAAAAAAACAAACCAACAACAAAAAACAACAACAACAACAAAAAAAAAACCTGGCTGGTGGCAGGCAGTTGGGTAAGTTCATCAGAACTAATTCCTCTGTTAAAAGCTGTAGAAGGCACATTAGAAACAGTACATCTTTATACTTCATTCCCCTCCAAGATCGCTGTTTTTGAAGAAAACATGCCTTTAGCTTCAGAAACCTACTTTTTCCACTCCACAATCAACTAACAGCTCTTTCCCTGCTTCTTCCATCTGCATGCCACGTCCACACTCACAGCATTTAATCAATCAGTTATAATCACACTACATTTAATCTGTAGATATCTGCTTCTCTCTAACCCCAGATATGGAAGATTCCCACCTCACCTCCTATACTTCCAGTCTTTCCTGGTGCAATAAAAGCCCTACCTACATTACATGTGTATTCTCTTATTGTCATGGTTTTGTTTGTCCTTGGAGCTACGCTGGAATTTTCCCTTCCCCCTGCCCACTGTGTTGGGGGGATGAGGATTGGGCAAGGTGACTGTGTCCA
>JAWMRA010000078.1:51881587-51897744 GCA_035584735.1 Pseudotriccus pelzelni | reverse complement strand
TTATTCGTTTGTCTTGAAGGGGATTGTTCCTGGGTGTAGGATTATTGTTTGGGTGTTTTACTTGTGTTCTTTCATTGGTTCTGCCAATACACATATACTTTCTAATAAAGGGCTGTTATTCTTACCTTGCTATAATTTTTTTCCCCTTTCACACACTGTTCCTCAATTGGAGCCTCTAAATTTTGGATTTACAATTGCTTAGAGGGAGGAGTTTGGGTCTTCCTCGTAATTTATCCTCAGCAAAACACCTGTGTCTCATTTAAACTGAGACACTTATCCTCTTCACTCTCCTTGTCTTCTTATTGACAATTCCGTAAATGTTTGTATAAGATGCTACAAAGAATTTGACAGGTGTTTTGCTTTTGTTAAAAGAGAAAGTATTTCTGGTAACCAATATTATTATTACATTATGCCTAGTGGGATAATCATATAAGGATTTCATTATTTTAAGCAATGTTTTTTTCTTGCCTTTCTTTTAATCGTCTTTTTTACTCAATAAAAGGTGAAGTAAAGCTCTCAGTTTCTGTATTGACTGCATCCCACATGGAAGCAAAAGTTTGGCTGAGCTTTTCCTCATATGGACTAGATTTTATGTGTGTGTCCCTCAAATCATGATCAACTCCCACAGCAAGGTGTCCACTCTTTCCTTACATCTTTTCTCTGTAAATACACACCTGCATTGAAGAAGCTTGCTGTAGGCCGAATTACTACCTACCCATCAATACAAATGTAGTCAAACAGGAAAAAGCAGGATTATGAAATCATTACCACCACGATGGCACGACAAAGTCCTGTGCTGAGCAGAAGGCTGACTCCACTATTGGTCACAATGCTTTTCTTCCAGCAGGAACAGGCATGACCTCCTCATTGAAAATAAACAACACAGATCATGTTAGAAGAATTCAAAACTGTATCCACCAAAGGTTTTTTTGGGGGGTTTTTTTTGTAAATCCACTTAGGGTATACTTGCCTTTCTAGATATCTCAGCATGTTGCTCCGTCTGTATTGCTTAAGGCCATGTTAATTGCTAGCAAACCTCAGGTGCAAACACTCAAGCTCCTGCTGCAGTCCATGATAAGGCAGGCTCTGATTTTATAAACTTCTGGCTCATTGTCAAGAAAGAAAAAAAGCTGGGGGACGCAGGTTTAGGCATCATTTGATACGGAAAAAGTATCAGCTGTTGAAGACGTGATGTAGGATGAACTTTTCAAAACTCTGCTTCCCCATCCTGCCAGCTTTAACCTTGAAAGGACCAATGATGATCAATCCAAATGCTTGGAAGGTCTCTTCTATAGGATGTTTACCTAAACTGTTTAATACAAAATGTTAACTTGTCTTTTAGGAATCAGAAGGAGCAAACAACTTTAGATAAATAATTGCATAAATGGTGACACAAAGTTTCATATTTTACCAGCTTCTCAGGTAACGTCTCCATTTACAGCTAACACATTTCCTTTGGCTGCCAGCATAACAAATGCAGTCTGAGATGCAAGAACAAACCTGGCTCTTCATGATTCTCTTATCAACAAAATAAAAATGTAGCAGATTTGACTGTGCTTCCAGATGAACTTGTGCATGAGAGAGCTTACTTTCATCCTGCAATTGGCTGTTAATTAGGTATATTTTTTATACTAAGGAGACCATAAGGCTGAAAGAAAATCTTACAGAATTTTTGTAATTAATGAGAAAGTGTATCTAAGTCCACAGCTTGAATTAAAATATACACAGGAGAATGAAAATCTTTCTTTGTTAAATTTCACACTACTAGGGTAAGTATTTGAATGATTAAGATCTGTGTTTACATTTTGGGGCATAGATCCACCATTATTTATAACTTTTGGTAGTTTTTAAATGGTTGAAAAAATATTTTTGCTACTGTTACACAGTGCAACGAGGAAGAGCCTGAAACTATTTCAAAATAGCACACTGCTAGCAAGTGAGAATGTTACACAAAATAAAACATCTTCAGAGAACATGGCACATGTCTCCAGCACAGTAACACAGGATGGTCACAGGCTCTGAACAGTACCTTTCCTGTGGCTTGAGCAGCTTGTTGTTGCTGCTTTGCAGGTCTCAAATGGGAACACTAAATGAAATATGATTAAATTTTTTATCATCTAAAATAGAGAAAGGGGAGGGATACTGATTGAATCTGTTCTGGAGATTGTGATAGCAAGTGTACGAGAAAGGAGGTACCTGTAAAGTATGGAGAGGCAAAAAAATAGAGGAAGAGTCAAAGAAAATGGATAAGACAGAGATAAAAATATATTCACAACCACGTTAGTTGTAGTTCCATTGTAAAACGGAAGCATTATGGTTTCTGTTAAGGTCTTCATACTGCAAGCAGGGAGCCCTCTTTGTGTATATGTGCCAGCTGAGCAGATGTAAGTAAAATATCCTGCATCATTTCCTATTTCTAGTTCCCCAGTAGTGAGGTTCTCTCTGCCCTTACTGAGATGCTCTCTCAGTGGCTTGAGTGTGGTTGCACAGAGGTACATACGATGCCAAAGCAGTGGTTAGATCTCACCTCTCCAGCACAAATTTAGCTCACGGCTGAGCCACTGTTTTCAAGGTTAGGATAAAATCTTTAAAGAGGGTTGTTTTTGAGGAAAAAAATCCGATTCATGTAATATCTAGGTAGCATGCATAAAGGAAAGTAATTCCAACAACACAAAAGTTTTTATTTGTTTGCAAACATAATAGCCCCTCACCAACATTAAACATCAAAAATAGTGTACTGAATTAGATCTTAGGATATTGATTACTGCACATACTGTTCCTTTCTTCATTGCACTTTTCAGAGCACCATTTTCCAGGGTGGCATTAAAGATTTAGCTGTCATGCTTACACGATATATAATCCCATAGTTTGCCTGTCATATATGTGACTCAGAGTTAACTTGCCCAAGGGAGAGGTTTAGCAGAGATTTTTCCCACCACGGGGATTTGTAGCCTGGCAGAAGTCAGGCCTAACCCAGTGTTTTCCCATTTATGAACATTTTACATTGCCCTTCCCTTTCAGCACTAGCAAAGCTCAGTGTCCATGTTTTCATCTCCACTTCCACCACCTCTTCACCTCTGGCAGTGGCACAGCTACGCAGCTCCTTCCTGATTGCTGGGAAGACCTAGGATTTATTCCCAGACAGGAAAGACCATGTAGCGCTGGTGAATTAATTTCCCTTTATTCTAACTTTAAAAGAAATGTTTGGATTCCTGAATCCTGTAAACTGATCTTTTTACCTGCCTCATATCTCTGCCTGCCCTGTATTTACCAGCCAGTCAATGCACCTCAAACTTCTTCTCAGCCTCCAACAAAAAGTATTGTAGAGATTGATCGTCAGAGTCCGAGGAGACACTTGTTTATAAAATACACTGTCATTTAAAAAAGTGTTTTCTGCTTCAGTCAAGCCACATGAAGGCCACAATCTCCCGTCTCAGCCCCTTAAACTGGATTTCTCCTCTGGCTTAAAATGAGTTCACTGTATATCAGTGGCATATAACTGATGTGGCCAAATTCTCTTTTCCTGTGCTCAGTTAGGTGCCAGGCTGCTAGAGAAGGACTGCAGGACTGCATCGGGCTGCTAATTTCAAATCTCAGCCACCTACTTCACAGCTAAACCCCAGTCTAAAGAAGCCGAGCAGCACTGTGTTAACCCAATGTGAGATAAGATCTTCCCCATTGCCATGGGAGCACCACATTCACTTTCTCCTGCTCCAAAATCTGCAGGTGTTCCTCATGCCTGAGGCCACAGAAAGGACCCAGCAGCCCTGTCATTTGCCATGGCATTGACAGCTGCACCATTTCTCCAAGTAACCCTTCAATATTTATGAACAGAAGAAATGAAAGGGCAGCTGCTTATGCTTCCCCAAATGAAGTGCTCCTGCCATGTCTTCCTAAAAGCATCAAACCCCAGAAAAATAAATTCAGAACATGTTAATTCTCTCTAGCTCAATACAACCTAAACCCTAAATTATCCTGTAGATTTATCTTCCCCTCTTATTTTTATTTCCTATCAGTTGATATTTTTCTCAAATTAACATATTGCTCATGTTTTCAGATTAATTTAAAACTCTGATCTTCTTAATAACAAAATCTTACATCTGCTAAAAATGATGAGAACAGCTTAAGCACTGCACATAGTTTTAATTCTGTATTAGGAAAAAAAAAAAGTAAATCTGAGCTAACAAGCATGTCATCCTATGTCATCCCTGCTGATATGAACGAAAACCCACACAGTTATTCGGGGCATAAATAACATGTCTTGTTATTTTCAACACAGCGGGAAAGTGACAACAATCTAGGGACGACTCCAGGGAATATAATACTGGGACTTTTGCATCCCACAACCTTCTTCCCCTCTGGTGGTTGCTGTAATTGGCTTGTAAGCTTTGGATACAAAGCACAGGGGTAGCTTTTCATGTAAAGCATCACACTCTAAGTGTACTATTGTGGCTACACTGAGGTGATCACGAGGCAACCATGTGTTACTGCTCCAGTTCAGCAGTAACTTGAGTGGGAGGCCACGGCCTTTGGGTTGGATGCCTGCTCTGCTAATAACAAGCCCAGTCCGCTGCAGCCTGCCAGCTACACTCCACATGTTCTTCTCACACAAACACAAATGTTTATCCCACTTTTTCTTTTGCAGTTGGCAACCTCCTTCGAGAGGCCCACATGTTCTCCTAGATTCCCACCATAACAAGGAATGCTGAGGAAGTGTCTTCTCTCACTCATAGGTGCAAATGTCAGGGCATTCCCAGCATTCTCCCTGGCCATAATATACCTCAGATGGTACCAGGACAGCACTTTTCACCAACAGTAGCACTTAACTTGATAAGCAATGTGCTTGTCTGGGGACAAGCCACTCCTCAGTGGTTCCTGGAGACCTTAGTGCTTTTGGGGCCATTGATCCCTTTCAATCATGTTTGAAAAGGAGAAGAATTCACTTCATACCTATCTGGAGTCCTACAAGTTTTGGGGAGGAACAGGGAGCTAGAAAGAGACATGGAGGATCACAGCACCTTGGTCTCTCCTGTGGTATGCATTTCATAATGAACTTTACGTGCAGAAAATGGAATGAAGGGACAAAAGGCACAAACGTCACGGCAAAGCAGGCTTCATTAGCTCTGCTGCTCACAGAACAACTTGTATTTGATGCTTAGCAATTATACAGCCAATAACAACATCTTCAGCTCAGCAAAAAGTCTTAGATGGAGACAGGGGAGGTTTAGAGGCTGTTCAGTTACGTGCCATCCTACACATATAATCATGCTCTACAACAATTTTGTGTATTGGGATATTTTTGTCTTGTTACATAAAAGAATCCAAGAGACAGATTAGGTAAGGAAATCAACTGTGAAAGTGAGAAAAATAATTGCCTTCCAAAAGAGCTGAAAGGGAAAAATAGTGTAGTTTAAACAGCTTGTACTGACCAGGTGAGTTGCTATTTTATTTTCTCTCTTTTTTTTTCCCCCTGTGAAAAATGCTCACAGAATATGCAATAAAGTAAATTCTATTTCTCACAACTTTCCTGTTTTTAAGCCTCAGCACCATTTTATTTCTTGGTTCGTTCTTAAAGCTGATGGAAATAATTAAGAAGGCTCTTAGAAGACTTCTATTGCTTTTGGCTGATTTCATCCTTGGGCTTGTGTTGACAGAAAGCAAAATTGGTACTTGTTAAAACCTAATAAAAGCATCCGTTTTTCTCCAAAAATATGATAAAAAAACCCCAAAGAAATATTCTGGGTTTCTTTTACGATGGTTCTTAGAGGTCACTGGAACTGCCAGGCTGTTTTGCAGTGTGATCCTCCTCTTGCTATGGGGCACATGCTCCTCCTCTGTCAGCTCTCCTAACGTGGAACAGTGGATCGCCAGGTGCAATCAAGAACAATATCCCTGCACGAGCTTTCGCAGACATACCGTTTACAATGAATTTGTGCGTTGAATCTATGTGGAGCCCGTCCAAATGCCCTGAAGCAAGAAATGCCATTTATATTCATACCCCAGAAAGGAAGAGAAAGTTATCCTAAAAGAATTAAAGATTGCTGAGCGTGGAAGAATGCCAGGCTTTCAGATAAAATCTGTGTTGCAGAGCATAGGCACAAGACAAGTATTGTTCCTCTTTGTAGAGCCACTTACTTCTACATAGATTCTGTTTGTCATCAATATCATCAGGTTTCAGGATGCTGCACACCCATAGTATTATAAAATTTTCTGTAGGGTAAGCAATTACAATGAGATGTTGCAGGGCATGAAAGGAGGAAGAACAATTGGTATGCTACTAGCTTGTTGTCACTACATCTCTTAGCAATGGGCTTTGTCCTCATGGACTGTTCTGTACCATCAGGTATATTTTCTGAATGGTGCATCAACCATTCTCTCCAACTGCCCGTAGCTGTGGCAAAATCTCCTGGAAAGATCTGATGCAGAGTAGGTCAGGCCTCAGCAAGCCTGCTGCTCTCTCAACCTTCCTGTGGTCTCAACAGAGATCTCCTTAGGTGTTCTTCAAAGATTAACAGACCAGATCTATTCTTTTGGTCTAAATCATTTATGATTTGCAGAATGCATGTATTTGCCTCCTCCGAGTCATGTTGTTTTCCTGCAGAACCCTGAATGAGAGTAAGGACTATCCTGCTGATAGGGTCAAGAGTGCTTCATTTAAAAGCTGCAAAAATACACACCTCACTACTGTAAAAGGTCCAGGATCACCTTAATTTATACCAGGAAAGGGCACAGGATCACACAGACAGAAGCAAATCTCCAGCTGCACAGAATAATGAAGGCTTCACATGCTGATACAAGATTGTCCAAATAACACCTTACTCTAGTGAGAGTTGACGTCCTGGGCTTTGGCTGTCTCACAGAGGAACACAGAGGAATCAGCACTACCCTGTCTGGCATCTTTGGAGGTGCACAGGAGGCTGTGGACCCTGTAGATGATTCCCTGGCATTCAGGATGGTGCTCTGAAACAGTGGAACATAGGGACATAGGCCTACATGTGTGTGCATGATTAGGACAAATGGGGGCTTGATTTGTTTGAGTGATTTTACCATCTTCTGTTAAATCCCTTTTCCAGACCCTACAAAACTCTCTCTGCTGTTCCTGCGACTTCTAATCCCCCTTTCGCTGCTTTAGAGGAGTACCCAAAGTAACATGCATACCAGAAACAAGCCACCGTAGTGTGGGTATCTCCAGATGGTACAGATTGCCCTCAAAGCCAAGAAATGGTAAGTGATGGGATTTAGGAGCTCATTTTAGTCATTTAATGAAAACATGCAGCAAACCCTATTCAGCAGTCCACAAACCCAAACCCTAGAAAACAAGTCAGCAGTAATATGGAAATGAAATTCTTTGACTCTGCAATCAAGAATTTGCCATAGACTATACAAGCATAGCAAATCGAAAGACTTGGGTTTCTCCAATTACTCAGTCATTTCCCACATTGCTGTGTGCCAGTGAGATTAAAGACTGGTTTTGTTACTTTCTGTGATGTCTCAGTAGTATTATCCTTCCTCTTATCCTTCCTTCCACAGAGTAGGTGCTGACCTGTGTCACTGTTATTTTCGGTCTTTATTATTCTCAGCTCCTTTATATATCTTTTCTAAGCAGCAAGCAAGCAACAGTGTTTTAATTGGCTAATCATTATTACTAATATATTTGGCAGGAGTCGTGAGACACCTGGAGATGTTTAAGGTTGAGCTATGAATCTTACACCCCCCTGAACTTATGGACTCACAGTCTATCTTTGTTCTCTAATTAGGCTGTGTACATAACTTACTTTAAGGATAAACACGAAAGTTTCCCAAGTCAATCTCTTCTTCCAGGGAGCCAACAGAACCACTGTTAACCCCGAACAGACCCGCACAGGTGACAAGCCTAGGAAACCAAAAGCACCTTGTCTGTTTCCAAAAAGGCTTCTTCTCTCTAGCCTGATTGCATCAGTAACAATACAGAGCACAGAATAAAAAGATGAGAGAGGTAATGGAAGAGATGTGCATGGCAGGAGCAGCAGAGGAAATGGAGACAACAGAGGACAAGGCACAAGGGAGTAAGAAGGAGACTCTAGCTCAGCAGTAATACTTTCCTGAACTAAATGAAAGTATTCCGGGAATAAGAATAAAATAAAATAAAAAATAATAATAATTAAAAAAATTTTTAAAAATTAGCATCACAGCTCAGTCTTGGTCTGTCAGAATCAGCATCTCTACACACAGTGGGAAGCACACAGTTGCATGTCATCTTTGCCACTGGGACTGAAGGAAGGGTAAATCTGAGGATGGAGGACAATTCAGTGGCATGGGAGAGCACAGAGATGATTCTCTCACCAGCCCAGTACTAGCCTCACAGATCTCCTTGACCACTGCTGATTTCAAAGCAGTTTGCTTCACTTTGAAATATATCATCATGTAGGTGAAAGCAAGGAAATACCTAAGCACTTCTTTGCATACTATTGGCTTTTCAAAAATGTTTTCTCACTGCTTTGTACTCTCAACTACTGAGCACATTGACAGGAGAAAAAATGCACCTGTGGAACCTCGTATGTGACAGGAAAGAAGCAGCTGATGGTTTTCCTGCATTGTGCAGTTCCCCTGATTCTCTCTCCCTTCATGGGGAAAAAAAAAATGCAAGAAAACAATCAAACTGGGGCAAGAGGGTAATTTAAGTAGACTCTGAAGTCAGCATCAATCCAAAGCAGTGCGCTCTGTGTGTACACAAAATTTCCAGCTGAAACAACAAACGGAACAGAACTGGCTCCCAGAGTTTTGGGTAGTAATGAAAAGATTTCCATGAATGTCAGCTAGAAGTTGCAAAGAGATGGAGTCAGATGGGCTCCCACACTGCAGTACCTTTGTTTTCTCCATGCCAACTCAATAAATGTCATCTGCCAACCCTAAAATTGGTTTGTTATTGTTTTGCACACATTAGGATCTGAATTCCTGCAGGCTTAAGAGCAGATTCAGGGTCATGCTGGCCCATTGGCTAAACAGAGGATGCAAAGCACAAGGCAGTGAGGGCCTCTCTGTGTTCCCTGAAATCTGCTAGTACTCCTGGCATTGAATGCCAAAATTATACCATTTTGCCACCCAAAAATTTTGGAGGCTGGTAAAATGGTTGTTGCCTATCTTTGAGAAGGCAAGTCACTGGTACTATTGTTGGTCCAGGGTTTGTGCTACATGGGAACTTTCAGATACCATGCTCCTGATTAATCATTTTCTTTCTACAGTGGTATGAAGCTGGTGTAATTAAGCCCCAAGGGGAACAAAATATCAAAAATTACCAAGTTTGCCTTTCAACTGATTTTTTCCATAAATCCCATAAATCAGCAGCCTCTGTGTTGAGTCCTTCATTCCTTATTTCCTCCCCCTTCAGTCTCCCCTGACTCTGGGCCTTTACCCCTCTGGCTTATTTCAAACCTCACTGATGCAGAAGACCAGCCAGAAGGAGGGTTGCTTGCCTGAGGACAAGAGCGAAACAGGACATCTCTTTCACAAGGATTGATGAATGGAAGGGTGAGTTCACGGTGGCTCTTCCAGCAATGTTGTTTTATTCTGACTCTCTTAAAACAGACATTAAAAAGTAAGCGTCATAATTTAAATCACTCGCTTATCTAAATCTTCCTCCTAAAAATGTTCCTTCCTTCAAAACCCGTCTTACAGACAATGGGCTCAACAACAGTCTTGAATTGCACCCATCAAGCAACTACTGCCCCTGATAAATATTTTACCCTTCTGTGTTTTTCTGTGTTTCTGGCATAGATAAATAAGAGCAGTAGTTTATTGAGATTAAAAAAGAAGTGGGGCACTGACACAGAAGAAAACTGCTTCTTTATTCAAACTGGTTTCTGTGGGAAAAAGGAACTGGCTACTGGAGCTACTTCTAAGCAATCAGATCATCATGAGATTCAGAAATACATATCTGGGGAAAATATGTATCCCAAGCACAGCTGAATAGGAGAGATCCAGATGTCATTCTTTTTCCATTCCAGGAAAGGGGAAAAGGTTTCCTACAAAAACATATTTTTTCCCTGTCTCAGGAAAAGCTGCATTAATAAATAAGCATCACAATATGAATCTCTGCCCTGGCTCCATCTGTTAAGCCACTACAAGACTCCAGAGAGTCTTCAGAAAAATAACACTAAATAGAAATGAAGAGGAGCCTCAGATTTATTTCTCAGAGCCATAAATCCAGGAAGAACAGCTAAGCCCATGCTGCCAGGGTAAAAAACGTACATGCCACATTTGCCTTGGTTGCTTCATTGGTAGCTGCTAGAGTACGAACAGACCTTACTGAGCATTAGTTAGATTTTTGATTGACCAGTTTTTTTCCATCAATGGATGAACCACCAAGGAGGTAAAAAGCAGTTTCTGCCTCTCCCAAAGGAGCAAAGAGGTTATCTTGAGGTATCTCTCCCCCTGAAACGTGTGAGGCAGACAGCATGGAGGAGACCCAAGTCTGATAAAGCCTCACTAGGTAAATTTCTCCCCAAACACTCTCCCAGCAACTTTTTTTATAACACTCTGCTGATGCACTAAGGTGTAGAGGCCGCAGTTACAGGACAGGAGGGTGATGAGGGACAATAAATATGTAGCAGCACGCTAGCTTATTTGGACGTGAAACAGCCAGCTGCAACTTGAGGATAAACTTGGGTGAACTTGGCCTTAGAGAGTAAACTATGCTTTGGCAGGGCTGTAGGTTGCTATTTCAAGCACAGGAGAGACAGTTTTTGGAATTAAGTTTACTGCATAAATGAGCTATGGGTAACAATTATTACATAAAGTAACCCAAAAGTACAAGCACAGTCCTCTGGAATCAATCCCAGGAATTCCCTTTTTGATTGCTTCTTAACATCCCAGTCATTCTTTATATTGGCAATATCTCCTTTCTTAAATCCACCATTTCTCTAATTTTTCTGCTCTTTTTTTGTTAATGAAAAATCCTCGCTAGTTCACATCAGTCTTCAGCTAACTTTCCAAGCATTCCTGCTGAGTTTTCTATCTTTTCTTCGTCCCCACCTCTATGATCCACTTTCTCTTCATACATCAGTTTTCTGAAACCTTGCTAATATTCATTCCTGTTTATTCATAACTGTCCAATGGGCTCTCATAATAATGCTCATGTTTTGGAACTTCCAAATCCTTTCCAGGGATTCAAGATCTGTGCTTTCCATACATTTCTTCAGATTTCCTTCTAAACCTTCAGCTTTGTGCATGAGAATGAAAAACAATATTATAATGCCATTTTATTAGAAAAAGCTTGCTTAATTACTGTGCCCAGCAGATGCTCCGAGCATGTATGGGGCAGCTCTAACCAACCAGCATTTCCTAGCAAATCTGCATCTCTGTGGAGATGTAGACTCCTTGAGCTATCAACTGCTTTAGCTATCTGCTCATAAATTGGAGGTGAAGGAGGACTCAGTTCTGCTGACCTGCAGCTTCCAGAGTAGCAAAAGGTCAGCGCCTGAATGTTGTGGGACTTGTGACCAAGGACTCAGTGTCTCCCACCTGTGTTACCTGTTTGATTGTTAAACAAACCCCACACCGATCGTGTCAGCAGGCTTATGCCACACACTGGACATGCTCTACACCACAGGTTACCTCGTTCTTGCCCTTCTTCAACCTTTGCAGTCCATGCATCACCCTGCCTCCACCGGCTGCTGTGGCTGCAGTGTGTAGTTGGGGCCTCTTCACCATGGTAAATCACTTGCCAGCAATGCACTCTCCAGCACCTTATAGCAGGATCTCCAGAAGCCACCACTCTGTGAACACAAGGTATCCAGGGCTTCCCAAACTCCACTGAGCATTTCTGCTCATATCTGTGGAAGACACAGACCCGTACAACACAGCCTGGAAGCAGCTCCGCAGTGTTTGCAAATATGCAGATTACCCAGCATTGCCACGGACATGGTGATGAGTCCTTGACCCCACTCTCCTCCTGAGTACAGTGGAGCACCAACAACTCCTTTTTCCTTCCTCAGTTCCTGTTCATTATTTCATCTTGTTCCAGCATCTTGCTGTTTATGAATGCTTTCCTCCCTCCCCATCCCCATGCTGGGCTTCTCTACATCCTGCCTGTAACCTTGATACCACGACAGGTGCTGCCCAATATGCAGGAACTTGTTTTACATGTGCTGCCTGGCACACAATGCTCCTAGCAGCTATTCAGTGCTTCTTAACTTGGTGTCTTGCTACTCATATTCTGAACAGCTTTTAAGTCATCTTCTATGTCCTCCCATTGAGAACTACTAATGCCCATCCACAACCTCTACTTCTGGGCCCTTGTTTGCTGCTTCTCCTCCACCAGTCCCTCCAGCCCAGAGACCCCAGGCTGACATCCTCCCCAGCATCCCAAATCTCTCTTTTCCTCCATTTTGTAATATTTTCCCTTTTGGGATGCCAATTTCTCTCCCTGACCCCAGTACTATCTCATCTACTGATTACTTAAAACTCACGCGGCACTTTCTGTCACCATTTCCATATAAAAGTGTGCGGAGTTTCTGTGACAAAGCTGTCATGGCAGCTTGAAGTTTGTCAGGTTTTCACATTATACATAACCTGCAAACCTGCATAGTATTAAACACGTTCTGATGCTCCCAATTACCTACAAATTATTCCATTGCCAAATCCCACTGCTATATTCAGTCAACATTTGTCATCTGGAAGAAAAGTTGCTATCGCTTCAGGGCATTGATGAAGGAGCGTGTTCTTCTGTCATGCCTGCAGCAGACTTGGAGGAGATCAAAGTCTCCAATACTTTCCTGGCTCAGCTGGTGAATGGACTTAAGAGCCTCAGTAGGATGGGCTGCTAGGGAACACAATCACTTCTGCATGCAATCTAGCGAGCCCTAAAAATGTCTCACAATAGCTGTTGTCAACACTTCCCAAGAGTTACCATTCATATTTCAGTCAACTAGACTCAAATAAATGCATGCTATTAGATCTAGATATAAGTTAGATAATCCATAACACCAAGCTGAAACTCTAGTAGGTACTAACAATACTGTGTTCCCCTCCTTGGAGCCCACAGAATTCCTACATAAGCCTGACAGAGCCACGTATTTCATACACATTCTGTGCTACTGTAAAGACATTTTATTCACTAATTTAATTTCCTATTTCAAATGAATTATGAACACCTATTCTGAACATGGCTCAGCCTCTGATAGGCAGCAGATGGAATTTCCTTTTATTTGACTAGGCAATGAGGCTTAGGTGTGGGGAGAACTTTTTATTACCTTTCTGATTTTAACTTCAAGTGTAAGCACATGCAAGTATTTTTCCATATGTTACCTGATTATCTTCTTCATACGCTTCAGACGTTACTGGAACTGCTTCATCTTGAAAAATATTCTTGCTCTAAGAAAGAATACTGAGACTGCTGAGGCTTTTCCCTGTGGAAAGATAAAAGATGTAATCAACTATAATGCATTGACTGATTTCTAATTTTTAAATTCCCCATTTTTTAACTCCCAACAAACTTTTAAACTGTACAAACCCTAATACATTAAAAATTAATAAATTGTCAAGAATTAAAATAAAAAATTACCTAATAAACAGTTTAATAAAGTCATAAATCAGCTTGCTTCTTTTCCTCTGTATGCAGAGTGACTTCTGATTTATTCCTTTTTTGATGAAAAATTACATTTGCTCTGCATTCTCTGAACAGCTTTGGCCATTATATTTTGTATTTGATCTTACTGGGACATCCTGGAATAAAAAGCTCATGAGAAGGCAAAAAGTGTGCTAAAGAATTTGTTCCTGTTTTAGACTGAAGTCAGGCAGAACAACATACATTGCTTTCCCACAGACTTCCAAACACCTCCAAGCTCAGCAGCACCCTGAGGTACTACTTGGCATTGTCAAGGGAGATATTACAGTTTTCTCCATCTTTTCCCAGGAGCTGTCACTATTTTGGAGAATCTGAAGGATAGCCACTGTGATGTGCTACACATTCATTTCTGCGTTAGTGGATTCTTAGCGCAAGAGTGGCTGTGGATAGATTATTTTCAAGAGAGGATTGCCTGGCTTGAATCCTACACCTCTAACAAAGTTACGTTATAAGTTAATAAGAAAAGCCGGGCTGCAAAAAAGCTGCAATGAAGAAATAGTTTCTTAACAAACAATAAAAGCAAGCGAAAAGGAAACGACGCGCGTCGGGCTGCCTGAGCCAGCAAGCGAGCGATGAGTCCTCGTTTCCCTTGGTCTTTTGTACTCCTCGTACAATTCCCAAGGGCAATTCCCGAGGTCCTAAGTACACATGCGTGAGTTTCTCAGTAGCCGGCGTGGATGCGGATTTGGGCTGGAGTTTTTCACCATCCCTCTTATCTTCCCGGCGCCCCCATAAGTTGTATATTCGGACTAGGAAAGTTGATTTCGTCTGCTCTTTTCCCGGAAGCGGGATTAGTTTGTCCAGGAGGGATTCTTTATTTTACGGGAAACCTCTTTGCTTTTACGGGAAAGGAGATTTACTTGCAGTTAATGTAGTTACCTTAATAAAGGAATGTATATTCCCTTGTCTGACTTCTGTTTAAACATTTCCTGGCAGGAGAGAGTCAGGCAGTTTACTGGAAAAGAGGTGTTTTGTTTTTTTTTTCCCCTCTTGGTTACAATAAAGAAATACTAACAATTTTATTACAAAAGAAAGGATACAGAAAAATTACAAATATACAAATAATTCATTACACTATCAGAGGGAATGTGATACTGGATCTGTTGGTCACCAATGCAAGCCAGCTAATTGGGGACATCAAGATTGGAGGTAGTCTGGGCTGCAGTGATCATGCATTAGTGAAGTTTGCGGTCCTGAGGGATACAGGTCAGGTAAGGAGTAAAGTTAGGCCCCTGAAATTTAGGAAAGGAAACTTCCAACTCTTCGGGTAGATAGTCAGTGGGATCGCCTAGGAGACTGCCCTCAGGGGCAAGGGAGTGGAATAGAGCTGTCAGATCTTTAAGGAAGTCTTCCACAGAGCACAAAAGCTAACAATCCCCAGGAGCAAGAAAGGCAAGAGATCACTATGGCTGAGTAGGGAACTGCTGGTCAAACAAAAGGGAAAGAGGCAAATGCAGAGGCAGTGGAAACAAGGACAGGTAACCTGGAAAGAGTATCGGGATGAAGTATGGTTGTGTAGGGATGAGGTGAGGAAGGCCAAGGCTGTCATGGTTAAAGGAGGTTTTGCATTTTATTTCCATTTTCCAACATTGTTTTGGAGGAACTGGGTTTTTTTAAGAATGAACCCCCCCCTTTGCTAGAGCCAGGGAGTTGGGGAGGGGAGAGGAAGACGCTGCCACAGTGGAAGCAGAACCTACTCCATGTTGTTGGAACCACGCTTTCCTTGCTGCTGGAACAGAGAGGGAGAGAGACAGACACGTGGTGTGTCGCAGCCACTCCCGGAAGCCACCACTATATCGGCACCCTCCCTTGCACCCCTGCTGGGACCTCTCAAAAGTGAGCCGCCCAGGGGCACGACCGCCTCAGCCAGAGAGAAAACAAAAGTGAAACTAACTGCTCGGTTTGCAGTCCCTGCTGCCATACACCTCCTGGGAGCTTGAGACGCCTGGGACTGTGCCGCCTGCTGACACTGCCACCTCAGAGAGAGGGTTTTGCCGCAGGTCAAAGCCGCTCTGGGACAGTTGCAAGCCACTGGTAGCTGTAGCAAGCCGGAGTTGTGGCTTTGCTGCCGCTTTTGCAGCCGGGACCGCACCGCCATTGCAGGAGGAGGGAGAGAGCCCATTGCACAGCCGATCGCCACTGCTGCTCCGCAGCCCAGCCGAGCCAATCAGGGCAACACAAGTCCTGGAGGCAGCGACAAGGCAGAGAACATTGCCCCTACACTAGCATTGCTGCTACAGTCAGAATCTGAGCCTGTGTGGGTGACATAGAGTGGGCAGTGTAATAGTATAACTCCTTGTGGACAAATGGTTTTTCTTAGGTTTTGTTTTTTGTCCCTGGAATTTTTATTTTTTTTTTTGGGGGGGGGGGAGAGACTAGATGTGATTTCTGTTATTGGCTTGACATTGGGAGACGTTTTAATAAAAGGGGAGAAAGCTCATTTATTGAAGTCTCCACTGTAATAAACTGTTTTACTTGTTTTGTTCGTAAAGAATTTATGCATGGCTAGTATGTTGTAAAGATAAGGATTTCTTTCCGGAGGGAGCTAAGCCGA
>JAWMRA010000078.1:51855037-51881487 GCA_035584735.1 Pseudotriccus pelzelni | reverse complement strand
GGAAGGCTATAGAATACATAGATTTGGGTTACACCCATCCAGTGATGAATTGGTCCCAGCTGTTCTAACTAGGACACCTAGTATCCTGTGTCTCTTACCTCCCAATAACTCTAGGTTATATTTTCAAGATCAGTAAGAGCCCAATCTGCAAACTGGATACAAAGAGCACTGTATTTGTCCCTCTAGGATCATCAGATTCTTGACCTCCTTGAACCTTGCTAACTTTATAAACTCTTTCAAAATCCCTGCCTACAGTCTAATGCTACAATCTACAGTACAAATGTCTAACTTTCTCTTTAACCCTTTCAGTGTCACAGTAGGTCCAATTAATTTTGGGTTTTGCATTGCAAACTCTTTTCTAGCAAAAGCTATAGTAGAGTTTTCCAGTATAAGTAGCATCCTCACTCAGTGTTCCACTTCAGCCTTTTTCCCCTTCTTACATGATACAGTTTCATCTCACTTGCCACAATTGCATTCAGATTTATTGATCCTTGTAACCAAATTAAATTTCCCAGGGACCTGTGAGATTTCCCCCAACACAAAAGGATTTCCAGCTGTTTGTAAATGTTGTAAAGAGCTGCTGGCAAAAAGAATCCAAGAATCTAGCGTTGTCTGGAAGAGAAACACTTGTCTCAGGGGGCAAACGGAGATATTTCCCAGGAAGCAAACCATCCAGAATGGTCAATAGGAAAGCAGACTTGCAGAGGGGGCACTTGATCCCACTGTCTGTGTCACTGACAAAGGTGTTAAACAGCGTCAGTTGCAATATTGACCCCTGACAAATACCATTCGTCACTACTCTCCACTCTCCTGCCCAACCATATCGCACATACTTCCCCTGTCTCAGGCTCCCTCTCCTCTTCCAAACCACAGATTCTCGTTTCTACAGATGCGTTTCTACTTTCTTCTCTGAGATCTCTTCCAAAGCCTGCTCTCACCAGCTTTTGTCCCAGCGGTTTTTCTTGCTGTCAAAATCTCATCTTACATTAGCTCACTGAGAGCTTCTTCACTCATGCTCAGCCTTTTTCAAGCCTTTTGCTGCTACAAGGCCAGCCAGAATTTTCAATAGCTCATACTGAGAAGTATCCACTTCATCAGTCTCAAAAGGATGTTGACAAAAGCTTCTCAAATGATAAGTGAGTCATTGTTTCACTGACACTATTTCATGCCTGCCCATTCTTGGACAGCTCATTTAACAAACAAGTGACCATATCAGGGGATTTGTTCTACTGACACCAGCAGCAAGTACAACCAACAGAAAAAGAATGTATTATGATGGTAATATCAGCTCAATCACAGCATTTTCCTGCTCTTTTCATTTTGATTTAGAAACCCCATATGTTCTAATAGCACCGAATGTTTTGTGTGTTTTGTTGGTCATGTTTCATCTTTAAGCCCCTCCAGCAAACTGTAAACTTTGTGCTCCAACAAGCATCAACCTAAAGGGTTACTAGAAGTCCATCCAACTTAAACCTATGTATTGCTACAGCCATTACAAAGTATTTTGTTCAAATTGAGTTAACAGAATCTGCATTTTATGGTAGGACAAAGATAACGAGTAAAGAGCAAGAGGAGGCAGTATGCCAGTATAAGATATGAGGGATGTTTGGAGGACTCGCCATCTATATTGAAAAGAAACTGGATTCATAGCTCAAAAGAAAATCTGGCAAAAATAATCCTAATTCATTGGATTAAACTAGACTACTCTGTTCTAAAGCATTGCTAGGTTGTTTCCATTCCACAAAGAGGTTTAATTCGGTTGCACTCTGTATGTGTAAAAAATACAGGTATTACTTGTTAGAAGTGATGGAGCAGGATCTGCTTCCCACAGCACTTAATACTAGCAACTACTAACCAAAATCCAGGATGAGTACTGGATTTGCATACAAGCTGAAACAGGATCAGTAATTTCAGACTTCCACACTGCAGGGGAAGTGTGCTGGACTGAAAGAAAAAAAATTCTTTTCATGTGACGAGTACAACAAATTGAATTTGCCAGTCCGTGATGTCCTTGTTTTGCATGGAGCTTTGAGATGCCATTTTTACAGCCAGTCAGGCTCAAGATGAGCCATAACTCTACCTCTGAGGATGGAAGACCAGTCTGTGGGCTGCATTCCCAATAAGGCTGATAAACTCAACTTAAATAAACTCAAATTAAGGCAGTAGGCAGGAAACAGGGCTACCATACCTGAATTCTGACACTGCCTAAGGCCAAAATACTACAGCTCAGAAGGTGAGGAGGATTTAGGAACACTGGACACATCTCTTTTCACAAGAAAAGTAACTTAGCACCATCTAGGTTTACCTGGCATTGGACAGTGCTCTTTTTGGAAACGATTTCTGGTGACATGATGATGATATCAGTCACAAAGACTGTGTTTCAAGGGAGAACTTAGTTTTCTTCTGGTCTTTGCTGCTTTGTTGTATCTTCCTTGGGGCACCATCATGTTGCTTCTTGCTCTTCTAATCTCTCCCCAGCCACAAGTTCTTCCAGTTTCTCTGCAGCTCTTTTTATTCAGAGTAGCAATGCAGATGGAGGAAAACCTCCCTGGGGAGAAGAGTCAGCTCCCAGCTTGGAAACAGAGCTAATTTTCAGATGTCCTTTTTCCCACACAGGAAGGAACATCCATTCTACCCCTTCCTTCTCCCTTGCTTCTGTGTAAGAAAACAAGCAATAATAAATGGAGATAATCCAATTAATTCTTGTCCTGGCTGAACCTTTTTTGCAAAACCCAGTGAATTGCTGCCACTCAGGGGGTGAAATCAATGGGAGATTTATATTTCAAGTAATACTGTAAATGTTAATAGCCCTATGGGTTTTTCTTTGTTATAAAAAGGTTATATATGTTTGTTATAAACAAAACCATCTTGAAATTCAGGAAGAAACATAACACCTTTTTTTGATTTCCATTTTCAAATAAAACTTTCCCATAGAAACCCACCTAACTGCCAGATCTGCACAGGGAGTATATAACTATAATTCTTTTTTTTCCCCCCCAGTTAGGTGAGCCTTCAGATATCCCTGTTCTTCCATCCACACTTTTCAGAAAAACTGTGCTAATAAATGAAAAGATTCTAATGTGAGCCACTGTGCTGAGTCTTGCTTCAAAACTAGGGACTCCTTCCACAGAAATTAATTACAGCTGAGGCTTCTTTATTTAACCTAACTCGAAGTCAAAAGTATGAGGAACTACAGGTAAACTAGCACCCCTCCTCTATCGCTACCTGTAACACCAGGATGATCCCCACATCTTTGTGAGCATCACCACACAGCAGCTCTCTAACTCCTGAGCTTTATGTTTCGTTTGAGGGTGAGAAAAGAGCTGTCTGTGTTAACAAGTTTGGTCAGGAAGAAAGCAGAAGGTACAGCTTGACTTGGGTTCCCTTTTTTGTCCAAGGATAAGTATAAACAGGAGATAGTTACTATCTCAGCTGTCAAGCCAGAAGCCGAATGTGCACTTCAGGCTGAGCTGTGGGTATGTACACATGGCTCAATGACTCAGCTCAGTGCTCCACGCAGGCCATCCAATCTGCTGAGAATCAGGGCACATCTGGTCAGACAAAATTACATTACAAGCCAGCCCTCGTGGTTTAGAATGCGTTTAAGAACTGGATCTGTTTCCAGTATTTTGTATTGAACTATATGGTAATGCATGGACATCTTCTGTCTTCCCATTATAAGGCTTGGTTCTTCTGGGTTGGGCTTGAAGTCTGCCACTGAGAATACCTGTGCTACATCTCTTCTTTAAACAAAAATTCTAACAGGTCTCTCAACAGAGTCCTACAAGCTCATTTAATTCGACCTCTACAAATACCATCTTGCAGCATTTAAAGCTAACCAAATATCTTGTTATCTCTGTCAAAAGCCTGGCGTTATTATTTTACTGGAGATCCTTAGCTTCCTGTTGTTGTGTTTTTCACCACCAAACTGTGAGGGTGTCCAAGGCCCCAGATCATACTACCAACCTGAAGGAATCAAATATCTTGAATGACAGCTAAAAATAGATGTACAGTTCAGTCTTTACTACTCTGACTCCTCTACAGGCTGATAGAGGACCTGCAATTACCAAAGCACTTTCTGTAACTCAGCCCTGCAGTTTTAATCGGATGACACACATACAAGTAATTTCAAAACAGCTGAGTTTGACACAGAAGGACAGTTTGAAAAACACCCGCCGTCTGCACAGCTGCCAACCCTTGCCTTCCCTTTTCCTTGTCTGTTTGATCTGCTCTGAGGGCAGTTCCAATGACATCTTCCTCATAAATAATGCCAGCTCAATCAGCTCCTGAGGTGTCCCCCAGTCCTCTTTGCTTTCCCCTTCTTCCCCCCTCCCATGTTCCCATACTGTTCCTGATAGCCCTCAGTAATCACACAGATAAATAAGCCCCCATTCCCAGGACCTGCAAAAGAGGCTCTTGCACAAACGCTTGATCACAAAATCACACCCATCTCTGCCTCTCAGCCAGAACTTCTTACACAGCTTTCCAAATCTTCATACCAATATCTAGTTTCTTTGCTCTTTGAAAACTTTCCATTCCCATGATCCCTAGCCCTTAGAGAAGGGCTTTTGGATCAAACCACTTCTTCTAGGTTTCAACTAGCTTATTGCAGCTAGTGATTCTACGCCTCTCATCTGCCAGAGACAAGCTTCAGCCTGTGTCAGCAAAGTGAGCATCCCTCCTTCAGCACTGTAAGAGCATTGTGTATCATAGCACTTTCCTCATACCATTAGCAGCTAATAAAGTTCCTGCAATGGACTTCCTGCAGTGTTCCACAGGAGCAGGGTGATTTCCAGCAGCAAGAGCATAAAAGCAGCTACCTTCAAAGGGGGTGATAAAATAACCTGCCCATGTCACACCTTCTACTTACCTTTCCATACCTCTGGCACCTCTAAAACTGTCTGGGTTCAGGTTATGCCAAATGCTAGCTAAAAAACTCCTCTTTGTCATTTCTGCTGTGACAGAGCAGTTTATGAAAACCACAAGAAAACCCATTTCAATACCTGTTTAAGATTCTACCTAGCAGATTCAAAAATGTTGCTCCAATACACTGGGTTGTTATGAATGGGAAACTGGAAGCGTACAATGAGATTTAGACTTGCCAGTACTCTTGGGCAGGTGTCAGATGGCATAGAAAAGGGCAGGAATTTTGTGGGAGAGCTCATGAGTTGAGGTAAGGTCACAGACCTTACCACACCTGTATTCAGAACTTTGAAAAGGGAGAAGGAGGCAGCTGAGGGCTTTAGGATATTATCACAGCCTGTAGTCACTGGCAGGATTTCGCAGGCCTTGAGGAGTGAAAGGGGAGAAAAGAACCGGTTGGAACAAAGACACTTTCAACTCAGGCAATGGGAACTGCTAATGAAGGACAAAGGGAACTAAAAGGAATGATTAAGAGTTCCAGTATTTTATTGGTGAGTTTGGCATCTGGTTGAACAATATATACATTTGAAACTGGGCATCCAGTATGTCTCATATACAAACCATCACAGTACCTTGGCAAACTCAGAGTGCAGAAGGAAAAGCCACTTAAATGCTGCAGGCTCCCAGGAGCAGAGCAGACAGTAGTAGGTAAGCAGGTTAGCTTACCTAACTAGTAGAAGGTGGGTGGAGAAAAGTGTGGGATATCCAGCTCTAAGCATCTGCTTTCCCTAGCTCAAATTAACCAACTAATTTCCCCAGGTGCTCTCCATAGAAACAAGCTTCTCCAGAGGCCAATTCACTGCACAATGTTATATTGCTGCTCTACAGAGCTCCTGTGAATTTATTCCCTGTTTCTTAGGAGAATACTAATGCTCTCACCAGCAATTGCAAAGCATGCCCAGGTAGATGTGTTGGCTAATATTGATGCCTAGAGATGTGTGAATTTCTGTTCCCTCTGCCCTCCCTCCAAAGCCACCCATTCTGAATTAGCGTGTAAACCAGCAGCATTCACCCCATATTCACAGATGAGGAGTTTATCAAGAAACAGGACCTTTCACAGGCTCTCATACATAGCAGACAGACACACACACAAAAAAATCTCATTTCATTCAAATCCTAGATGGACTTTTTGCATTTTGCCGAAAATCCACTTTTCCACCTCATACAGCATCAGATCTGCCCACACCACGTCCATCACATTGGCACAGAAGTCTCTGTGAATGCTCAGTAAGGTGTCCATTTGGGTGGACAAGCGCAGGATCTACCTGAACAAATCTGTTGCCAACCCACATGGGTTTCGATCCATTGAAGGCAACAGGAGAGTTTTTACTGATTCTAACAGATAGGGTAGATTTAAACAAATGTCACATGCAGAATTCATTCACACATCAAGCTCCAGTCACTCCTAAAATCTGACTGATTTGGAAGAAAATATATGGACTTTACTACCTTGTTTCCAGCTAATGGAACAGTATCTAACTTCTGAATGAACACAATTTACCTAAAGGAAGACTCTTTTTCCATCGGTATTGACTGGCTGTAATTATGTATACATTCATAACATATACATTTCCTTATTAAAAGATTGCCCAAGTGATGATGTGGAAAAAAGAAGATGCTTCTGGTTTGAAAAAATAACTGCACAGACTGCAGTTTGCTACTATATTAATGTAGCACCAACAGATGCTGTAATTAGAAAGTAAAAGGCAACCAGGGGAATTGTTAATAGTTTGTGCCGTGTTTAGGCTTATAAAACTAAAATGCTTCTTTAGGGAAGTGATAATATTTTCATATGTGATTCTGTGACTACAGTATAAAAGCCAAAGACGCATTCACACAAGTGTCACATGCTATAACCTGTGCTGCTCTGAGCTGGGATAGAATTAAATCGAGTCACAGTAGCTAATATGGGCTGTATGTTTTGAATTTGTGCTGGAAACAGTGTTGATAAAACAAGGATGTTTTAGTTATTCCTGAGTTCTTCTTGCATGGCCTCAAGACCTCTTCTGCTTCTCATTCCATCCTGCCAGCAGGTAAGCTGGGGGTTCACAAGAATCTGGGAGGGGACACAGCCAAGACAGTTAACCTTAAATGACCAAAGGTATATCCCATACCATAGGGTGTCACGCTGAGCATATAAAGGTGAGAAAGGAGAAGGAAGGGGGGGAAGTTCAGAATGAGGGCATTTGTTTTCCCAAGAAGCCCCTGTGCATGATCGAGCCCAGCTTTCCTGGGGATGGCTGAACATCTGCCTGCCCATGAGAAGGGGTGAATTCATTCCCTGTTTCACTTTGCCAGCACATGCGGGTTTTGCTTTATCTGGTAAACTGTCATTATCTCAACATACCTTTTTTCCCTCACTATTACTTTTCTGATTCTCTTCTCTATCCCACTGAGCAAGCAGCTGCATGGTGCTTAGCTGCCAGCTGGGGTTGAACCACAACATAACTGCATGGCTATATTTGCAAACTGCTCCTTTTTCTGCAGTTCTATTCTAAATTTATTATTATTTCTAATGAACTTCCCTATTTCCAGGAGCACGTTAGTTACTTTTTTTCCTTAAAGGCAGGATATTTATTATTTTTCACTGTTATCCATTCACATGCTGAATTAGATACAAAACACAAATGAGGCACAATAATATGCTGCTTCCAGTACAACAGAAGAAAAATATTTAGATTCAGTAGAAAGCAGGCAGGTAATGCATTGGTTTAATGTATGTTCCTAATCTCTGCTGGGAAAAGATTTGTATGTTGGCACAGGACACGAGAGAAATTGAGTGAACTAACACGGCAACTATCAAGAAACAAGATTTTTCTTCTATTCTGGTTTGATACAAATATGGATTCTATTTGAAGGTAGATGACTTCCAGTGTGAAAACCACCCACCTCCCCAAAAAATGAAACCACACACAAAAGCACCCCAAACCTAACAGGCACAACAACTAATTAGAGCAAACACACAGAGCAATTCAGGGCATCTGGAAGAAAAGGCCAGAACTGTGGTGGCAGAAATTCTGCATATCAACTACAGAGGTGGAAAACTCGACAAGAACTTCATTGTAGCTAATACTTCTTTCTAGAAAATAGTACATGAATACTATCGAGACACATCTCCTTTTCAGACGTATCTAGAGTGGGGGGAACACATCTCAGAAGAGAAAATTATATATAGTATTTACAGTTCTCCAGGACCTGCTCTCAGGGATATTTCCAACTGAATCACAAGAAAGCTTGTTGTTGCGAGGTTCCTATCTACCTGAAAGGACAGCAATGCATCGGTGAAGGTGAATGCTGCTTTGTTCTGGTGCAAACCAGAAGGCACGTGGTATAGCCCAGGCTCTCCAGATCACCCAGAGAGTCTAGGAATCATAAGAAATTAAAAAGAATGTAATGAAACAGAAACAGCAACTGCTTGATGGCAACAGTGAGTTCTAGCCCTATAGCTTTTCTGTCTGCCATGTTCTTCCCTTCCCTAAGAGCAGCCTCAGGAATAGATTTTCTCTGGCTCTTCACAGTACTGTTGGATCACCTCAGCAAGGTCAAGGCACCGCAAAATTCTCCATTTCTCAGCAGCCAGCTCTTCCTTGGATACCTGTCCCAGCAGTTTTTTGGCAAAGAGGTTCTGATCCTGCATGAAAAGGCCCACAGAAGACCTTGGGGCTTGAGGGAAGTTCTCCAGGCAACCACTTGTGAAACAGAAGTTAATTTTCTTTTCACGTCTCATCCCTGGTCCCCTTTCTTCAATCCAAGTCAGAGGTCTAGTGTGAAGGAACAGAGGAAGCGTATTTATTAAGAAATGGAATCAACAGCTCTATGCACTTTTTTTTTCAACATTTACAGAAAGTGCTCTAATAAATGCACCATTTTTAAATATGGAAAATATGTTTCTCTACACCATAAGCACTGAGCTGATCCTAAAAATTATACCAGAAAATTACAATTTTTCCTATTTCAGTTCTCAGGCTGATCTTTCTTAATCAGAGCAGAGTCCTATCTTATGCCAACTTGATAGCCACAGTCTCTAAACCAAGCACTGATGGTATTGGCTATTGACTTGCATAGCTTGTACTTTCCCCCCAACTTCCCATAGTGGCTGAGGAAAGAGGAGCCTTGGGATGTGCTGCATCACTTCAGGGTTCTTAGCAGACTCCCTGACGCAACACTGCAAATACTGGCAGAGGCTTTGAGGAATGGTCCTCAACACTAGTGACAGTCACAATCCTCCCTTCCTGCTCTTTTGTCAACTGGCTGAACCATGCCATTACCTTTCTGCAGCTCATTCATCAGCACTCCCTACTGCCTGTGTTTAGAGGATGCACATTATTTTTCTTACTTGGTTATCGATGGCCCTTCCACAGTCCTTTATGGCCCACTTTAGTCTGGCATTCACAAATTATGAAGGCATCAATAGCCTGGAAGAACAAATTCTGTCTCCAAGTACTGCCCATTAAAGCTTCAATATCATCAGATCTGGAAGGAAAGTCCTTGTCAATCTACCCTGAATACATTCTGCAGAGCACTCAGCTTAATGATTCTGCACCTCTCATCTTTCATACTTTAGGATTCATTTTCTATATTTACATCACTGTATCAATTACTCTTTGCTCACCTGTACTGCCACACCACACCCCTCTCTAAAAATCAAGCATGGCCAAATGAACCCGTCTGAACAGAATAAAACAAATGGAGGGGGAAAAAAATACCTAAATCACAGCCTGCAAGAACACACCAAAAAAATCCTCAGAGGATTAATAAATGCAAAGACACCATGGGTTTTAGGAGGTCTCAAGGCTACATGTCACTTCAAGCCAGAAGGGTGCTTGAGGGCCATATCACTCAGTGTTTTCTGTGTTATCATCCTCCTTCCCCGAGGCAAAGGCGGTTGATCTGGGTCAGAGGCTGCTGAGCAAGCGATGCTTTGCTCTGACTTGACATATTCCTGTGATAGTAAACAGCCACAGAGGGTTCAGGCCACTGTTATTGAAAGCTACTATTCAAAGGTAGGCAGGTATGAAGAAACCACTGGGCAGCCATAGGCAAAGATCTCCATCATGTAACAGCAAGGAGTTCACAATATGGTCCAAAACAGGCCCTGTCAATGCAGGGTCACCTCCCCGGGGTGATCTAGAGCAGATGCACACCAGTGATCAGGCTCAAGTGTATGCCTTCTGCTCTAGCTTGGGTAAAGCACTGAACCAGAAGCACAATCATGCAGAGCAGGCAGAATTTAATCAAAATTATTAGAATGACTGATTTAGATCAGTGAGCAGGAAAATGTTGGGTTTACTAACAGATTTATATTCTTCAGCAATTGGATTTATAGCCATCTTCCCAAAGAGAGGCTGCTGCTACTTGATCGGTAATCAAAACATATTCTTTTTAATTAACAATAACTTCTACTCTAAAATTAGTCTCTTACTTTGCTATAAAAATATGTTGTAAGTCCACACATTATTTAAGCAATTTTGTAGCTTAAGAAACAGGCTTATATTTTGTCAGAAAACTGTGAAGGGCTGCTGATTTTTTCATAGACAATTTACCCATTTTCATTAAAGATTTGTATCAGAGTATTGTCTGGCTACAGATGAGTTAGAAGAGTTAGTAGTGTTACTTAGAAGCAACACAGCTAACACTTTTGATAGCTGAAAAAGGCCACATTAAATATGTTGGATATTTAAAGACGAAGAAAAAGCAAATTTAATCTAGCATTAACAAACTACCTTTATACCAATTTTTTGCAAAGCAAACAGTCTGCAGAGAAGAAACCATCCTGACTTTCTGTCTTTCCAGATTTCAAACTGGCAGAGTTATCCTAGCTACATTTTATTCAGAGATGGGAAGAGACTTTCTGCTTCTCTGATTACCTGGTTCCTCAAATAATGACTGGCCCTTGCTGGATTGTGTTAGCTCAATAAACCAAAATGAAGCAAACATTTTTTGTATCTTCAGAAGAATTAAGCTGGCTTCATGCTTGAAAGAATTCTGGGTACACTCAGCTTATTATTATTATAATATTGTATGCAGCAACTTCTGCAGAAAGCATGTATTACATGATTTTCTATGAATGTTCAATTTGAAGCTATTAGACTCTGTAAGCTTAGATGTCCATAAAAACATAATTTCAAATGTTTACTGTCAGAATATGCGTCCAGAAAATGTCTTCAATTTCTTTTAAAAATTTTCCTTTTCACACTTTGAAAATGCCAATATTTTTTATTTATCATGCAGTCAGTGAGGGTCTCTCTTAGCTTGGATGGGAATTAGACAATTGGACCCCACCCCTGGTTAACACCAAAAGAGATGTTGCCCAAATCATTATCTCTCCAGCTTGCACTAAAAATTGATTTCTGACATTTACTGAATCCAAGCTCTGTAATCCTGGGACAGGAACTGCAGTCCCAAACCAGACGTGCTGTCAGTAGAGGTTTGGCTTTTCCTGGATTGCTCAATGTTTTATCACAAGAGAGGCTGTCAGGTCAGCTGTCTTGGAAACACAACAGAGGCAGAGGTCATCTCTCAAACAGCTGGGTGCCAGGCATTAACACACACCTCCGAAATCCACCCAGAGACAGACAAGCAGCCAGGCTGGGCTGTGCAGCAGAGACAGGCTATACCCTTTGCACAAATCCCTGCTTAAAAAGCAGAACACAGGCTGCCGCACTCTGCACCTGCTGTATTTTCCAAGGCAGAAAATAAGATGAATTAACCTGTTTTCTCAAGGTTAATGCATTCATGTCTTTCAAAAAAGGATGGGATACCTCTCGGAAAAGGTGCAGACCTTTCCCATCCTTCAGCAAAATAAAGATTGGGCAAATTAGAGCCATAACACCACCACCATTGCTGCTGGGCCATAACCTCACTTGACAGAGAGTGGGCCAAATTCGCTACTGCAGTAACTCCATTGACGTCAATGGGGGAAGGTCAGCGGAAATATGGCCCCAGCACTAAACAGAATACAGGAACGCTATGTAACTTTCCAACTGGCATAAATTATCCCAGAGGCATAAAACTGACTGTCTCCGAAGTCATTAAAACACTCACGGTGACAAAACACTAATCCATACAAGGCCTAAGAAAAGCAGGTATTGGTTAGTGGTGTGGAGCAGGAAAAAAAAGCAAGTAAAGCAAACCCAGCAAATATCAGATATAGCAGCTAAGGACTACCCAGGAGACAGGACAGTGAGGGAAATGTTTAAACCACCCACTAGTTCCACCTGCTGGAATTAGTTCAAAATCTCACTCTATCTAGATCTTTACAGCTTCTTGTGTTACTAGCAAATTGCTAAGAGGGTAAACAGAGCTTTATACAGAGTTCTGTCTTCTCGCAACTGAATTTTAAAAGAAATTGGAAATGTTTTAGTTAAAGAGAGAGAAAGATTGCTAAAACAAGACGCTAATCCCAAGACAAACACCACTGGGCTTTGCAGGAGTGGCTGATAAAATGCTTAACCAGACCCGTGGTGAAACTAACAGTTCAAAGGAGCCCTGATTATTCACTCCCAAATACTAGTCCTTCAGGTTATTACTTTACCTAAACGGTTTTCTAAAATTCTGTGTTGGATTTGGGGTTTTTAAGAGTTCTAGCAAGATGTGTGCAGCAAAAAAAAGGGCTATTTGTTACAAATGAACATAGGCCAGAATGTTTTCCCATGGGGTCTCATTTTCTCCTGCTCTCTACAGACTTTTCAATACGTCTCTTGTCATATGCCTATAAGGGGTCATCTATGTCAAAGGCAGAGCATGCTATATAGAAAACCAGGAAAATAGGAGTAAAAAGAAAGGAACAAATTGTTCCATCCCTCTTCCTACTTCACAGGAAACACACAGAGCTTGGGTAACTTCTCTGTACCTTTTCACATCAGATAACTCTCAAGTTGCATCTATAGCACACATTAATCTGTCATAATCGGTAACTTCAACCTATCTGAAAGGACAAACTCTGCACAGATGGTCCAGAATGACCAAACCTGAGAGTTTTTACCAGACTTTGGACCAAGCTGAATACACAATCCACAGTATAAAATATGGATCACTTACTTCATAGTCACAAAATATTTTTAAATATGCTATTTTATAGCAAGGCCATTAAAAATATCCTATTTGAAAGAAAAGATATTGTTACCATACAGTAAAAAGGAGATCAAACTCAATACTATAAAATGCATCATTGAAAGAGTTTTCTCTTGTACACTTTCATGTCAGCATCTAACCATTCTGTTTCCACAAGAGGAAGAAAGGATGCAGAACTTCTGCAGATGATGAGGAGCCTGGCTCACTTGCTGCCACAGCCATTACTCACTTCTTGTTTGCCGTCTGGAAGTGAACGGTCATTCTGGAATAATTCTTATCCTTCTGCTTTTCTCTGGTGGCAGAGGTAACAGAGAGGTCTCCAAAGAGGTCAATCAGCCAAGTCAGCCGGGCAATTCCACTGAAAGCTGGGAATCCTGATTTGTTTTCATCAAGGACACTACCTGGTGCAACATAATAGAAACTCCTGAGAAATGGGAAAAAGAATAATGCCTTCTGCATAGGAAAGGATGAAGAAACTGCAGAGTTGTAGACTTAGAGATCTAGTTTGTAGAAAGGCCTTGAGTGGATGGACTGAGTAGGAAAGTCAACAAACACAGTCAGCCTTGAAATGGATCAGTTGGTGACCCGTGGCAGAGAAGGCTACACGAAGTACATATACAACAAACCCTTCAGGACATGCTGAGGACAGGAGGGTGTATGTGGATTCAACAAGGGTATAAAGCAGGGAGCAAAAAAAACAGCTAAAAAAATCTCCTCAAGGTCTTCTGGGGTCAAACACCAGTATAGAAAACTAGTGCTTCCTGAGCACTCAACCTCCTCTCTGAGACCAATATGAATGAGAAATTTGTCACTCACACCAGGGTATAGAAGGTCTGAAGGAGTGCTCTCTCCTCCATACACCAAGGTATGGGCTTGCACCTCTCAGCAGACAGCAGAAAGAGAGTAGCAAAGCAACAGTCTGTAGAACACAACTGTTAAGGCAAAGATGCTTTCCAAACAGTTCCATTATTTCATGGAAATATCCAGAACCGATACCTGTGTCCCAACTCAATTTATAGACAGACTCTTGCGTAAAAGGACTGAATGAAGCCTGGCAGAACTGGCATCCCTATGGAGCAGGCAGACAAGTCCAGATGTACTTTGACTTCCTCATAGCTACTGACCTGTGAAATGCAGCGTTCCTTTCACCAGGTCTTTTCCAGTCACCTCTTTTTTCAGCTGCTTGTACTCTTCAGTAAGAAGTTCGATGTGCTCCACATGGAGCACTTTATCTGCCAGCAAAAAAAATAATTAAATTAAAACAAAACAAAAACCAAAACCAAAACCCAAACCAAACCAAAACAACAACAAAAACCAAACCAAACCAAACCAAACCAAAAAGCCAAAAATCAGGACAGGTTAAATAAAAGCTTTCCATGTGAATCAAAGGCATGTCTACACAGTGAAGGCTTCACCAGCCACCAGTGGAAACTCACTTTCACATGCCATTCTCATGCATGGCTGGCAAAGTGATGTCAGGAAGAAAATCAAACATACGCCCTGTGATGAGGCATCAATCTGGGTTAAGGATTTTCAGGAGACAACAAATATAAAGCCTACAGGAACAATGTTTAATAGACACTCTGTAATGAAACCCAATACCCAACTAAGGCTGAAACATGAGTCTTCAGAGTAATGGGTGGATTAATTTTTGGCCTCTTTTCCCTCACATTTCCTTGTTCTGCATTTTTCTTCCCTGGGTAGTGGAAAGAAAAAGGAAAGGAAAAAATGGTATAACGCTCAGACCCAGATTGGAACAATATGTTAAGGAGTACCTCCCTCCACTGAAATTAATTGGGCTGCTTTGGAATAGAGGTTATGCAATACGAGTTGAATGTGGCCCTCATTCAATGTGTGTTTTTCTGGAAGATTTCCAGGAGAGTCAATTTAGGCTGCTGACAGTAACTGCTGCTGCTTCAGGAGAAAATGCATAAATTCTGCTCAATGGGAAACTATTTGGGGAGTAACATGACAGTAAGTGGTGTTGGTACAGGGAAACGGCAAAGCAGAAATCCTATACCTCCGGTATTTCAGGACAAAAGTCACAAAGGAAATTTTTAAGAAGCAGTGGTATGAATAGCGTGACTTGCCCAAATAACTTGCACTCCACTTCTACCCACCACTGCTCTTTCCCTTGCAGCCCCTTTTATCCTCACTGGCCTCAACTGAACTGCCACCTTCTGACCCTTGTCACCACAAGGATTGAACCACACACTTCCCAGAAAAAAAAAAGATTTTGTTTAGAGATAGACTGTCTTTCTGACAGGGATGCCTTGCCACTCTGCAACAGCATGAGCAGCTGTATGCGACCAGCACATCACAAATGCTAGAAGCTAGGGGAGCTATTTACAGTTTCATTTCAAGGGAAAGAGAGGACAGAGAAGTGCTCAAGTCCAATGGCTGCACTCACCAAGTGCTTTACTATCACTGTGACAGGTTTCTTCTTTAACTGCACTCCCAGTGTCACAAACAAAGGGTATGTTTTTGTGCGGGCAAACGTACCTAACTCCAGGCATTGACATTTGTGTGTTTGTTTCCTTACTGGCACATGTCTTAAAGCCTAGATTCACACACTTCTGAGACAGCAATACTCTCTTGCATGTGATGATTTATAGTAGGCTGGAGACTTGCTTTTGAGCTTGATGTCTGTGGTACTACCCAACAGGTAGTACCTCACACTCTTGAGAACAAATGTGTTACCTTTCTGCTCAGCCATCTCCCAGAGCTCATGGGCTGCCTTAGCAGACAAAGCCAACGGGTACTCAACAAGGACGTGTTTCCCAGCTTCTAAAAACATTCTGAAAGGGATAAAAGATCAGCCATTAAAAAGAATTTTATTGTTATCATCTCTTACCACTGTGCAAGTTGCTTCTCATTCCCCACAGCCAGCTCCATAAAGAGAAATGCTCAATATGGAGTAACAGAAACAAATGGCAAATTTCCTAGCAAGGATGGGGTGGTGGCTACATCACATATTTGAACAGCAGGGAAACTGGGTTTTAAGTCTTCTTTTTCCACAGAATTCCCTCACTCACCTATATCAAGTCGCTAAAATGCCACAGCATTGACCACTGCAATTTCTAACTTACAGACACCCAAGTAGCTGGAGAGGGGCACTGGTGTATCCTTCTGCTATATAATCTGTGAGGAAAGGCTTTGAATCCTGTTTTAAGCTGCCTGTCCATCAAACAGGAGCCTAGATGTATGCAAATGGAATTACTTGGGAAATGAATGCATCTTAAATCCTACTCTCTTTCAGAGCTTATTGGGCACTCTAGGGAACTCACTATCATTCATTTCAGGCTTCTAGTCTGGCAGTCTCTTCTCCAGTGTCTGCATCCTCTCCTGCAGCAGTTTACACAGTTCCTCTGTGCTTCTTAAATACAAGGGAAAGGATGTGAAAAGGAGGGGAAAATCCCTCAAAATACCTGATGGTTTCTTCGTGGCTTCTGTTCTCTGTGCTGATGAAGGCTGCATGGATCTCTTTGCTTTTTAGAGCATCTTCCAGGCTAATCTGCTTGGCCTCATTAATATTTCCAAAACTTCTCCTGCATATGTAGCATAAATACAACCAGAGTATAACTGTCACAGTCCATTCTTCGCAACTGCATATCGTATAGCAGTACTGAAAAATTGTTCCCCTGGACCACTGTCTCACTGAGCTCAAGCAGGGTATAACAAAGGCAGCTCAATTATCCAGGAAGACTGTGAACACTTACAGACAGAAGTGGAGTGCACAAGAGAACCAAACAGATGTGCCAGTGTGTAGGTGGTGGTATCAGTACAGAAACTGGCCTGCTAGTAAAGCGTAAAGTGCTTTCTGATTCTGGCATTTTGGTTTTTAATAAGCATCATTACCAAAGAGCCTGCGTAAAAGAGTGACTCGAAAGAGCACTGTGTTTCTATGGGAGAACTTCTCCCCACCATTCTGGACAAAGTGGGCAAAAGCACTTGAGTTGGCAGGGCCACACACAACTACAAGTACAGACAAGCAGCAGAAGGACAAAGCAGATGCTTGGCTGTGATGGCTCACACCTTGCAACATACACAGCATGTCAGTGCTAGGGGGAAAGCTCTTTTGGCCAGCCACTTGAGCACATCTCTAGCTGAAAATGAAACACACACACTCCCCACAAAGCCCTTTGCATTTCTAAACACTGGAGTAGACACCTTGACACTATTAGGATAGGTGACAGAAGGCATGACAGCAGGCCACAAGCAGGACTTGAAAGCAGACAGGTAATGTTTGCGTGTGACTCGGATACAAGCAAGATGACTGTGAACCATGCATTTCAACAGCACTGTTTCTTAAAAAAAGTAGTGGAAACCCTATCTTCAGCGCTCTTCAAGGCTAGCTGTAGCACTGGCAGAGGCATCAGAGGACCAAAGTGTATTTGGCAAGGAGATAAAGGGAGTGACCTAATGAGTCAATTCAGCCTCAAACAACCCTGCATGATTTTAAATATTGCTGGGAATATACATTCACAATCTGAGATCCATTCATGTACTGCCTAACTATTTAAAACTTTTATGCTCCATTGTAATGGGGTAGACAGTGTAGCAGGAATGCTCAGAGAAAATACATACTAAATTTCCACAGCTCCAACCTAGTGAGAAAAACCACAGATCTCTAAGAAGCAACCTTATTGTAGGTAATAAATCATGGGATTTTCTTTAAAGGCATCTACAGGTTCAATACCTGGCTTAAAAAAAAATTACAATTTTATGATGAAGTTGGAGTACTGGGAGCTTTACAGCATATGTTTTCGTAAAAAAAGCTTTTTTTAACTCTGTAAAACTTCTTATTTTTTAAAACATTTCTACAAATGTTATTCAGACACTAGGTCATTAATGTAGTTGTCGTCTGCACTGCCTTAAACCTATAGGAAATTTCAGTCGGATAGAATTCCAATTTCTTCTTATCACACAGATCCTGCAGCAAGAACATCTCTCAACTTTTATTTTAGTAATTTCTGAAAGGTATTTCACTAAGGTAACCTATTTGTTCCCTCTTGCAAAGCTTTCCATGCTCATTTCTGAGCTGTCACTCAAAATGACAGGCATACTTGCATAAACTTTCCCTTTTCAGCCAGACTTAATTATAAGAGAAAAATATAACTTTGGATCTCATCCCTGACCCCTTCAGATAGCTGTCCTCCACCTGGAAAAATAAGTGCATCAGAAAAATGAAACATTGCAATATACATATTAAACATGCTAAGATGAAATTTCTAACCTGGATACAAATCCAAGGAGTTTCAGGTGCTCAGAAGGGCTGGAAGGCATCGGATTCATCAAGTCTCGGATTCGTGCTAAACCAGCAATTCCAACTCCAACCACTACTGTCCCAAACATTTTGCTAATCTGTTCAAAAAAAAAAAAAAAAAAGGCAACCTTGGTTTTTTTTCAGCAGGGAGAAAAGCAACTTGGAGGGAAGGTGGGAGAATGGATTATTCTTGAACCCTGCTTTCATACAGCCAAACCTTATTCAGGTGTCAGCAACAGCTAAGAGAGATGTGATGCTGTATGCTACTGAGCTCACTTGCATCCCATTGAAATGTGGTCAAGCAGTTCAGCCTGTCAAAGGACTGGTCTTGAGATTCGTATTTTAAAGCTATTAAATCACAGCTCCAGCAAAGTTCTTCCTTTCCCTGAATAGAAAGCAGGCTTCAAAAGTGAGACATTCTTCTATTTATATTGCCACTTCCAGCCTGGAAAGGAGCCAAAAGGTTCTGCAAAACCAGCAGAGCTTTATATAAACCCTGCTGACTTCCTGAGTGTCTGCAGCACAGCCGGCCCCGGGCTGCCACACAGTCACAGAGCACAGCAGCGTAGCTGAAATACTTTGGGACAGGAAGCAAAGAGCGTCTTTTCTTCCCCCATGTAACCACTGGCACGTTCCACAATGTCAGGCTGTAACCAACCATCTAATAATCTGGTCAAGATACTTGCTTGACATTTCCATGTGCAAAGAAAGCTCTGCCAACTCTTTAATGACAAGCAGGCATGTCCTCAAGATCTACATCTCCCAAATGCACATTCCTGCCACAGCTCCATAATGTGGAGAGCAAAACAGTTATTGCACTCACTGACCAGGCTGCTGGGTACAGGTAATAAAGTTTTCTATTGGTTTTGATTTGCTATTGATTTGCAGAAGCATTGAGCAACTGGTATAACCTTTCAAACCTGTACTGCTCCAGCATCCTGAGGACTAGCAACACTGTAAAGTAATCAGAGATTCACAGGAAAAAAGGCCTCAAACAAGTCAGGTCACAGCCTCTGCATTTTTTATTTCTTCTATCACATAAAAACACCCCTTCAAACTCTGTTTCTTCTGTCTTCTCCTTCCCACCACTGCCAATCCCTTCATTTGACTGAACTCTTTAGACTGTTTAGATTTACTGCAGCCCTTCACATTCTTCTGAGACTAAAATGGATACATGGACAGTGCAGCATCACAGCCATAAGTGACTGTTCTGGCAGTGTGAGAGGTTGACAGCTGCTAAGAAATTACATCAACTGGCACAAAGAAAAAAAAGATCCCCTCTCCAATCACATGGCTTGTCTGGATTTTGTTTTCCTAGAAGCTCTTGCCTATATAATATAACCACACAACCCTGGCTCTTTTCAGTACCAGCCACAGGCAGAGTCTTGGTCTGGGCTCTGTTACATTTGCTTTTCTCTATAGTCAAAGAGAAAAGAGCCCGAGACTTTCAGAATTATCTCAGCTGTGAGGAGGCCCAGGAGGTCACTTGATCCAAACCCTACTCAGTTGCAACAGGGCCATGCTGAGTTCTGATTGTTCCCACAGTTGGCAATCCTCCAGCCTCTCAGGCCCCTGCTGCAGTGTTTGACTGCTCTCACAACAAGAACTTCTTCTTAGCATCTACACAAGAGTTTCCTGTGTTGCCTTTTGCCATTTCACAGCACACCTCCCAGAAGAGTGTGGCTCCAGTTCCTCTGCATGCTCCCACCAGAAAGCTGTAGGCAGCAATAATAATCCCCTTTACCCTTCTTTTCTGGAAGTGGGACAGAGTTTCCTACGTTTGCCCTCATTCATCATCTCCTCGAGCCATGGACCATCTTCATGGCTCTGCACAGGACTCACTTCTGTATTTCATCAGAGAATCATAGAATAATTTGGGTTGAAAAGGACCTTAAAGATCCTCTAGATTCAATCCCCACCCCCCACATGCGAGGACATCTTTCACTAGACCATGGTGCTCAAAGCCCTATCCAAACCGGCCTTAAACACTTCCAGGGATGGGGCATCCACAACTTCTCTGGGCAACCTGTTCCAGGACCTCACCACCTTCACAGTAAAGAATTTCTTCCTTGTGTCCAATCTAAAGTCATTCTCCCTTTTCTTACCCCTATAGGCCCCTGTGAAAAGTCCCTGTCCAGCTCTCTTGTACCAGTACCCTTTAGGTACTAGAAGGCTGCTACAAGGTCTGCCCAGAGCCTTCTCTTCTCCAGGCTGAACAACGCCAACTCTTTTATCCTGTCTTTATAGGAGAGGTGCTCCAGCCCTCTGAGCATCTTTATGGCCTCCTCTAGAGCTGCTCTAACAGGTCAATATCTTTCTTATGTTGGAGGTCCCAGAGCTGGACACAGCACTGCTGGTAGAGTCTCACAAGAGTAGAGTAGAGGGGGAGAATCCCCTCCTTTGACCTGCTGGCCACGCTGCTTTTGATCCAGCCCAGAATACATCTGGCTTTCCGGCCTGCAAGTGCACATTGCCAGATGATGTCAAGCTTCTCATCAACCAATGCATTCTTCACCCAGCCTGTATTTGCACTTGCCATCGCTCCAATCCAGGTGCAAGATCTTGCACTTGGCCTTGTTGAACTCCATGACATTTGCACAGACCCACTTTTTGAGCCTGTAAAGGTTCCTCTGGATGGCATTATCCCTTTCCTCCAGTATACTGACTGGACCACACAGCTTGGTGTCATCAGCAAGTGCATTGCTTAGGGTGCACTTGATCCCACTGTCCAGGGACAAAGACATTATACAATATCAGTCCCAATACTGACCCTTGTGGAATACCCCTTGTCACTGATCTTCACTTGGACATTGTGCTGTTGAGTGCAATCATCCAACCGATTTCCTATCCACTGAGTGATCTTTCCATCAAATCCATGTCTCTCCAGTTCAGACACAAGCATGTGTGCAGGACAGTGTCAAATGCTTTGCACAAATCCAGGTAGATCCCATCATTTGCTCTTCCCTATCCACTAACACTGTAATCCTACCACAGAAGGTTATGAAATATGTCAGGAACTATTGGCCCTGCCAGGTCCATCATCTGCCAGTTCCCTCAGAAGCCCTATGAACCTGTGCACTTTCAGGTTCCTTAGGAGAAGGTCAAGTTCAAAAACATCTACGTTCTCTCAGTCCCTGCCTTTGCCTTCTGAGACTCAGGCAGTGTGCCTGGAGCACTTGCCAATGAAGACCAAGGAAAAAAAAGTCATTATATACCCCAGACTTCTCCATATCCTGGGTAACCAGGTCTCAAATTTTCTTCCAGGGAGGACCCACATTTTCCCTAGTCTTCCTGTTATCATACCTGTAGAAGCTTTTCTTGTTGCCTTTGACATCCCTGATCAGCTTTAATTCTGTCAGGGCTTTAGCTTTCCTAATCTGCTCCCTGGCTGCTTGGACAACCTCTCTGTATTCCTTCCATGCTACCAGTTCTTGCTTCCATACTCTATAGGTTTCCTTCTTGTGTTTGAGTGTGTCCAGGAGCTCCTTGTTCATCCACACAGGCCTCCTGGTGTTTTTGCCTGACTTCCTCTTTGTTGGGATGCATCGCTCCTGAGCTCAGAGGAGATGATCCTTGAACTTGTTTCTCATACCAGAGTATACAAAGCTGGAGACACCACTGCAGATGGATGTAGCCAGGTCCTGTCAGCTACCCTCTTGCTAATGCAGTCCAGGACACGGTTGTCCTTCTTTGCCACAAGAGCATATCGTGGCCTGAGATTCAACTTGTCCATCAGTAGCTGCACAGCAGTTTCTAGCCACGCAGTGCCCAACCCGTAATGATGCAAGGGCTATTCTACCTTTGCTTTTGCTGAACATCATGATGTTCCTGTCTGCCCAGGCCCCTCTGGTGTGTTGACCACTCTCTCCAGTTCGATTTCCACTGGAAGTCAACGGACTTACCAAAGCTACACACTTACCAAAGCCACACTCCAGCCGACTGTGCAGGTGGTTAATAAACACACTTAACAGTATTGAAGATAAGCACAATACTTGCCCTTTCCAGTCACCAGGATTGCCCCTGATCACCAAATGGCTTCATAGTGCCATCAAGCAAGTCCCTAGCACTCCTGGATGTACTGTGTCTGCTGCCAGGGGCTGCTGTACATCCAAGAGCTATATTACCATCTTCCTCTACTGTGACTAATGCAACATTCCTGTAGAGTCTGTCAGCAGACTCAGAGAACCCGGAGGTCTGAGGACAAAGCTTACTAGTGAAAGCCTTGGGTTTTTGTGTTGGAGCGTAGTCAGGAGAACCCTGCCGATCCACACCAGCTTTCTGCCATGCTTCCACCACACTGAAGTCAGCCACCTGTGCCCTGGGGAGGTCATCCCTGTAGATCAACCTCAGCCCCTCTGGCCCCCCAGGGCAGTCTGCCATAAGAACTTGCCAAGTGGAGCCATCAAAAAGCCCAAATATCTGCTTCTAAAGTATATGGTTGCAATTCTTTAAAATTTATATTCATAAAGGGCTCCAAGTGTGCATCACGACAAGGTCAGCAGAATTCAAAAGTACTCCAGTTTGAAAACAGGAGCTTGCTCTAAGTTCAGAAATTTTCAAGGTTAGTAGACTGTTAAGCTGTTAATATTTGCCTATTGCCTTTAGCCAGATTGGAAGCTGGAGTCATACAGCAAACAAATTCCCCTGAACCTCCTACAGCCATCTCGTTTCCAAGAACTGCTTTTTTTTTGCCGGTGAGCTGCTGACCTCTGCTTCAACAAAGTGGATAAAGTGGGAGAGATGACTGCCTTCTTCAATGAACATCTCTCTGCAGATGCTCAGGTTGCTGAACACCTATATTTTTGCCTCTCCTTTGAAAAAAAACTTTCCTAGTTTCATCTGATGAACATCTTCTGACCTCCTCAAAAATAATATTTAAGATAAGCAAGATTATTTCAACCTAAGGACAAAACCTGTTACTATGCAACCTGTTGCCATAGCAACCAATCAGGTCAAGGGTGATGAAGGGTTTGGAGGCTAACACCTTATCCATACTGAAAGAGACAGCTACTAAATGTACATTACAGAACCACTGCTTATACACACAGCTAAGAGAAAAACTGCTATGTTTGCATCCCTGCTGCAGCTTTTTATTGCCATTATTTTGCTCAGAAAACAAAATCTGCAGCTGCTCAGGGAAAAAGTAAATTAGATGTTTTTCAGAATTGTTACAAACCAGGTAAAAGCAGAATAGAGAATATTCATCTGATGAACATAGAAAATTTACTTCTTATTTCAAACCTTTACATGAGGATAATAGCTATCTACAGTTATCTTTCAAGAAAAAAAATGAGGAAGTAGGAAGTCCAAATCATAAACTGCTATGCCTGTCATGCTTTTTTCTTACTATTAGTGATCTCGGTTAAAGCTTTGACAAAAAAAATTTCAGAGTCATTTTCAAGGCTGCTGGGCTTTGGCTCCCATCATACTGAAAAGAAAGAAATGTACTATAACTGATATAACAGTACATCAGCCAGCATCCAAAAGCATTTTTCCCACCCTTTCCTAACAGGTTGTACAAAAGCAAAGGGGCTGGTGAGAAGATTAGAAAAAGATGACCTTCGTGCTCATGCACTGTGACTGGGGAATGCCTCCCACACCCCAGCAACACCCGCCCTGTCCGGGTTGCAGGCAGGCCTGCCAGCTCCACCAGGGGCACCCTCTGAAGTGGGATACAGGGGATGGAGGCTGCCGACTGCTGCGGGAGCTCTTCCCCACCGACAGCCAGCACAAGTGGCTCCTCTTACCACGGCAGATGAGTCCTGCATGACACAGAGACAGAGCTGAGAAAGGCATCCAGCTGAAGAAGAAGATCATTTATGCTACACAACATATCATTGTCCCATCACTCCTCTGTTATTGAGCTTTCTATGCTTCTGCTACATATTTCCTGCAGTACATCAAGGCTACTCTGAAGTAAAAAAAAAAAAAAAAAAAAAAAAAATTGCTCCATACGCAAATACTCTTGCAAAATTTAGCAGTGAAACAAGAATATTCAGCAGCAAAACAAACAGTGGAGTATGTCCAAAGGGATCAGTCACCCAGCAAGCGTGTTCCTCCCCGGTGCAATCACAGTGGGACTTCAGCCTCTACATCTCAGAGCATTTCACACTTACTGAGGTAAGCTTACGGGAAGCGAGGCTTACCTCTGTTTTGTGCAACATCACTAAGGCCATGCAGAGTCAGTGCAGAGGCAAGATAAAAGGCAGAATTTAAGAATTATCTCTTTTTCAATAAAATTTTTCATGGCATATCTAGACATTACAGAATGAGAACAAGTACCTTCTCTCATGATACATTACAAATTTCAGCAAGCCTTGTGCATTTTGCTTGCATTTTTCACAGTCTCGTTCCCACAGATACGAACGAAGGACTCATGTCAGAAATCAAAATATGTTTTAGTTAATGTCACATTTAATAGCACTGATGAAGGGAGGCTTTCCTGAAGCACTGCTGGTTGGGTCTTTTTAAGTGTGCTACTTCAAGTGCCACGCATATCTTAAGAGTAACAGAAACCTCACAGATGAGTACTGAATCTGAAAATACTGTTGCCAAGGTTAGTTCACTTTTGCATAGTTCACAGTTGTACCATGAGTGTCTGAGCCTGGCTGCTGGAGGGACCCACCTTATACACATATATTCTCACTTACCAGACCTTCAGCCTGCTCAGTCAGAGAGGGCAGCAAGACAAGACTGCTGGTGCTGTCTGTGTTTCTGTGAGTGCTCTGTCTGTGATTCGTGTGATTGACCATGTACATATGCATATACATGGTGTACATGTGTGTTCTGCGCGCATGTGCTGACTGGAAATATGTTTTCAGCCTAAATACTGACCAGGGGCCATAAGAAGTCTTGCCCCTTTCAGGATGTTGGATTCAGCCTGATCTTTTCTTCTAAAATAAATCAGGCTGGACTGAGGAAGTTTTCCAGATCTCCCTTTGAATAGATTTGCGGATTAGACATCCTCCAAAATGTTTCCCCTGTTACTGCAGTGAAACTCTGAGATGAGGGTTGCAGGACCTTCCTCAACAGAAGTTTTCAAGGGAACACCAGACAGACAGCAGCAGTCATTGTAAAATCAACAAGCTGAAAATTCAAGGTTCTTTTCAGACCTAACTCTCTGATTTCAAATACCCAGAGAAGTGGCAGATGCTGTACTCAGAGTGTCATGATACAGCCTGTGCCACTACATCTTAACTCTCATTGTCTACCCTCAGCAAGAAACATCTGCCTGGAGCAGGGAAAGCAGAAGCCGAACAGAGTGGCTTCTGTTACTGCTGGGTTTTTTGTATAGAAAAACTCACAAACGCTCCAATTTAGCCACCTATTCAGAGGCACAAATACCTTTTATTCTGCAGGAAACCACTTAGGCATTTTAACCTCTGCATGTACTGAAGGACCTCCCAGAAGTAGACCCAGCACAGGCCTCACTAACGGCAGGACTTGAAGAGAAAGGCAAAGAAAAAAGAATGCTAAGAAAATTATTGTTTGAATGCCAACATGCTGAATGGCTTTTGCTCTGCGTTTGCTGCAACACAGAGAGAGAAAAGTAAAGTGTTCTGCAAGAAAGAGACAGACAGGGAAGCAATCCCCAACACTCCTTGTTACTTCTCTTCAAAACATTAATTGAACATAAAGTCAGAATTTGTCTTGAAAACCTGACAACCATTTACAGTTTCCACATTTCAGAGGAAAACAGCAGCACTTAGAAGTTGTAGAGGAACCTCTTACATATTCCTTGAAAGCTGTTTGTTACAGTCTTAAATGTCAACGCTTGCTAGCACCTCTTCATCTCTCCTGCCCATCTCTCAGGCTATCACAACCCAGGCCACAGTCTCTTGGCAGGCACACAGGCTCTGCGGAGTAAATTATAACTTTAAGGCACCAACTCTCACACAGGTTTGCCAGCGGAAAACAGTCTCTCATCCTGCCATTTGAATAATACACATGCATTGTTTCACATTTTTATGGAGGTTCACCAATTAAATTATGGTTTTCTAGCTGGCTGCCAAAGCTGAAGTTGATATATTGAGATATGCCCATATGAGAAATACCTCCAACTGTAATAAATTGGTTTTGTCCGTAAAAAATTATAAGTAACTAGTTATAGCTATACGATAACCATTTCTTTAACAGCTTAATCCTTCAAAGAAGTGATTCCTGGAAACACCTAGACCTCAATAAACAT
>JAWMRA010000078.1:51840310-51854911 GCA_035584735.1 Pseudotriccus pelzelni | reverse complement strand
TCCTTATACGGTGACACAGTCTCTTCTCTTGAACTTGACTGGGTCTCTCAGGGCCGGTTTCTGTTCTTCCTTTGTCACTTATTAGCTATCTTAACCGGCTTACTAAGTCGTTTGGCCATGTGGTCCTTTTACAGTGAGCCCTGGCTGGGCCTACTGTTTTACAATCTTCTCGAGTTAGCCCTTATACAATACAGATCATCATGGCCAGGCTTCGTGAGGAAGATTTGAGACAATACAGATAACGGATAATTAAAAGCAGCAACCAATAGCTGCAGGTAGGCTTGCAAACAGCAGTAAGCAGAAACAGCAATGCCCATTATTAAATAACTCTCCAGCTCCCCCAAACAATACATGAGTAAACTCCTGCTTGTAATAAAACCGCCCCCACTCATTACTCACAGCCACATGATGTGTTACAGCTGCTAAACAAGCACCTTTACTTTACACAGTGGATCATGGATAATAAAGGACTGCACTTATAACAGATATGCTGTCTCCAGCATTAATACCTGAGCAGAAGGAAAACTTTTATTAGAACGTAGTTCTGCAAGCTAAAGCTGCTAACTCCAGAGTCTACAGCGGTCCTAACTCCCATCTCAGTACGGCTGCTTTCCATAGCCTGCAACTCCATAACTGAAGGAAAACCATCTCACGAAAGTAATACAAAACCATGAGAAGTACTGAAAGAATAACCTGAAGATATGGTTTTAATGTGTGGCACATTCCACTCTCTGGAGGACTGAAACAGAAGTTCTGTGAGGGACATCCATGGGTACGAATAACCATTTTGTCCTATTCTCCTGTCTGTATTCACCCTTAGTGGTTCAGATTTGGTTGCTAGTGTGCAGAGGAAAAACAAAGCCTAATGACACTTTTGAGATAGGTCAGGGAGGCTCATTTTGTTTAAAACTGCGTGTCAAATTACATTTTGATATACCTACGCTGCTAAGGCTGAAACTATCCAAGAAAGAACTGAGCCTGCTTTGGGGCACCCGAAAATTAATTAAGGACTCCAGGAAGGACTCTGCTTTTTATATTAGTAAAAAAAAAAAAAAAAAAGGCAAACCCTTTTTTATAATGGTAATTTTCCAGGAACTATTCTGGAGTGAATTTCAGAAAGTCTTGTGAAACTTCTGGTGGGTAAACAAACAATTGCACATACCTGCAGCTTCATCACAGATACTTTTTAACCAAAAGGCTGTTCGTATGTGGCTAATTAGCACATGCCTAAAGCAAAGAGAGACAAAAAAAATCCCCAAAATTTCTTTCAGGCTTTAATGTGCTATAACACTTTTGGAAAGTGCAGTGATAGAAGAAAAGAGCGTTTTCACAAGCACCAAGCCAATTACTTTGGAGTAAAGTCCATCTTCAGGAGAACGTGCTATGTTTTGGAGCTATCAACAATTCACAGATTCTAATTTTCCATGGGATCAAACAATACTATTGCTACACTGCCAATCTGTGCCTGAGAAAAAAAACCCTATAAAGCTAAAAATGGTTCTAACTCAGAAAAAAAAAACAAAAGCATGAAACACATCCTCCACCACTTTTTTTTGACTTAACACCCACATAAAAAACTACAGCTATCACAAAGCTGAACTCTGCCAGATCCCTGTGGACCATGAACCATGTCCCCTGGCTTCCCTGCAGAGCAATGAAGCCCCCAGAGTAAAGTCTCTGCACAGCTAAGTGTCTGAACACTAATAACTGAGACCCTGCTTGAACACCTATTTCATACAAAGATATAGCTGTCTCGTGCTGACTCTTACACTTTTTTTTTTCTCGAGCGCTTTTCATGTTCTGTTAAAAACAATGAATGGAGGACTACTTATTCATACCTGCATTTCTGGGGAAACTTTACTCAGAGCTAATCACCAGGGCAGGATGCTGAGGTATGCTCAAGAATCTCAGCCCATTCTCTTCCCTCCCTTATGCTGCTCATTTTGGTTTTGCTTTATCACCTACTGAGAGAAGAAGCTTCTCCACATCACTTAATAGATTCACAAGTACTTTTCAGGTAAACTCTAATGCCAAAAGAGGCTTCCAAGCTTTTGCTGTAATACTGGAAGCGATGATGAACAATTGACAGAAAAACGCTCTGAAATATTTTCTCAATTACTACATCTGCCCCTGAATTTTCCTGCCAAATACTGCACTCCTTTCTACAAGCTCTTACGTCTTCAGAGTGCCTAAAGAATGCAGAGCTGCACTGAGCAGATGCAGGAAACCCATATTTCCAGGCTGTATTCTTACTTTCTCCGAGAAGTTTACTGGGTGACCTAAAGCAAGCCAATCACACCCCCTTTCCTCATCAATCCTCCCAGTTCCAGAACAGCAGAAACCTCTCTCTCTGTAAAGCATTCTCAGACCTACTGACAGTAAGTGCAATGTAACAAGTAGATACTACTACAACTTCTCTTCTTCTCTGTAGGAAATCCCACACAGAACAGACATTTAGAAAATATGACTATAACTAAAGTTTGTATTGAAATATCTATATAAAACAATGCTCTGTAAATGCATAACGCAAAAATAGGTTTCTTCTTTCCCTTCTCTTGCTGCTAAATCAGTCTGAAACCCAAAACCTGATCTCAATGAGAATACTCCCACGAGCCCATTAAAAAATAAGAGCTCTTGCTGTTTACTGTAATATTAGTAGGCACAAGAACAAAACACATATCCAGCTACAAGTATGTTCTTTTAATATCTTTATGGACTCAACCCAACAGATGATATCTATCTTCCGGTCCACTAAAGGTCACTGCATCCCAGATCTGTAACAGGCTGGCCTATTTTGAGAATTCCCCAAACAAAAAAAGCACTCCTGCTACATGTTGCAGTCACCATAAAGATATTGCTTACCACGGCTGATGAAACCCTCTGCCAGCATTGTTAGTATAACGGCAACTCATAACACCAGAGGCCTGCCCCATACTCTCATCAGAGCAAACAATACACACAAAATTTAGCTAGTCAGACAAGCATATTTTTTTAGCTTTCTCATCCCCTATGCGGCAGAAAAAAATGTTTTCACCCTTCTAAAATAAATTGAGAGTAAGATACAGGTTTGGGTTTTTTTCTAACAACTAGATTGAGATAGCTTAGGAAGCAGATAAAATTTTGCATTATGTTGTATTTTTAAAATACACCTCTGTCATTTTATCAAGTCTACGACTTGATAAGGCCTGAAAAATGCAATGGTTTCTCTCCATTCCTATTACGTTTTGGAAATCTATCAATGTCAGAAATTGCTTGACATTAGGGAAAACCAGAAGCTCTTGAATGAACGGTTGAGGTTATTCACTCCTAACTTTGGAGCTCAATATTTTTCATGTTACTGGGCAACATAAAACCTCAAGAATCAGATAGGCCAGCCTCTCTCTCAGGAAGAGTTAGTCTGTAAATCAGTGTGCTTTAGCAGTCAAGTAGTCCTGACATGCTACTCATCATTTTTATCCAAAAAACTAAACACCTTTACTCAAGCATCAGCCACTAGAGGGAGTATTTGGTATCGTATCTAAAACCTGATAAGAAAATGAATTTTAAAAAAAATTTAAGTTTACGGAAAACCTGTAAAAGCACATTTCCCACAGTACTGCAATTACACGTAAGGTTGCATGCAAAGTGTTTTAGAGAGAACAATGTTTTCTTTGTGAATGACTGAACACAAAGCAGAAGCAATCACCACGTCTCCCCTTCCAATTCTTAGGTCTACACACACCAAACACTGTGATTTCTGTGAGCAGAGACGTAATTTTATATGCCAAGAATGTGGCTAAACTTACCACTAGGTTTGATTTGCCTGTACAGTCAGTCATCTCTGAGCATGCCTAAACATGATCCATCAAGCATGCCAAGCTAGAGCCTGACATGCTCAGGCTTGGCCTTGATAAGCAAGAAAAAGAACGACCTACAAAATGGTTCCTATTTACAACTGTCTGCCTCTTTACATGCCCACAATCCCCAGAGTTATTGTTCCAAAAAGTCTCCAAAAGGACCTAGAAAACTGCCATCAAGTTAGGTCCAACTTCAAGCAAAGTAGAAGATTCAACTTGGCTAAAGCCACTCCCAAACTACCTATATTTAAAACATGTTAAGTAAAAGAAGAATATGTATTTCAACTCCCGCACATGAATCTGTAATGAATACAAAACTCATCAAAAACTATAAAGGGACTTGATGGTTAAGTCCATGCAGGGACAGCCTGGAGAAGGGTACAGGATGGATTGCGCCAGTATATTAAGGGCATCATAGATTCTACATACTTTGTTAAATTCTGTCAGTTTGGGAACAGTGAAGCTGCTGGCAGTGCTTACAAAAGCTCAAGACCCTCTCCAAAATCTATGTGAAAATAACTACAACTGGCTAATAAACTTAAACACCACCAGCCCTCCTTTATTCCTCACAATCTGCCTTTAAAGATGTGGAGCTGGAAGGTTTTAGTGAAGCTGACTGCCCGCTCAGAGGAGTATTTTAAATACACACCTTATTCAGAACCAACATGGCCATGCAATTGGGATAAAAGAATCCAGTATCACTCTTTTCCTTTCCTCTGCCAACTGCACGTACTCAGTGTGGACTATTGCATTATTTATAACAACTGTGGCTGAACAAATGGATAATATTCCATAAAAGGCAGGATCGGCACAAGCACCTAACTTTGAAATAACTAAAACAACTATTGCAAAGGTTCAGGAGCAGACAATATTCAGGGCACTGAAAGAGGCAGAAAAATAACTGGATCATGAAAGCACTAGATTTTTTAGAGTCCATACTTGCATTTGAAACATAATGTAGACATTTATCTCTATTATCCAGATTTTACTAGAATATATCCACTCCATTTTCTTTTTCTGCAATATTTTGGTGAAGTGATTTAACAGTCACTCTTGTTGGAGAAGAGATTTGTCCCCAACTCAAGTTCATGTCCTTAACTGAACCATTCCTTCAAACAGCCAAAGAAGTCACTGAGTTCTGAAGAGAGTGGCTGTACTGAACTACTACCATCCTGTGCCACCAATAGTAATTTTAAAACATAACAGCAATCCTGATCATTGCTTTATTCAGCCTTGGTCCTTTTTAAAATACCCATCTAAATCCCTTCTTCTCTGCTACCATAACCCAAGAAAGCATTTTGAGGTTCTGGGAAGAAAGTTAACTTGTTTATTGTTTATTATTTAAGCCATCCACATCACAGGCATGACTGCGGCAGCCCCTCCATAAAATGAGTTTCAAACGATCTCTTTCTTTATCACTAGAAATGGAAAACACAAGGCATCTTACACTAATATGATAAACACAAACACTACACATGGGCATCTGTAAGTTGTCACTGTTTTATAGATGCCTGCCATAGATATTGGACACTAAATCTCTGTTCTTCCCTCCCATGGTCAGACTTGTGTACATAAAGGCAGCAATGGAGCCTCAGCAGCTCAGAATATGTAAATGACAACTGTCTGTAATAGTCCATAACGATCTTCTGAGTCCACTCAGATCCACTGGCTCTGTTTAGGAATGAGTTGGAGAAAGAGCAAAAAATGGCCCAAAAATGGTTTGTTAGACAGACTTACAGACCAGATGCCATTTCACTACACTTCCTGTAAGGCTGGATGCTTTTTGCTCCCAACGGATTTTAGTTCTGCAGTCTGGAATAGGAAAATTTATTCCAGATAGGCACATAAACAAAAATAAAGTAACGTAGGAGCTGGAGATTAAAAATAATAAAGGGCACACTGTAAAGGAATGTACTTTGTTAGAACAACAGAATGGTTGGGGTGAAAGAAACCGTAAAAGACCTTCTAGTCCAATCCCCCTACTGCAAGTGTGATGTTTCCTTTTTCCAGTCACTGGGAACTTCATCTGATTGCCATGACTTTTCAAATATGATGGAGAGTGACTTGGCAACTGCATGAGTTCTCCCTGCTGATGAGGATTCCCTGTATGAAAAAGGCCATCTCCATCCGCATAGTAGTATGAGATCCCACAGGCAAAAGATGAAGAGGTAAATGCTCATTTAGTAGTCATTTAACCAAAAGAAACATAATCTCTGGGAAACAAGGTGCCTCATGCATATCCCTGGTGCAAAATTAGGGCTTCTTCAGAGACTCCAGGGAATAACAACTGTGTTCTTCATCACTGCCCTCTAGAGAAAGCAGCATGCTCTCTGATAGAGTCTTAACAGAAAAACTGGGTTCAGAGCAGCCAGAGAATTACATGGCCACATTCCCTGCTTGGAGGGCAAGAGGAGAAAGGATGTGAAGCTCTTATCTTCCCTAAAACAAAGGACCAGCCACTTTAAGCCCTGTTTATATTATCATATAATATGACTGTTTTTATGGTTCCTTGCTGTGCCTTCGTTGTGTCAATATTGCAAATATTATTAGATCAGGATGACTGTCACCAGGACCTATCCAGGAAGGACTGCATTGGAAACACCTGTCAGAATATTCCTATTTTTAAACAGAGTCAGGCAAACGACCTATTTATTTTGAAAACAGTTTTTCAAGAGTCCTCAGTCTTAAATCTCATTACAGATGCCAGGCATATAAAAACAGACAGTTTGTAAATACTGGACTAAACAGATGAATAGCTATTTCACTTCACTATGCAAGTTAAGTACATCTGAAAAAGATTCTTAAAAAATTGAAAGTCCAAATGAAACACACGTTTCCTAGAGCAAACATTTTCAGTAGCTGCCGGGATCGGTTATGCTGATTTCTGGATGACGACCCTAAGACATCTCAGATTCCTCAGGACTGTTTCTAACACATACTGCACTCCAAGATACTCAGAGTGAAAAGTCAAGTTCTCCATACTTATGGGGAAAAAAAAAGACACAAACCAGGAGCTAATTTGCCTTCTTCATCCACATTTTATGAATCTGATGTAATGGTCACCAAAAAAAAATAAATTCTCAATCCTTCATACATTTGTATCTTCTGTCACCAAGACTAGGCACAGAGAGACCTATACCAACCTGCTGGTCCCACTTCCAGTTGCACACAACTGTGCTCTGCCTGAGAAAAATTAGCAAATTACTCCAACGACAAGTACGAGCAAGCCATCACACGTTATGTTCATCACCAAATAACAGACTAACCAGTCTTCTGTGGCTAATCTGTGTCGGAGCCAGCAAAAGACCCTAAATACTGACTAAGGGCTGCTCTCCCTAGCAACACAAAAGGTCACAAAGCTTTATAGCTTCTAGCTGAGCAAAGCATGGCATTTCAACTACAACAATTGTGGTCTCAATTTTATCTCTCACATCCTGTACAACTTCTGTCTTTCTTTCTTTCTGTTATTTAGGGATTATTTAATAATTTCATGTTCTTGCCCACAGCTTTCCTCTCCTCTCATTCACAGAACAAAGGTAGTGACAAGACAATAAACGCTGCCTATACCTTTCACTATATGGGAGAGTTAATAAACATGGTAACATTACTTGAGCCAAGAGAGTTTGTTTTATTAGCCAATGTAGTGTAGCCTTTAATTTAGCATTTAGGATAGTTACTATAACAGGAACACTAGTTGCCCCAAACAGGCTCTTTCTAACTGGTTTATAATGGCATATTGAAAAGAAAGAAGATTAAGGGGAAAAAAAAAAAAAGAGACATTTCATTTATGCTAATTGTTGAACTCATGTTGTTGAAGTGGTGGATTGTGCTTATCTGGAGGAACGGGATTAGCAAAAGCATTTCATTATCTTTCCCAGTCAGGTGTGTTTTCTGCAATGTTTTCTAATTAGACAGTAGAGCTCTGTCTGGGTTGCAAACAGTCTAGGGAATACTTAAATTCATTTAAACAAAAAGCCAAAGTTCCCTTTGCTTAGTAGAGAGGAAACAAGTAAAATGTATATTTATGTTTTTATTATAGTTGCAATTATTTTATAAAGTTTCAAGATGTAAGCCAAACAATTAGGTCTTACAGGCGAGAGAACGCTTGCCACAGCTCAAGGCAAGCTCCAGAGAAGTGGGACAGGTCCTCAGCAACCTTCGTTCTACTAAGTTACAGTATGGCATGTATACATCCAGTGTGGTTTGGATTTTTTTTTAACTATGGGATTAGGCTGGTAAGTGTCTTGACTTTCAGATTGTTTTTCTTCCCTAAGCCCCATTCCCTCCCACCTCAGTGAAGCAACCTTTTTGATGTCCTGCTTAATAACATCCAGCACAAGCATAATGTAAGTTATTTTAATGCACTGAGAACTACCTGCAAGTTTCATAAAGATCTACGGTTGTGTGAAAATTAGAGGTGACAAAGTTATCCGCAGTCCAGCATATGCTTATGTTGCTCTATCACCTTTTAAAACACAGAAATTCCCTTTCCAGGGAATTGTTCTGCCACTGCAAACACTGCTATATCACATGCATCAAAGCTCTTTCTGTTAGCTACTCCACTTCTTTCCAGCTTCAGTTTGATCTCCTGACTGCTGCTTACCTAGCCAGGGATGGCAACACAGACAGAGCTTCAATGGACTGCAGCAGTGGTAAGGGAAAACACCCAATGAAGCTTCCTACAACATATCTGCACAACATACAGTGCAGTATCCTCTCTACAAGATAGATGAAACTGAGGTTACTTCAGTCATCATTAAAAAGCAAAAATGCCAATGTGCATTCCAGTCTTCCATCTTACTGAGGTCCTGACACCAAAGCATAACATGGAAAGTGATTCCCATTTTAATTTGAAAACCGGTCAGTTAATTTATCCACTTATTTTCACTTGTATTGACCATGACAGTTCATTTTTAGTGCAGAGAGCTAAGTGGTCCTGTTCTCATCTGCTGAGCATAGTTTTCAAAGTCTGTAGATACATCAGATGTTCTTCTTTTTAAAAAAAAAAAAAAAAAAAAAAGTCCTTTGACCTCTAAAATGAAGTCTCTCAGACCTGAATGTGGTGGTATTTTTGGGTTGTTGGGCTTGAGTTTTTTCAGGGGGTGTAAGGAGTGTGCATTAAGAAGACATCCAGTTAGGTCAATTTGTAAAATAATGAGGATACTAAGAATGAGAAGTTGAAAACTACACAGATTGATTCTGCTTTTTAGTTCTACAAAATAAGCATTGCTATTCCTTTAACGATAACACAGATCATACTTCATTGACAAACTCCAGTTGCTCACTAAGTAACTCAGTTCACTGTCTGAAGAAACTGAGAGGATACTTTGTTAACCATGTGGATGAAAATCCAGGAGCACAAGTCCGATATCATCAGCCCTCTGGTTCAAAGGAAGTTCCCTGATCCAACAGGAAGAAATATATATTTTGGTAATATTTTACTATTAATTATTTAATATCTAAGTGGCATGCACTGCTTGTGACAGTTTCTAGTAAGACTTTAACTAAGGCTTTCTTATATATGCTGAATATAATTTCAAATATTAACCTATTGCTCCTATTGCTCTTTATTTTGTGAAGACTAAACCTCAAGTTCGATTTACATTATTAAAACAGATTTGTCTTCATTTTCTCATTTATTGACACAAGTGACAGAAAGATGCTCAAACACCATGTTATTGATTTTTGGCACAGTGTCATTCTGTGTTCACATCCGTAACCAGAGAACCAACAGCTGAAAGACTAACCTCACTCCACAAAAAGTAATTTGGCAAATCAATACAAGGAATTGGATAAAAATTATTTCACACAAAATCAGTTAAGTAAACTGTTGCCCTAATTAACACTGGTTGCATTTTTTTTTAACAAGCTCCAACACAGAAGTTCAGCATGATGCCAGGAGTTACATAAAGGCTGAGCTTGTCTTTTCACTGCATGTAGATTGAGACTTGATCCATCTTTTTCTTTTTCTTTTTTTTTTAAGTAGAGATAGGCAATAGCTGTGCTTAGAGCATGAAGCAATTACTAATAGAGCATCACCGTGTTTTACACACAGATGCTGTACTGTATCACCTTTCTCCCACCAAAAGCTGTGTGAAACATGTACCCACCACGTTCCTTCACAAAAGGGAAATATTCTCATCCCCATTTTACACATGGGTAAACTGAGGTACAGTCTGCTGGTTCAGAAGGGAGTGTCAAACGCCTGCCGTAAACATGAATTTTAACAGGATTTAGAGGAAGCTCAGCACTTCTCAAAACAAGCCCAGAAGCCACTTCGTAGGAAAGGCTTTATATGAGCTCTCACACTCTCACCATGAAGTGCCCCGGCCACCCCATGATGCTTATTGGCTACTTCCACATCATTTACACGCTAATACTCTGCCTTCACTGCACTCTGGATATTCTTCCAAACAAAAGGCTTGTCCCTTTTTTCTTCCTCTCCGTGTTCCCGCTCCCCAAGTGCTGGCCTCTCCCCTCTGCTGTAGTGGGTGTCTTTGGAGCAACGTGACTCTCTAGATTCCCCCAATCCTTCGCCACCGAGAGGGGAATGCCGGTAGCGAGCAACCTTGGGGAGGGCTGCGGGGGGCGGGGGCAAAAGACGAAAGCACTGCTTCTAAAGCCTAATTACAGCTAGCAAGGATTAAGTAATGGCCACTAACCTCGTCAGCTCACAGAGGAGAAACGTGATCCTCTTTTAATTCTCCACTGCTCCCCGCAGGTCCCTCTTATACAACGCTCCGCAGCTCCGGCATATCTCCGCCCGCACGCCCTATCGCTGTGGCGGCAGCAACACCCCCTCGGCCAGGAATCCAATAAGGCTCCATAGGGGCGGGCTATAGCCAGAGGCAGCTGGTGCAGGGAGCTCTCGCCTAGGACACACCAGGAAGGCTGCACGTGGCTACCAAGGGGCACAGTGTCATTCTGTGGCACCTCCCTGGGGACCGCGGAGAGACCCCCGGTTAAGCCCCGCGCATCGGTCACCCTGACGTACAGTTTCCAAATAGGTACACTACATATCAATAAAAGGCGTTGTATACGCTTATATGCCTCAGTAAATGCATCCACAGGGAAAGAACAGGGGGGGAAAAAAAAGGAATTTAGGATTATATATCTATTGAAATCAGTCACTATGGAATGCTGAACTAACAGACCGCAAGGATGCTTGGCAGAACACCCAAGACAGGGCCCGAAGGAAGAACAAACAGTGCCAACAATCTAAAGTGCTAACTGGGTAAAAGGGATTTTGGCAGGGGGAGATCGAAACCACTGACTCAGCACACCGACTCAAAAGAAGAAGACTGAGCATGAGGACTACTTAGCATAAGAAGTGAGAGAATCACTGAACCCATAGAAAATAGACTACTATTTAATGAGAGCACGATGTAACTTGTAAGCAATGAATACGGATACTTTTGTTTACTAAAATGCATAAGTAATGTAAAGTTTTGATAATGGGGAAGCTAGCCTTTTATGGGTTACCACCTAGCTCCCTACTTTGCACAAACTAGAATAAAGATAATAGACACCTCGCCTTGCTGTGTGAATTGGCATTGCACACCGGGTAATGAGCCCACATGCAGGACCACAACCCCAGCCAGGCACTACCCAGAGCCCACTCACTGCAATGGCTTGCAGACACTGGTACATCAGCAATGCTGGTGTCTGCCCAGCTGCATCCCCAAGGGTTTACACTGCAGGATGAATCTGCGCACAGGAAATTGGGAGTTTCAACAGTGCCAGGTGGGAAAGTAATCACTCTCTGCCTGGTTCTGCCCAAGCAGCAGGTATACAGAGAGCAGATGGTGGGACAGGCCAGGCCAGGTGTTAGGCAAGCTCTTACTCAAGACTATTTGCCTCCCTTTCTACATGGGTTGCTTCCTGGCCCACAACATTCTGTGCTTAAGCGCTGGCTTTTCCTAGGAAAGCCACTTTTTACCCAGACCTTACTCCTGGCCTCTTTACTTGCCATTTCTTATCTACACGCAACAGGGCTTTTAGCTGCTACTTTCAGGGCTTGGATGATAAAAGCCTGTGAGGGTACAGCTGTTTACCCCCAGGCCAGCAGTTACTGCAATGAGCAGTGTATGAAATGAGGATGGTCTGAATTCCTCACGGAACTTAAAACTGTGTCACGTTGGGACTACATGTACAAAGGATCAAATTCTGTACTCATTCATCTCAAACATGAAATAGAAATAACGCCAGAGAACTGAGTACCCTTTTTGTTTTGCACACAAGTGTGTTCAATTCAACCTGCTTCTGGTAAATCTTGGGGTGTGGTGTGTAAGTAGTAATACCAGAAGAAATCTGTCATTTGTCCTTTATACTGAAATTCTGCAGATTGGGATTTTGAGAGTGACACACCTTAGTTTCCATCTTTTCTCACTTATTTCTGACCAGTCAACTTCCTTATTAGAAAGACTTCAGGAACTCCCTTGGCCTCCTCTCAGCTACATTTCCTTGCGAAAACTTCCAGAGTCACATTTTCTGAGCCAGTTATGAAGTTTTAACTCTTGCAAAACTTCCGTAGTCTAACATAACTTGCCCTGCACACAGAGTTTATGCTGACATTACTATGTTGGTTGTTTCAAATACGTCACAGGATGTTTAAAAACTTTCCGTTCCCTCTCAAACATGTTGTATTACCATAGGCTAAAGCACAGATCTATGCCATAGCAGCTTTAATTACAGTCATTACACAACTGAAATAAGGAGGAGCTCCAGAGAGTAACTCAAGCATTATACACAAAACTAACAAGCAGGAAGTTTAAAGTCTGAAGGTCTCCAACATATATGTGATATTACATAAAAGGGGATTGACAGACCAGGAGACACAGAATTTAAAGATGTACACCATAAGTTCAACATATGGGACAGTTAATGATTAGCACATGACAGTATGCTTAGCATGAAGTAATGAATCAATGAACACATGATAGGAAACCTTAACACATAGCAGAACATATGAAAAAATGCATATGGGAGTGATTAGAGGCAGATGTAACTCACAGCCCTTGGATTCAATAACCATGCTCCCATTTGTACAGCCACGTGTTCTACAGGATGTGGGACACGTCCAATCTCATAATTAATCTTGTCCAAAAAAACCCCAAAAAAACCCACCCACTTTCCAAATGAATCAGATCCCCTAACCAGATGGAAGTGGCACAGCACACAGCCAAACATGAAGGCACAACTGCCTCTTTTGACCACACTGTAGAGTTAGGTTACCTTAAACCAGTCATGTACCTACTTGCTGTTTGATCCCTGTATACAGCCTGAAGTTCCCTCTGCCATAAGTTTGTTTACTTATTCAGGTGGCTAGATAAAAGCCTCAAGATTTAAATGAGCTCCAGACCTGGACAAGATTGGAAGGGTGGGGGGAGTGGTTCTTCCAGAGGTGGAACCAGATATGGGCTCTGGAGGAGTCATGTGTGGCTGTGAGATGAGTGGCCAGGATAGCAAGAGAAGTTGGGTCCCCAGGGTAGTAACAGTGGGCAGGGGGACACACCACCCTGGAAAGAAGCAACAGCAAATAGCCCCCAGCATGGACATAGCTCTACTGGTATAACAGTGTCTTACACCATCTGTTTCTCTTTCCATATGGAAATAGCAGAAAGACTATCTATAAATAATGAGTATCTTTCAGTACCAATAAAACCTCACCAAAATGGGATGGATATTGTACTGCTCTCATCGTTGCAAAATTACCAGGCCTGCAGGGGTAGTTAGGCCAACGCAGGCATAGCTGGGAACTGTAGACAAGCTTTTGGCACACAAGCCTTCAGGTCTGAAATGTATGAAATAGATTTTTTCAGAGGGTAATTAGATACGTAGGAGTCAGATCACCCTGAACCTGAAGGCCACCAATTCCCTCAAAGAAGGCTAGTGAAAAGGCAGGAGGAGAGGAAGAGAGGTTAAAAAACCTGCAGCTGTGCATACAAAACAGTCTCTTAACACCAGGGCTTCTTAGGAGTGTAGGAAGAGGCCACCCATTCCCTTTTTTGTCCTGTATTCCTCATTGTCTCTTTTTTGGTCATATCTGCACATCCTTTAGCTCAGCTGATTGTCTTTCTGCACCATGTTTCTGCTCACTTTCACCTTCCACAAACCCGGGGTTTTACAAGTCCTAGCAAGACGCATTAATTAATTTCTGCTACAATGTAGCAACATCTCAGGTGTCAATTATTTTGTCAGTAAAAACTAAGCTATGCAAAATCATGCCATCAACTCTTGATGACAAGAGTTAACTTGAAACCTAGAAGCCCTCCATGGGAAGAAACAGTTTTACACTGATGGCAAAAAGGCACAAAAAAACAGAGATAACAATGGTTCAGCTGGTATACCTCATCCTGTTTGCTCTACCTGTTTTGCTAGAAGAACATTTTAGGAGTTGGTTAATATCATGTTCTGTTCTACTCACTGGACCAAAGTCCTTAGTATAGAAAGAATAGGAGTAGTATACACAAGGTAATAAATTAGGTAAAGTAGACGTCTGAATAAGATATAAAAGGCCCAGAGCCAGATTTTTGCAAGCTTGAAGATTTCAGGTCACCTAAAAAAGAAGACTGAAGAGGTCAAATCGAGGAAGACATCCATGGTGACCACCAGAGGGATGAAGGCTCGAGGAGAAGACCCCCACAGGAAAAGAAGGCGCATGTCCAAAGAGATTCTGAAAAGACTCCGCCCAGAGACTAGCCTACTTATTAATATGTATGTTAGATGATGTAACCATGTATCTAAAGTGTATAAAATGGCTTGC
>JAWMRA010000078.1:51803451-51835700 GCA_035584735.1 Pseudotriccus pelzelni | reverse complement strand
GCCCAGAGACTAGCCTACTTATTAATATGTATGTTAGATGATGTAACCATGTATCTAAAGTGTATAAAATGGCTTGCTTTTGCACTTTCAAGCTGAGCAAGTTCGTCCAGCGCGAGCTGGCTTGCTCCCAACATTGAATAAATACCTTGCTGCTTATAGATGAAAAAGTCTCTGAGCAGTTAATCATTCCGAGGTTTTTCAGCATCAATACGGAGGAATAAAATAGCAGATAGTGTTCCACTAAATCACAACTGTAAAGCAAAAAGTGTAAATAAGCTGGAATAACAGAATATTGGATAATAGAACAAACTGGCTTGGCAACAGTGCTGAGAAGAGTGCCTGACTCAATTCCTCAGCCAGGAAGCACATACAACAAACATCAAAGCAGGTAAAACGAAATAAGGAATAGCAGTGGAACACGCTCTGACGTTATTGGTACACTCATCATTTAATTTCAGATGAATCAAAACCGCAAACCAAGGCTCAGGATCATGTAGTCCAGCAGCACTCACACACACACTTTACAAATGCTACAGCCTAAGTGCTGAGCTAAGGGACAGCGCTGGACAGCTCGCTTAAATAAACTCTGACAGGGACACCAGCTTACATGGGACAATGGTGAGGGATAAATCTGGAATGAAAAAGATGAGCTAAAGACAGCAGTCATTAAATTAAGTATTAATATTAGTAAGTGAATTAGATGGTCAGATTAGAGCCAGAGTTTTTTGGGGGGATTGCTGAACAGACATTTACAGAGATTCTGTTGAGCGTTTCAGTTTTATTTGCTGAGGAGAGGGACCCTGGATAAAAAAACCCTGGTTGAGACATGATGCAACAGAACACAATATAAGAAAAACATTAAACTATTAGAGAGTGTCCAAAGGAGGGCAACGAGGACAGTAAAGGATCTGTAGTGGGAAACCATACAAGAAGCTGCTGAGGTCACTTGGTCTGTTCGGCCTGGAAAAGACTATAGGGAGATCTCACTGCAGTTTACAACTTCTTCATGAGGGGAAAAGGGTGGGCAAGCACTGATCTCTTCTCTCTGGCGACCAGTGACGGAACCCCAGGGAACGGCATGAAGCTGTGCCGGGGGCTTTATGAAAAAAACCACCCAGAGAGTGGTTGAGCACTGGAACAGGCTCCCCAAGGAAGTGGGGAGCGCTTCCCGAGCACCAAGCCTGCCCGAGTTCTAGAAGCGCTTGGACAACGCTCTCAGACACATGATGGTCTTGGGGATAGTCCTGTGCGGGGCCAGAAGTCGGACTCGATGATCCTTGCGGGTCCCTTCCCTCAGCATAGTCTGTAACTCGCTGACAGCCTCCCCTGCAATCGCAGCGCCGCCTGGCATTGCCCTCTGCCGCCCGCCGCCGGTATCGCCGCAATGGCGGCCCCCACGGCCCACGCGTGAGCCCGACCGCCGACCGCCGTGAGTGGGGACGGACGGGCAGCCGAGCCCGGGGCACGGCCGTGGCCGGGCCCCACCGCCCCCTCCGCGCCCGCACCGCGGCCCCCGGGCGGGCCGGGCGCTGCGCAAAATGGCGGCCGGGCCGCCGGAGGGGCTGCGGGGGCCGGCGGGGCCCCGCGGGGGACGGGAATGGGGGCGCGGGAGGCGGGAATGGGGGCGCGGGGGGCGGGAATGGGGGCGCGGGAGGCGGGAATGGGGGCGCGGGAGGCGGGCTTGATCCAGCAGGGATGCGGCCGAGGCGGTACGGCAGCGGCTGGGGAGAGCGGCAGGCGGCCGCAGGGGTGAAACCGGGGGCCACTGAGCGGTGCCATCAGGGCGGGGGGCCCCGTTACGGCCGAGGGCAGTAACCACACACGCCGCCTCGCAGCGCGAGTAACCAGGGCCGCGCTAAGGGTAACTGCGCTTCAGAATACGCCCCACCCGCTTCTAGAAGCGGGACGTGAGGCAATTTTGCCTGGCAAGCTACAAACCAAGCCTGATGCACGCGAGATATTAAAGCCGCCGTAAGGAGCTGCTCCTTCAACGTTGGTTTCACCCACGTAACCATCATTTTCAAAGACGCTGCTAGCTTCCATGCGGGTTTGAGGTGCAGGAGGCGCAGCACACCACTGCTTCTGCCCCATGGCCAGCGGGCTGTGGCAGAAAACATCCCTTGTTTAAAATAGACACAGTTTAAAACAGTTTAAAAGATGCCCAGGCCCGCCGTGCCCTGTGCTGTGGGGAACGCGTTGACAGGACCACAAGCCAGTGGAAACGTGAAGAGGTAGGGCAAACGTAAGGCAAGTCATCCACAGTAACTCCTCTGCCTTATCAGAAAACTACAGCCAGCTGTACTTTGTCATTCAGGTACAACTTGTGAAGTGATCAGGTTGTCTTTAAGCACGTTTAATGTTCAGACACTGCAAAGGAGAGGGATTGCCGTGTTTCTTTCTCTAAAAGTTGAAACATTCCAGTTTAAGACTACTCTGATCGCTAAACAAGACAAGGTTCCCCCTATCCCTTCTTACTGGTTCCTCCTGCTTCCCAGCCTAGTTGGTTTTGATTCAGTTACTTTCTGTTCATTGACATGAACTCTGAAAGTGCAAGAAGAGAGCATGAGGTGTAAGAGTGGGCTGGATTGCTTCTTTTAGAGCCAGACTTTGATAAACTGAAGTGTTCAACCAACCAATCAAAAAAACCTCCTTAGTCCAGTCTCACAGGCTGGAGTAATAACAGGCTGTGACAGCAAGATGGCCCTATTCCACTGCCCAGCTGAACGTCGTGCTTGTACCTCTTGTTTCAGGTTTAGGGATCGACTGGATTTTTGTACTCTGGTTTTCCCAGTGCATCACAACTTTCTGGACACGGCATTCACTGCAGATACACAGGCCAGCAGAAGGAAGGGCAAGGGACACGAGTGTCCCCCATGCAGCAGCAACTCACAGCTGCACTTAAAGGCAGTGTTAGACTGCAACTACTCTTTGTTTTGAATCTAAGCTTTGACTCAAATTTGAGCAGTAACTGATATTTCATATCATGCAGTAGCCCGTGTTAAGGGGTTCTCAAACTTGACTGGGGGTGTGGTAGAGAAAGATGCGTGCATGTTGACAGATAACAAAATACTGCCTTTCTGGCAGCTTGGTGCCTAGAGACCCTTTTGTGTTCATTAAGACTTGACATGAACTGCTGCCCTCACTATCTCAACTTAATATTTAAAAAGCTAAAATATCCCAGATCAGCCAAATTCCATTAAACACAAAGTACAAAGAAAAGTTATCTTGACCAAGCAATGTAGCCATTGCAAAGTTGTTGCATTTCTTCCCTTGAGGAAGCAGGGAGGGGGTGTGTGTGTGTGAAGAGGTCAGTCAAATGTAATGTGTCACTTTTTTGTTGGATGAGCTTTAATTTAAACTACTGTAAATTGAATGAAAAAACATGGAGAATGGAGATAAGGAGCTTTTGGGATTAAAAATAAAAATAAGCCCCAAACCCTTCATTACTATCTTACAGCTTTTTCTAAGTAGTACTTTGCTGTTGCAGTTCTGAAATTAATGAAGTGTACATGGATTACTGCTGAGCATATTTTACTTCAAAGCTGGTTATTCCCCAGAAGTCAGAGGCTTTGCATGTCTGTTAGTGCAGTACTTTCCAGGCCACTTTTCTAGTACAAACTTCTGGGTTTTGACTCAATGCCAGAGAAGCAAAATAACATCCTTACCTGTGCAGCTGTGACCACAACATAAAATCAAGCAGGAAGAAGACCTGACGCTGGGGGTTGTTTTCACTACACTTAAGGCACCTTTAGAGTTGGCGCTCACACAAAGAGACAAGGCCACACATGCCCTCCCAAGCAGCACAGCTGTTAGGGCACTTGGCCTTTCTTTTGTACCTACCACAATTTAGCCAGCACAGGTGAATGCATCTTACCTGTTATACAGCATAGGTCCACGTGAGCATTGTTGTGGCACAGCAGTTTCCCTTATTTGCCTGTCCTGCCTTACTCAGTCAGCAGGAGAGGCCTTAGAGTATCTCTGGGGCCAGTTTGGTGGCAGCCCAACTTGTGATGGTTCTGAGAATTAGAAAGGAGCACTAGATACATATCTGAAGGCTGGCTCCAGCATCAGCTCCAGCCTTCTTTTGTACATCGACCTCACTGCTTGTCCAGCTCCCACCTGTACAAGTGCCACAGAAACAGAAGTCAACAACTGATCTGTGTGAACACTTGATCTTGAAATGCTTGCATATTCAAGCAAGTGGGAGGGGAGAGGGGGAAAAAAGGGACTTAGCTGAATTTTTCTATTTGTCTGTAATGCTATTAGTGACTCAGTCTACAGTTTTGAGCTGTGATTTTGCATAACTGAAAAGGTTGCAGAAAAAGGCTGTATTGTTTCTTAGTTTCTGGAAGGAGTGGTTATTTGACCATCAAGCTAGCATGGGAGCTAACCTCTTGAAGATGTTGTCTCACTTTTTTCTACTCATCATCTTCTAAGGAATAGAAACTACTTTAGAGTGTACTTCTGAAAAGTTACTTGATACACAAGAAAACTTGAAATTTTACTAACGCTGTTCCAGTTATCAGTTCAACATTGCTTCTTAGTCTTTTCCCCATTGTGAACAATTTGAAAAGCATCACCAGGTACTTTATGCTGACATTTGCCTTTCAGCAGGTTTCAGAGATGCTTTCTGGTATTAGAATGTCTTAAGAATTAGAATGCCTTAACTTTTATCTGGTGTACTGGTGGTTTTTTAATTGCTCCACAGCAGTAATAACACTTGTGTTTAACACCCTCAGCCCCCTTACCCCAGAGCAGAGTAATATGATTTTCTTAGTTCTTATTTTCATTAAGTGATTGCATAGCATGTCACCAGCTGAAATATTCCGTTTCCAGAGCTGCCTCAGAGTACTCTGTATACCCTCAGTGCACAGTAGATAATAGGGGCTTTGCCTTGCCTTTCGTATACCTCCTTATACCAAATAAAAAGTCAATCCTGGCATTAATTTGATCACTGTACTAAACATAGTAAGCCCAATTACCCCTTACATCAAAATGTATTCTGTCATCGTCTAATTAGACGTCTTGTAGATCAAACTGGAGGCACTGTGAACAGGGAGTGTTTTCTTTTTTCATATCTGTAGCTGTATCTGCTTTGAACATTGGCTTTGTAAGCTTCTCCCATTAACTAACAAAGAGATAGAAATCTTCCCCATCCCTGTGTGCCTTCTCCAGATGCGGATTAAGTTTATTAATGGCAACAGTAGTCTCCCAGACTGTCTGACAAGTGTTGATCTATGCTCCACCACTAGTGCAGATTCTCACTTTGATGCTGTTAAATGAGTTAGAGCCCAGAGCATGGGTTTGAAGCAGATTGTCTCCATGTACTGCACTTTGACTTGAACATGAAGTTTTCAGGTGGATGCCTAACTCCCTCCATAACTGATTGGTGGGAAAGTCCATGAGAACAGGCCTGAGCTACCCTAAAAAACGACACACACAAAACCTACATAGTGGGAACACAACCCTCACCATCAGGTATTTTGATTTTCAGAGCAGATACAGATATAGCCAGCATTAATTATAAAAATCCAGTGTAGCATTAAAATAATTTAAAATTGATATATTGAACTTCCCCAGAAGGAAGACCCATAAGAAATGGGAATATCCATAGCAAAATTTGAGCCAGCAGAAGTCTTAACACAGTCCCAAAGAACTTGCACCAGTGCTTTTTAGTCTTTTAGCACCCTACAAGAGCCTCTACAACTGGCCATGTGGTGTTGGTGAACACCACAAATTGAAGGTGTAAACACAGGTTGGTACACCAAGGTCTGGACTACTCCAGAAGACATGGTCATCTGAACAACATTCATTTTAATGTAACATGAGAAATCATTCACCCTGAGGCTGGGAAATGTATGTAGGGTACTTAGGAGGTAGGAGAAAATAAGAAGACTTTTGCAGATACAGAGTGACTAAACTGCTTAACTAGAGTTTGTTTTGGCAGGTTATGAGCAGAAGGAATACAGGTCCTGCCAGAGACATAAATTAACAGATTTGTGTCCTTTTCATGGCATAAGAGAGGCATGAAAGAAGTTTTAACATTAAAACCAGGCACAGAGACATAAATTAAAAGGTTAGAGAACTGCGAGAACCGACTCTGGAAAGCATGTGAGTTAAGAGTGATTAAAATTGATTAGATCGGTTTAGAGTCAGTTCAGATACTTTTCATACAGGTGTGGTTTCTTAGAGATTGCTGCTGGGCTGCTCTTTAGCCTACTGGGGAAATTAGTATAAGCCAGTAGGAGAAAGACAGACCTAGCCAGGTAAAAAGTACATGGACACACAGCAAGGCAAACAAGTAATCAAATTCCTTATTTAGCAGGATGGTGGTTTTTCCTGAGGTCTTAAAACAAGGAACAGTATTGTCTTAAAAAGTCCTTCATGTCCTGTCAGCTCAGTGCAAGCATCAGTAAGTAAAGGTCTTTGACTTGCATATACCCCTGCATACTCTGGTCTCTGGTATCATTTTCTTCTGACCCCTCCACAGAATTAAGACCCCTCCAAAACACATAGTTAGCACCTATTTGGTGGCCTTCCCTGAAAGCAGCCTTGCCAAGGAAGATGGAATGATTTTTCCTCTGTACTTCCAGCCTGCCATTTTCTCCAGCCATAATAAAGGCAGATTTTGAAGAAACACTTGCCATGTTTAATGGAACTGGTTGTCCAGTAAGTATGTTATTAATGAGCATTCTGAGGGAGGGAACACAGCCTATCTGTGTAAATGAGTGACACAGCACTGTTTTCACATGACTTAAGCATTTAACTTTCAGTCAATAAAAGCCTTAGGATTGAATTTTTTCCTTGACCCTGTAATTCCATCTGTTGTTGGGATCCAGAGAGCTGCAATATAAGCTGTTCATACACCAACTCATTTTGAGTACCGAGTTTAGATGGAAAAATGATGTTGCTTATTCCACTAGGATGGGAAAGGGACTGTCAGCATTTGGAGCTACAATGTGAGCTGCTGCAAGAAGTTTATGAAAATTCTCTGTTAAATAGAAAGCATGTGACTTGTTAGAACTGCAGTTAGAACATTTCCTTGGATTTTACTCGATATGTACATTTGTGGACACAGCTGTACAAGCACTGAGACAGAAAACTAAAAGCCTACACGCTTCATAGCCTGCACTACAGTTAAAAGCATACAGCACAGTAGCAGAAGCAAAAGCAAAAGTTGCCATGTGCAACTTCATCAATACATTAGTTCTAGCAGTTGCATGGACACAAAACTGCTCTAGAAGTGCTGTTTTTGCTGTGGTAAAAGGTTTTTACACGTAGCACGTTAGAAAAGCCCACCCTAGGAGCTGGTTTAGAATAATACTGCTACTAAGATTCCCTGTGTTGTATAGGAGTACATTAAGAAGGTGGAAGCCGTCACACACCACTTGGAAAAGGAACATTAATAGCTTACCAAGACTCCCATATACACCACATAACAATCTTCAATCCTTTCAAAAAATAAAAATGTATTGAAACTTGTATCCTTCAAAAGTTTCCACTTAGTTTCCTACCTAAAGTAGATGTAGACTCCTGCGGTATAGCAATTCTTCTTAATACTAGAAGCTCCCAGATACTTACTTTCAAATTTTGCTGCCTCTCACCTGCTTCTCTTTTAAACCTCACAGGTGCGAAGCTTTCAGTTGAAAAATGTACTCTTTAAGTCTGCCTTACCCAGAAGTGGTGAGGAACATGTTTCTCCAATCTTAATCCTGCTAGGTGTGAAGGATGAATGCTTAAAAAATAAGTTGTCTAAGTTTCTGTTACTTCTTTTTTTCCCCCTCCAGTCATGGATTAATTGTGAATTCCAGAGGTTTCTGAGTAAATGAGTTGAATTCCAGGGGTGTATATGAGTTACAACCACTGTTAAACACAGGATGTTTGCTTCCCATGTTTATTACAAAATCTATGGTGATCTGCACAGTGCTTCCATTTAATTGAAGTTTTGCCACCAACTTAAATAGGTAGCCCAGGTCCAAATTCTTTAACAGAATGGAAAGATTTACTCCAAGTGTGGGATGTAGTAGAAAGATTGGAAGCTGAGCCGTTGCTTTTGCATGGTGAGCATGCCCTGACTTGATGAGGTTATTTCCTGAACCTAAACTATAAACAAACAACCGTTCGAAGTTGCAGAGCTGCGTAAGGGATGCATCTGCTGGAAATTATGACTAAAGCTAACGATCTTCACCTCACTGAAGTCAGTGAAACATTTTCCACGTACTTGACTGGAGACAGGATTTTGCTGTAGGTGCCTACACCATAACTTTGTGGGAGTTAATGCACACTGCACAGTAAATTCCTCTGAAAACCATTTTAGCACCTCTCCTCCCTTGTTCCCTCTTTTTCTTTAGGCTGAGTTTTAAAATGCTTTCCTAATTCCTCTTTTAAATCAGAAACTGAGTAGATATCCTTTCAGCATTCTGCTTGAGCAACACCATTAGCATCACTTTTACATTGTATTAATCATAATGCACAATAGTATGATGTCTTCCATCAGAATTTCAAAGGACTTAATAAATATTAATTAAATATTGCGTCTCTGTGAGGTATGTAAGTAATTAATTTTATAAGCCAACGCCATATAAAGGAGTGAGAAGGGTGGATTCTCACATTAGTGCATAGCCTCCTACTTGTTTACAGTTATTTTCTTCACAGGTGTCTAGACCTGAAGTAAGTTTCTTACACAGCTTTTGTAATGGTCTCAGTAACAGGAACATTTGTGAAGCTGAACTACAGGACCCCTCTCATATTTCCACTATGTGAAAGCACGTCTTCTCAGATTTGTTGTAAAATGCAGTTGTGGTAAATCAAGTCAGTAGAGAAGACAAGTGAAGAAGAATTTGAGATGAGCTCCAGCCCTGCCTTGAGTTCATCAGAACAGGCATTCCTAAACTTTTGCTGTCCTATGTTTGCTTTTCTGCAGGTAGCAAAGGACTTCCTAAATGCTTCAAACTTCATTTTCCCAGACACATTTACTCTTTCCACCTGAAAATCATATTTAGGCAGATTTTGAGGACTTATAAATTTTTTTGGGCTTTCCAGATGTCTGGTAGGTGTAGGGAGCAGACACTTCTGAACTAGTTGCTGCATGCCTGTGAGCATTCACTGCAGTTACAAACATGAAGCCCCCAGCAGGAGCAGCTGTGCGTATGTGCTGTGCTGTCCAGCCATGCATGCGGAGGGCAAAACATCAGAAATAGCAGACTTGATGTAGATATATTGTGCAGCTACTAAGACTGTACAGTTGGCCCCGTGCTTTTGTGGGGGAACTACACAGATATTTGCATATAGATTATACATCCCCTCCTCCTGGGTATGCTGCAGCTGCTGCATATGCACATGGTTTTTTCTACCCATGAAATCCTCTGCAGACATATGGGAGGCCTACGGCTCTAGTTGGCACCACTCCTTCACTAAAGCAACAGGACCCTTATTTGTTCCACTTCTCCCTTCCCTTTTAATAACAAGTCCTTGCACTTAGACAGTGCTTCCATGACACACCCTCAGGCAATTTCAGTTTGTAGTCCCGAGTCCTGTGCTCTCCCAGGTGTCCTTGCTCTTGTCATCCTGCTGCTTACCTTGCGCTGGTTCTGACATGTTGGATCCCTCCACTATCCACTGTGACCTATTAACCTGGAAGAAAAATAGCAGAAAGGTGGGTAGCTTTCTCTGGAATAGTGAGGTAAATCAGCTGACTAAATGATTAAAGGTTTAAGGTAAAGGATCAGCAAATTTGCCAGTGATACCAAGCTGTGTGGTGTGGTGGACACAGTGGAGGGAAGGAATGCCATCCAGAGGGACCTGGACAGGCTTGAGAGCTGGGCCCATTGAACCCTGAGAAGTTGAACAAGGCCAAGTGCAAGGTGCTGCACCTGGGCTGGGGCAATCCCAAGCACCAGTACAGGCTGGGCAGAGATTGGATTGAGAGCAGCCCTGAAGAGAAGGACCTGGGAATGTTGGTTGATAAGAAACTTGACACAACCCGGCAATGTGCGTTCACAGCCCAGAAATCCAACCGTGTCCTGGGCTGCATCCAAAGCAGCATGGCCAGCAGGTCAAGGGAGGTGATTCTGCCCCTCTACTCTGCTCTCATGAGCCCCTACCTGGAGCACTTTGTCCAGTTCTGGGGCCCCCAACATAAGAAGGACATGGACCTGTTAGAAAAAAATCCAGAAGAGGCTACAAAGATGCTCAGAGAGCTGGGCGACTTCTCCCATGAAGACAGGCTGAGAGAGTTGGGGCTGTTCAGCCTGGAGAACAGAAGGCTCTGGAGAGATCTTAGAGCAGCCTTCAGGTATCTGAAGGGGACCAAAAATAGGTGGAGAGAGACTTTTTACAAGGGCCTATGGAAAGGATAAGGGGAAATTGTTTTAACCTGAAAGACAATAGGTTTACATTAGATATTAAACGAAATTCTCTACTGTGAGGGTGTAGAGACACTGGAACACGTTGCCCAGAGAAGCTGTGGAGTCCCACCCCTTAAAATGTTCAAGGCCAGTTTGGATGGGGCTTGAGCATCCTGATCTAGGAGGTGGCATCGCTGCCCATGGCAGGGGATTTGGAGCAAGATATTCTTTAAGGTCCCTTCCAACCCAAACCATTCTATGATTCTATGATCAGAGGAGTTAGTAGAGCTGTTGCAAGAGCAGCTGGGAAACTGGGAAAGAGACTGAGGGACTTGACCTCTCTGTTTTGCAGGTGGCTTGTTAGATCGGCTTAACTGCCTGTGAAGTGGTAGTTTGATTTGTTTCTTTTACAGAACAGAGGTCCTATATTGCATCTTTTTCTCTCCTATTTGTAATTTATAGCTATGTCATTCAATCTGGGAAAATTTGGGTGGGTTCATAGTTTTCGTCACAACACCGTATTAGAAACATATATTTGGAAGGGTTATCAAGGATTTTCTACATCATTTTCTTACAGGCAATTGCATATAACCTTTCTTTAATATGTTTCTGTGGCCTCAATGCTTTTTAAACATGCTGATTCAGATTCTACATTATCCTCAAAAAAAGCTTGGAATCTATTGTCTTCCTCATTGGTACTAGTTTCAGAGTTGTACCTAAAACTAAATATAGCTCCTCTATTGTGTGGAAACTGCTTTGAAATGAAACAGAAATTTGAGAAGCTTTGTTAGCTGCTTCAGAGAGCATCAAGTACATGATATGTTCCTCCAACCCCCCTGGAAAATCAATAAACAAACAAACAAACAAATAAAATTTTTTTCTCTTCTGCCTAACATCCAGCTAGATTTGAACTGGAAGAGCAGAAGATCACACCTCAGTGAAATTCGGATTATGCCTTCAGTATTGTTTGAGAAATGGTGGAATACTTCAGTGCATTAATAAAGCAATTTAGACATCCATCTGCCACAGTGGTGGAGCTCAGAAGATCAAAAGAACATTCTCATCTGTTTGACACACACAACACCCAGTGTTCATTCATTAATGGCATACTTTCAGCGTAGGTTATAACTGTACACACTATACAACAAAGCAGTGCCATGAAGTCCTCTGTCCCTAGGGAATAGAGGGAGAAGGAAAAAAAAGGCTTGTTGATTAAAGCATTCTTGGCAGCTGAGAACATCACTAACTCTGATGTGTTTTACTGTGAACTTCGAAAGGGTGGGAAGAATAACTGCACACCACCATCTTCATTTGATTGTGTTGTTCAGAATAAATACCCCTCTGATAAAATTATTCCTGATAAAAGGTGTTCTAGCTTCCAAAGTCATACACTCGAAGCAAACACAGTGGGGGTGTGTTGTAGTATCAGTGCTCTGTAAAAAATGCACAAGTTAGTGGTTTGTGGTTGCCTATATATTTTGATGACAGAAAGGTCTAAATGTATGAGTTTTAAGCCAAATATGACCCATTTTAGGTTCTGAAAAAAAAAGAGAATCCCTCTTTCCCTAACAGAGTAAAGAGACCAAACCCATTCTCTTTGTCCTGTTACCCATTCCATAGGGTCTCTAACCTAAAGACCTAAATATAATCGAAAAGCAGAGAGCCCATGGCAGGCGGGTTGGAACTAGATGATCTTTAAGGTCTTTTCCAACCCAAACCATTGTATAATTCTATGACTTACTTATTGGTTTTGCATTTTTAGAAAATAAATTTTCTCACCTCTAGTTTAGGAAAATCCCAGTTGTAATGATGCTAACTGGGAGAGATTCCAGATCACACTCGTTCCTGGCATGGTAGCGTTGACTTAGTGGCAAAGCACCAGAAACGAATCTGGCCCTTTCTCTCAGTGAAAGTGAAAGTGTGTTAGCCAGTTGTTCCAGCACGCAGAGTAATGTGCCTTAGGATTGCACACAGCTAATCCTCTTTATACTTTGCTGACTGTAACCTGCTTAGTCTTACATGAAATGTATTCGTCGTCTTTTCCTGAGCCTGATCCAAAGCCTGTTGAAGTCAGTGGAAAGAGTCCAGCTATTTTTTCAGTAGCTTTGGAGCTGACTCTATATGAACAGCTGGTCTAGCACTGAGTCTTCTGGTTGAAAGACAAGGAAAATAAGCAGCACCAAACTGCATTAGACTCGGTGCTGTATTAAATATATAAATGAAAGTAATGTGAAACCTGTAAAACCAGACTGGACAAAAAACTCTGAAACATGCTGCAGGGAGCAGTCTACTGCTAGCAGGGGAATAAGTTAGCTCTTTAATGATTTCTTTTCCATAGCTCTTACTTTTCCACATATTCTGTAATGTAACAGTAATTTTTTCTCCTTGATCAAATACCTGCCAGACAGCAGACCTGGAATGAGAACATATGTAGTGTTTGCTTTTATCTTACATTACAAAAGAAGTATGAATGCCTTGTGTTATTCCAAGTATAAAATTACAGGTGTCAAATCATTTGGTGCATTAAGTGCTCTGCCAGAAAAGTAATCCAGTAAAAATAGCTATGTCCTGTCAAAGCTGAGCAGTTAGTATTGTTATTACAGTTCCTTGCATGGCTCCAGCAGCGTAAGATGGCACAAAACAAGTGTAAGAGATTTGCCTGGAATTGCTCAGAGCATAGAAAGACAGGAGGATGGAAACCAGGTGAACTTAAGGGCCCAAACTGAGAATCTATCTGGTCTGTTTTGCAGTTGGTTTGAACTCTAAAAATGTGGTTAAACAACAGCTGATTAACATCTTAGAGGCTGATTTTTTACCAGAGATGCCAAAGAATTATAGCAAAGAGTGATTAGGGCTTGGCTCTGGGTAAGTATGTGGTTCACCCTCTCTTCTAAGGAATGTACCATGTAAAAAGTAGAATAATATTTAGCTGGAAAGGTCAAAGAATTTTATCATCTCTATATTACAGGTGAGAGTGCAAAACAGGGATTAAGATGGTTTGGCTGGGTTAAACAGTCAGCATCTGCCTATGGCAGGGGTCCTAAATGTTGTCAAGTGCTTTACAAACAAGGCCATCCCTACCAAGTTGTGACATGGTTGTGAAGTTGTGAATGAATGTAGGTGGGGAAGTTTGCTGTGGACCTGAACTCAAACAGGAGATCCCAACCAAGACATAGCAGAGGACAACATGAGGTTTTGGTATATGAATTTCTCCTCAGTAGAACTTGGAGAGCCACACACACTTTACGCAGCTTCTGGAATTAAGTTAGTACTTTTATTGTCCATTCCACAAAACCTGGGTTTGAAGAAAATCTGCTTAGTAGGTTATGTCCCTAAAGGGGGCAGAAGAGTCATTTCATTCAATACTTTTTCCAGGTTTTCAGAGCTACAGTGAAACCTCGACAGAGATAGCCTGATTTGCTAAATTAGGTACGTGCTGCTTCTGTCAGTATAGATGTTTGGAAGCTTATTAAAGGACATAGCAGCTGGCAAGTGAATCTTTAATCCCTGTCAAATCCCTTACTTTATGACCAGTGTAAAGCAGTTCATATAAAAAAGAAACTTTTGCTCTTCAATTCATGTGTGTTTCCAGGTGAGATGTGTTTACTTTCATGATGATAATCAGAACACATTTTACTTATAATTTTCGGGATGAATTTTGGCTGCCTTAAAACACATTCTCAAAACCCCTGCTCTCTTCCTCTACTTCTTGAAAACCCTGGGAGTAAATAATCGTTGTCCACACTGGTATTTTAAGTGAGTGGCATGAAGGGTGTGGCAGGCTGCATAGTATGCTGCTGAGCAGCAGGCCTAATCCCAGTGCTTAGAGGCTGCAGTTGTGTTAAAAGGTCAGAAACTTCAAGGACAGGTAGGCACCAAATCTTTCATGTCCTGACAGAGATAAGAGTTAAGGGGTTAAGAGTCACACATGTTGATTTGCAGGCACACTTTTAATTTGGTTCCTCTCCTTCTCTGCAAACCACATGCTCTTGCTCAATGTAAGTATCTCATGCTGCAGTGACTAGGTTCCTTTTTCATGCAAGTTTCGTTTCCATTAATCTGTGAAACGACTGTACCAAAAACCAGAATCAGCTATGAAGGGGTTTTTTAATTTCTGGGAAAAAAAAAAAATCACTGCAGTAGGTCTGTCAGGCAGTAGATCAAAGGATGCATCTAGTGTACCTCGGTATGCTGTAACGTGAGCTATTTGTTCAATAGTTAGCTCTAGTTAACTAACATGACTATTCATTCTAAAATAAGCACTCTGGCAGTGTTTGCTCCCAGGCAAATACTTGTTCTGCTACAGTTCTTTCTCAGCTCAGCTGCCTCTGATCCCTTTTGCAAGTGCTGAAGTTGTTAACCTTTGTAGTCAAGAGAGTTAATTGCCACTCATTTTGTTCACTTTTCTGCATGGCCAAAAGCTTTTATGTCCTTTACGTGATTCGGGAGTGGAAAGACTAGCCTGCATGAAGGGACTGTTTCTTATGCAATGTATGATTAATAGTTGCCAAGAAGTGGTCTGCCACATGCTACCGGCAGGTTGGTGGCTGTGCAGCTGCACTGCTAATTGCATAGCTGGGCTGTTTAAGCACAGTGCATCTGATGGTGGAGATAGGCTCCAGGGCCCTGCAGGAGATTGAGGGTGGGTAAACTGGGCCACCTGGGAAGTGATGGCTAGATGTGGCATCTGGGGACAGATGGGATGGATCTGCTGGGGATGAAGTCTGGAAATGTGGAGAGAACAGCTATGAGCCATGATATGAGGCAGTGAGGTAAGGAGCAGAGGAAGGAGTTAGCGGCAGGCTAAAGCAATTTGTGTAGCAATCAGCTGTGTGCAGCATGGCCCTTCAGTATTGGATTGGACTCCCTTAGTGTTGGGAGTGGTTGTGGTAGTAGGAGAGGAGCATATGTTATTGTTAGCTTTCATATCAGTCAAAGAAAACTTAAGTTTATCTCCCACCCCAAAAGCATTGTCCCCACAAAAGTCAATATTCAAACACAGGGCACTTTAGTGGTTGTGGCCTGCAGTAACAGGAGGCTTAGCAGAGGCCGCATATTTTTAGCATCTCTAATCTCTGGAGTTTTTTACTTGAATTACGTTTTTCCTTTTCAGCTAAATAAACCGTAGCGAAAAGCCTTTCACTGTGTGCTGAGATACTCTCCAGTGCTCTTGTTTCCAAGGGTGACTTTATGAGCACTGCAGTGCAGTCTCTGAACAGAACTCTTACGTGTCCCAGTTACAGAATTACTTCCCGCGCTGCTGACAGCTTGATTTGTGAAAGAAAAAAGAACAAAATAGCAAAACAAAACTCAGCCCACAGCCCATGCAGGAGAGAAAAACAGACTTGCTGTGCTATAGAGAAAGCATCAAACACAAACATTTCAAAGGAGGAAAGCTTCTAGTCTTTGTGTACATGATAAAAATCCTTTTACAAGGATAAGTCACATTAACTATTTTTAAGCTTTAAAAGTTTCCTGTTTAATACCTGTGGGATGAGCCTGTGCAGCTAGCTGGAGGCCAGTTTTAACCTTGAACCATTGAAATCTGTTTACCTGTGGTTTGGTACAGAGCTGGCCATTGTGGGTTTTTTCCTGCTTTGAAATAAGGGATATCTGGGAAACCTCTAGCACCGCCCCCACAAAACAAAAAAAGTCCATATGACTGACAGCGCACTAGACCTGTTTTACTTAGCTGCCAAGTGTTGCAAAGTAGCCAGATACTGAAAATGTTGCTAATCAAGCAGATGTCTGACTTAGAAATTCACCATTATGCCTTTATACTGAATAAGGTAGTCAGTAATAGATACTAAGAGGACACTAAGTGCATGTATAATCCCAGAGCTGTTTCATTCTGGTTTGGGACTAAGCAGCAGTTATAGAAAGAAGAGACTGAGATGTTCCGCTGTCGAACAAAGAATTTTATTTCTAAAGTGAAATCTTATGGCAATGCACTACAGGGCTGATGATTCATACATCTGGTAGAGTGCTGAAGGGAGCTGTGTCTTGATTGGCAGCTTATAAAACCAGGATTTTGCTAATAAATGCGTTCTTCGTAATTACAGCCCAGCAGATTCTTAAATGTGGAGTTCATGGCTTTGTCTTGAACAGTACTCTCCTGCGATTGCTGTGTGCTGTGCTTTTAAAATAGCTGAGACAGCTTCCTCCTGCCACTTAGTTATGTTGCCATTAACTGGAGAAAAGGAATTGCGAGGATCTAGTCTAAAAGGGGTAAAGCAAATATAAAAGCACTGCCTGGAATTGGGGGTGCATTACTGGGGGCTGCTTCTGAGAAGCAGGCATGGATAGGGACTTTGGCTAGGGACTGATCCAAAGCATGGAGAGACAGGCAGAGCCCAGGCAAGAGCTGCTTGGGTCAAGTGTTGCTTCTCAACGAGGGCTCTGAAAGGACATATCCCACCATGGATAAGCCATGCATCAGTCCAACAACTTCCTTGATGCCTGTTCCCTGTGCTACCTCCCATCTCTGGAGCTGCTTCCTCCTGATGCAGGCTTTGGGCCCAGACTGGGTATTTTTCTCCATGTCATCTGCCTATTCTCAGTGCTAGGATTTTCTGTTTTAAATCCAGAATCTTGAGAGGAAAACAATATTCCCTGGTTATGAAATCAAATAAGTCAAACACACCTTTAAATAGCTGCATGTATTTCTGGCAAGAAAATCTGAGACTGCAGACACAAATCAGAGCAAAGTGTGGCACAAAGAGAGTATCCCCAGTCACCAAACTTAACGTGGCCACCCAACTGGCCATCTTTTAAAACTAAGTGATACAGGTGAGCAGATGTATTCTGTTAAGAATTAAGAGGGACACAGAGGAATTGATTTTCCAGAAATACTAAACTAGGAGGCATTGCTTGGTTGCTCATAGTACACACTTTTTTCTAAAGTCAGCCAAATATGCAGTTTTGAAGATGTACTTCTAGTATGTGCTAAGCTCAGGAATCTGCCTTCACTAATAACTAAAGAACATGTTCTCTTCTCTTCACATGCATATACTTCAGTATATGCATGTGTGTTCATCTATGTATCTGTGTGTATGTCCCATTATTAACAGTGAGCACTAAGTTTAGGCATCAGGGATGAAATGGACTGTAAAATTTCCATGCCATCTGCCCAAACAGCAGACTGGCTTTAAAAAGAATGCTCAGATGTTTATGAAAGCTAGACTGAATGATGATGATGAAGTCTCTGTGTGAAGGAAAGCACTCATTTCTCAATTGGCAAGCTTTTTTTTGAAAATCAGAAATTTTTGCAATCTGATCTTTCAAATTTGTGCTTCTAGTTTTCTACTTTGTAGATTGAGCACATAGATTGAGCAAAACAAAGTTAGTGGTATGACAAAATGTTTTGATATGTTGTTCTAATTGGAGAGGATTTCTCACCCCTCCATGGGAAAGCGGGTGGTCAGCATGGGCTGAGGCTGCAGCAAACCCAGTTTTGGTGGCAGAAGCTGTGTCACTGGTTTTGTTCTTCCACAAGAACCATGGGACGAAAGCAGCACCAGGGGAAGTGTTAGGGTGGCAAATTTGTAGATGAGAGAATACAAATTTGATTACAGTATTGGCTATGCTACTGGTCAAGTTCAGCAAATGCATTTATGTTGAGCAACATCCAGAGCCTGCTGGAGCCAGTGGGAGTTTTGCCATCAGCTTCCCTAAGGAATAGGATTTTGCTCATTGTTTAAATTAGCCCTATCTTCATGGGAACATATGGAGCAAATGCAAAGGTTTTGAATTGAAGAAACCAGTAAGCAGCTTTATGCATTTACTTTGTTACACAGGTAAAAGCTGAGACAGCAAAACCCATCTGCTGGACCTTCAACACATCTCTGTGAAACCCATGGTGGAGTCAGAGCATTCTTTTCTGTTTTATTTATGGCCCTGGCTGCCTGAATGTGTGCAATCTGGAGCTCAGATGTCTGATGCCCTTACTGTAAATTGGTTAACTTGAAAAGCTGCACGCAGTATCAGATCTTTGCTGTGGAAATGCCAGGCTCCATAGTTGAGGTGCCTTTGTGTGTGCGTATGTTTTTTTACGTTGAAAAGGCTCTTGAACTTTATGCATAAACACTGTTCTCCCGTCTTTTTTTTTCCGCCCTCCCTCTTTTGTTACAGACTGTGGACTAACACTGAATATTCAGGGAAAGCTCCCCAGGGAGATTAGGGACATGGACAGATTTTAAACAGAGACTTAATGCATGGACACGAAAGGACAAACATTCTACTGGGAATACTAATGCAAATTCCCTCTTTGGGGTCCAAATGCATTAAACAGATGCTTGCATGCTAAAAATTTTTTTAAAATCAATGAAGACCAGAAATTATAAAATTTATAAATAGAGATCATGCTCAGTGAGAATAAAAGCACTTCACTGACCCTTTTGTTATAAATCATGTGACTACGTACCAGTGCTAGCAAGAAACACATCTATGAATCCCTTTCTGCAGGGTTTAGAATCCCAGATCTCACTGAAACTTACTTCAAGCCAGATTTGTCTGTATCCTTCCGGGAGGGCTATTGGAACTGAGATGTAACAGCAGTAGGAATTAGATGCCTTGACATGAGTAAACTGCTGTTATCATGAGTTACTCTGATTATACTGTTGTGGAAGATAGCCTGTTGCTATTTTAAATAAATCAACATTAAAAGAAATTGAGTGAAGCCACTGAACAAACAAGCAGTAACAGTACATATATTTGGGGCTGCTGTGCAGCAACTAAACTCAAGTGGAGTCCAACTGTAAAAACTGGCAACCTGGGTGGGTCAGCATCTGAAACTGGGTTGACTAACAGCAAAGTGACAATATAAAAGCTGCAGTGTGGCTTTAATTGCCACACAGTGGATATTTATCATATAGCTTTGTGTGTACTTAAGAATAAATGCAATGAAAAAATATTTTATTTCTGAAATAAATATATTGCCTTACCATTGCTGTACATTTGCCTTATGGGTCCTTCAACCTGACTCTACATCACTGCTGAGACCTGGTCTCTGAGACGGAAACAAGTGTCATTTACAGTATAGAAGTGCAGCAACATCTGCTTAATCCTTAGATCATTTAAGTTACCACTGTGGGCCGCATTTTATTACCTGTGCATTTTAGATGACCCATTGCCTCTGTTGCCACATTCTGTGGTAATCCCTAAAAAAGTTGCTACTAAGTTGAGGCACTTTGTTTTAGATGCTGCATGCTTCCAGCTGCTGGAAGCATTTGACAGCTTTGAACTCTGTATTTCTTAAGTTCCATCTTAGCAAAAGAACAAGTCTGCAGGGTGGAGCCCTGCAGCACAGTGCTCAGCAGTCTGCAGCTTTTCATTGCTGCCTGCCTTCTGACTGTCCCCATAGCTCTTTCTTTTGGCTCCTCTTTGCTTTCTACCAGTTCAGACATTTCTTTCCAACCTCACGGCTTGTTCTGGTCTGCCGCTCCTAATTGTGCTTTTTAAACCACTCCTGCACTAAAAGTTGTTCCCAAGCTTATTCTGCAAGTCAGCTTTGAGGGTTGTGTTAGGCGTGTTTATCCTGCTTGCCACTTGGAAGGCAGCGGTAAGAAATACGAAGAACTGCAGCTGCTGTTTGTGGGAGATATAATTTTGGATTTTTTCAGAATGAGGTGGCTTCTCTAACCTTAGCCTTGTGGTTACACACAACAATTTGTGTTTTGGATGTTAAAGAGGACAATTTCCTGTGAGAACTCAACTGCTGTTGACATAAATGGCAAGACTTCATGATGTCTGCACTCATACATGGCCATTGAAGCCAATGGGCCTGCGAGTCAGACCCTTCACCACAGGCTAGTCCTTGCTGAAATTAATACTCTGTGAGCCCCAGAGATGGTGTCTCTGGCATCAACCAGGGTACTTCTGCATACCCTTGCTTTTCACCCCCAAAAATGCATAGATGTCTCTTAAACTAGTGCCACTCTCTTGTGTACCTACTTCTGCCATACTTGTCTGTTTCTCAGAAATGCTTGGAGAAGACAAAATGCTAAAGGGAGAGCATTTTGCCTAGCTTGTGGTAGGTACTTTTCCACAGAAGGTGGGGTGCACTGTGAAGCTGCCTTGAGTTCTGCTGCTGCCACGCCACTGGGGCTTCTCCCCCGCCTGTTATGTGCTACGTAGCAATGGATTAAAAGGTGAAGAAACCCAAAAGCGCAGGACTGGAGAGTGAAATGAAGCCACTTTCCTTAGTGTTCTTCCATCCCAAAAGGAAGGTGAATAACGCTTGTGTGTGTGTGTCCAGAAGGTGGCACCGGCAGCCCGAGCCTGCCGGCAGCTCTTCCCTTGTCCGAGCGCAGCCAGGCGGGCAGCGCCGCCCCGGCTGGGAACACCCTCGCTAATCTGGGGTCTCAGCGTCCTTAAAGGCTCTCAGCCCTTTAAGCCTGTAACCAAGCCTGTGCTCTCATTGCCTGGCTCCCGGCCTCTGAGCCCACGGGTGACTGGCGTGGGGGTGACCGATAATCACTGCTGTGATTGGGATCTTGGGACTTGAATAAGCAGCTAAGTCCTGGGAGCAGCAGAAGCTCTAAGAAGCAGGATCTTTGCCTCCTCATTACAAGATTTGTTTTGCTGTTGAAGTGGAGAAAAGCCTGTCTGAAGACACCATTCAGGGTTGGGTTTTTTTTAAAGGATGTCTTATGACAGCTGCTGTGTGGGCACTGCCACTCTGTTAGTAGATGTGCATGTATTGATGTAAGCAGTTATTACTGGCAAGCATTTTTCACGTGTTACGGTTCCAAATACTAGAAGAGGCACTTCTCTGTTTCAGGAAAACCTCTATGAATGTGGAAGGTAGACCTGGAGCAGAATTTTTGCACTGTGACTTTCAGCCAAAGCCTGGACTGGAGAGCCCTTGGCTGAGGACCCCTGGGCAGTAAAATCATTTTGCTGTAAAGGGGAGTAGATAAAATTTTCAAGCACACTTAAGGAGTCAGACAAGTTAGGCTTTTCTGCAAGAGCAATTCTGGCTGTTATGTTTGTCTTTCTTGAGATGGAAGATAGCTTTCTTAATTTAGGCAATGGTTTTCCAACCTCAGAAACCACAGGGATCCATGTGAAATTTTGGAGATATCTTGCTCTCTATGTTGGCCAGTCTATCCCCATTTTCCCTTACCGGCATTACTGCTCTTGGTTACAAAAAGAATAAACATCATAATTTTCCCCCCTCTTTTCTTCACCCCGTCTCACCTCAGCAGGAGCCAAAACCAGGTTCCTGTGCCTACTATGCAGAGCAAACTGCTGCGGTAGGAAGGGGAAGACAGGCACCAGGCCAGCTACCGGCTGTGGCACTGGTGCCAGTCCTCATCCTCCAGCCGCTGCCCTCCATTCCCTCTGTGGCAGCCATTCAGTCCTGAACAGTTAACAGGCAGGAGCAGATACTTGAGGGAAAGCAGTAGTCTGCCTACTGATCATGTTTGTCACTTTTGCAAAAAAAAAAAACCCAACAAAACAACATCCAAAATAACCCCCAAGCTCCCAGAGCTCTGTGCTTGTTCTTAGGCGCTATTAGTTTTCATCTTGTGGCATGAAATTGAAAAGCTGTCTTGAATAAACTCCTGGTATCTGGGCACAGTGTGTTACTGTGTGCCTTCAGTTTAACAGTGTCCTGAGAGGACCCTTTTTCTTTATAGCTATACACTAAGTAACTAGAAGTAATGGTTTTAAAATACAGATAATTAAGTCCATTTAAATTTTAAAAAGGCTTTACCACTAAGGAGGAAACGTGTAGTTTGAAAATAAGGAGTAGAGGAGAAGTTATTCCAAGCTGTGCAGTTGACTTTGTACTGGAACAGCTTGCTTTTTCCCAGGTGCTTATCTGCTGTTGATGGCTCTTGGCACTGTGCATATGCAGGAAGGCAGAACATGCAGCTGGACAAGAGGGCTGCATATAGAGAGAACATTTTTGACCTTTCAGCAGCCTCAGATGTTGCTTCTTGTTTCTAGCCATGTCCTTTGTTTCTTACATAGTTCCCTTGCTAGACACAGTTCAGGGCTGAGCCTCTTGGTTGTTTTTTTTCTTCTTTTTTTTTTTTTTTTTAATGTTGTTGGTTTATACCACTTCTGATAGATTCTTTATCACCTGCTCCCTGCAAGGCAAACTAGAGGGCTGCTTCCGTTCTGTAGCAGCTGTGCTGGAGGACTGCTGATGAGGAACAAAATGGGAGCTACTGAGCAATAATTTGAAGGCTGGCTATTAAAAAGAAAAAAGCCAGCTAATTAGAGCTTACAGGACGAGGCAACACTTTGTGCAAAAACACCAGAAGGTAGGCCCTCCAAATCCCATACACTCCCTGTAAATAGCTATAATTAACCCCACAGTATTCAATTTATTAATTAAAATTTAATTAATATTTTCTGTCCTTGACAATCATCTTAGAGGCGGTCAGGAAAACATAATGGCAGCTGGGTTTCCATAGAGCAGTAGTGACATTCAAGAGGGCAGAGGCACAGAAAACTCATTTCAGGTCATACCTGTGATAAAACAGAGGTGAAACTGGTCACTGAATTTCTGGGAAAGGAGGGGATGCTAGGAGACAGTGCAAGCCCCAATATTCTGCTAATCACTTCCAGATATCACCCTACAAATGCAGCACTCACCTGGTTATCTGAAATTGTGAGAGAAAGGAATAGTGGAAAATGTACATTACTTACTTGTCCGCACCAACTGAGGACTACTGTACAGCACTGTGTTTCACTCGGTTTTGATGTTCTGCTTGGTGCTTTGTCTGAGATACCTCTCCTGAGCTTCATGGACTGCGCCAAAGTAGAACAGAGATTGCTTAAAAATGCTGTGTCTCTACCAGTAGCTTGGTGCACTGCTGTTCTTTTCCAAGAATGGGTGTCCTGGTCATTGATACCACACATGTCAGTATGACAGACACCCATCACTGTCTGAGCACTCTTCTGGAACAAATCCACCAGTATCCCCAAGGGGAAATGTGAGTGTCATCAACTGTGTAAACTACTCCAGGGTTTGCTCCAAAGGAGCAGGATAGATTTGGAAGACACCAAATGTGTTTCCTTCAACAAGGAACCTTATTCAAGGTTGGGCAACAGCGTAATTTGTGCTTACCCATGCTTTTCCTAGAGAATGAAACAGGGTTTTTTTTTCTGGCATTATAATGTGTTTGACACAGCACTCCTCAGCTGGCCTGCAGCATCCACCTGTTAGTGCTCCCATATTTTGAACTGAAAAAACTACAAAGCCCATAAGCCGAATATAGTGACTGTTAGCTACAGGGTCGCGAGAAGAGACGTGAGCTGAGCACTGTGTAGTGTGGCTGCAGCCAGCCCACTCAGCAGGGACCAAACTCTCAACAGTGTGGTCATGAGCCATCCTGCCAAAACTGGCCTGTGGGCAAGGTCTGCAGTACAGGCCTGGTGAGAATGGCCATGGGGTAAAGAAAGTCTTTTATTCCCCATTTAACAGAAGACAGAAGGGTGCACACTGACTCGGCAAGAAAATGTACTCGGAGCATGTTGAAACCAGATCTCCCAGGTCATGGGGGAAAAGCTTTCAGTACAGAACTGTTAAAAGCAAGTGGGAGAGGAGGTGGGACACAAGGACTATTATCTCCAACTTCTTATCGTTGCTCCTCTGGATGAACTATGAGGGGTTAGGCAGGGTTTTTAACCTAGTGGTTCAAGCCCTTCTGGTAGGGAAGTGGCATGCCATCTCTTAGTCCTAGGGAGGCCAGACACCAAGTTGTTCAGTGCAGTGCTGAGCACACCCAAAAGCAGAACTGAAGCTTGCTAATGAACATCGCCATTAGAAAAGCAATTTGGAGTCTCTTTGGCTTCCAAACTTTGGTGCATAACTGCACCTTGAGGACCATCACAGACTGTGCTCTTATGGTCTCTGCTATGGTCGCAGGAAATCAACCTCAGGCCCATCAGACTGTGAGTCAGATCTCCCATCAGATGTGTGCTCCTAGGTATGGCAATGGGGGCTGGAATGAACAAATTCTCTACCTCTGTGTGAAAAGAAGTGCGTTTGATGCCCTGCTGAAAGGCTCATGCAGGGCTGTCCCCATTCTGCCAGCAGCAAGGCCAGAAGGGTGGAGATGAAAATGCCATTGCTATTGCAGTGGTTCTGTTGGCAGCAGGCTGGGACACCTGAATGGGAAACACTGAGTCACAGCAGCCTGTGTAATCTCGTGTTGCCACACATGGTGAAGCAGGCCCAATCCATTGTTATACTGTTGGTAATTTCAGAGACATTTCATCAGAACTGAAGAAGCAGGAGATGCTGAGAATCACTGTGGCCTTCATCCTAAAATGGAGGGTCCAAAAGAGCACAGTAATTGTCTAACTTTTGCCTGACTTCGCATGCATCATTTAGTCTTTCTTTTTTTAAAATAATTGTAACTGAATTTTTAGAAAAGTATTTCCTGCACCTCTCAAAAATTCATCAGCTTCTCTGACTTCTACAAAAAGAGGAGGGGGAAAGAACAAATCCCAGGCAACTGACTGCTAAGATTTGACATGCAGAACAACAAATTCATCCAAAATGAGTTTTGCTTCACTATTAGTCATTTGTCCTAACCTGCAATTAAAAGACTCAGCATTTGTTCTCATCGCTTTCTGAAATTACATTTTCCACTTCCTAGGCCCTGGCCTCAGGCAGTGGATTTTTGAAGTAATCATGCCCTGGTAATTAATGTTTAAGGATGAATGTTGCAACTTTTAACACAGTGTGTTGCTGAGTAAACAGCAAAAAGAGAACAAAAAATACAAGGCTTTTACTGGAAGCTGCAGATTTTGGAGACATTATCTTTAGAGCTCCCAGCTGTAGTACATTTGGTTACCCCTTCCTCTATGCTTGCAGATGGGGGAGACTGCATTGCTTAAAGAAAAGCAGAGGAAAATAAACACCACATTTAATCTGTCATTTCTTTGTGCTACTGACTCATCGCCCCAGAAAGCTTGCTGGGAATGATTAACTCACACAGAGAGGGAAGAAACAAATCTTTGACAAATGGTCTGTACCTGTAACGTGGCCAGTGCCATTTCTGATTTTTGCAAAAGGGTAGGAAGACAAGCGATGAAACAGGAAGAGAGGAAGGGGTAAAAATGGAAGGAGGGGAGGTTATAAGTTCTGTTTCTATTTCATGTCACTTTGTCCCAAGTTTGCCTTTCTCTGTAGAAGCTACATCTTCCAGTCTGTTACTAACCCAGCTGGACTTACTTGTGACAGCAGCCCATCCTACATAGGGCTCCTAAGACAGGAAAAGTGGGAAAGCCCTCCTGTGATCTCCTGAGTGATTTCTGTCAAAAGGAGCAGGGGAATCACCCTGTACCATGGGAAGGCTGCTGTTTTTCATACACAGAAGACTTTTGTGGTCTGGCAAAGGCCAGTGACAAAATGAACTGAATACCGCTTTTGGATGGTTTTATTTCTTTTCTCCTCCTATCCCCTTCTTTTTTGTCTTCCAAAAAAGAGAATAAAATTCCCAATCCAACAAGCAGGTTAGCTAACCAAGTTTGAAGCAGGTGCTTTGAGCTTTGTTACTCTTTGATGTTCTTTCTACTCAGAAGAAACCAAAACCTAAAGAGCTCCTGGAAGAACTCCTCGTGTCTGATTCTTCATTTAAGTGGGAAAATAGAACCTCCCAAATATAATCTTGCCTTTCTGGAAATGAAGAAGACTTCAAAATAGATTAGTAAAAGACACATTCAGCACTAGTCATACTCATTTGGGTAACAGGCAAGTTTCTGCCTGTGCTCACTTCTAGTATTCATTATGAATGTGTATTAGTGACTTCCTAAGCAGTGATCCCAGCAGAGCACTAAATGAAGTATTGCCTTCTGCTTCAATAATTTCCTATTCTTTTAGCATTGTTTATCAGGATGCTGATACATTAACCGGGTACCCAGTGCTTAACTATTTTATTATCCATTGCTTTAGGTATCTGCGCAGATTCCTGATCCTAAAAGGATTAAGCTAATTTTAGATGATTTTGCTGTTGAAGCGCAGTGATTTTGAATTGTTTCATTTGTTTGTTTTTATGACTTATTTAAAAGTTATCCAGTAAAGATGAGGGCCTATTTGTACCAAATTTAAGCCTACTCAAATATATTTTTGTGGGTTTTTCCTGTCGATTTTTCACAGATCTCTTAAAAAACAGAGGTTCAGAAAGCACTTCTGCAGGATACAGAATGCTTCAGTTACACTTCATGTTATATGACACAGATCATTCAGCATTTTGCTAGAATGAAGCATTACCAAGTTCCCTGGAAAGGAAAATCCTTGGGATTAAGATTAGTGTGTTTTTCAATAAAAGTTTAATCCTAAACAGATCATTCAAATGGAGTGTGATAAAGACTACTACAGCTAATGAAAAGATTTTGTTCAACTCAGTGGGTCCTCAAACAGGCAGAGATAATATGCTCGCCCTTGCTAACAGTGTTCATTGAGCTGTGTTTCCTTTCCTAGAGAGGAAATTAGATTTCCTTCTCCATTGTTTGTATAGAAAAACTCAAACTACTCAAGAAGATCATGTGGGAACCCCTGTGTTTAGAAGAAGGAGCTGGATTTGAATGAAAGATGCTTCCCAGCTTCATGTTCAGCTACTTAGCAGTGGTCAAAATAAGTGTCCTTATTAAGCTTTCGAGCTGAAGCCCTACAGCAGACTGTCTGTGTCCACTGCCCACACTGCCACCCTGCAGTGAGGGACTGTACAAGATCTGGCACAAATAAACAGCAAGCAGCCATCTCACGTGTGTGTGCACGTGTTTGCGCTGGTGAGCAGGTGTATTAAGCCACCCAACTTTACACACCTGAGGCTGGAAATGTTTGTCATCTTTTGTCTATGCTCCAGTCCCAGCTTATTCAAATCCTGTCCAGACTTAACATCCTTTGTTCTTATCTTGCCTACTTTGAAGGCTCTGGACCTGATTTGGGCAGGCTCCAGCGCCGTCAGCTGTCTGTGGATTACACTTCAATTGGTACATTTTTATCTAGAGGACATTTTGAGAGATGTATGACTGTTGACTTCCAAGGCCATTTCCTAAGGACCAGGACTCAACAAGAAGCAAGCAGATGCACAGGAGCAAATTGATCAGAGGCACAGTCACCCAAGTATCAGGGATGAGGGTAAAATTCAGGGATCTAGCTTTCTGCTTGCACCACAGCATAATTTGCTCTCTTTGTTTTGTTTTGTCTTTTGCTCTTTCTCCTCCTTACTTCTTCACTTTTAGAATGGAAGTTGCCAAGGTCATTTATGCTCCAGATTTATTTTCTTGTTACGAAACTGGCAGTGAATGCTGTAAGTTTTCCTGAAGGAAAACCTTTCTTTAAAGGTGCCACATACTAGAGTTTCTCTCCAGGAGCATGGGATAGGGAGAAAAAACTCTATTAGTAACCCTTTTGCTATGTAACCTTTCCTTAAAATGCCAGCAACTGAGCTTCCACAGAGAGAACAACAAATATTGAAAGAGGAATGTGAAGGACATTATGAAAGGAGAAAGCAATAAAGGGGATCTGCTCAGACAAGTTTCTCAGGAAAGCTGATGTAATATGTACTGTAGAAAATCCTAGCAGTTGACATAAGTAACTTTCTTTCTAAATAGCTGTGGATCCCAGCAAGCTGGGAGAAACAAAATGTACATCTGGGAATACAACTGAGCAGACTGTTTTGTCCAAAAGAAATATAGTAGATGTAAAACTTCTTTTCAAAAGATGTCACTGAAGTTTAATTGAAAAGTGTCCTTTTAATTAAGGCTGAGTGACCAGTGGATGAAAGTCTCATTTCTGTTGGGGCTGTTCATGGTGATACTGTAACGTTAACTCCTGCAGGATGGGAGTACTCAAGAGGCTGCTGTTGGGATGCCATGGTATGCAGTTCTGTAGCAAGCATTCAGTCCAATTCTTAGAGCTTAGGAAACGTTTAACAAGCCTTTTAGCACCTGTCTTGAGAATTGCCTGGGTTTTTATTGACTGACTTGCACATATTTCAGCCTGCTTTCCTTCATAAATGACTGTTCTCAGCAGGTGTGTTGTACACGTGTCCACATCTGTGTATACACAGTTTGGGAATCCCCCTCCCTGCTATAACAGAGCTGACAGAGACATGCAGAGCCTTTGAGATATTGAAGATACTAGAATTTTGTGGCAGCAGGTGGCTGGATACTAAAGGACTTTTGGATATTCTCTGCAGGGGAGAGGCTGCAGAGAACTGTGGTCTCTGTCAGCCTTGGAGACTCCAAAAGACCCAAATCTGGAGGATATCAGGTGTTCTTATTCCACTTTTCACAAAGCTTGAGGGTTGGTTGCAGCTTGAAATGCTTCATATTTAGAAACACTAGCTCCTCTACTTTGTTTCTCCTGGTACACATAGAGCAAAATACTGCATATGCAGAGACTGATAAACACGAAGTGCCATTAGAAGTGCCGTTTTCAGGTAGCCTAGTTAATAAAAATTGGATAAACTAGCAAATAAAAAGTCACAGCACATGGATTGTTATGGATTGATTCAATATTACGAACAGAGGAAGAACTGCAGAGAAGGAATGTCTATTATGAAAATTATATTTAGTTATAAGGCTGACATACACGGTCTGTTACCTCCTTTTTACAAATGCTGTTGTAGCACAGCAGGAATGATTTCGTGCTAAAGAGTGCGTGGTTATTTTCTTGAGGTTTTTGTGAGTAAGACTGGAGAAAGCTGGAGGAGATCCCTAATGTTTTTCATAGCACTACTCTCATGTCAAAATATCGTGTGCCAACTTCTTGCTTTACTGTAAACTGGTTATAAGGAAAACTCAGGCAGTAGGACCGACAGTGCTAGATGTTTTCTTGGAGTGGAATACTGAGTGACCATGTTGAATTCTTGGGAGTGTTTGAATATTCTTCCTCTGTTTCTGATACATACCCACTCCTCTGGATTTTCTCTTTTGTTCTAGGTGGAGTCTGAATAAGACCTGTCAAGGGAGCTTCTTGGTTTTGGGACTACCTAGTGATAGTGATCTTCGACCGCAGTTTTAGAGGAGTGGCACCAAAAAGCCAGTTGTTATGCTGAGTGCTTTACAGGACAAGTAACATTCCCTGCTTCCTCAGCTGCCTGAAAATCCAGCCATAGATACTGAGCTTCAGTTTGAATAGGGTAAGTCAGAAACCTGCATACATTGCATGATTGAGTTTAAAATATAGTTATCAGCCTATCATACAACTGTTTGAAACAAAGCCAGGGGAAAAATCACTAGAGCACAATGTTGTGTAGAGGACCCTGGCAATCTCTCCCTGTTGTACTAAAACTACAGTAAATGAGTTCTTGTTAGTACACTCTGTTGTTGTACTGATGTTGGGTTGCATTTCAAGAACTTCCCAAGTTACAGCAGTGCTGAGGCTGGAAAACTGCAGTGCATCCACTGGAAAAGCCCTGCGCACTGCCAAGAAGAGGTCCTTCCTCTTGGCCATGACAAAAGCTCGAGATTTCTTTGTGCAACCTGTTTACTTCCTAAACTGCAAAGTGCAGAAAACATCTGAGCTGACTAGTTATTGAAGAGAATAAAGTAGCAGCCTACTTTTTTTTTTTTTTTTTTTACTTGGTTAAAAACCCGAAGATGAGAAAGATTTCAAAGTAACAACTCTCTATCCCTAAAGATACAGTCTTCAGAAAGGTTATTATGTACCTAATGAGACAGTAACCTTTCAAAAACCTCTCTGTCTGGGAGACAGTATCCCTAAAGCATCCTTTAAAGTTACTGTATCCCCAAAGATACAGTAACCTTTCACACCCCTCAATTTGGGTTTTCCTTGTGATTTGCTGGGCTCTGTTTAAGAGAGTTTCGCCCATCTAAGGCCTTGGTGGCTGCAGTGATGGTGGAGGAGGAGCAGTGTAGCAGGCTGCTCTCCTTTTGCACGGAGATGAAAACCAGGGTCCTGTGAGCCTTTAGGCTGGCATTTGATAAAACTTTGTTTCTTTGCCATTCCCTCTAAATCCTCTCTGGTGTCACACTCAGGTACTAAGCCCTTTTCCATTCCCACACAATCCCCGTGCATACTGTTATTTCCTTAAAAAAGTCCATTTGTGGCTTGAAAAGCTCATATCAGATACAAAGCTATTTAAATCTCTCATGATTTCGTATGTTTGTTCTTTTGACATCTAGGCATCGCTGCTAAAAGTCTGAGAATGGTTGCTGCTTGTTTGAATTTCTTCCCCTCTCCACCCTTAAACAAGATGACATTTTTAACTTCAAATTGTGTAACGGGGAGCATGTTAAACATTAGGTCTGAGAGAAATGGGACATGATGAGACTGTAGCTTCAGGTGCTGCAAACGGCCCAAATCTCCATATAAAAAAATCAACAACTTCTTTGCTTTAAAGTGTGATCAGTTCCTCAAAAAAGCTACATGAAATCCATTTCCTGGGTGATGGAATGTATGCCTGCCTGGTTTGCTTCCTTTTAGGTTATTAACAGTCGCTGCATCTGTAACTGCTGGTTATCGAAAAAAGGACTTAACTCTCTGCCAGAACCCTGTGACTAATTAAAACATTGACTGTAACGTTTAACGAGAAAGTTGGTGCTTTCACCACTAAACTGGTTTAGACTCCTAATCCCCTAAAGCACCAATGGCACATAGTACATCATAGTTAGCAAGCAGGTTTGAGAAAAAAACAGTCAGAGGAGTGCAGCTTGTTGCATATGTTAAAAATGGTTAGATGATTTCTTCTTACTTTCTCCACCAGTACTGGATGTTATGCATGCTAACTATCATTCCCCTCTCAGCAAGGTATCCAGACCTTGTAGGGCCAGTTTTTTCTCCCAGTAAGACCTCTGCATCATAAAATGTCTCAGACATTTTATGCCCAGGGGAAAATCCCATGCTTATAGGAACTTTCAAGCCCTTTCAACCATTTGCTTGACTAGCAGCTTGTCTTGGGTGGAGAGGAATGGCCTGTTAGAAACTGATGGCCAGCATAAATGGAGAACAAATAAGACAACTGAGGGTGGATCCGAATATCCAGGACAAGAAAGGAAGTTTAGCTCCTGATCTGTGCCAGACTTGGGCAGAAAAAAAGAGCTGGTAAATCTTAGCTCTGTCAGACAATTCTGCCATCTTGGAAAAGGGACTGGATTTACACCGAAGAAGTGTCACATGACGAGAGTAACATTTGGGATACTGTGGGTCCTCATTAATAATTTTATAAAGATTAAAAAAAAAAAACCAACACAAGCTGTTTCACAATGCATTTACAGAGAGAATGGTAATAGCAGTGAATAGCGCATTTTATCCCAAGTGGTTCAGTTAACACATATTAAATGTGCATCTGAACACTGTCACTTTGAGGGACATTCCTAATCTGGCTTTCCCCCTGCTTATAGCAGTATAAATAAGAATTATTCTGTTGAAGTCAGCAAAGTTGTTAGCTGGTATTAAACTCAGAAGAGTCTTACTTTTTACCTCTACACCAAATCCCATTCAATTCAGTATGAATACAACAGTACATTTAAGTGGAATGCAAGAACAGAGGCAATTGGAAAATCTGTGTCCTAAATTCAGTGTAGGATTATTGACTTGCGGAAACAAACCCCGAAACTCACAAAGAGTTCAGAAGCAGGTGCGTTTATTCACGGCGCCGGGTGCATGGGGGATAATTCTTCCAATCACGCACAGCTATGGCCTTTGTTCGGCTCCTTTTATGCAGTATAATGTTACATATGTATTAATAGTATTACATTAGTTGTGTTCCATGTGCATTGGCTGTGTCAGCAAATTCCAGAAAAGTGGGAGGGGAAATCATTAACATACACCACTCCTATGGCTCCGCCTTGGAACGCCCTTTTTGGGTTTTCTTTCGAGGGTCTTTGGGGGTCTTTTGGATGAAGTAAGAAGTCTTCCTCAGCTTGAACTTTTTACCTTTGCTAAGAACTGCTGAGTTGGCACTG
>JAWMRA010000078.1:51749016-51803351 GCA_035584735.1 Pseudotriccus pelzelni | reverse complement strand
GGGTCTTTTGGATGAAGTAAGAAGTCTTCCTCAGCTTGAACTTTTTACCTTTGCTAAGAACTGCTGAGTTGGCACTGCCCAATTAACTCAAAACTGGTACCTTCTTCAGGAGCTTCTCTTTATCAACTTTCAAGGTCTCTTTCTCATGAGCTTCAAAGTCCCTTACCTAAACTCTAAAGTTTTCTGTTCCTGTTAAAGTCTTCATTATAAAATTAACTATATCCTGTCTGTGAGTTAGCCTATGCAAGCAAGGCCCTATCCTAATTCTATCTAAGGCTACAATCTTGTACTATTGCTTTATCTTTTGATCACCCTTTATCATTCTGGAGCGGAATTTCCATCTGAGTACTGTTGAACATTACAGCATAAATCTTCTTTTCCTGCAATGTAATCTAGCTTATTTTCCCCAGAAGGAAGTGTATTTTCTTTTTTGCAAACAGAGGCCATATAAAACACATGGTTGTCTCCTGAGCAAATATCTCAAAGACCACAGCTTATATATTATAAAAAACCAAACAGCTTCTGTTTTGGAGCTAAATGCAGGTTTTTAGTCTATCAGCATTTTTATTCCTTACCAGTTTTCTGCATAGGGGAAAATATACACCCTTAGAAGGGTAACAACTATGATAAGTTGTTAGAAACAGATTATCTTGGAAAGTATTTTTTTCCATTATGAAAATGGCTTGTCATATATTAGTGAAAAGAATTAATCACTTAGCACACCTTTCACAACTTCAAAAGAATTAGATTATGGCCTATACATTCCCCTGCGTAACAGGAGCAGCTCTCCTCTTTGTACATACAATACTATCACTCCACAGTTTCTGATTATGTTTTATTCATATGGAACCATAAATCACTCATAAATCAGTCCAAAGCCTAAAACTAAACAAATCAGTTCATATTTCTCACATGAGCTATTCTATTTGCATGCCTTTCCAGATTAAACATTTTTTGTTGGGATATGGAAAGATTCCAGCTACGTGGCATTCCATGGAAAAAAAAGTGACAGCATGACATTTAGAAGATGTATGCATGGGGAAGGGAGGAAAGTAGGAAAGCAATGGAGAAAGAAAGGCACATTTGCTTTTGATCCTTTCAGTTGAAGAAAGTCAACTGAGCAATAACTACCCAATTCGTCCTTTGATTTATCCCTGTTTTCTGGAACTATTCAGAGTAAAGAAGGCTCAAATGTCATCTCATCAATGTATGTGAAGGGAGAATGTGAAGAAGAGGGACCCAGGCTCCTTCTAGCAGTGCCCAGTGATGAGATCAGAGGCCACGGGCACAAACTGAAACACAGGAAATGCAGTCTGAACATCAGGAAACATTTTTTCACTGTGAGGTTGCCTAAGTGCTGGCACAGGTTGCCCAGGGAGGTTGTGGAGTCTCCATCCTTGGAGATACTCAAAACGTGGACAACCATCTGTAGGCAACCGAATTTGAGCAAGAACTTTGGAAAAAGTGACCTCCAGAGAACCCTTGGCCTCAGCCCTTGTATGATCCTGTGATGCTACTTCGGTCTCTTGTCAGTGAGAAAGTGCTGCAACTCGTTTACTTGGTGGCTCCCTTCAATCAGGAACAGCAAATTTTAGAAATGCAGAGGGTGCTCCAGCAGCCAGGAGCTCCGGAAGGGACCGCAAGAAGCTCTTAAAGTTTGCAGTGGGAAGGAGCGAAATGCTTGTTGAGTCAGGGTAGGCAACTTTGCGTCTGGCAAATTAATAGAAACAAAGGAGGAGCTCAAGAATCATGTGTTACTTCCACTTCAATCACTCAGAGAAACGTTCCTATCCTCTGTGTTTCAGAGAGGGAGAACTGTGACATAACTGATTACTACAACTTTGTGCCAGTGGCCTTGGGAGCACAGGAGGAATGGTGAGAACTACTCTGAAAGGACTTGTCATGTGCAAAAACAAAGCAGAGAAATCTGGATGCCTGAGTTTTATGACATTTGATTCTAGTGAAGACTACACTGAGGCCTCGGTAGTTTCTGGGGTTGTCATCATGTTTTCCATACTGATTTACTGTATCATTCTCCTGCGTAGGATGAAGATAAGCACATCAAGGGGGGCTTAGGTCCAAGAGCTTTACAGTGCCAGTTGCTGGTGCCTGTAACGCTTAGCTCTGGCCACAGACAGGAATCCCAGACTTTCAGGCTTCACTGTAATCACACTGGGGGAAATATAGAAAAAAGGGTCACACACCTCCCTCTGTCTCCTGTGACTAGCTTGTCTTCTTGAATGCCAGCTCTCCTACCTGCTAAAAAAATAGCTGAACTGAACTTAGGGCAGTGCAGGGCAGCAGAAAATGTTAGAAGGCAAGTTCAGTGCCAGGTTCAACACTGCCTTTTCTCACAATGTCACCTCCCTGGAACATCTTCCCACGAGCATGGCAAGATAAGGTGGCAATTTCCTTTTCTTTCTTAAGTGAATTTTGCAAAAGGATGGATCAGAGGAGGCTGAAACTTTCAAAAACAAGAACTCTGTAATGATGAGTTTAAGCAAAAATGCAGCACTTTCAAGTCATACCTGGCAAAATGTGCAAATGCAGCTTTAATGTAGAAGTAGCAAGTTTCTGTCTGTCATACTGAAAATACAACATCTTGCCAAGTTACAAAGAAGGCATTTTTTCATACTCTGCAGTAGACAACCCCGTTATTAAATAATAATGCCATCATCTGTTGGTGGTGCTGTTGGAAGTGGAAAAGGAGCGCTTTTCACATTTTTTCTAGTCGGTCTCTGCTTCTAGTAATTACAAGTGCCTGGGTTTCTCTAATAGGGACCTCAGAGAAGCACTGCCAGGGTTAAAATACTGTTTTGCCCAGGCATATACAAGTGTATTGCAGAAGGCACTATGCAAATAGTGTTCACAGAGTTTATAATTTCCTGTTGGAACAACAAAGAAAAGAAGGTCATTGATTTAAACCAGAGAATACAAATGATTTCCTGCCCACAAAGCTGCCAAATGCTTGGAGTTATTGATTTTTTTTTTCCCCTCCCTGCTGCTAACCAAACACTTCTGGTCCTGTCATGGGCATCATCAGCTTATTGACTAAGTAAACATAATCCATTAAGCTGAACATTTTAAAAATAATCGAAAATTATAGTGACTACAGCTAAAAAAAAATAAAATAAAAGGAGAGGAAAGGAAAAACTGTTCCTGAAGTTAATTAACTTTTATGTAGATTCAAGTTTCTGGAATTTAGATTTGCATCCAAAAGAGAGAGCAAGCAGAGAAAGAAGACTCAAGGAAAAAAAAACCAGAACTCCTTTCCTAAAGAAGCTAAAAAGAGGAGGGTGCAGGGAAGTGGGTACTTCAGATTTTTATGACCACAAGTAAAATAAAAATTATGACAAAATTGAGATTGAAAGGGTAAAACTGTGTGGCAGCAGCATGGTGAAGGCATGTTTTTATTTATTTATTTACTGATTAGCAGCAGGAGGTCTGTGCTGTTGTCTGAATATTTTTTTTGATGTTGGGCTGAGCACAGCTGATGCCTGGCCTTGGAACGTGTCAGTTTGAAGATAACACGTACGGTATTAATAAACGTAGAACAATACTTGCTGTCAAGTTGGTTACAAGGCAGTAGTTCACTGAAGGGAGCCTGACAATGTCAAAAAGCATTAGACCAGAGCCAGCAAATGCTGTTTATACGCTACAGTTGAACCTAAAAGATGAATTGATGCCCTGGATCTGACTTTAAGGCATCTGTCTGCTCTGAAGAGCGTGTGTTTGTCTGAAGAAACAGGGAAACAAGTTACTTTTTCCTCCTCCAGCCATCTGCTTACATGCAGAAGGCAAGGAACAAGACACAAGAAAAATCCTAGTGTGTTGTAAATGGACCGGGATGCCTTACAGACAAAAACAGTCTTTAAAAGTAGCAGGACACACTCAGGAGAGATGCTTAGAGGTAACTCTGAAAGCAGGGAGGCAGCTACCAGGCTGGGACACTGCAGAGAGGGCTGGCTTTCCCATGGGACCTGCCGTTGCAGGTGCTGCTGCTGGCTTCCCTGGCCCTGAGCCTTGTGGTCCTTCGGTGTCAGAGTCAGCAGTGAGAGAAGAGCCAGTGGGAAGAGACACCAGGAGGGAAGTAAACAGGCAGATTACAAAGTGATGAAAAATAAGGGTATCGGTGTTCTACAGTGACTTAGAAAAGGTGTGACCGTTTCCTCCACCCCCTCACCTTCATGCCTGTCGACTGAAGAATACTATTAAGTTAGGTAGTCACAGATTATTAATGACCTGTTAACAGCTTCTTTAATTTTCTAATAAGTGCCAACTGCAGCTGCTATAATTATTCTGCTGGTCCTACAACACGCCCTGTGCCAGACTGCAAAATATTTTTTTTTTTCCCCTGGAACTGCCTCTTCACATGTGTGTACTGCATATGGGCAATTTCATACCTGAGTAAAATTACATCTTAGACTGTCAGAGCCCTTTGCAGCCACTAAATGTTGGTATCTTTCAGCAAAGTAGGAACCAGGAAGTGTTTAGTCACCTATTTTTACATGTGTGAATTAAGACACCCAAGGTTTATGGTTTTGGCCACAGTGATACAGTGAGTCAGTCCCTGAGCTGCTTGTGAAACCTGGGAGCATCTTCTGCTTTGCTTGTGCTGGCATCACATGGACTGCAAAAATCGGGGGTAAATTGAACGTAAGGCTAAGTAGGGGCTTTTTCTATCTAAGCAGAGGTTCCTGGGAGTAACACTGTGTAAAAGTGATTGTATCTTTTCATCACTCTTCCTAATTCCCACGAAGAGAAGTCTGAGTGTTGTGTGATGGGAAAACAAAACATAAACAAACAGAAAAATGTGTGTGTTGTGGTCAAAGTATTTCCGCTTTAGCCTTCAGTCTAAGAAGTCTGCGGGCACAGATCGCAGCAGTCATTCCCCTGCTGGTCCTGTTTCCTTTTCTAATGGATCACAGCACACCCATGTGTCTCATGTGTGCCACGTTTGTCAAATTTCATTGTATTGAGCCCTTGGTAATCTAGCATTTGACCAACAAACCCCACAAACAAGTTTTTGAAGATTACAGTAGCAATAAGGTATGTTGTTAGCAGACCTATTTGAAAGCTACTAGTGAGGATGTGTCTTGAAAATGCCATAAAGCAGATGCTGAATTTTCAAAGATCCCAGCAGTTGTAGAAAACAATGATCCTGTAAAGGTATTGCCTGTTAAGCACACACAAAGCACACAATGTTTTGAAAAAATCTCACCCATCAACAGTGTGCAAAGGTGTGGTCTGCGCTTCTGTCCAGCTCTTGCACTGTCGCACCTCCTTGTTGGACAAAAAGCCCTAAGCTACAGCTCCATAGGCAAGGCTTGTCCCCATATCCCTAAAGGTAGGTTTGCTGTAGGAAACAGCCCTGGAATTGTGCTGAATCTGTCTAGGCTGTCATGTTTTAGCCTAAAAGAGGGCATGGTTCATGGGCAGGGACACAGCCCAGGTGTCTTGGAACCAAGTGACTGACCTGTCACAGGCTTCTTATGAAGTTGTTCCATGTTTTTCTGCAACAGCTTCACACAATGAAAAAAAGTTCTTGCATTCCCTAACAGGAACTGTTAAAGGACCAAAGATTTAATGAGTAACATTTAAAATATTAAATAGATATTTTTTCCTCAAAGCTTTTCCCACACATATTCTGAGGAGCAAAATATGGATTGTAGTCAGCTGTTCTCTGAGTCTCCTCTTGCCATGACTCATTTTTGGAAGGGAATCTGATTTACATTCAACTGTCTTGTGAGCATCCAGCATATCTTTTCCTTTTTCCAAAGATGGATGGATAAATCAGTAGCTACTGCCCAGATCAAGTCTGACTCCAGATGCTGCACGTGCAGTGTGACAGGTTCCATCACTTCCTTTGCCCTTTTTCACCCTCCATCTTGCACAGCTCTGTGCACAAGTTAACAAGCTGGATCTGTCTGAACAGAAACCTTCAAGTACTATGAGAACTTCTTTTCTTTCTTTTATTTTTGATGGTTCCCATAATAACTTTTTTCCCCTCTTTTTGTCTTTCTGAGAATAGAATGTTTCTAGGTCAGAATCCCTGTTGGCCTTGTGCTGTTTTTGGTCCTCAGTGCTTATTAAAAAGTCACAAGTCTTTGAGGTTAGTTTTTCCCCAGATCCTAATTTGCGTTAACACATTTAGGTGATACTGAACCAGTTCTGCTCATAGGGGCAAGGACTAACTTCTGGAAATGATCCAGATGTCCAAGATATTTGAAAGTAATTAGTTTTCCTCAGAGCCTTAGGCTTTAAGTGTTGATCTGATATATTTAAAAGGGACTTGACTTTCAGAGGAAGGGTAGGATCCTTCTTTTTTGAAGGAAGGGCGCTTCTAGGAGGGCATAAAGATGGGCAGTTGAAATAATCTTACCACATTTGAGGATCTGGGGGGAATTAGAGTAGCATTTTTTAAAGTTATGAATAAGAGCAGCGTGTTTGTGAAGTGCCAAAAGTATGTACTGCTACAAAATTATATAATAAAACACATTAGATCAGCAAGGGTTTTGGCCATAGGGCTGCAAACCTCCCTGGCTCCGTTGATATTTTAAAAGCTTTGTAAATCAGGCTCCATGCTGATCACAGCAGAGCAGATCACATCTTTTACCCCCTCATTTCCAGAAGCAGACACGTTACAAGGGAGCCAGCATCTTATGATTTACACTGTATTCCTGCTTTAAACATTTTTTCCCTATGACTGCCTCCCCTGGCATTCAGTTCCTTTAGGTCAACATCTACTGCATGCCTATTTAATGCATGCATGTGGATCAGATTATTGAAGTTAGTAAGACAAGCATAAGCCTAATCAGGATTGGAGTAAGAGATTGTAAACTTCCAGGTCGGTATTAACTTTTCACATAGCCACATACAGTTCCTGGCCCAATGACATCTGCAGTACTTCTGTGAGCTTTTGTGACCATTTGCCTTTCTCTTTGCAAGGTAAAATGTGACCTGTTAGCCAAGAAGGTTATCACAGACTCCTTGTGTTTCTTGATTTTTTTCCACATCTCAGGATTTAGTAAGTTGACCTAAAGCTAGATTGGTCACTGGGTTTTGTTTTGAGATGTTGTCAATGTCTTTGGCATAGTGAATATATTGGACTAAATATAAGTGCCCATAAACTGCCAAGAAAGCTAAGTAGCTACCACTTCATAGAAAGCATTGCAAACTCTTTGATCTTTCCATGAGAAATCATTTTGTACTCTTCATTGCTCCCTTACCTTGAAGGTTCAGTGAACCTATTCTAGGAAACCACATACAGAAAATACACATCACACTACGAAAACCTCCCTGGTTTTACAGTCCCTTTCTGCTAAGCACAGAGGGGTGTTCCATCTCATTCTGGTAGCACGAGACAGTCAAAGGACTGTATCTGCTATTTCTTTATGTGATTGTTTTGTTTTAACGTGCCCATTTGGAAGCTGGTCTGCGACGCTTGCTGTGGGGAGGCACAGGTACAGCACAGAGCAGTTCTTTTGAACCTTGGACTGCAGCACCCATGACCTCACTCCCAGCGACAAGGAAGCCAAGAAGCTCTCCCAGAGCTTTCCCGGGTAAACCACTCACTGTTAAAACCATAAACACCACTGATCTTTTCTTCCTGCACCTTGGATGCAACTTTTTCATTTACCCTACTTATGAATTCTTACTCTTAAATCCTTCGAAGTTCACCTCTAAAACACAAAAGGTGAACATTCACACCTTCTTCCCCCCTCTATGGTGTCCAATTACAGAAACATACAATTAGGGATGCTAATGACAGATTATGAGGCATTAACCTATAATGCCATCCTCCAATAACAGCAAAAATGGGTCACACTGTAGCTATAATTATCCTGGTCCTCTAGTAACGTGCCCTAGTCATGCCTTGTTTCTGCGATATCCCTTGTATTTCAGTACAAAGTACAGGCAGCTCTAGATGTCTTAGAGGGTGATCTGGAGCAGATTGTTGATCTGGCTTGCTCATGGGCACGGCCTTCAAAAAGACTGAACAATCTAGGCTGTAGCATCTTTCCAACTTAGAGAAAACCAATAAAAGATTTTGGCACCTGCCTTTGGAACCTGCAGTCAGGAAGAAAGTCTCCATTTCCCAGAGGGATAAACTGAGGGACAGCAGGAGATGGCTCCTTGGACAATGGGAATGGTGGCTCCACTGCTTCTGTCTGCTCAGCACTGGGGTGGTGGTGCAATAGTCTGCAGGGTGAGAGGGCACGTAGAGGGGTTAAGGGTGGGTGGGCAGGAAGAAGAGAAATGCAGTACAGGTGAGCCCACTGGACGAGACTGTGTAGCTTGAGAGCACAAAGGAAAGTAGTCTGTGATAGTGGAATAGAAATGCTATTTTATAAATGGAACAGAAACATGAAAATAAGAGGACCCAAGAGTGGAAAGATGGGAAATGAAACTAAGATATCTGAAGGCACCATTACAGGCTTTGTACTGACTGAGAAGGCCACCAGCATTGTAGCCCCAGGAGAAGTGATACAGCTACAAGAGTAAGGTTGGAGTCCTTAATCACTCTATTGACTACTTTCACTTTCCTTGTTAATTAGCCAGCAGCAGAGGCAGAAAATAAAGTTTGGACTACTGGCAAGCCAAGACCACTCATATGTAGAGTGGTCCTTTCAAAGCATTTACACCAGGTAAGTTACACATTTCTAGGAACTGATCCACGAGAAGACCCTCGGAAGGACCATTTCAAAGCTGGCTGAAAAGGTGATTTACCTCCCTAAATGACAAAATATGCATTTTCAGTGTGTCTGAAGAAGAATCACATAGGGGAGAAAAAGAAAAGTATTACTCTGACTTTTGGTTTGACTGTGAATTAAGCAAACTTCTTTCCTACGAGTTTCTGAGGTTTTGGTAAAAGCACTTCATACACAAGACTTTGGTCTTTGATGTTTCTGAACATGCTGGCAGGGGTAAAATTTGTGCTGTTGCTTCTCAGAAGCGAGGTGAATAGTATGTTGAGACTATTTCTGTGAAAAAAAGGGGACTATAATATGCTGAAATTCTGTCAAAACACTTCTGCTATACTGTCCTGTTTTTGGTGACAGTACTGATGAAAGTATTTGGTAGGCAGTGAGTGTCAAGAAGTTGTCTCTAAAATGTTGTCTAGCACATTATTAGTATAGAAACTGGCATACATCCACATGCCTTATGGATCTTACAAGATCAATGGATGGGCAGGAAAGCAAGAATGTGAAATACAAGTGTGTGCTCGTGTGTGGTTTGCCTGACATTCCCCTCATCTTCTGTGACTTCCTGGGTGGCTTGCAGAAAAGCTGGACCTAGGGCCAATTCAAATCCCGCCAGCCCAAGGGGATGGTTTGTTGCAGAAGGGTCAGGCAACAACAGTTCCAGCTTTGAAGTTAGATGCTCAGGTCCATTGATAAATTTTAATTTAATTGTGGTCTTTTCCGCATATATTTAGTGTGTCACGTCAATACCTCAGGACTGCCATGGTTCAAGGTAGTTTAAAGGTTCTCAGTTACTGTCCTTGGTGGCCTGGCACTATATTGTATTGGCCAGGTGGGTAGGCACTGGCCCAGATCGAGTTAGCCAGAAGTGATCACACTGAGTTTGCATGGATTGAGTTACTTTTCTCTTATTTCAGAGCAATATTATTGTTTACTGTTTGGTCTGTGATGTGACCCAGAATCTGGAAATGCTGGAGGAGCTTGATAATGTTGGGAGGAGAAGGAGGAGAAAATGCCTTCCCTATAGACCCTGCAACGCCAGTTCCCTTGCTCAGTTCTGAGGAAAATAAAATTAATGTTTGAGGCTTGGTGAAAATGCCCTTGATTCACCACTACCAACCTTTGATGGAGGTGCCTGAGACGAACCTCTGCCACACAAACCTCAGAGACCAGACAGAAAATTCAAACTTGTGAAAATAAGGGAGACTCTCTAAAGGCCAGCCTATTTTTAGAAGATCCTCTGTGGAGAAAACAAAGTCTAATTAGAAACAGCCCTTATTGTTGCAGTAACTCACCACTTCACATGTGACCCTGGGAGTCTTCTACCTCTCTGGGTTCACTAAGTCTCTTTAACTGCCTGAGTCCCTCTCAGCTTCAAAGTCAATCCTGAATACTACCTTCTCCTCCATATCTTGCTATTTTCAAGACACAAAGTGAACGTTACCGTTACTGTGATGCTCTGCTCTTTATTAGTTATTTTTTGAGAACACTACTTATTATGATTTAATGTCTCTTCTCTTGGTAACTGTAGTTTAAGTGTTTCTGTGTGTGCTAATCTCCACTTAATCTTTCTTACCACTGCATATGAGGAGGAGGAAAAGACGTCTGCAGAACGGTGTAGCTTGGAAACTGTGCTTTTTAAATTACCAGCTGTGACGAAATCTGTTTTTCCACCAACTGACTTGCATACTTTTTTAGTGGTATAACAAGTTCTGAGGGGAGATCTCCACCACAGATAGCAACATGAACTTCCCTCCTTAGGAGGCAATTGCCCCTGTATCTGTAAGATTCTTCCAAATGCATTGTCTTACAGTTACTGCCTTTGTGGCAAATGAAGTGGAGGGGGTTTGGTCCTTCCCTCTGAGAGCCTCTACACTTTGCATGCTGTAAGCAATTTTCAGAAATGCTCAGGACAGGAAGCATGCCTCTGGGCATGTCGCTGCTTCCCTTCCGTAGTGAGCCACCTCCACAGCACTTCAGCAGAGCAGCAGATTGGAGCAGCAAACACAGTTGGCCACAGGACAGAAATCTGAGTAATGAGTTCTTGCATACAGCAGATCCTTGCTACATTTTGGTCTTCCACAACCTGACACCATTAGTATCTCCACTGTCACCATGCAGAAGTCATCAGCAGCTGTGTGCTGAAACATGTAATATCCAAGCATCCATTCCACCAGGGACCAGGATGGCAGGGAAGGGAAGCAGCAGCCCTCCTGTGAGGGATGCACTGAGCTCTAAGGACACTTCTGTCCTTGGATTTGGAGGTTGACAGGCAATTGTGGGATCAACAAGAAGGTTTGCAAAGTCTCGAGAGGCTTGTTAAAACACCGAGCTCTGAACCTCTTCCCACAGTGTGCTGTCATAGGACTGGCTTGTGAAAACAACTGAGAAACAAGTGAGAGGAGAGCACCAAGGTCTAGCCCGGGGACAGAGTGGTCCAGCCCATAGGCTTCCCACTGTGACCAAAAGCAAGCAATGAAAATGTTCTCCCTGTTACATAAAGAGGCCCTTGGGCACACCTCAGCCCTCTGCATTTCTGCCTCACCAGGACCAGCAACAGACGATATCTGCGGGCAGGGGCAGCACGTCAGGGTCAGCCAGGTGCTGCATGGGGCAGGACTGCGTAATGGGATCACCATTTCTCAGCAGCCAAACTCCCTTGCCAACTGTCACTGTCTCAGCACGACAGTGGTGGCGATGAGATTCTGTGTGAGGATGTGACTGATCAGCACAAAGCTCTTCCTGCTTTCCATCCATCTCCCTTGTTTCAGTGCAAGCAGAGCGTGAGACCTAACAAATCTCAAACCCACTGACAGTGAGTTGCAGAGCCTCTAATTTCCGTTGTTTACTAGTCAAGTCCCCTGAGCCTCAGTCAGAACCTCCTCACTGGTGCAAGAGCTCCATGACTTCCCACTCTTACTCAGCAAACTGCCAGCAGCACCCCCACCCCCAGACATTTGCATTCAATTACCCTGAATTTCATCACAGAAAGCAAATTTTGCCTGGCCACAGCTTTGAAAGGGGCAAAAACAAATGCCGCAGGTCACAACCTGTTATATCTGATCCTCTCTCCAGATTTACCACTTTTCTTCCCCCCCCTCCCAGTTATGTGGTATTGATGTCAGATCCTCCTCTTGGCCAGATGAATCTTACAAGAAACTCGGTTATTAATCAGATTTTGCAGGGATTTAAGGAAAGTTGCAAACACAAGCATGCAAGCAGAAAGCTCTCACTGTCGTTGTGAAATGGCTACCTCTGTTTCTCCGTAAAACCACACTTGCATTTCCTCTGCTGCAACTTCTCATGCCCCTCAAGTTACTCAGCAGAAGCACTGAAGAAAACTCAAAGAAACAAATCAGGAGGAAGGGGACTGTACCAATGGCACAATTTGGGCATTTTGGGACATAAAATAGACATAACACCCACGTGCCTCTTTGCATTTCTACCACTACTAGTCATCCACAAATTTGAAGTAAATTAAACAGTAAACTTAAGAATTCTTAAAAATCAAGGGAACTAGTTCACAAGGAAAGCATTCACCTGAGGAATAGCATGCTTTACAATTACATGCTAGTGCAGACAAAGCACTGGATGAAATTTATACATGAGTTGCGCTCAGTTTTCCTCAGGCTAGAGCATGCAAGAGGCAGCATACGGGCATGTCAGCAGAGTGGTGAGCAGAAGGAGGCTGCCAATGTCACCATGACCCAGCCACGATGGGAAGAAGTCCTGACATTTGCCTCTCCACCCTCTCCAAACTGTGGTTGTCGACTGAACAATACCTGACTAACACATACCTGAGGGATGCTAGAGGTGGTTTTCACAGCAGGACTCAAACAACCTTGCCCAGGTCACATTTCTGTAGCTGGTTTGGGCCTTGTTTTATTAACCAGCTCTCTCTGAGTGTAACATTTAGTCACACCATCACATGACAAATGTTTGGGATTAGAAATCCCAAACAGTTACCCCAATTATTCATATGTCTATGTGCCTATTTGAAAGGAGCAGCGTTTTGCTAATATGACTTTTTAATTGTTGTCAAAACTAGCTCTTTCCCCATCCCATCTGCAAGAGGATCAAGAGCATAAGCTGATACTCAGATGCTTGTTCAAGTCCCATCCTGCCACAGCCTGAAGCAACATGCTACTCCTCCACTGACGACTCAGCTTGAATCCTACTAACCTGCTGTGAGCAGGAACATTAGCTCAGGCTCTTCAGGTCACACAGTCCCCCTCTTACTCAAATGGTGGAAACGTTTAGGTTGACTTTCTCAGAGGTGTTTCTTATTCTGCTGGGTCATCCATTCAAATGCCAAAATTGTGACTCATTAACAGGGCAAGTTTGGGCTAGGGGGTGCAGGAAGGAAGAAAAATAGCTCGCAAGAGCCTTCCTGTTTATCCACGTCTTGGGAAAAAAAATGACACAACAGAATACACACACCCTGGCTCCATTATCTTTGCTGGCACAGTGCGGGCTTGGCTCTGTCCCTTAAGACTCCAGGCCAAATCCATCCCTGCCGCGAGCATGTTTACTTTAGAGGAGTTTACTCGAGAGAGAAATCTGGCCCCCAGAGCCTGAATGCTCACACTGTGTGAATGAGCGCACGGGCACCGGCGGCCCCCGTGACAATGCCACTTCACTGGCCCCCGGCCACACCAGGGAGGTCATTTTCTTCTCAGCAATTAGTGAAGTGGTGGCATCACTAAAAGAAATTGAATAAAAACATTCAACCCAGCTGGGTTCCCAGTTTGCTCTGTTCTCACTATCCTTCCTTCTGGGCCAACAGTGGGGCCCCAGCAAGCAAGAGCCCAGTGCCTGTGCACTGCACTTTCATTCAGGCCTGGTTGGAAAGGGCTTTTAGGAAAGAGGAGGAGGGGGAGAAGTAACCCTTTGGCTTTCTTCTTTTACAACAAATGTCTTCCCTTTATCTTTCCAGGGCGGAAAAATGCCAGCTTCTCTAAAAAAACTGCAGCAAATGGCTGTTTTCATGGGACTGTTCAGTGGCGGGGGATGCATCGTGATGTATAATCTTATGCAAAGTAAGTCTTGCTGCTGTTAGCAACCTTATTTCTCCTCTGCCCCTTTCATTGGCTTTTGTGTAGCAGGGAAAATAGCAGCATGCAAGATGTGAAAAACAGATGAAGTTAAGGGAAGTGTGGTTGAGCCTCTGGGTTCTGCCTCTGTGGGCTCTGCTTTGTTCATCCCCAGGGGTTTTGCTCTCCCAAGAGACTGCTGCATGCATTTCCAGAGGCGAATATTGCATAGGAAGCAAGCTGTTGTGGTCAGAAGAAAGTCTGTTTTTTGGGGGTTTCCTGAGGGTGAAGCGAAAGCTTAGCCGGTAATACAGGTTTCATTTCTTCACTGAGATTTTATAACTGGGCAGTAAGAAAGGACCATCTGCAAGAAGGTATTAATGTCTAGCAATTTTGTCTGTAAATCTCTATGTGGTGCTGGCCCTTAAACGCAGTGCACCTGTGAAATGCTAAGACATCATTAGTTTCTCCTGAATGAGGGACAGACAAGAGCATCAGCACTGAGAAGGCCAGGACAAGGAGAGAAAAACTAGACAGGTGACATTGCTGTTTATAGACATCTCTAGTTGCTACTCATCTCTGGCCAAGAATCTGAATTACTAGTCCAAGTGATAGATGTTTCCTTTCTCTAAAAGAGCTTCTAGATATTTAGCATCAGAACAGAAATAGGCCTCTCTCTCAGGGTGTGCTATAGGCCTCTTGGCCCTATGCCTCTCCCTTGTTGGTGCTATCAAAGGCTATTGCTTTTCACCTACCCTTATGTTAGAGGATGTTGCCAGAAAAGCATAGCCGAGCCTGTTTCTCAAGGCTTCAGATAAGCTCTGAAACCTCCCCTTCATTTTACACATATTAATAATAAATCAGACAAGGCTGGAAAGCAGGATTTAATTTTAGGCAGCTCATGCCCTCAAGCTCTGGAGTACATGACAGAAATATGATCCTTATGCTTTAAAATATTGACTCTGGCTTTAACAATGGCATTAACATTTTTTAATTTTCACCTTCAGCATTATTATCTAGAAATCTCATGGGGAAGTCACCCTCTGTGCTATACAGCAAGTCAAGAGGGCTCGTTCCTGCATCACTTAGCTGCGCAATAAAGTGGTGCAACACGATGGCTACTTCTGCCTCTGCTGCAGTACCAGTGGCCACTGAGTAGCTGTCTGGTAACTTGGTGGCAAGCAGCAGGAGGGGGTTGCTTCCCTTCCTTTGAACTGAAGGGAAGTTTGCATGCACACGGCCTCTGTGCAAACGCTCAGGTAATCCTAGTTCTACTTCACGCCCTTCTCACGGAAGCGGTCTGCTCAGCCAACTCCAGCATCCTTCCAGCTTTTCTACCAAGAGATGTGTGAACAAATGGGTTAGTTGGGTATTTTATGTTTAATGCATGAGATGCTAACAAGGAACAGCTGAGAAGGAGCACCAAGAAACTAGAATCCATTTCCCCTCCAACCTGCAGGATGGACACAATATATTTTTAACCTGGTCTGGGTGGCTGTTTGCCATAATCTAGAGGCACTAAAGGTCTGGCATGCTCCAATTCCTTTGGCTGGAGCGCCTTAAGATGGTCCAGGGGGGCCAGGGGAGATCCAGCTCAGGCTGCAGCCTAGCAAAGCTGTTTCTATGCCAACTGGATGCTGCCTGCTCACAGAGGATGCCTCTTATTAGGGAGAGGGGGCAGCATCCTTCTGCCTCATGCTCTAAGATTGTTAGTGACAGGCAAGAGACTGCGAAACAAACCTTACACCTCGTTCTAAACTCTTTGAAATGTGAGGGCAAAGCAGCCAGAGTAGGATTTTTGCAAATGTACACTCTTGGCTTAACTCTGCCCTTCTTGATGTCAAGAGAGGGAAGTTATGCTGGCATGAGTACATCTAGAAATCCCAGCAATCAAGCCTTAAAACTGTTAATAAGCAAATACCTGCCACCGTAAGGAGGGTTGGCAAGTTTCCAGCCTCTCAACTCTGCGCTGTCCATTGGCTACACATAGCAACCAGACACTGATAAATGGCAGTTTACCACAATTGGCCTCCATATGCCAACACTGCAGCATCCATCTCCTGTGCTATTGTGGCTGCTTGACCGGCAACTCTAATGGTGCTTCCTTGTGCTTCCCTTTTAATGCATCTGTCGGTAGAGTTGCAGCTTCGTGGCTGCCACTTGGAAAGCTGTATCAAGACCACAGCAATAGTTCCATAGCAGCAGCTGTTCCTGTCCCAGATCAATGTCTGCAAAATATTCTCTATTCCTAAAGTACTTTATGTACCTCCTATTAAAAAAAAAATCTACTTGAATTACCATTAGAACATTTCAGATATTCATCCTTGTGCCTTTTTTCCCCCCTGCTTTTCTTCCTTTTAGACGACCTGCAGATGCATGAAAAGTAAGGAGACACAGCCATAAGCTAAACTGTATATCAGTGTGGAACAGGCTATGTTCAGAGCCTTTTTCACTTAAATGAACATCTTACATCACATCTGATGTAAGGGTGTGTTTTGTCCTTTAGCCAAATTTCTCCTAATTAAAAGTTTTGGACTGTGCTTCAGGAAAGGTGTTGTACTCTGCAGAAAGTTGTTTTTTTTAGCCTATGTTTTAATTTTAAGTGAACAGTCTCCTCACTACCCTGTTTCTCTCACCTAGAAAGTTTTGCCAGGACCCAGTATTACCAGCAAGCTTTGGAGCAACTGAACAGCAATCCTGATGCCTTGGAAGCCCTGGGTGCCCCCCCTCTTAAGGTTCACAACATCCGACTGACAGATGGGAGTAATCGCGTAGACACACAAAGAGCACAGGTAATGCTGAGGAGGTGCTGTCGCAGGGTGGCTGCCCAAGATGTCAGGTGACAAGAGATCAGCCAGGGGATTTGGTGACCTGATCAGAAGCTCACAAGTCATTTGAGGACACTGAAAGGCAGTAGAATAGGATACCAGTTGATTTGGAAGAGGAATGGATTTCCAGAGCATAAATCTAATAGACTAGAAACAGCAATAGCAGCATCTTCATGTTGTGCTATATGGGCACTTCACAGAATGCCATGGGACCTCTCGAGGCAGTTGATAGCCCTCCTGCCACTGTAAGCCACAAAATTGTTTTCAGAGACATATCAGATCCAGCTTTAAAATAGCACCTGTCTCCCTTTCCCCCCCAGATAGGTCCCATGCTAGTTTTTAAAGTTCAGAGTGAAGTTTTATAGCCACTTACAGGCTATGCTGTGGTATGGCACAGGTGGTATGGTTTCTAAAAGCACCTGTAAGTTTGTGTCACAGAGAACAGTTGCCCAGCCCGAGACTGAGCGTGTGGGTTACGCAGTGAGTGGAAAATGCTGCACTGCATGCTGAGTTATTGCACAAGGCTGTCTTGTGTCAGCCCAGGGCTGGGCCCAAGCAAGCCTCACAAACACAAGTCCACCTCCACTCAGTGTTGCTGCCTGAAGAGGACTTTCCATCAGTGTTTTTACCCCTTAATCCAGGGCTAGTTGCCCTTCCCTTGTTTTGCTGGTGACGCAAAATGTCCCTAACGACTATCCGGGTCCTTCACTGGGGTAACTTGTCACATTGGAATAATTTTGTTCTTCCTGATGAGTAGTTCTGAATTTTGGGGACCAAGCAAGGGCATTAAGGAACGGGCCAGACAGTACAGTGAAGGAGAGGGACTATCAGGGCAAGATAAAAGCCCAGCCTTTAACCAACTCAAATAAAATTCCTTTCCATTTCACTTCAGGTAGGCTGCACTCACGTGATACCCTGTGCCAAAATGTTTCCCAGGTTTTATAGATTCTACCAAGAAATATATCTGAGGAAACAAATGTGCAAAACCTCACACAATCTCTTATGCTGACTGAAAGGAAGATAACCTTTCCCACTGGTGTTTTCTTATGTCACTGTTTAAGAATGCTGGTCACTTGGGTGAGGTCAGTAGAAGGCAGGGTTTGACTTCATGCTGAGTCATCCAAGATACAAACCACCAACTTTCTTCTCCGCTTTTTCATGCTCCTAAGCATTCATGTTCCCATGAAATAAACTGGTTAATCATCATTATACCATAGGTCAATTTAGTGACTCCACAACATTCCCATCTCCTGGGTCTGTTGGAGAACATCTTTTTGTGATTGCAACACCACCACCAAATGCTACACCTGAAACATATTCCTTTTTTTCAGACATTAGACTAAGTTGACCATGGTCACTGGTGCAGCTCCAGCTTTGTCAACAACTGAGTGACAGAATTTTTGACATTGAAAAAAAACCAAAACAAAATCCACTGAAAGTCTCATTGCCTTGGTGTGTGTTAAGGGACTCCTCTGTAGAGGATCTCAACCTACTGGCTTGTTATGGTTGTGGGAAGATCTAACAGTGCAGGTCACCTCTGGATGACCATGCATTCTGGTAAGGAAAGGTGTTTGCTCATAAATATTTCAGAGAGCGAGTGGTTTTCCCTGGGGGTTGCAGCTGTAACACAATACATTCTTTCATCAGAGAGATTAATGCATGGCAGAACAGACATACTTGTATAGCCTCACACATGTTAGCTGTTAGAATAGCTTGGTCAAACTCTGAAATACAGTGAAAAACATACTTAGAGTTTAAGGCAAAGAGGTGTTACATCTTTAACTGTAGAAGGAGTAAATGTCCCTTTTGCTTTGCTGAATCTTTAACGTGCTTTTACATTTGCAGATAAAGTTACCGGTATCTGGGACAAAATCGGCGGGTTACCTCTACATTAACTCTGAGATGGACCACTCCCGTCAGTGGTGCGTACTCAGGGAGGTGCCGGGAGAAATGTCTAGATGCAGGGAAAGAAGTGGTAGGAGAGAAGAGTAGAGCAGGATATTTGCTTTAGTCATCCGTGTTGCTGAGATCACACACACAAAGCAAGCGGAAACTCCTGTCTGAAGGTCTTGTGAAAGGTCATTAACATCATTATGACTAAAATTTAAATGAGTTGAGAAATATATTGAATTCATCTCTCTGAGAGCCAACAGAAGAGCAACATGAGCCATTCATTTGTGTTAAGTGTGTTCTGCAAACTGTAGTTGGTACCCATACAAATACTATAAGCCAAGGTAACGCATTGTCGCCTCCCACCCCTCCTCCCTGCAGAGGTGCAGAGGCTGTTGAACAGCAGTCCAAACTCTAGTCTGGTGTGGATTGCAGTGGACGAATCACACGTTACATCAGAGCCGTGCAAGGCAAGCTAAAAATGCAGGATTTTTTTTTTTTTCCATTTTATAAATATGGTCCTTATGGTTAGAAAAAAAAAAAGTGCCTGAACAGATATATTACAGTTGAAGGATGCTCTGATTCCACATCATATAGAGGTGACTTTACATTTTTGTAGTACTGAAGCCTGAAAACCTCCTTTGTAAAGGGTAAACTGGTTTCTAGAACTGGGCAAGGAATTGCTATGTGAATTCAAATTCCATCTTGCATTGCAAAAGACTAAGTTTTATTAGATACAGAGCTTTTGTTAGGTACTTCTGTTAGCTCTATTTAGAAACCAAAAGCTAAAAAACTTTTCCTCAGCTGCCTTCAGCCATATGGTAGTGTTTTCTTTTCATAAGTTGATGAGCGTGACTTACAGGGTTTATCTTCTGAGTAAGTACAGGAAGTAAGGTGTAAAATGATGTGAGGAAGGCAGTAGATCGGGACTTGAAAAACTCAGTACCACGTCTGGCCTCCTCTTTAGTGACCATAGATAACCACGGAGGTCCCCAGCCACCTTTCTTGCACACATCACTTCCCTGGTACCTCAGCTCTGATCTCCTCAGTCCGCCTTAGCCCCTCACAGACTAGGGAAATAACAGTTCCCCGATATTCCATGTTCACAGTGAGGATAACTGAAGATTGCAAGGTGTTGAACTATGTTAATGTATACATATCTCTCAGAGTTTTGTTTTAAAGTGTTTTTTAAAAAGTTTTTTAAAGCTCTCCATGTACTTCTACAAGCTTAAGATTAAAGAAAAACCAAACAAGCATCTTCTTGTAAGAGGATTTCTGGCAGATGAGTCTGTCAGACTCAACCAACTCCATCTGTGTGCAGGGTCCTGTGTGCAGCTTCATGTGGGGCTAAAGGCAGGACTTGAGGTCCTCACACCCAGCCGAGGAACTAACAGTAAAATGGCAGGGACTAACAAATATGTAAACAGGCTATCCTAGTGGATTTCCACAGATCATACATGTGTGCATTTCCAGTGGTGACTGGAAAGGCAGTCAGACCCCTACGGACAGAGGTGCATGACACTGGGAGCTGAGTGCTCTGTGCAAGGGTAGTTTAGGCTCCTAAGCCACAGAAACGTGTCTGACTCTGAGCATGCAGCCTGTCCATAGGGGTTTATTTGTTTGTAAAAGAGAAGGCAACTGAAAAAAAGGGAAATTTGGAGTCTGTGAGCTCATTTGGAGCAGGAGAAAGAGGCATTCACTCAAGCACAGGCAGTGCAAGTGTGGGGAGGGTGTCCAGACGTGAGGGCAACCAAGGCACCAATTGTGCAAAATGACACTTGCCTGCCCCAAAGTGAACGGAGGGTAGGGCTGAGACCCCAGGCCATGCTGTGGGGAGGGAGCAGTTCCTCCTTCAGGCCTGGTCATAAAGGAGGCAGTTGCTTGTCCTGGGTTGGGGGTGGAAGCAGAGGGGGCAGAGAGCCCTGCTGCAGACCCGCTGCACACAGGCGTGGCAGCCTATTACCTAATTGTATGTACTCAGCACTGACTCCAGCAAGAGCACCAGGACCTTTTATAAAGATCCTGTTTTAGTACCCCAAAATAATAGTCCTTTCCAGCTGGAAAAGCAGCATGACCAGTCTCTCAGAAGTGGGTTTGGAGCAGAGCTTAGAGGAAGGAAAAGGCTCCCCCTCAGTCTCCAACAAATGCAGTTTTTCTTCTTTGAGTAACCACTGTCGTACCCTGTCAGGGTTTCAGCAGTCACATTGAGTGATCACGCAGTGTTCAAACTCCTCCAAGCCAGGATAATTCCTTAGCAACACCGTCTGGCTCCAAGGCCGGAGAGGAGTGGAGCAAGGAATGTACCCGCAGGATGGAGAGGAAAAAAATGCAATGAGTCGGGGGAGGAATGTCCTATCTAAGACGAGCTGGCAGGATTTTATTTGAGTTGCAGCAAATAGGAAACAGGGATCCCAGACCTTTGAATCTGGGCTGTGCTATGCTATTAGGGAGAACAGCTTTCAGAAGCCGGCACTCGCAAACCAAGTTTTAAAGCACTTGAGAGAATTTTTGAAAAAAATGAATGTGTGGAATGATTTGTTTCTCTGTGCCAGCTGACTACACTGACTTTACTATTGTGTTAAAAGTGATTGATACAAGTTAAAAATCTGCTTTGTTTTGTGTCAGCTGGTGCCTTCAGGATGTCACCTTGAAACTACGGGATGGTCAGAATATCCCTGTTTACCACTCCCCGGCAGAAAGCATTGGTGTGCAAGAAGGGTAAAAATCAGAGACAGCTGCCTCTCCGCCTCCCATTGAGCCAAAGGAGCCATTAATCGATTGCATCCTGCTGTGTCCATGAATGTACACAGTTGTCAAAAGTGACAGTTTCACTTAAGTGGGTGCTCTCAAGACAATTTTCTCTCTAAGATTGACCTCATCATTGTTGTAATTTCTTTCTTTTGCTAGTTTATTCACGTGTTCAACAGAAGCCTAAAATAAATACCTTGCAAAAGACTTGCCGTTCCAGAGAAGTCATGTGTTGTGCCCCGTGCGTGCTGGTATTATGAATTTGAAATAAATAAACAAACTGCCAGGAAACTTAGCTTCGGTTTGCAATTGCAGACCAAAGTCAGGACGGTTGGGCTGCTCTGTCATGGCCAGAAGACCAAGCCAGCTTCCCAAGCAATTCCCTTGCTGCTACAGTTTTCGCTCCTCGCTCAACAAGGTGTTACCTAAATCAGAAACGATGAAGCAACAAAGTTGAAGCTCAGCAGGGGCACTCTCCACGCCACATATCAGGTAGAGCTGCTCCCTTACAGATGTAATTAAAAAGCTCACGAAATAGCTGAGGCTATTCCTTGTAACTTAGGGATTCCAGGAAGAGACTCACTGCTCACACTCAAGGTCACTCCGAAGAAGCCACTGCCTCACAATGGCACTGCCTAACACGAGTTCATGTGTGGACATTTACTTAGGACTGCACCACTCAGGAGGTGCAGAACAGGTGAAATACTGCCACAATTCACTCTGACTACAACAGGAGATTTTGACTGTGCCATGATTCTGTCTGTCAGGTAGAGAATTGACCATCACCAGAACTAAGTTGAGGAATAAGCAAAAAAACCAAAACCCAACCAACAAAAACCAAAAAACCAAACCACCCCAAACAAACAAAAAACCCCCAAATGCACACATTTTCCACTCCCACCCCAAACTGCACATGTGAACAATTGCAAAGCCTAAGGCACAGTCTGAGACATTGAAAAGACACAAGTAACTGTCCTGCCTTCATACCTTTAAGTAACACATGAGCCATTAAGAACATCCAGACAGAAAAGTATTTTGGGTTCACTCAAGCTGCAGCTAGGGAAAGCCCAGAGCTTACATCACTCAATTCCCTTTTCCTCCCTCTCCATGTCTTCATCCAAATTTGAGTCCTAGGAACCTACTTGAGGCACAGACACTGCAAAGCTTTTCACAGAGAAGGGCAAACTAGATCAAAGAATCATTGAAGAACAGTGAGTATTATCTTGTTCAACAATGAGCAGGCAAATTGGGCAAGGTGGCTTTTGAACAATCCTGAAGAGGAAATGCCATAGTAAAAAGAAGGAGGTACTAAAGGACCACAGCAAAGGCATCTTGGACAAACAATTTTAGAAAGAAACAATTCACATGCTGTATTTTGAACTTCACAAAGAGCTGTCAGGATGAACAGCTCTTGCGAGACCTGATCCAACCTGCATGAAAGCCCAGCACACCAGGGAGAGGATGAAGATGAACGAAAGAGAGACAGTATTACCCAGACTGAAATCACCCCTTACTGGTTTCGTAAAACAGAATTCAAACCCTGTGATGTGAAAACATCAGCTATGCACTACTGCAGCCCACCTAGCAAGAAGAACATCTGAGAGATACAGAGATCTCCTGGCCACCTGGTGTCTCAGAGCTTGATCAACTCTAGCTTTTGGTCACTAAAGAAGTTTGGTGGAGAATCAAACAGTTAACAAGAAAAAGCCAAATAAACCACTTCCCATCCATCACTCACCACTTCCCTGGCTGCAGCTTTGATTTCTTACTAATCTCCAGAGATGATGTGGCTGTGGACTGCAACCCCAGCCTGTTCCCTCCCTATGTCTTCACTGGCTGCATCTGGCACACATTGCTGTTCATCTGCATTTTGTCACCTCTGCGTGCTTGGTAAGCCTGGAGCCTGCACTGGCTGCCAGGTGAGCAAGTGTCCAGGAAACCTGGCCACAACCACCCCAGCCTGCAGCACAACGCTGGCTCACCACCTCCTTGGTTCTTGAGCTGGCACACACAAGATCCCCGCTCTGGCTCCACAAATTGCTGCACCACAACACCACTGCATGGCCTGGCTCTAACCCTGGGTTTTCCAGCCCTGGAAGATGTATCCCCGCACAAACCTTACCAGTAATGCTGGAGATTTTGTTACCTTTCTTGGGGGAAGCAGAGCCTGCAAAGAGGTTTCATCTCTCACGTTCCCCCTAGAGACCCAACAGAGCACCCCTTTAACTCTGAGGACTCCCAGTCACCCAAACCAACCAATGGGGTCACCAGAGCTGTAGGAACGGGCAGTATCATCATAGCATACCAATTTTCTAAATGAAATCTTTAAACCCAGAGAAGTAACAAGGCAGTGGGTGGACCTGGAAGCCAGAAATCAGCGCAGTGGGACAGGAGTAAAATCACAGTCAAATCTCTGCCTTTGTTTTATTACCAAAGAGTCAGCAAACACGGAACTTCTTACCTCATAACCTTGAAGAGCTACAGAAGTCACTTCCTCTCCATGTTTGAGCTCTTTCAGGATGCACATATTCAAAGGGAGAAAAAAACTCAGCAGGCTGGTGCCAAGCTGCTTTGGCCATGTGGCTCCCATTAAATACCTCACAGCCCACGGCTGCTTTCAGAGAGGACACAGGTGCAGCAGGAGCAGCCAAGGGAGCTGCAACATGCCAGGAAAACAGGGAGAGCAAAGGTCTTAAAAGCCAGCAGCTGCTGAAAGCCCAAATAACTTCAAAAGGGCACCTGGGCCCTTTGCAGTCTTTTCTTCTAGGGAGCAATGGAGCACATTAAGTTCTATTTAACTTCATTATGTCACTGAAACACTGATTTCATTTTTATTGAGAAAATATTCACCTTTTGATAAAAGACCCCAGATCCCACAGAACAATTAAGGTTGGGAGGAGCTTTGGGAGTTCATCTAGTCCAAGTGTTCCATTCCCACCAGGGTGAGCTAGAGCACATTACCTGGGACCGCATCCAGTCAGCCTTTGAAGATCACTAAGGATGGAGACTCTGTACCCCCTGGACAAGCTGTACTCTTATGTTTAAACAGAATTTCATGTTTCAGTGTGTGCCCACTGCCTCTTGTCCTGCCGCTGGGCACCACTGAAAGGAACCTGGCTCCCTTCTCTTTAGTCTTCCCCCACACTGATAAGATTCCTTGCTGAACCTTCTCTTCTCCAGTTCCAAGCCTCTCAGCTTTTTTAACAAGTGCTGCAATCCTTTAACCATTTTAATCATGTTCAGTATGTTAAATATTTTCTCTTTAATTGCCTTGAAAATTTGCACAGTTCCTTTTCCAGTTGTTGGCCTGGTTAAAACAACCATCATTGTCATGACCTTTGCTGGATTGTATGTTTGTTTCTTATTCTATTGTTTGATTTTAATTGCTTCTGCCAGGCAGCCATCACCCTCAAGGAAACTATCAAGGTGGCAGACTGTCCAGGGCAAGGACTTAATTTATAGCTGAGGAACAACAAATATTGCTCAGCAGACTGTTACAACACTTGAACCTACTTGAACTGGACCCAACTAGCACACAGGCAGTGTAAAGCCAGATGTTTTAAAAGCACTACCTTCAGAAAGGCTAAGCAGGCTGACATGTTCCCTTTCGAATATGTTTCTCCAAGGATTAATATAGTTTTGTCCAACTTACGGGTCACTCAGTTAACTCTAGCGCTTGGGCAGATGTCTTGCATTGCACTGGGAACACGAGCCATTTGGATTCATCTCTCATTTAGAAATAAGAATGCATCCAGTTGTTTCCTGCTTCTTTCCTGCTTGTCAAAGAAAAATCATTTTCCTGCACGTTTTTTGCGAAATTTGCAAGTTCCCTGCAGCAGGTCCCAGGCAGTTCTGTAACACAAGGAGCAATGGAGACCTGCACATTTTTGGTGTTATTTTGGAAGACACATCACACCTGGCCAAACGCCTTTGGTTCACTTTAATTAGCACCAATTGTATAAAAATTATAGAAAAACGTAATTTTTTAAGCAGTGTAGTGCTGTTTCCGTTAATTTGCTTTCCTAGAGGATTTAGGAGCAAGCACCTTTATTCAATAACTTCTGAGAGGCAGTCTTTGCCTCTCTTTGCTTGGTAAGGCCCACAGCAGTGACTTCCATCCAATAACCAGACCAGCTGGATGTCACAGGGTGCTGCTGGAAGGTGGCGGACAGTGAGGTGACACCCCAGCAGCTCAGGACATTTCCCTGTGAGGATTAGTGAAAAGCCACCTGTGTCATTCAGTCTGTATTCTGGAATTACAAATTCATGGAAGAGATGGGGTACACTGATTTCAATGCGTCACCAGCTTAGCTGTGATTCTAATTGCACCAGCAAGCGAAGACTCAATTTTTTCCGTGTTTACAGGAAAAAGGGTAATCCCTTCAAGTAGTTCCCTTTCCTTTCCTAATTCTGCCGTAACTATTGTGGTCCTAACGCTCTGCTTCACTTTGACAAATCCTAACCTTTCTTTAATTAATAGAGACTTTTACACCCATATGGACCTAATTTTTTTCTGTTTTATAAAGCTTCAAGGTTGTATTTTTATGGAACCAAAAGATTTTACTTTAACAAAGCTCTACAGTTGTTAGCTGTCTTATAACAGGAACGATTAATGAAATTAAGCAGTGTTAGAAGAGGAAATGCTTTTCCATAGGAGAAGAAATGGTTTTCTCACCCTAGGATCATCACCTAGGATCTAGCTGATGCTCTAACTTTCTCCACAGGAAGCCACATCAGGCAAATAACACAGTTCTGGACACAGCACTTTTTGGAGGGGATATAAAAATTTCACTGCTTAGGAGCAGACACTGATTTGTTAAAGCTGGATAAATGCTGATTTGTATCTGCTCCAACCTGTCCTGGATACACAGCTGTCCTACACTGCACACAGTCCTTGGCATTTAAATACCATCTTTCCAACTGCCCATCCTAAGGCAGTTCATTTCCTACTTGTTCAACATCTAAAACAAAAGCCCTAAATATAATGGAAATGTACCTGTAGGTTTAGTATACACCAAGAAAAACCCAGGAAGATTTACATGGATAATGTGACTGTATTCATCAATCCCAAAGACAGCTTAATTCAACATCGGTAAATGCTGTGTTGTGAAGACCTGGACAGTGGAAGCACATTGCTTTAGAGTGGAAAAGATGATTGGTGCATTTTATATTTGCTGCAAAAATTGAACAAATATATAATTCAGAAAACTAAAATATCAGTAACCCTTCTAATGAGTGTTGAGAAAAAAAACTTCACAATAGTCCTTGGAGAAAAGCAAGCGACTCCATGTAACAATACTACGACTCAGATCCAGCAGAGTATTTCTAGCTAGTAGTCAGAGCCAGGCATAAAGGTGTGCAGTCACCAACCACAGAAGGGTTTAAGCTGCAGTAATTTGCAATGCAGGACTGTGCTTCAGCTTTATTATTTAAATTTCAGGCATCATGCAGCTATCCTGCACCAGACAAACCAGTTTAACATTTTGGAATTCAGTTTCTAATCAGCAATGCTGTTTTGAGGAAAGATCCTGTTTTTAAGTGTTTCCCAAAGCACAAAGAACAAGAGACCCATTAGCTGTTCAGAAAACAAAATTTCATTTATTGTAAAGTTCCTGAAACAGTAAACACCTTATCAGAAGTACAATGAACTGGCAATATTTCTTTAAAATGTTGAACTCTCTTCCAGGGACAACACTTGAAATATTCAAGAGAGATCTTAAGCCATGGCGTAACTTGGTGCAAGGCCTCCCTCCCCATTCCCTGCGAGCACCATCAGTGGAGAACGGGCAGTTAATTTTTATTTGCATTTGTGACTTAACAGCTCTCAAAATTCACCTGGTAGATCATAAGCTGGGACAAGCTTGTGTTCAGGGACCCACGAATGAAAAGTGTGACAAATGAGACAAATCACAATACAAATTCAGCTTTGGACAAAAAGAAAAATATTATTTATATTATTAGAACTTCTAGTTTAGTGACTATAAAATCTATAGCCTCTTACTTAAAGAGGTGAACATAGCACAGGAGAAGACAAGGCAGTGCTTTCAGTTAGGTGTTTGCTATTTATTCCAGCTACTGCAAGAGAGGCCTAAGCCTGGGCCTGCCCCTCCTATTGATACAGTTCATGGGTCCTGCAACAGAACCATAGACATAACAACCCTCCAGGAACACTGTCCTTCCATTCCTTCGGCATCCTGCATCTGAGCAAACAACAGCCACGCTCCCAGCGCTACACAGGCAGCCAGCAGGTGCCCAGTCTGGAGAGGACGGACTGCGAGAGCATTGCCCACAAGGTCCAAGGAGTTGGTTCCTTCTCTGCACCAGCCCCTTCCCCACCAACACAAGCAGCTTTTTTCAGATGACTTGCACATGTACACACATTCCTCTGGGTTCACAGAACTGTGGAAAACCAGCTCTTCCGCACAAACTAGCAATTTGTTCCCAGTTTTTCTGATGTGTTGCTTCACTAGTAACTGAACCTCTCAAGAACATGGACCACAATAGCCCCTTTCTACAGTGTAGGGTACGAACACCTCATTTTCAGCTTTACCCACACTCACAGTAGAACACAAACAGCTTCAAGTGTATGGGACGGCTGATAGTCCTGCAGTTAAATGTTATGGAAAATTTTCCCTGTTATAGGGTGAATCTAAGATGCCTTGTTTATAACTTATACTCTTAAAACTTTCACAACTTTATACAAATTCTTAATGACATTAAAAAACACCATATAAAATCACCTTAAGGCACAAAAAGTTAAACAGAAATGCAGCCCACTGGAAATCTCAAAGCAGCCAATTCAAGAGAAGCTGGCCTTGTAGTAAGTTCATAGTTCATGTATACATGTTAAGCTTCATTGTCATACATTAAAAACTGGATATCTAGGACAAAATGTGTACTGCTCAGCACCTACTCTTTTCCATTAGTACCAGTCTCCATCTGAGACATCTGTGGCTACAAAGAGGAACTGAAACAGGTCTACTCCCTCAAATGATTTGCTGTGAGGAACCATGAGTTATTAAACATTTATGTATGCAGACATGGCAACATTGTTTTGTAAGGGTGGGCTGTGAGCATGCTTCAACCTCACTGCTTTGCTCAACTTTGTAAAGTAAGGAAGTGTGGATGCACCAAAAAAAAGTCAAAATGGCAGTTATGGAAGCTGGCAGAACTGTAATCTTGCACAGAAGAGTTTCAGGAGTCAATGTCCTCTCACCCAAGCAAACTGTCTTGGGCAAATGACTGGAGAGGAAAAGAAAGATGCTCATGAAAGGTACGGTCCTGCCTAACAACCCTAAGACCAACCAGCATTGTAGGTAGGGTCAGATACATCTGCCTCCAGAAACACCCAGACAACGCCAATACCCTGTTGGCTGTAAGATTCATGTCTAACTCCTGCTGACAGTCAGCCTGAGCTATCAAGCAACTGACTCATTTCTCCAGATCATGAAAGGCATCTCTGCATTACAATACGAAACACATCCAAACTCAATTCTCAGTATTACTCGGTGTTTTCTTATATGAAGGTCTTCAAGGAGTGAGAATCTGCCCTACCTATGTGAATACTCAATACGTAATTCCTTAGGGGAAGAAGCCTGATAGAACAGTTCAGTTTTTCTGATGTGGCTTGAAATGAAGGCAGCTCGACCTCTGGCAGTGAAGCCTTATGGAAAACCACCCACTCAGTGTCACATGGCTTTTGGTTCAGTCTTATCCTGTACTACACCTTTTCCCCCCCACCATTCCAGCTCTGCTGATCAGATCACCCCAGTACTGCTGCTCTTGTTAAGAAGCCATTTAACTTCTGTGTGAAGGAGGAACTGAAACCTTAGCAGAGAGCCCTGAACTCCTGCTCACTAAACAGAGTAAGAATATCTGATATATTTGAAATTAGGAAAGTCTGTGGCAACATGGAAAAAAGGGAAAAACTAGCTTAAGAGTTTCTATTAATTGTTTTATAGCAAGAAAACTCTTGTCAGTTTATTATAAAGGAACAGCATAAGAAAACCAAATAAATAGTCGAATAGTTAACAGTATGCAATATAACAGTACTAAACTTCAAATTACATAAAAATTAAACTTTGGAACAGCATCAATATGAAAGATTTCTTAGAAAAGTAGAACTCATTCCAAGATCCTCAGATCTGTACATTGCAAAAACCACTCAGTTTTGATGCCCAGTTGGTCCCAAATTTGTCCTCTGAGGGACCGCATCCATTGAGAACTATGACCCATCCATACTGCTCCCTAATCCCACTCTGCCCTACCATACAACATGCTGTTTTTCCAAGTGTCTAAGAGGGGAGTGATCAGGAAGCAGGAGGCATTAGCTGTGCTTTGTTGTTCCAGAGGAATCGGTATGTTCTTCCTCATGTGATAGCTATATTGGACAAGGAAATGCAATTTAGCCTAAGGATACTTCTTTCTTCCTTAAAGCAGCATTGAGAGGAACAGAAAGAAGGCAGAAATGACCTCATGCTCCCAGTAAAACCATCGCCAAGTGCTGAGGGAGGTGGAATCGATCAGTTGGACATAGTGTCTAATCCAACATGGTGAAGTAGTGGAGAGAACTTCAATAACTTCAGAGGAGCTACATCAGACTCTGTAATTCTTTTCCCCTCTCAACACTGTGCAGTCACACTGAGGTGGGTTCTACTGGCACATCTCACCCAGCACAGGAGGGGATGGGAGCGATCTCAGCTGCCTCATGAGTGACTGACTTAAGCCAATACATCACTTTCAGGAGCAGGGTTTTACTGTGCTCCCAAATAAAGATGTTTCTCCAATATAGATTTCTTTACCTGTGGGACACGTGCATCTCTTCCCAGAGAAGAGCAGCCCAGTGTTTGGGCATACATCATATGAGTCTGGGTCTTTGTTTACATCTTCCCGATGGAAACAAGGAAACATAAGGATTTCAAAATCATATTGTGTGTGTATGTCGAACCAGTCGATCAAATTTCCTCTCGTACAAGTTTTAGATCAGCAGATAGTTCCACTAAAGTCAGGAGTGCCAAGAGGCATCTGAGGAAAACCCAGCATTACATATTTGCATTAAATGCCAAAACATGTCCTAAAATCCTCCTCTTGACACCTGTCACTGAAACACTTCCAATGTCAACTTCTCCAGAACACTGGAACAATTAACAAAACGCTGTTATCAAGCAACAACAACAACAACAACCCCCCCCCAGAAATAAAAAAAAAAAAAAAAAGCAGCTTATAATCTTTGTTAAACTCCTTCCAGCCACTTGAAATCTTATTTATCTGTTCCACGAAAATAAGAACTTGGCACATTTTCCTCATATGCCATTTATCAACACATTCTTTTATCTAGAATATTTATTGCATATCAGAAATTCACTTGGCTAGGATATTTTTGTTTAGTAGAAAACATTGCCTCCCAATTATAGCTATGAAGCTCCACACAGTTCAGTAAATGAATTCTCCTGGTATTTCCTGCAGTAATGGTTCCTCAAATTTAAATCGTTTGGAAATGGCTTTCTGCTCAGTTACTTTTTCTTTTTCTGACTGCCTACATTGTCCCAGTGTATATGAAGCCACTACAATTAGTTCTTCTGTCACTATTGATTCTTCCTCTTCAGTCTTATCAGCATCTACTGATTTTTCAGAGGCAGAATCTGAATCTTTCTGGATGGCATCAGTGGTCTCCCCTCCTGCACTCTTACTGCAGGCCCTGCAAGCAGGATTATCACTTTGTGCTAACCACGGATGTTGAAGACATTCTTCTGCAGTTGCCCGATCCCTGCAGAGGAAAAAAAGCATTGAAATAAACGTCCAAATGAAGGCAAAATCCAGCGCCTGGCAGAAGAGATCCCTACAGATTATTCCAAGGATATGACTGTGTTAAAGACAGACTGATTGAACAGGAGGGAAAAAAAAGCACATTGTCAGCTATCTTTTACCGCCAGGAGCCCAAGAAGATGAACTGCTAGCATTTAAAAAAGGAGTTCATGGAAACCTAAATACAAGTTTATGCTCCCATGTTGCCAACCAATTTTCAAAGTTTATGAGATTTTCTTTTTACATATAGGAAAATTATCCAACCCTTACATTCTTAGAAGTATTCCCATAGACAAGCAGCAGGCAATTTCAGTAGCTGACATGCCCCATGAAGAAGTGGTGAAGTTCCACAGAAAACACCTCTTCTATTTAGAGACCTGGGACTTCCAGTTTGCTGCCCGCTGACAAAATGTACAAAATGAACCAAAAAAGAGCAAGGTACTCTATCAACCAAAATCAAGGACTCAAAGCACAGTTCATTTAGAAGACTTCAGCAAAGTACCTGCAAGAAGAATCAGTATACTGTAACCACACGCTACAATTCATATGCAGTTTGCTGAAACTACTTACAACCAGACACACTCATAATACACAAGCTTGGATGGAAATGGAGGAATTCTCTGTTCATAGCCATAAAAAGTAATAGCACAATGAAATCAAAGTTCCATTAGTTTAAAAATGAAAACACTAGCACTTGCTACATAGGAAATTAATTCAGTCTGACATATTAGCATATACAGTTGTGTATTTTACTTACTCAGGTTTCTTAACTAGCAGAGTTTTGATGAAATCCACAGCAGACTCTGATACAAGGTCAAAGTCCTCTCCAGAGTAACTTATGTTCATTTGAGATATATTTAAGAATGTTTCTTGTTTATCATCCCCTAAGAAAGGCGATATCCCTGTTAGCATAACATATGCCAGTACTCCAATGCTCCTAAATTTAAAGTAAAAAAACAGAAAAGCATTTTGGTTTTGTTTGCCTTTTTTTCTTAAAAAACCCCAAACAATAACCCTTTTCAGTGCAGTTATGATGACCATTAATTTGTTCAACTTACCACATATCAGTTGCTGTACTGATTGGGTCATAACTCAGAATTTCAGGAGCTATTGAGGGGGGAAAAAAAGTGGGCTTTGTCATATGTAGACATTACATTACAGTTCTATAATGCAATAATGGGCATGTGGTAAAATTTAAGGTAAGCCATTTGAAGCATAACAGTCTTTTAAAACTAAGATATTTCTGTTCAAGTTAAGTGATTTCTGTAATTCACTCTTTTAAAGTATAAAAAAACCGTTTTCCTTTTATTGCCATCTTCAGAAGCCAGGCCAGTCTCCTTCCCACTTAAGGAATCTGTATACATATATCCTCAAGAAAAAAACCAGAAATATCCAATATTCCATATTCCAGCACTGTAACCTAACCCATAACCACGAAGATACACCACACCAGTTAAAGATATTTTCAAGTACACTTTCGAGGCCTGGAATGGTTTGGGCTCTTTATAAAAAAATAAAACAGATACAAAGCTTCACAGGCTAAAACACTGCATTCAGAGACTGAATAGGTGAATTTAAACTTTTTAATCCAAGTAATACTTGTTGCCATTATGGTAAGAATAGCCTAAAGCATGTACTCTTCTTCAGTACAGGCACACAACCATTGTTCGTTAGACGGGCAAGACTTGCCAGTTCTACCTTTCAGAGCCGTACCAGGTCCAAGGGATAACTTGATCTTGCAACACTGTAACAACACAGCCAGTCTGGCATTTTCAAATTGAGGTAGTTTCTCTTTTCACTCCCCAGAAGCCTGGACTATACATCACTCCTGGAGTAACAACTTACCTACGTATTCTGGAGTTCCCATAATTTCTCTTAGTTCCTCACTGCTCTTCATTATTCTGGAAAGGCCAAAATCTACTATCTTAATGTCTCCCAGAGGGGACTTAGTGGTTAGCAGAATATTTTGAGGCTGAAAAACAAAAGAAGACTTTCAGGGTCACCCAAATCTAGTGCCTATGACATCATATTGCATAATTATTTTAGATCATGAGTACCATAATGTCTTCCATAACAAGGATCATTTATGTATTTCCCCCAAGGTGACCTTGAAGAGACCTGTAGGCTAAAAGGAGTGGCAGGATTTTCTGTTTAGAACTGAGGATCATATCGTTATTAGCTTAGAACACATACAAAACACATGCCAATAGCTGTCTTTTAACAATAAGTACCTCCACATTTGCACCTTCAGTCCTCTGGATCACCTTTTAAACTACACTTCATTCCCTCCTCACTTTCTTCCAATAAATGGTGTAAAATACCTCTCATTAAAGGGTGTCCAAAAATACCCAATCATTTTAAAAATCCTGAACATACAAAACTATTTTGACTGCACCTTTTTAAAGAAGGTCTGTTGCAACCAGCCTCAATCCTGTTCAAAGTACAAAACAGCTGTATTACAGAACACTAACCGAAGAACAGTTAAAAAAATATAGCAGCCTGAAAAACAAGTTTTTAAGAGCATCACCTTTGGATAAACTTGTTTGTGCTGACGTCACTAGATCTTGGCTGTCTTCCTTCAAAGCACCTTTGTGGTCATTAAAAAGTTCTTTACTATTTTAAATCCTAGCTCAATTAAAAATATAATCTGAAAACTAACTTTAGACAACAGGTCTTAGATTTTTGCAACTGAAGCATATCCTTGCCAGAAAAAAAACCACAAAAAAACCCCTGTGACCTTCCCTGCCCCCAGGCCAGTGATCACACTGGGTTTTATCATTAACTTCTCCAAATAGTTACACTGACAATTGACACTGCTTTCATGCCTCTGGTGACTGTAAGTTCCACGAAAGTGAAGAAACCTTTACTGGGAACTTGGATAAGTCTTGCATCGGGGTGGTTGAAAAGGGAGTAAGAACAGCAAAGCATTCACTGACTGACAATCCAGCTGGAGTAACACCAACATTTATATTTCTTCCCTAATCACAGAGCTGTTCTCTCCTCCATCCTGTAGAGTCTGTCATGAAGGCACATCAACAATCTTGCTTTTGAACACAGAAATAAACATGCAAGAACGTTTTAAAAAACTTGGGCCAGTTCTCCTCACTGTAATACCCAAATAAAGTCAAGTTCTTTGATTCCTGCAAAGTTATACCGTGGTATTTCAAAGTAACTCCATGATGTCGTCAACTTATTTTCTGTTTGTAAACCTACATATTAAGATCAGCTCTTTGTTTTTTCTTTACAAACTGGGATCTAGTGGCCATACAAAGGCACATCACCATATACTTTATAGTTCACATTTGTTATTCTCTATATGTATTAGAAAAAGCAAACATCCGAAAAAGCTGACTGTACCTCCTTCATTACCCTCTCAGATGTTCTTCCCACTGAGAAATTTAGTTATGTTCTGAAGAGGCAAATTAAAAGCATGAGAAAAGTATTTGTTCTCTACATCTAAATGAGGCAAAATTTTTAATGGAAAAGTTTTTCAAAACCCTTCAGCCTTAAATTTAATGTTTTAGTAGATAAAGTAGTTGCTAGAAGTAGTTTTTCTTTTTTTTTTCTTTTTTTAAAATAAACTTATGTGAAACACAGCTATGCAGAAAAAAACCCTGTCTACAGTATGAATTGAGTCATAGCTCTAAATCAATTCATAATGAGATACCAGTCATTTTCTAATTTTAAGGAATAATTATGGGTTTCATGTGAAATAACAGTCTAAGCACCAGCATGAAACCTTAAAGATGCCACAGCTTTGAACTTACCACAGTTTTCAGCTGGACACCATTACTCTAAAAGTTTCAGAAAAGGAGGATCATTTTCCCACATCTGTAATGCTGTTTCTCTCCTGTTTTCACTGCTAGAATACATCTAGGTTTGCCTAATGCTCATCAAAAGCAAGAGAGATGCAGGCTGGAAGCTCTCCTGGTGGGCATTCTAAAAAGGGCCTTTCACTCTTACCCTCAAGCACTTAAATAGATGATGAAAACCATCAAATGTCAACACTTAAAACCCTCCCCACCTACTGCAGTAAGGCTTAAAGGTTCTAACTTAGGTCCTCTAATTTCTCGTACCTTTAGCGGGTTTCAAGAAGATACATAAGGACCAAGGACACATCATAAAGGTCAGGTTTTTAAACTAATCAATGCCTCACCCTACTTAACTCCAGTAATGTTGCAAGATATCTAATTTTATAATACTCTGAAAAATCACATCCCTAGAAAAAAAAGACATGAATTATCCAAGAAAAAATGAGCAGAAACAGGAAAAACAGACTAGCTGAGATGCCTAACTTCATCGTGTCTAGAGACACTAAACTAGGCTGATCAGTCTGACCTAAAAAAATTTAAAGGATCCCCATATCTTTGAGCAATTGAAATATAACAGCAGAGTTTGCTTGAGGGCTAGGTTTTTTGTTTTTTTTTTGTAAATGTGTACCAGCGTAAAATACGCAATAGTCACTAAAGGGCAAGATATAGTAGGCTTGCATCAGTTTCTTTCCCAAACTAAGCAGTGCAAGTCCTGTAAACGAAGAAATAATCACAACAGGCTCCATGGAACAAGGATATTCTATACCTGCCTATTAACAAACAGCTTCGCTCCAATTGCTGCAAAGGTATGAACTCCAAATTAAACTGTGTGTTTTTTTTTCTCTGAAAATTTACTATTTCTATTTTTTAACTCCTCTCTTAGTTTATTTGGTGTTCCCTTAGTCAAGGAATAACTACACATGTATTAATACTACACTTCTGCGTAATAAACATTTCACCTTAATCCACCTGGAAAACTCAGTTGAGAAAATTAGTCTGTGTTGTTCTAACAGGCCACTTTTGTAACTGCATTAGTTTGATTTCTTAATATCGGTGCAAAATGACACCCAAAACCATCTGAAATAATGATTTTGCTAGTTGCCATCTCTGAACACGACAGAGTAGAAGAAAGGGAAAAGCTGTCTGTGGGACAGCCAGAGTAATATCCAGTACAGGAGGGTGCTGCTTGGAGCAGTCATTCTCCCACACACAGGGCTCTTAATCTGTCTCTGCTGTGGACAAGAGGCAGCAAGTCCTTCCTCAGCCCCCCCGCCTTAAATTCTCTTCCATTCCCAGCTCCTTTAAGCTTTTACCAAACACCAAGTCAAGATGAAGTCAAACAGCATATGATAACACAGAGAAAGGAGTCTTCCCTTACTCTGCAGCTTTTATGTGCCATTAAGGGGAGATGAAAGACTCCTGACTACAATCCATGCACACCCTGAAAATTAAATGGAATTAACACAATACTGTGAAGTGATACTTAATTTGCACTTGGTAGCATTATATTTGCTCTTTCTCCAAGTTACAACTGAACTATATAATTGTATTTTGCTATTAAAACCAAGCCATATTTCAACCATCTTTCAGTAAAACCATGCTTTTGGAAAGAAATTATCAGGTGGCTACCTTGCATAAGCCACATCAAAATACCCCATTTCTTTCTCACAGGAAAAATCTTGTATTTATAGAGAGGGCAAACAGAATCTAAAGCAAGCCAGCTGTCAGTGTCATAGATCAGGGTCATGCAACTTACTATAACCACAAGCCAGCAATTACATACTGACAACCATTTGGGTGTAAATTCTTTGTGTGTAGAATTTGACTTTTTTGAAGGTGCAATGTACGGAAAAATTGCTGTACCTTTCCAAAGATATTTGTAAGGGACAAATGAAATGGAAATCTTTAAAGACACAAAGGTGAAACACAAAGAAAACATTTTAGCAAGAATTTGTGAATTTTGCTATTGGCAAACACCTTGCACAACAGCAGCACACATACATGTCTTCCAAATGTCGTCACAGAATTAGTATTTACTCAAAATTTAGTATTTACTATATTCCACAGTGCTTTAAGCTATGAGGTAAAGCAGCATGAGACATAATATACAAGAGATGATGGTTTCAGGGCAGTGGGCTAACTAATATGCAGCCAAAGTCAGCACCCAACTTAAATTTTTGAGTTCCTTGTAAAATGGGCCCTTTTTTAAAGTCTTGCAAAGTACATCAATCAACCAATCAATCTTTGCAAGTCATGGTTTTTAATCCTACAGTGTCCATCATCTTTATTTACCAATACTCTCAAGAGTATTAGTATTCCCTAAACCTTATTTTGCCAAAGACCGATAATTTTATTGATCACGAAAATCATCACACTGCAATTAGGACTCCTATTAAGATCCACCTTCAAAAACACACTGCACACTGCAGTAACATATAAACAGGTTAACCTCAATCACTATACAATTTGCTCTGCTAATGAACCTTCTTAAGGCAGCAAAGCAATGCTAGATCTTTCAGTGAGAACTGCCTAGGGTCGCTTCTATAACATAAGTTTTCTGATCAGTTGGACGGTTTTAAAGTAAGCATTTCCTGAACTTTGAAGAAGATACCTGTTCAAATGCTGTAATTGACATCCCAGTCCTCTTTTGCCAGTAAGTACTGTAGTCATTTAATACGCATTTCTGATTACAGATAACCAGCTGATGATGCTAAGGAACACCACAGCTTTAACGACAACCATGTATGAATACATACTGTTCACAAAAGATGTTTTAATTTTAAACACTTTGCTTCAAGAAAATTCAACTGGCCAACCATTGGAGAGACACTGAGTATCTTGCTTAAGCATATCAGAACTTTAGGGAAGTCTAACTGCTCACTTTTAGTCTTTCTGAACACTTACTCTCATGTCACTTGCTAAAGATTTTGCATTAATTATTTTAGTACAATTATTAATATTCTTTGTGTATGACTCAAAGTTTTAAAGGATTCCACATACACTTTGAATAAATGGTTGGAAAGCGAGGCAGGTGACATATTTGTGTGCAAATATGACTCATCATCTGCTTTAGCTGATGAATGGTTGATGACTCGCTAAGTTACATATTAAGTATGTACAGCTTGATACTGGAATCTACTGGTGGCTTTGTAATACGGCCAAAATACAACCAAGTAAGGACCTCAGTAACAGAACAAACATGCAGCCTACAACATACTTAGTAAGTATGACAATAGGACATGTAAAAAGAATTTAAAAAAATTTAATGCAAGTTGCTTTTTATACAGCCTTGCTTTAGAATAAACTAGTTGAACCTCATAAGGAGGTAAAGTTGCACCTTCCATTTGAGTGCATGGATGGAAGCTAAAGAAAATTACCCGCAGCTTCAGACCAGTTGGAGAGGGTAGTTTTCTAGATTCCTTCTACAACTCCCTTCTTGATCATGAGTGATACTCTGAATTTTGCATTATGGCAACTGTACTTTTCTCTCGATTTGGGTCAAAACTATTCTTGAGTATGAAAAACTATTTACTCCAGTAAATTATGATAATTTACATACCAATAGGGTGTTGGCCAAATGTTTGGCAGCAAGTGGCAAACGTTTAAATTATGTTTTACAGTTTTATCAGGAAAGAAGAAGGAATTGCTAAAAATGTATTTAACGCATATTTAACACATTAATTTACCAGTCCTGTATGAACATTTCATTCTGAAACATTATACTTAATACTACCAGTGTCTTTGCCACCCTTCTGCTTCATTAAAACTCAAGTCAATACAAAAAAACCAAACCTGTTTTTCAATGGCCATATAATACCCAGACATTTTTACTGCACTTTAAAAAGAGTCAGGTCTTACCCAAAGCACTCATTTGCAATTAAAGGTGCAAGGCCAATCCACTTTTGAATTCACTGCACTTCACTTAATCAAGTGAAGTTTATATTTCGCATAATCATAGAAACTCTCGAGAAAGCTTGCAAAGCCCAAGGTTAAATTTTTATCATTCTATCCCAAAGCTGAATTTTATCATTCAAGGTATAATTAGATAAAAACTGTGTTAATTACATATTAGCATTATTTTGACATATGACCAGCATGAAAGTCAGCAAGTCAGAAACTGATGAGAAAAATACAGCAATAATCTTACCTTCAAGTCAAGATGAACAACATTGTTTCTGTGCAAGAATGAAACTCCTTCTAATATCTGCCTCATAAGTCGTTTAACATCATTTTCTTTGAATGCTTCCTCTCTTTCAGCCACACACTGGTCAAAGATTTCACCTCCAGCAGCACTACAGAACAATATGAACATTATTAGCTCCAAGGCTAAGTTATAGCACCCATTTTGCTCTACTTGCACTATTTTATTTCATGCAAGCAAGAGCAGCAGGCGGTAGCATCCAATAGTGATATTTTCAGTTATTGGACATTAGACACGCTTTTACAGACTCAGAAATGTTCTCCACAGTACGGCAGCTGTGGGGAGCAAAAATTTTAGTCGTTTAAGTTAGAAACTATAAATACTCCAGAAATTTCGGGGACTGCTTTGGAAACACTACTGACTATTCTTTCAGATGAATATTTGCCACATTTGTTTAAGGACAGTGTTTTCATAAAAGCTGTGCCTTTTGCCAGTCCTACGAAACCACATGGAAATTTAGCTAAGGTAAGCCTTTGTAAACATAAAGCAAAGCAGCCCCACCTCCCATCCTCCTCAAAACTCTTTGCATGTACTTAAAAGATGAAATGTAAAGTCTGTAAATTAATTGTTTATGAAGTCTCTGGTATACAGGGTTGGATTGAGTCTCTAAACATCTTTCATCTAAAAATACTTCTGAAAATTCTAGCTCTCGGCTTGCTTCCTCTTTTGTTTATATATGTTTAAATAAATAACAAAGTAACAAAAATATAAAAATAAATAGATGTGAATGTTTTTAAAGTACACAGAAGCCACACACAGTACCATCTCTGTATAAAAATGACTCAAGAGAACTGACACTGTTTTACAACATAACCCTGTGGCATCAAAAATAAAATAAACTCAGCAGAGGCTCCATTTTAAAAAAAAATGGGCATAGAATAGGGTCACTTTGCATGTGGATTGCTGAAATACTACTATGAAATCAACACATATACACTTCATTCTACATGAAATCCTATAATCACCCCTTAGTGAAAGACAGTGAAACCCCGAGGACAACATCTTCTCCGGTTACACCAAACTGTGACATGCCAAACATGACCTTGCACAAGCATTAATCTTTATCAAGGCATCGCCATCTACTCTGCCTTTGCTTGCTTTTTTTCCAGTAAGCTGTATTACCCAGGCAATCCAGAAGACAGTGAGGCATATTCAACACGAATATAACAGCAAATGAGAGTTCTACAAAAATGGACTGTGCACCCCCAGAAAAAGAACACTTAAATACACTCAAATTCTCATTTTGCCTATATTAACTTCATTGCTACAGTCCTAGAGCTCTGAAAAGCCTCATGGCTTTAAAAATGTTCTTTGCTTTCCCAGCTATTCTCACTACTGTTAAATTTACCCTTGCAGATTGTCTTAAAAAAATAAAAATTAAAAGAAGGGTAAATCTTAACCTTTTCTGAAGAATTTTATACTTCTATTCTACAGGCTAACTAGTACAGTAGTACAATTTGATTTATTAAGCTAATATTTCCTAAAAAGGTCTATTAAATAATTTTTCTTCATTCTGTATCAGAGATGATTGAGCTCAAGAATAAAATTACTTTTTCAAAAGAATATTAAGACTTTAATTCCTTTTGAAAAATTGCATCCGCCTGACATTTTATCTTTCTTCAGTCCTTTTTTACTTAATTCATGAAAGTAGTAATATTTCATCTTTGAACAGGATTCAGATATTAATGACATTTTTAAAATGGACAAAGTATATTTACAGATTAGTGTATTCTAATATTCTAAACCAAATTCTTTGAAAAAGCAACATGAATTGGATCTTTCAGATAGTGAAAAAAACCCATCTACTGCAATCCATAAATTAAACTTTCTACTTTAAGAATGTTGTAATGTTACTTGAAAGAGTGATTTAATTCCTTTTAGCAGTGATTTCTAATGATGCAGTGATAAGATCTACTACCAAAATTACTAACACAATGTATTTTACAGCAACAGCCCTGGGATTTTGTTGGTATAGCTCTGCCGCTTCAAGCAAGGAAAAAATACTTCTACATTAATTTATATAATATTTAATTCTGTGAAATAGGACTTATACCCTAAACCTGTTGTTGTCAACCAGGGATCACACTTTACGTTTAATAGACCCAGCTGAAAAATCAGTGGGAGTTGAGGGCATGGGGGGGGGGGGCCTTATTAAGCCCTGTTCGCTATATCTTTACTTGGTAAAGTAAATATTAAATAATATAAATAATATAAAGTAAATATTATCTGTTACCGTTTGTTTATTAGCGTAACTTAATTAACACTGAAGTAGGCACCAGGCTAAGATGTAAGCTACCTAGAATTTTAATACTACACTTAAAGAAGCCTGAATTATAAGTGATAAAAGTCAAGGCAATGAAAGTTGAAACAACGTCCCATCACTGAAATTGAGACACAGTGCTACCACATGAGAGCAGAAAACCCTTGTTCCAGAAAAACATTTTTTAAAAAAAAGGTATTTAAGTAACTTCCAGTACTTCTGAAAATGCCTGGACTCATCAGCATTTTTAAGAGTGAGACATGTAAATACAGCCATTACACATGCACACCCACTTCATAACTTATGAGACATTGCTGTTCCCATCTACCACAGACACTTGGCTTTACAAAATAGTTGAATGGTGACTACACACGTAATGTTTCATTTTTTGATTTCAACTTTGCTATTCGGGATGCAGAGAGAACAACTTCTTCTGGACAATTCACTCTATCCAAAAATTGCCACGCTCTAAGAAGTAACCAGCAACCCTTTAAAAGAACACATGGAAACTTGATACTGCAAGACTGTTTTGTGTATTGTTTCTGCAGAGTGAGCTTAACTGATTTCCTTAAGCAAAACAGTCAGCTAGCTGTGAGCCAACCCAGTCACAAGTGGTTGGAAGTACAATGTCAAAGTGAACTCCAAAAAGACCGTCCTGCACATCTACATCAAGTTTTCCCAAGCTCCTTAACAATACTTTAAACTCAGTTATTTTGTATTCCCCAGTTAGATTTCGGAAAAAAAAAATAAAATCCAACAACAGAAGGGATAAAAATACCTGCTAGGAAAGTATCATGGGCATGTCATTACTATGTTTTCTGTATGCAGACCAGGAGTTCTCTGGTGTTAATAACCTTTATGCATTTTTCCTCTAAGAACACACTGTCCATTAAATTGTAGTTTTCCTATATGTCATTATGAAATAACTTTGCAAATGACTGGGCACCCCATCCACCTAGAAAGAAAATGTTACTAGGGGATAAAAGCAAAGAATTATCCTTAGGACAGTAAACTCTTTAGGAAAACCAGTCATCTTAATCTGAAAAAAAAAAAAAAAAGGATAAGGAAATATTTAATAGCACAACATTTTGAAATCCAGTGTTACTTAGAGTGGGTTATTTCTCTAGTACATGCTCCCCTAGCTAGGTGCATGAAAAAAAAAAAAGTAAGACTGAGAAGTCTTTTCAAACTTGAAAGGTATGGCAATCATAATTCTTTAGTTATTTTAATTTATTTATGAAAGTACTGTTGTGCTATTAATTCCTCTAGTTTCAAGGGAAATCTAACTGCTCTTCATTAGTGAAAAGCAAGCTAACACTTTTAGCTCATTTATACTGATAAGCACTAATAAAGTCATTTGGAAGTCTGGAGCACTAATTTTTGTTACAATTATGTTGACTTTAGATTAAATGGAGACTACTTATCTTCCTTGAAATGTTTCTTAACAATGCCAGTATACGAAATCCAGCACCAAACTTCCTTCAAGTGCACTTATGATACACTTACACGGTCATTCAACATATCATTAGAAAAATATTGAACAAATCTATTTTGGTGCATCTGAAAAAAATTAAACATTCCCCCTGCTTTAATGGAACAGACATTAAGTTAGTGTTCTGAAGGACTCAGAAGTGCAAATCATCAGAGTACAGACATGTAGGCAAGTTCCTAGAATATGCCTGATTTCAATGCTGTGAGATCATAAACAGTCTTCAAGGGAAACAATGTACTTCCTGAATATTAAGCTCGGTCAAACGTCTGTCTTGAAAGGGTTATCTCTGCAAGATAATAGAAACTCATCTGCTTGTTGTACATGGAGCTTATAATATAGGAAGATCACAACAAGGTGGCTGTAACACTCCGAGCAAGGGCTCATGTTCACTGCTGCTGACAGCCATACCCCCTTCCCTTGGCTAGGTACACCATCAGATAGTAAATGCGCTTACTGATGGTTTTTCCACTGTAAAACTACCATAACATACTAATGTCCCCAAGGCCTGAGAAAACCATAAATCCACGTCTGATGAGAGGACATAAGGGAAGAGAAGCATTCAAATGCATTAAGTTGTAGATGCTGCTCTTTTAAGTTCTTGGTTCCCAGACACGTGGTTTTTTTTTTTCCCCTAGCCTTTCCAATCAGGGGGCGTAAGAATTCAATGAAATGCAAACAAAAGGTTACTAACTAACACCATTTGAGAAGTTTTTCCCTAAAACTTTTTGAAGAGCTCCCTCTTGATTTTAGATTGCCATCTAGAACAACTTTGCTAATTACTCTAATAGACAAGATACAAACATCGGAGCACCACATTTATTTCTGATTACAGTGATTTTGCTCCAAGTTCTACCTGTTGAATCCCATATCAAATGAATAGTTTCCTGCAGCAGACTCCTACTCTAACCAGTCACACCTTGAGTAAACTAGGACAATAAATAATGTCCAAGACAATACAAGTAGTAACATTACCCAGGTACAAATAACTACAGGTGAAAAAGACATTTCATCCATCATATCTGATAAACACTGACTGTGTCTTCAAGATCATACAGACAACTTTTTTGTTTTTTTTTAAAGCAAGCACAATGAAAGTCTACTATATTTACACAAGACCCTGGCAGGTAAGGGCTCAGTTCAGAAGCTCTTCACAACACACTACTTAATGGCTTAGATTTTTGAAGTTACCCTTAGAGGTTTCTGTAACATCTGACCCACTAATGACTCACCAATATCATCTATCTGTTCCACAGATGTGTAAAAACATGGGGATGGAACATTTACAAAAAAACCACCTGTTCTTATGCATCAGATGCTCTATCGCTCTTTCTTTCAAAATAAATTGGAAAAAGCCAAGTAGGTTGCATACATGCATCAAGCCCCAAAATTACCAAATTTGCTTTTTTTCCTTTCATATTTGATGTGTCAAGTTTCCCAGACCGTACCTCTACCTTTTCCGTAAAATTCCTTAGGACAGAGACTGTTGTCAGGGTGGATGCAGAGAGCCACCAATTTGCTATGCCACAGCTGAAGTCAACACTGTAATGCCTCATTCCTTCCCATTGCTCAACACTTAATATTTAACAGTCAGTGGGCAATTTTAAGTTCATTTTTTGTCAAAAATTGATACCACTTGAAAGACAACACTCCATGTAACATTAGTACTTCTCTTCCTGAAGGCAAAACACAAGGTGTTCCCCTCAGCCCTTATGGCAGATTCAGCATCAAGACAAGAAATTTAAAAACCTTAGCAGATAAAGTTAGTGGTCAACAATTATTTGTTTTACTCCTTCACAAGATAAAGATCTGCCACACAGACCATCAAGCTTAACAGAAACTGAAATGCCCTAGAGAAGCTTGCAGTCTAGGTATGTTCTTTAATCCTCTGCATAAAGAATGTCAGAAATTCACTAACATTCATACCTGCTTTGTTGCAACATGTCTCTGAAACATGTTGACATTAAAAAAGCATCCAGACATATTTGCTGAAGTCAGGGAAAGACTGTTTTTGTAATTTATAACTCTTAATACACAGCTATTTATCTGAAACAAGGTATGACTGTTTGAAGCATATAAACCAAACAATTTTGTTAATTACTGAACAACCTAGTTAATACTTCGGATTAAAACAGTTTTGCAACTGTAAGAGAATTGAGATCTAAAAGAAAACTAGCAATTTTTCATTGAAATTATCACAAAACTCATTGCTCATTAGGATCCTACTGCTCATATTAAATCACTATGAGATCCAGAAATTTAAACAGTATTCTAGTTTTAATTTCTGCTAGTGTTCAAAGCAGATATTTATGAGTCTCCAGTAACAGCAGTTAAAACTCCAGAAACTCTGTCACAGCTTTGCATTATAACAGATACTTAAATATTTCATATATTTACATGTATATAAATATATGCATGTAAATATATATATATATTCCATGAGGGCACAATGAAGGTTAAAAAAATGTATTCTAGAAGGAATTTTGTCTTAGCAGACACCATTTCATTCTAAAGACGATGTTATTGGGAGAAAAGATTTCTCACAATTTCTTTTTGATACCAAGTAAGAAAAGAGCTGTACAAACTAGATTTATCTTAGCAGATAGGTTAAGTCACTTCTGAATTACTGAGTCTCACTCTTCTCCAAATTATTTAAAATCCACAGAGCTTGAACAGGAACTTAGCAACAAGCAACAAAGCTGCATCTTGGAACTTAGCTGTCAAGTACCTAAGCCACTGGCATATTAGCTGAACAGTCACAACAGCTGCAGAAATACCCATCTGGACAAACTCAAGTGGAGAAAACCACACAGACATGTGCAGAGTCACAAGTTAAAGGTCATCTGAAAGAAACTATTCTAGCTCTCAACCCTCCTCCTCTCTTTCCTTTCCCCAAAAGATGTTTTAGAGAGCTTTTTGTTGTAGGGGTTTTTGATAGTTTCTTTTTTAACAATGACGTTGCTTTCAATATCTTTTCCATAACTTATCACAGATTCTTATCACAGAATATTCTGAGTTGGAGGGGGCCCACAAGGATCATCAAGTCTAACTCTTCAGTGAATGACCCATATGGGAATCAAACCTGCAACCTTGCTGTTTTTAGCACTGTGCTCTAATCAACTCAGCTAATCTCACTGGTAAAAAAAACCCACAAATTTCACCCTTCGTCACTGTCAATGAAATAAACTTCAGTTCATGAACAGATCCTCATGGCTTCTTCCTCTTCCTCTTTTACAAGTAGGGAGTGTACACATTTCATATTTCATTAAAGATATTTAAAACTACATAAACCATAGTTCAGCTTTGAAAGATACTACATAATTAGAGAAGTTTATTATAATTTGCAGTAATTATGAGACTGCACATAACTTCTTGTAATAGTGATTTTCTTAGCAATTCTTTTCAAAGTTAAGCAAGGGTAACAGGCAAGCAATAAAAACTTTCACATTATTCACACTGATACAAGGCATTTTTACACTGTTAGTTTTAAGCCTATACTGCAGAAGGTTACTCAGGACTTATTACTAATACTTACTATTCCAGGACTAAAATCATCTCTGTTGCAGTTTCATAAACTTCATGCAAGTTAATGACCCAAAGGTTGCATTGTGCCAGCTCAAGGACTGCAATTTCGTGGATTATTTCCATCCGACAGTCTTGGCCCTTTCTTCTTTTTCTCATGAATTTTGCTGCAAACTCTTTTTCAGTGTCTTTCTGGATACATTTCTTCACCACTGCAAATTTTCCCCTGAAATTAAATAGGAATTATTTATAATTAGTGACAGCTTCAGTACTGCCCTTATAAATTAACATCTCAGGAAACTTGAACCAATTCCCTATTAATGGGTACATTTAAAATTTATTCCAAATTTAGAGAGACGCCTTGATGAGTGACGATCCCTGTGGTTAAAAGTTAGGAACACCACAGCCCACAATGTAATATAACCTCCATGAAAAATAAGGAATTTTAAAAAATCTATCAATTCGAAGAATCTGAATTTCAAAGATGCATAATAAAAAAGCTGTGCTAGTTCCCAAGATTAAGCTGCCCTCAAAACATTAATTAAAAAAGCTGGCAAAACCAAAATGTACAAATTTAGGCAAATTGAAGGCATTTTATGCTTTCTCTGACTACTTCCCAATAACTCAGTTTTCTCAAGTATTCTACCATATTCAAATGAAGAGCAACCAGTGCTCCCACTGAACCCTGCTCTATTTGCCATGCACTATCCAGACTCTACTCTGCATTTTCAAAGATGGCACTTTGTATTTTCACCATGGTATGCCTCAAATGATAAGAGCCAGATTCTTTTGATTGTTTAACAGTTCTCAAAATCCCCTAGTCTCACTGTGTAAGTAAGCAACATGGATGATTTAAATAAAATTAAGCAGCTCGACTAACATCAAGCTTTCTAATAGAATTTTTGCAGCAATGCTAAGGTGAACAGGAAGGTACACTGAGCAGAGCTGAGCACAGTGCTCAGCCCACATTAATGAGCGTCATCTCCCACAGAACACACAACTGATGATACACCAAGCCAGCAGGGCAGCTAAAACCACACTGCAGCACTTACGTCAGGAGACTTCCCCCACAGCACTTTGGCTGAAGTGTCTGCTCTCAACTTCCCTGAAATAGTCCCAAACCACCTACTCCACTCAGTTCCATTCACACAGTGCTGATTTTTAGACTGAAAAGGTTTTTTAATTAATACTTGTCATCTAATGAATGATGAACTCTCATGCTTTGAAGTAATCTTACTTCAGTTCTTACCATACTGACATAATCTTCACGAAAACTATCTTTTTTTTTGTTTATATGTTAACGTTTCCTTACAAAGCTGCAGGAATAGCTTGGAGATCTTTATTTTGGTTCTTTACTTAACTTATTGTAGGGTTGCTGAAACCAAAATAGTAGTCTTCATCTGTTTTGGAATACAATTACAATGTGTTTTGCCTCTCCCACCTCCAAGCTGAAGTTCACAGAATTAACTAATTCAGCTCATGTCAAAGTTTTCACTCTCACATCTCCTGACCTGCTGGCAGAAGACTGCTATCCATGAAATGTAACTGCTAAAACCAGTTGTGGTCAGTTTGCTTTTAATAGGCATTTGTTTCAAAATCACACAGTCTAAATGGATCAAGTCAAATAAACACCCACAAAGTGGGTATTTGCTGGGCAATCTCAATAAAATAATTGGACTCGTAACCACTGATACAGCCACAGTTATTCATCTAGGAATAATATTTTGTGTAAGCACACATTATCTACAGCACAATGTCTATTAAGACTAGATCACAGCCCAGCGCATCAGATGTTTGGTGCAGGTAGACAAATAGTAAGAATATGCTTTCAATGTCTTCAATAAAATTTTTTGGGAGAAAATTCTTAATTATTAATGTATACATAAAGACAATAATATAGAGCTTTGCAAATGCACGACAATAATATTACAGGATTTTGTATCCTAAAATTCATATACGATATAAAGCTACTCATTTACCAAAAGTGTTAAAATACTTGCTGGAGTTCTTAGCAGCAGAAGCATCAAAAGAAAAATAAAACCAACTGGTGACTACACTGATAAGAAAAAAACCCAACAGATAAAAATAAATTGAGGAACTAACAGGCAAGCCCTTTAACACTAGGTTTTTCTAATACCTAATAGATCCTAAGCCTTTATTCCAAAATATCTAGGCTCCTGCCTGGGTTCAGCCTTCTCTGGTTTCCTCAAAGAGTCTCTGAATGCACCACTTCCTTCTGGTTGAACATTGCCTTAGCACAGTCAAAAGGTTTTGGTTCTAGCACCAGGGAAGGACCTAGAGAAAGCAGCTTAGAGAAGTTTGAAATCTCGATAATACAGCTTTCAAGCACTGTTCTGTTCTGAATTACATACAAAATCTATCTACCTGGAAGCAAGTTAATTAGCCTAATGAGTACTGATGCTGCCGATTCATCGTGCATTAGTCATTACGGAAATAAAGCAGCATTCATGGAGCAGCAAGAGACAGCAAGAGCCACGACCGTGTGTGTGGCCACACATGTCCTGTTTAGCTGAGCTGGCCAGAAGCCTGATAGGTGACGTAATTAAAAGGACAGGTTACACGGGAGTTCAGTTGGCTGACAAATAATAATAATTCTTAGTTGTTTGAGACCAAGAATCCTGCCCAGATTCTTTATGGTTATGCCTGTAATTAGAGCTATTTAACTACTACCTGTTAGAACTCATCTTTTCTGAATACAATCCCCAAAAAGATCAAACTTGACAAACCTGATGTTTATAACTAACTAGTAGAACTATTTACTGTGCAGAGATTTAGATTGATGTCTGAGAAAATTTTAGAGCTAAGATCCAAAGATAACATTCACTGTATGGTTAAGCCAAAGATAAATTTTAAAGAATTTCTTTTTGACTGAGAAAGAATAGTAGGTAGTCAGCTATAAACAAGCTTTCTTACAAAGTATACACTGCACACACTTCATCTTTGTTTCTCTTAAAATCCTGCTTTTCAGAACTCCTTATAAAAAAATATATCAAACAGTGAAAGAGTGTTAGATCCCATCATTGCTAGTTCAATGTATTGAGATGAGCTAGCAGAGAGAACACTGCAATGGAAGGAAAAAACAATTTTGAGATGAAAAACCTAACACACATTTCCCAAGTTGAAAACAGACTACCAGTCATCCCAACACATATAAAAATGCTTTGGAGGGAGACAAGAATAGGAAATTAGAAGTAGTTCTCAGTCCTCACAAGAGTCTCATTCAAGAGTTATGATTTAAGATAAATCACATCTGATTACAAAGAAGCTCAATGTCACCTTTTCAGACTGCCAACAGAATTTGCATTGTTTCATCAGGCACGTATTATAGCTTAAAGGAAAAGTGTTAAATCACAAATAAAATGTCAAATCAGATAAGCAGAAACATTTATGTCACACCAATTAATTTTGGTTGTCCTAGGTTCAGAACAACAAAGAACTAACCTTACATCAATCATTACTTTTGAAGCGACCTATAAAACACTGTCACCTAACAAAGGCAGGAATAACAGCAATTCCTGTGAAGATATTTACTTTTTATAAAGTTCAGAAAACTTTCCTGAGATCCACCATACTATATGTAACTTATTACATAACTCATATAAAATTCTTTTTCTGAAGTGCGATCTTTTTCCTCTGATACTTTTGGATTTCCCAACAGCAAAGTGCAGAGATTCCATTTCTGATGTTCATGAACAGTTTACTCACATAAATTTATTCTCAAATGGTGAAACCAACTACTTGCAACTCTTCATCTTCACCTCTTCTCCACTTTCACTTAGTTCCACCACTATTTCACCCCAGTCGTGCCTCTGCAGAAAGCAGCTGAGGACAGAAGTGTGACAGCAGGTACATTCTTACTGATGCACAAAATTGTACAAGTGTCATGTCCTGCTAAGATGCACATTACAGAAAGCTACCTGAGAAATAATGAAAGTTAATGTCAGAGTTGTTTTTCTCTTTGGGGAAAAAAAAAAAGCGGATTTAAGACATGCATTACCTGCACATGAAACTACAGCCAGGTAACTTAGTCAGGAACAAAGAATATTTCAGTCTCCTCAGATGATTACAGTATTTCTTATTCTTAGGTTTGGGTGGAGAATGAACTTCTCCGCTTAAACAAAAAACTGGGAATTAGGAAAACCAACTGAATTGCACTGGACTTACTTACATGTATGCACTGCACACATTATTTCGTTAGAAAATGGTTTATTTTGCATCAATCATTTAAGGTGATTGTTTTACCTTCCAGAAGACAGGGAGACCAGTCACTTATGCCTTCCTCCAAGCCAGTTCTAGCATCAGGAGTATTATTTTCTGTACACAGAAAATGATGATTTGCAATATGTGCACAGCTTGTTTCACATTAAAAAAAAAGTGCAATACTCCATCAACAATCTGAAGAATTAATAGTCTAGTAATATTTTATGTAATTCGGATGGTTTTTGTTGAGGAAATTGAGCAAAGCAACTAAATACAATTGTACTAGACTCTTCAAGGAGGGTCTACGTGGTAGAAATGTATTGTTCCCCATTTTATAGTACAATTATGGCTTAAGCATGGATGGTAAGAGGAAGAGTTAAGAAACTGGTGTCTTGTCCTCTGCAAAGGTTACACTGCTTCAAACTAACCTAACTCAAGCTAGCACTGTCTGAAAACATTTAAGTCTCAGTGAGTTGACGAGAAGAGGCACCCTGAAAACATTTATCACAGGTAAGTTTGATTTTAAACCTCACGCAACTGAAGATTTGTGTGAGGATGTTCTGATTTGGAGGACAGTAAAATTACTAAGGCTGTGAAGACTGGACCAAAAGTTCATATATTAAATAATTTCGCTAAAAAACTGCTATTTCCATGGCACCCCAAGCAATTTAAGATAACTTCCTTTCCAGAGCAGCCATTATAACCAAGTTTTTGATATTTTTCTCAAATTAACCTGGCTTTCCTAATAGCTGAATCTCAATAGCCTTGCAAACACCTTCTCAGCTACTGAATGAGGCAGCAGCATTTTGAAGCACATTAACTTTACATTCTCAAAGCAGTTTTTTCTCCCATGAGCAGAACTAATGAAGCCTGACTTCCTATGGGTTTGCACTCAAGTCCCTCTGGTGACATTGAGATCAGGTTCCTCCAGGCTCACAGACAACTTTCAGCAATGCCTTCCCCAGGACTTTTGCTTCCTAAGATCCCACCAGGGGCCTAAGTCTTGCTTGCGTTGCTAGAACTACACCACCTTAATATTTTCCCGTGTTCCCCCTTCTTCCCACCTCCTTCACAGACAGGTGACAAGGGAGCAGAAAACCGAGGTTCCAAGTGCCATGGAAAGTTCAACATACATGTGTTGACAGACAGAATTGGAGGCCCAGGAGCACACAGACCTGCTGAGCTCACACAACACCCCAAATCTCAGCAAAGGTGATAAACCTACTTGATTTTTTCTCCCCACTGTCAGTTTGAAACACAATTCATACAAATGTTGTTACTCTCAAACCTACCTAAAGGCTGGCTTTTAAATTATTTCCCTAATTCTGGGAAATGGGAAGAGTATAAAAAACTTTTTTGTTAGCAAATTCAACTACCAAATTTAGAATTATGATAGATTATGTTGTGTGCACAAGGACTGCTTTTCATCCAGGGTGAAAACCTGTCATGCCTGGGTGCTAATGTGTCCAAGCCCTTTGTAAAGATAAACTTTATCCATATGTAGAGAATTACACTTTATGAACACATAAAAGTGAAACAATTTGTGCTAGCACGTTATCAATAAAATGACAGTTGAAAGTGGCAGAGAGACTTTCCATCTATGCTTTGTCAGAGTTGGCAAAAAAGTCTTTAATGGGAGTACTGGAGCCGAAGTATCCACTTTTGAAAAATCAAAATGTAGGAAAAAAAGCATTCCAAACTGTTGAATAAAAAAACAAGCACACACATTCAAGTGTATAGATTTATAGATTCTAAGAGACAAGATAGTGAAAACATTTGTGAAGTTGAGGAGAGAGAAAGACAGACTGAACCAAAATATGTGCGACTTGCACATAAAACAAGACAAACACTTAGAACTGTCACTTAACTCATTTTAACATAACTACAGGTGCAAAATCACAGCCTTCATGCAAAGGTCATCTTTAAATATAATTCTGATCAAAAAATATTCCTCACAGAAAAAGCCATGCTCAGATTTACTTCTTTAAATTGCAGACTAAGACCTGTTGCAGTACCTAATTCTTGTTCATAGTGTAAAAGCTAACAATCTCAGCTGTACTTTTGTGCGCCAAAAGGAACCTTCATCTATTTCATGTTCTGATTAAACCAATGACTCTACAACAAACTCTTAATTCCATGGCAGAACTGTGAAATATTTTGTGAAAACTCATCTGAACTTTAAATAAATTTAAAAAAAAGCAGAAGTGATACCAGGACATCCTGTTCTATACTGCTCCTTTGCCTTCTTGCCTGTTTCTTAGAATTTAGGCTGATTTGTAGCCTGTATTTAGTCAGCTTTAGTTTCCAGGCCTTGGACAAGGTTGTCATAACATGCTAGAAAAAGCTTTCTCACTCTAAGGGATGTTTCTCCCACCTGCTTCCCATGGGAATGCTTTAGTTCGCTATGTTTAAACAGGTATTATCCTATTAATACATCAGTTACTAAGTGAGCATTAAGCTAACACCTAGGCAACCTAAAAAATTGTTAGAGATACTTACTGCAGCTACATTTGCTTTGAAACTCCTCTTTAGCTCCGAAGGGGTTGGTTTTGCTGCTATATAAACTGAGTTACACAGCTAGCATAACTTGAAAAAGAACATACATTGAGGAGAATGTATCTTGTCATACATATATCCTGTGGTATTCCATCTAATCTTTTTTATCTGAATACCCTTGAGATGAAGTACATGCAATTCTAGGTTCAGTGTTTCTCTTTTTGTAAGAAGTGACAGAATTTCAGACACAAAAAGTGGTTCAGTGGTGCTGAAACTCCATATATGTAGCTCCCGAGATGCAAAAACCTTCCAGCGAGAATTTGTGCCTCAAACCTTTCTTTCTATCAGGCAGGTGTTGAAATCATAAATACATTAAACCTTGTGTGTGGAATCACTTCCAAACCCGAGATTTTCACCAGCTTTTTAACTGTACGAAAAGTTCCACCATTAGGTTATTCTCAAGCGTTTGTTACCCCAAACGAGTCCGGAGCTGTTTTTCCGCATGTCGCAGACTACAAAGCCCAAGCAGAAAGGGAAAAAAAAAAAAAAAAGGCAGGTTTCCCTCTCCAATGGAAATCTACAGCATTACCCACGACTCCACACCGGCTTCCAGGGGACACCACACCAACCTTCCCAGCCAGACTCGCAAGGCTGAGGAGCCGAGGGAGACTTTTCCAGCAGGAGGAGGGACAGACAGAGGGGGGGGCACTGCCGCCTCCCCGCACCCTTCCAGCCAAGCAGTGCCATGGGGCACGTCCCCGGGCTGACCCACCGCGGGCACGGCCACCGCCGGGTGCCCCTGGGCGCGGCCCCGCCCGGCCGGGACCCCTCAGCCCGCCCGGCCCCGCGCTCACCTGCCGAGCTCCCGGCCGGGGCTGAGGCTGTACCGCTCCTGGAAGGGCTCCGTGCGGATGGGCGTGCGGATCTCGGCCAGGAACCCGCCCCGCCGCCCGGATCGCCCGGCTGCGGGCTGGGGCTGGGGCTGGGGCTGGGGCGGCGGGGGCGGCCAGTCACCGCGGGAGCGCCCGGGTGGCGGCTTCTCGTCGGGGCTCATGGCGCGGGGCTTCTCCTTCGGCAGGGGGACTCCTTCTCCTCCTCCTCCTGGCCCTGCCGCTCCCCGTCCCGCTCCCGGTCCCGCTCCCGTCCCGGTTCCTGCGGGCGCTCCCGCCCCGCGCTCGCGCAGGGCAGCGGGCAGCACGCGCCGCCCGACCGGGGGGGGGGGTGGGTGGTGGTGGGCGGGGCGCAACCGCGCGTGCCCCGCCCCCCCCCCCCCCCCCCCCCCCCCCGCCCCGCCCCACGGCCCGGGCGCCCCCCCAGGGGGCGGGC
>JAWMRA010000078.1:51686651-51748119 GCA_035584735.1 Pseudotriccus pelzelni | reverse complement strand
GGGCGCCGCCCCGCCCCGCCCCGCCCCGCCCCGCGCGCCTCACCTCGGCCGGGCAGCGCCACCTGGCGGCGGGCGCTGTGGGGCGGCGGGATCGCCTCACCGCCGTAACTCGGTTGGGATTTGTCTCGCCTGAATAAACCCGAGGTTCGGTGTCTGAGGCGACCTCCGCCTACTCTTCGCATCCGTGATGTCTTCGCGTCACAGCAGGCCGAGGGAGGCCATCCTGCCCCTCTACTCGGCCCGCGGCTGGAGTGCCGCGTCCGGTTCTGGGCTCCGCAGCACAAGAAAGACAAGGAGCTACTGGAGAGGGTCCAGCCGAGGCCCACAGAGACGAGCAACAGGAGCATCTCTCTTACGAGGAAAGACTGCGGGAGCTGGGCCTGTTTAGTCTAGAGAAGAGAGGACTGAGAGGGGATCTCATTAATGCACACAAATAACTCACAGGTGGGTGCCAAGAGGACGGTGCCAGACTCTTCCCAGTGGTGCCCAGCGACAGGACAAGCACCAATGGCCATAAACTAAAGCAGAAGAAGTTTCACCTCAACACGAGGAAGAACTTTCCATTGAGGGTGGCAGAGCACTGGAACAGGCTGCCCAGGGGGCTGTGGAGTCTCCCTCTCTGAAGACAATCAAAACCCACCTGTAAGTGTTCCCGTGTCACAAGCTCCAGGTAACCCTGCCTTGGCAGGGGAGCTGGACTGGATGATCTCCAGAGGCCCCTTTCGACTGTAACAGTTCTGTGATTCTGTGGTCTGCCTGGCCCAGGACCTCACTCTGTGGGCACTCAGGTGTGCCCAAAGGGAGCGGCAAGGCAGGAGTGTGAAGCCTGAGGTGAAACTGTAGGAGCTGGAGGTAAAGGGCATGGCCACGTGGGGAATCCGGGCTCGGATCTTGCACTGGGGAGCAAGGGTGATGGAAGGCGAGGAGACAAGTAGCAGAAGCAGCTCTGCAGGGGCCAAATGCACCCAAGCTCACCTGATAAAGCCTTGGCCCCTGTGGTGTCTGAGGCACAAGCCTCAAATAAGCCTTTCCCACAGCTGGGGTGTGTTGAGCACCTCTCCTCCGTGCATGCCTGAGATCCAGGTGTCCCTGTGAGGTTTGCAAGAATTGCCTCCCAGTCATCTGTTTGTGCAGGCTGGTGGGAATTGCCTCATGGATTTGGCACGAGCCTAACTGGAAAAGGCTTGAGAAAAGGGTGTGCTCTGCTTACTTCTCAAGTGCTCCACCACCCAGCTCACTTCATGTACACATTCAAGGGACCTGTTCCGCATGGCTGTCATTTATCGAGGCAGTGCCACGGCATTTGTCTCTGTTAAGGGCACAGAATCTCCTGCCAACATCCAAGAGCACCAAGGAGAAAAGACTAATGAGGAAACAGGCTAACGTACAGCCAAAGATTCAGTCCAAACCCGGGTTATTGATCAGGGATGGAAGTACAATTGCTGACAAGGCATTTTGCTGGAATTCCCTCATTCATTTACTGCCAAATCTGATTTGCAGAAAAAGTAGAATCATAGTATCACAGAATGGTTTGGGATGGAAGGGACCTTAAAGATCATCTAATTCCAACCTCCCTGCCATGGGCAGGGGCACCTTTCACTAGAGCAGGTTGCTCAGAGCTTCATCCACTCTGGCCTTGAACACTTCCAGGGATGGGGCACCCGTAACTTCTCTGGACAACCTGTTCCAGTGCCTCATCACCTTCACTGTAAAGAATTTCTCCCTAATATCTGATGTAAACCCACTCTCAGTTTGAAGTCATTCCCCCTTTTCCTGTCACTACCTACTCTTGTAAAAAGTCTCTCTCTAGCTTTCTTGTAGGCTCTCGAAGCCTTCCCTTTTCCAGGCTTAACAATCCTAAATCTCTTAGCCTTTCCTCATAGGAAAAGTGCTCCATCCTTCTAATCATCTATACCTTAGGAATAAATTCCAGAACCTTATATAGAGTTATTTAGATATTAAACAACACTGATCCCAGAACAGACCCCTGAGGGACACCGCTTGTTGCTGATGCCCACTGTGACTCTGAGCCATTGACCACTACCCCCTGGATGCAACCATCCAACCGATTTCTTATCCATCTAACAGTCCACCTATTGAATCCATCTCTCTCAAATCTAGCGAGAAGGATGCTGTGGCAGACCTTGTCAAAGCCTTTACAGAAGTCCAGACAAATGACATCTGCAGCCCTTCCCTTGTCCACTGATATAGTCACCCCACCACAGGAGGCCATTGGTTGGGTCAGGAAGGACTTGCCCTTGGCAAAGCTCTGCTGGCTTTCTCAAATCTTCTCCCACTTCACTATACACCACAGAACAGAATGTGTTTTGTCTAGTTGTACCAGAATACTGTGGAGCTGATATAGCCTGTATTAATTTACATTTTCCCTCTAGAAAGGATAAATATTAGCTTTATAACTCACTGTAGTTTCACCTGCGCATTAAAACAGCACTAATCTTAGACTTAAATACTGCAGCATAAGCTTATATGTGCTATCTACACAGGGAGAAACGTGTGTGGATAAGAACAATGCTTGATTTACTCAGAGTTAAGCTAACAGACATATCTAGGCTGGTTACTGTCATATGTTACCTGCTAGTAAAATGTCTATGCTTTTTCTCTGTTGTTTGGATATTTGGCTTCTATCACCGGAATATTATTAGCCTGCTGAACGCTCAGTTGCACTCAGATGGTTTAGCAAACAGTGATTCCTGCTGGTCCAGGTAACATTAACTGTTTTGCACTCCCATATATTTGTTTTCTTTTCTGGCAGTAGCATCCAAGGAATCTGTTCTCATGAGCTGTGTTTGGCCTGCAAGCTAAGAAGGAAGAGGTGAGGTGGAAGACACCACCATGGCATTCTGTTTAAAACAATGTCCTTTTCAATGTATATCTGCATGCATTGTAGTCAAAGAGGGATTTCTATATTGCCCTGAAGAGGTGGATCAAAAGTGTTGCATAGGGCTATAAGCTCTGTTCAGTTTTATCAGTCTGACTCCAGCCTGATCATCACAAGACATTTCTCAATATGTACGTATTCAGGCAGCTTGTACATGATGGAGAACTTACCCAAATTAACTACGATCATCATCACAGTCCATTTATAACAGAAATATGAAATCTTACCATCCGTAGCTCAGCACACATAAGATTGTTTTTCAGGTGCTAAATTCACCCTTTCAGCTTCTGTAATGGTAGATCTTCTGTGGCTGGAATTTCTGCAGGCTGCTGGAGTTCCATTACTAAGTTAGTTATTTTGCACTGAAGCTACTTATTTCTTGATGTGGTGGTTTACCTATGAGGCAACAGGAAGAGTACACATTCCTCACCTGAGGTGTATTGCTCCCGTATTCTTTAAACGCCTCTTGTAATCATCTAAAAGCACACACACAAGAACTCGTAGTACCCAGCACCACTGAAAAACAGTCCTGCCACACTTCAGTACAAATGTAGGTTTCTTACCAGCTGCAACAAAAAAAGTGTTACTAATCTATTCCTTTCTAATTTAAGGAAGGAAAGCACAGCTCCACTAAGTGGCAGCAGTAGGCATCATTACTGCCAGCTTCACTGAATTATTTTTATATTTGTGAGAGATTTAATATAAACTGGTACTCATGTCACAATAACATTTATTCTTCTTTTTTACCCATAGGGTTTGATTTCATAATTTCCATGAAAGATGAATAAACTTGTGCTCAGGAAATCTAAAAGTAATCTTTCCAAATACTCTCACGAGTTCATATTTTGCAGAAATTCTCATTTGAATATGATTTTTACATATAATAATATTAATTTACCAGTTAGAAAACACATCATAGGGGTCCCCATGCTTTATGTTGGTGCTCCTCAGGTCAGTTCCCGCTTCTCTGCAGTGCCTAGGCAAACACTAACTCATCTTTCACAAAATAGGTAGACTATACTTTACAAAATCCAAGATGCATCACTTCTTATTTTATGGCTTTGTCCAGAGCACAAAGATAAACTGTTTCAGTTTGTATATTAGGAGGACTAAAATATGTAGCCGAAGCACAATGATGATGTTCAAAAGTCATGTTGTGGGCTTTACATACCACCGAAGCAAGGGCTAAACTCTTAAGGCCCCAGTTCTGTTAATCAATGCATGGGTAACTAGAGCTGTTATCTTACATGCTTAAAGCAGGGAAGTTTGTATTCAATTGCCAAAGATGGCAAAGCTGTCAGTAAACGTATCCTCACACACTGTAAGTATAATCTTTTATAATAATTAATCTCTATTACTGATTTCAGTCATTCTTAAAAAGTCACTTACCGGATTTAGTACTAAGACATACCTAAGAGGTACTGAAGTCAAATCACAGCTTGTAACAAAGTTCCTAAGGAGATTCCAGCCCTGCCCCAGCTGCATTCCTGAAAAGCTGTTACCTAAACAAGGTGACTCCATGTGGCATTCTGGTTAGGAAGCTATACTGCTTTGTCTACAGAGAGAACCATAGTAAGTGCTGAAACCAAAAAAATACGAGCATATGTAATTTATTTTTGTATGCTGTTGTGATTTTGGAAAACCAGCATTAGGAAATCACACCCAACAACAATTTTTCAATTGCTCTCTGTGGTCAATTTCAAACAGATTTTCAGTGTCACACCAGGGTATTTACAGCATTTTTTTCCCCTTACAACAGATTTATTTTGTAAGTGGGAAAAAAGGATAACCCAAACCACTACTCTGTTTTCATACTGAAAAAATTAAAAAAGGGTCCCTAAAGTGTCCCCTTCTCAGAAGGAAAGGCAGGTGACCTCAGTGTTAACTGTTGTTTATCATTGACACAGAAAACTCCCCCATGCAGCTCCACCATCTTCTTGTACCACAGGAGTTAACTAATTATATGAAATCCTACATGCCAGCAATTCAGGGAAGAAACATCATTAGTTGCACTCTTTGTGCTTTCCACTGACTTCGGTTCTGTTCAACCTCAAAAAGCTGTAACATGGCACTGTGGGGATGAGCTTCATTTACAATAGAGTTAAAACAATATAAACCTGCTTTACATCAAAGCCTAGTATAATAAGAACCAGGGCTTGTATTTCAGGCAGAATAATGTATTGGGGTTATTTCTTCAAAGTTTAGTTCCAAGAGAGTAGGAACTAAAGAAATAAAAGCCACACAGTCTTCATCTTGATAAATCCATGAAAGGTATTTTCAGTCAAAACTGATTTTCAACTTTACCAGAATTAAATCAAAAAATAATAAAAGGGTGTGGCTTTGCAGCTCAAGGAGGATTTATGATTAGAGGAGACTCAGCAGATCCTTTGTGGCTTTGTTCTCCAGATGTGACAGCTGTTGTCCAGTCTGGCCTCTTGTACAAGAATGAACATCAGGCTGCAAGAGGATTTATTGTCCATTGTAGGTAAAAACTATGACACTGCTACCACAGGGCGGGGAGGGATTATTATTGCTTTGTAATATTCTATAGGATTATGGAGTTTTGTTACCGTGCCAAGAGAGACATATGATGTACACGTGAAGAATTCAGGTGGGCTGCTGCTCTTTTTTAACAGAAATTCAATAATTATAATAGAATGGGTTCTGGTAAAAGGTGTAGTTCCAGCCACATACACGGATCACTGCTGCAGAGACTGACACCTCTGATGCACCTCTAATGATCAGCAACTCATTTCACTGCATTTTAGTAAATATTGATTTTCTCTTCCTTTATATGTAAACAATTCAGAGAAATCTAGCTTAGTGTTACAAATGGGCTCTCCCTCACTTCTTCCTCACGCACATTCACAGTCACGCAAACAAGTTTTGAACAAAGGCTGCGCTGAGATCTGGATTTTTTGAGCATGTGCATGTGCAGGTGCTGCTCTTGCCGCCGCCACCACCACCATCTCTGCCACTGGAGAGCCAGCAATGGCCTGGGGCTTGTGGACCTGTGCTCCTCCACACAGGACGAAAGGCAGTGCCAGCTGCAGAGGGTCTCTTATGAGTTCTCACAGTCACATAGTTTCACATTTGCTGTGCAAGGTGTGCTTACCATTTCTGTTGGACCATCTTCCACCGATTTATAATTTCCCTCATAAAAACTGTGCCTCGTGTTTAAGCTTTTCCATCCTTCACATTGTATCATAATCCCTTATGGGGTGCCATTTGTGTAAGAAAACAGGTATGGTCAGCAAGGTGTCTGCTGACGGTGTATCTGAGGCGTGTTAATCTATCCTGGAATGTGTTAATGAAACATGCCTGAGATATTACAGTGACGAGCAGGAGAGAAATGGGTGTGACACACTGAGATGCCAGAGCATCTTGCTATGTATTTGCTGTCAACACTTATGCAGACCCAGCATATGCTATTAAGAAATCATCTTTGCACTTGCATTTCATACCTATAATGCAGTAATTATATCTAGAAGCAAGGTATGCGTAAGCAGCATATACATTTCCTTTGTCCCTCTGTTTGACCAGACGTTTTCCACAGTGAGGAATAAGCTCACATGCTTTCAAAACAGGGCTGGCCTTAGGGTAGTCTAGGAGAGTATGGGGGCACTGGTTATGCATACTTATGTGGAGAACCTCAAGTTTTACGACACGTACCTTGAGAAACTGAATAAAAGCAGTGGAAGGGCCTGAATGCAATGGTCAGAAAGGATATGATCCTGGAACCACAGTTCCTGAAATGACCAGTGCCAGTCTCCACCCACTCTAACATACATCCCCTACAATATAATTTATTTGTAAGAGACAGTCCACACAATGCCATAACAAAGTGATTTTATTGACATTCCTCTATAGTGATATGGTTGAATAGAAAGCACAGCCTGAGTATCATGTGACATTTTTCTGTCAATATAAGCAAAATCAGTCCAATAATGAGGACCTTTCCTGCCATTGACTTTATGTAGTCTTTAACAAAATCTGTAACAGACATTTCTGTTAGATAGATTGGAAGCTGCAGGGAATTTGGCTAATGGTACAATATTTACTATACCTAGTAACTACTATCTACAGGCATCTGTTTTTCTACTAGAACAAAGGACCTACATGACTCACGAGAGAAAGTAACAATCCAATCTTTTGGACCTTGTGATAACTGGAAAACCTATCCCAGATTTAGTATATTGCAGTAATTTTATCTTTTAATAATGAACACTGAGGTACAGCAAGAATAATAAAAAAGCACCGCATTTGTTGTAGAAAGATCTGTTGGTCTGCATTTGACTGAAAGTGTTTAATCTTGACTGGGAAGCCCTATTAATATTACTATGGAGACAGGGCAAATATTATTTCAACAGAAATTAAACAAATCTCCAGTCAAATTTGTCCTTTTGAAGTTCCATAGACTATCACAGGATTAATAGTGAAGGACAAGTTTAACTTGTCCCCTGTGCGTTTATATTTTAGCTTATTTCAGATTTGATTTTCATGTTCAAATTTAGTATCCTGTTGTTTCCAACTAGAGGTATGTCAACTCTTTGTTACAGTGAAACTAGAACAACAAAACACAAACCCAACAAAACACCACCGTCCCCACAGGCTGTCTCTCAGGCTAGACTATGAACTTAAACCTCAGCTACAGTCCATTGAAAAGTTCATGGGCACTTGAGCAAACCGGGTGAAAAAAGTCCCCTGTGTCAGACCTGTACAAAACTCATGATTTCTCCATTAGATGTTAGATGTAGTTTGGACCACTCACTTCTTTCCTTGTGATAGCCACGGGGCTCCCTGGAACATAAAAGTCAGGTTTTGAATACGCACGGCCACATGACTGAAACTGAAAGCTCATGTAATGCACTGCAGACTGAAGTGACAGCATTTGGTAATGTTGTTAACAGTAAGGTACAGTTGTTTGTACTGGAACAAATCCTGCATAACTTACGTGGTGGAACAGTCAGTGAGACTACCTCAAAGTGCAAGACCTACTGGTGATTTAAAATACTTGTTTTCATTCTCTTATCTTCAGATCAATGCTAGTAGGGCAACAGGATTTCATAAAAAGAAATATCCCCTTCCCTCCCTCTACCAGTAATACTGTCATGACAACCACTTTGAGAAACACACAGACCCCCTGAAAACATACCAGTTGTCAATATTCATTGCTCCAGTCAAGAACTAGAATTCACAAAAGCTGTCAGATTGCCTCTTCTGTTTTTCACTTGCATTTTAAAAATCTATTGATGTTGATGTCATACCTTAACCTAGCTACCACCATATCTAGTTACCACCATGTTTAAAGGGAACTGAGGTTTAAAGAACTGAAAAGATTATTTCACTGTAAATCTGCCCTATGGAGTATCTTCTAGTCTTTCATGTGGGGAAACAATGAAACTAGAATTTCTGTAGTTAACAGTTGGTGTGTGACAAATGAAAATGCAGACTTAGGGAATGAGTAACAGCATTTGAATCAAAAGATGAACAAGGTAGGGTATATGTCTTGCATATGCACAACAACAACAAAGGCAATTAATTGCTTAACAGGCAGATTAAATAACAGGCCAAGGGAGGTGGGTTCCACCCTCTCTCCTGTTAGCACCATTCACTGCCTCACTACAACATCATGATGCCACTTAGACCCATGGCTTCCCCTTTACTCCAGGCTGGGACTGGATTCTGCCCATGGTATGACACAATGAAAGGAGAAGCATCGATCTGGATATCCTAGAGTCTGAAAACCTATTGGGGTAGGGTATTTGGGAAGAGAGAGGGATAGGACTGGAATGGCAGAATACCAGAACACCCTAGTACGGCATGCTCTTTCTCTTTGTTTTATGAAAACAGCCAATTGCCTCTATTCCTAGCTTCAGATCCAAAAAATGTGCAAGGAAGTCTGCATGACCTTGTCAACTTAAGAAAGCAACCTTTTAAAAATATCAGGCTGTGGGTCTGAAAGACAGCTTGGATCAAGGATTTTGATGGGAAGTAGCTTATGTTTCCCAGAGCAGGAATACACAAAGTGCTCGAGATGGCATCTGCCAAACATAATCTATCTTACACAATCTAGCAAGTGCCAGAACATGTTGTGAAGAAGAATTTTAGGAGAAAGCTTTCCATATTTCAGTCAATGGGGTTTGATGTTGTCTCTGAAATACAAACATCTTTTATTATGCTACAAAAAATAGTTTAACTTTTTCTTAATAAAATATAGTTTTAAAATACTTAAAAAAATTCAACTATACAGCATTGTAAAGATTGGATTTTTTTTTTTAAACTTTTTTACTATGTTAATGAGACAGCTCTTGATTTTCTCTGACCAAACACGGACCAACCAGCTGGATGCTTCTCTTTCTTTTCTTCTAATGTTGGAAGGCATCCAACATTTGACACAGTGCAGCTAACTGTAACACATCACCAGGAATAAAATTAAGAACCATACAGGAATCACTAGATTTTGGGGCCCAGAGGAGAAGAGGGAGAAACTAGAAGGTTTCATATTCTGTCTTCCCTGGTGTCACTTGTTCTGGTGAAATTTATGTGGACATGACAGTTGCTCTTAGAAAAACACTAAGTTTTCCACCTCTCCTGAGCAGTGGGGCTGGTCATGTGGAATAGATGCCTGAGAGCTCATTTATGGAAATACTAAGCATCATTTTTGGTGTGTGGTACAGTGAAGCTGGCCTGTAGCTGCAGCCTCCCTCTGCAACTGTAAAATGATTACTCAATAAGAATAGTAACAACTTACTATAAAACAGATTCTCAGTAAAAGCCATACATTAAGTTAGTATAAAAGTGGCTGAAATGTCACAGAAATTCAATGAACGGGGTAATTTAAATATTCCAATTTTTTAATGTATCATTAACAAAAGCTACTATTTCTGCTTAGAAACATGTTTTTGGGTCTGTCACCTTTCAAATATCTATTATTCTAAGAATAAAAGCAGGAGAATGGTGTAAAACTCTCAGAATGCAGTTTTTCACGTGAGACAAGATTCTGTAGAGCCACCATAAAACTATGCCAGAAAGTAGCGTCCAATTTTTTCCTCTGGAGAGAAAACTTCGATGTGTTAGACCTTACACTAATCTCCTCATTTTACAATGTTCTGAAGCATAGCTAACACAAAACTACCAGTAACAAGCCCCAAAGAGGGTGTGGTATTTCATGTGAGCTGCTAGGCACTGTGATGTTACCTTCTCACTTACCTTCCTTCACAAGGCTCTCTGTTCATATTTCACGCATCCTTTAACACATTTAGTGTCAGAAGATACTCGTATTTCCTTTTCCCAGTCAAGACAAACACTTTCAATCTGAGATTAGTCTTGGAAAACAAGGGCAGCAAAGATTAATAAAGAGAACATAATCAGAGCAGTGAGGTTGACTGTAAGAGCCTCAACAGAATTCATCCGAGGATAATCTTACTGCTATGTTGCTTTTGTTGCCTGGATTCAGAGTTGGAATGCAAAATACACCAAACTGAAGAGGGTTATGTCTGTAGTAACAAGAGCTAGATCTTTAGTTTAGTGGTATCTAGCATGACTGGAGGGCCTTTGGGCTTCCTCCAAGAGGAAGTGCAACAAAGTCTTAACCCACAGAGAGTTACAGTCCTCTTCATCCCTGACGAACACCCTCAATCAATGCAGCTTCTCATCTGACAGACCCTAGATGAAAACATTTTGTCTATAAACAACCGCTTTTGAGGATATGGAGAATTCCACTGAACAAGAAAAGAAAAAGGACAGAACCGAAAACCACCCCCACCAACCATAGATTAGCCCAGCTTGACAGAAAATAAATGGCTTCTGACACAGGGGATGGGATTGTCTAGACTTCTAATTTGGAAAGGAGCATTTTCAACATCAAGAAAACAAAGATCTGGTAAACAGAACCCAAGAGTATTCATATGAGTAGAACATTCTTCTTACTTCCCCTTTTCCTTGTCATATACAATACTAAGGTAAGGGAGCCTTGTCCTTTATGCTACATAATAAAACATCCTTCTTGAGTGCGCACAACCTTGTGCTTCTTGTATGGTAAACATTACAATGGAGATGCCCCTCCCAATATCTCTGAAGTGCAAGTTCTCTCCAGTACTGGCAAGCAACAATCATAACAATCACTGTTATGCTTTGCATTGCAATACAGGTTGGTTTTTTTTAATTTTTGAAGGTCATATCTGCACCATGTATCTGTGCCAGTTCCAGCTGATGCAACTGATCATGAGTTCGTATATAAAAATTTCAGTTTTGCTCATAGATGTCTCTCAGATGGACAATACACACAGGGAAAATAAGGATGGATGGAGATATATTTGACCAGCTCCTAGTACTGGATTCAACAGTTAAGAAGATGGGCTGTGAACTGATTTTAGAAGATGTGGGTATATAAAAGCTTGGAATGCTTGATGAGGGTTTTTTTTATTTTTTAATCAACGCAGGTGGAAGTAAACATTTATTAACATTTGGTCAAGTGTAGCGTAACTTGCATTTGTATTTTCATTGTTATTAATGGAGGTATGTAGAGATATACAGAAACCTTGAGACAGTTGTTTTTCTATTGCATACAGACTAGCAGTCCATTGGAAACAGAGGATGAAAGTATGAAGATTAGAGGGCGGCAGTTCTTCATGCACAGCTTCTGTTAATCTTGATTTTTTTTTTCTTTGTTTCGTTTTGTTTTCAAAAATAAAAACATGGGAAACCAAGACCAAATGATGGTGGACAGGAAAGGTGACATCATCAGCCATAAAAACACCAGAAGTGCCTGAATCCCCTCATTCAAGTCCAAAGGTGCTAGTTTCTTCAACAGCTGTCAGCAGCTTTTCATACAGCATAGAATATGAGGGGTAAGGTGGAAGATCCAAACGGTTGAAACATGTGTGTGCCCTGCAAAAGGAAAATATGCTACAAGTTAAGTTTAATCTAAAAAACTTGGGAAAATAAGAACGGAGAAAACTTGATCCTACTGAGACTCAAGACATTCAAGTTCACTTAAGAGAGAGAAAAATAAATTCCGACTATTAAAGGCAAACGCTTGAATTGCACCAAAATATGAGGTGCTGATATGTATGTGCACATACACATGAGTATTTAATAAAGAAGACACAAGCTAAGTTTAAATGCAACATCATTCTCTGATATTCCTGCTTTAGAAGCTGCAGGGATCTTGATGGAGAAGAATGCTGGCGGTCACTGAGGAGCTGGGGTCTAGGCCCTGATAGAGGGAATACTACTATAATTTTGGTTGCTTTGAGGCTATTTTACAAAAAATGGAACTCAGGTGTACATCCAACATGAGCAGCCAGTAAGTTTTGCACCAGTGGACAAGGATAATGTGATGGACTATACTGACAGAATGGGCTCAGCATGTGTTTGCAGTGAGGCAGGGCTGACTAGTAAAAGACCATTCAGGGATCTGCTAACTGAAGAAGGAAGGCTGCTGAAAGTGTTCCTGCAAGTCAGCTGTTGGCCATCTGCTGCAAGTCTGGCCTTTCAATGTTATTTATTTGCGGTAGCCCAGACAAAAGCAAAACACTTTGTGTAGAGCAAGCTGCAAACTTGATGACCATCTCTTCCCCTGGTTTTACCATTATATTTACCCTCCATTATATTTACATTGGCAGCACCTTCTAAAGAAGCTGTGGAATGGGTTCCACGAAAGCCTCCACCTTGTTGCAGCTTTTCTGGCAGCAGCAATTAGACCCAGAGGCAGATTACACTTCACTGTGTGGGGTGCTACACAAACATGTAGTAAAGATACAGTCTCTGCCCCAGCAGTTCAGCCATTTCAACTGACTGAAGAACCGCAGAGCTCATTTAACAAACGGGGATGAAGAGGTACCTTTTCATTAAAATAGCTCAGATTTTTTCAGGCAGTTTAGAGTTTTACATGATGTTAGCAATATTTCTATTTCCTCTTGCTTGCTCGATAAATGTGAGTTGACAAAACCGTGCAGAAGGAAATGTAGCCTCAATGACTGACAGTGTCTGAGCTTCTGGCCCGGAGTATTTTCAAAAGCCATGAAGTTGTTTTAGTTCTAGCTTTCTTATCTCATACATTAATTCAATGCTATTTCTTCAAAACTGATGCAGCAGAGCTATCTTGGAGAAAAGTACATGAAACTGTGCTAGTCATCTCTTAGGCCACCCACAAAGCGGGAAAAACATAAAGATGGGCTGGCCTGAGACGTGTAGATTCAAAGGGAGAGTTTTATCAAGCACCAGTGGTGAATCATTAAAAACAATCAGGCAACTGAAATAGCCAGAGGCATGTAATCTTCACTGCATCACAGAACTTCAATTAGGAGAGCTTTTACCATTCTGTTTTCCCTTCTGAATGAAGATTTGTTAGCTGGTCACTCTCAGAGAGATAACAATAAGCAAAAAATTTGTGGAAATGAGCTGGGAACACTCCAGTCAGTGAAAAATTGCTGCACATATTGGGGTGAAAACATTATATTAGGAGTGCAAGAAACAGTTATAGCAATAAGAAAATATTTCTTTCCTTGATTAAGCCTCCTACCACATAAGCCTGGTGACATTTGAGAGGGTGTTCAGGGAGTGAGAGGTCTGGAATAAGAATTGGTAAGAGCTTTTATGGGAAGGATTCTGGCTTCTCCAGAAGAAAATGCATGGTAAAGTCATGCAAACCAACTGTGACCCTCATATGCCCTCATCCTCCAGTAAGTAAAGCAGTAAATGGACCACTTAAAATTTCATTCCTCCTGGCAGACTGTGTTTATTGCCTAAAGTAGTTATGGTGGGTTTGAACCTTTAATCTTGCTCAGTGTTCACATTACTGTGCTATTTCTTTTCTTCTAAGAATTCTCTCTAAAAATTATAAGCTTTTAAGACTTTTGCATTCTTCTTTTCTTTGTCACTTCCTTTATTCCTCACAAAGATGAGAATCCAAAGGCAGTAAAAGTGGGCACAGAACCCCTTAATTATAGCTTGAACCCATCAACTAAAATAAGACTTGCATTCTAACATAAACATGCCTGTCAGGCACAAACTGGGCAGCTCTACTTTTCACCTGCTTTCTTCAGATAAACCCAGAAACCCCTCTTTGATCAACGTCAGGACCCACAAGCAGCAACTTTTGTTCCTTTTGACTTATATGCTGTCTGGGAACCAGTGCTTAAAAGATGAATGCAGATTTGCAGATAATATTCCTGTTTTGTGTGAGAAAAGAGGACAGAGAAGATAAGGAAAGATAAGAGACAGCAAAGCCCATGCACTCAGTCCACTGGGGAAGAAGGAAATTTTAAGAAAAAAGTTCTTTGTAGTCACACACAACCTTTCTTAGTTGCTATATGGGATTCTATGGTGATTAAATACTTGATATCTAACAGAGAAGGACAGAATTCTCTTACAAAAGTCCAGATATTGACTACCACTGCTAATCTGTATCATATATAACATGCATTACTTTGCCAAATGAACATCTCTTCTGACGAAAGGGTTGTTGCAGCTCAGCAGTGTTGGGAAAAGTGACCTCATTGTGTCAAATATGATTATTTGAATCACCGGGATGCATTCTGAGGTCCTTACCTAACTGATACTCAAACAGACATAACCTTGGAGCTGACAGGAGTTTATGCCAGGTGAGGAGCACAACCAGAAGGTGGGGCAGTGGCATTCGTAGGCACTGAACACTTTTGCTGACTGAGAATTTTAAAAGAGGGAACTGTTGCCTTCTATAGCTATAGTAGAAAGCACTGCCAGTTCTTTGTACAGCTTTGTTTTGGGCCAGGAGTTCCAATCCCATATCAGATCCCATATCAGATGAAGCTATCCCAGCTAGAAAACCAGTGGCTGTTCATTAATGTTTGGTGGGGAACAAACAATCATTTCTTACAGAACTACTCTTAAAACCACTGGTTCAGTCGAAAATACCTGCATGACCCAGGAAAGGTGAAGAGAGGTTTCCTGCTTCAGAAGAGTCTATAGCTGGAAGAATTCTCCAACCATCTCTACTTCAGGCAAACAGTTACAAGAAGTAAAACATGTAACTCCTTTATTTTGGGGCAACGCTTTGCATATTAGATAGGGAGAGTAAAGCTCAACTGTGATGAACACATAATTGAACCTGTTATTTCATATGACAAGCTGCACCAGTTTGGAAGAAACTCTGCTGCAGATTTACACTGACAGATCTGCACACTGACTGCTGGCAGTCTTTTTGGGACCTGATTCAATGTCATTGTCTGGAGGTTTGGGATTAAAGCAGCATCCCTGAGCTGTATGGTGCCTCAACTTTCTAATGTGTGGTCTCAAAACTAAATATAGATAGGAAAAATGTGTCTGGCACACATGCACACTCCAGAAATAAGATACAAGTGTTGTCTTACTCTTAGATAAACACATTACACCACAATTAGCCCGTTCATGGCAGGGGAACTGGTACTGATGAACAAATCCACCAATTTAGAATGAAGTTACTGGATTCTCAGCCTTCTTGAAAAAGTCTTTCTTACCCTCAGTGCTTCAAGAAGTGATTCTTCTTTGAAAAGTGTTGCATTTTAGAAACTTACATTGGGCCTCTTTTCTGGGAGCACCATGTTGTTGCAAGTGCAAAAGCACGGGTGGGTTAGGTATCACATTAGGTATCACATCTTTGCTCACTATAAGCAAATGGCAGTTACATGCTCCATCGCCAAAGTGTAAGGACAGGATGCAAGGGAGAGTCACCTAATTCCTTCAGCCATCTGGAGCAGAAGCAAGGGAACACAGAAGAGGGTCCTGGACTCTCCTTATAGAGCTAAAAGTTCTCAATGCTTTGTAAAGCAATTAGAAACTGAAAGGCCAGACTACTCTATCCCCAGCGACTCACCATCTACCCGGATGTCAAGAAAGCCAAATACATCAGCTTCCATAATATCTTCCAACACATTGCATTTACTGGGTCACAGACTAAGAACTAAGGCCACTAGGACGAGTATGCATAAGCACATAAGCAACTAAATCTGATGATTTCTAAGACATGAGAAAGCTGGTGGTTTTTTTCCTAGGACTTTGAAAACATGGAGCGACTCTCACTGTGAAATTGTAGGAACTGTTGGGAGTGAGAAGGGAATTTGTTGTGGTTTATTGTAAACAGCTAAAGTTAGTTAAACTCATCACAGGGGCCAAAAGGCCTACAGGATATGACATATGACTGGTTTTTAGCCTCTGAGTCTAAGTAAGCACTAAATAAACATGAGCACACCATAAACAGGCATTTAAAAAAAGTTTTAAATGATACTCATTTAGTTGCTTAACTAAGGATGTAGGGAACCTCTAGGTTTAGTCTGTGTGTTTTACGTTATTTCTTAACATCGTGTACATTTGGCAGCAGCCCATAATTTTATAAAAATGCAGGCAATAATTCATGGTGATCAAGTGGTGTTTATTCCCCAGGAGCAAGTGTTGTTTCTTTTTCCTCTGGCTGAAATGAATGCAGAGCTCTAAGACTTCTAAAAGTTGCTACTAACTTTCACCTGGAAAAGAGGCCTCTCTCAGGGAGAGCAACAACTTCGGTCATCAGCAGACAAACATAAAATCATTAGTGTGAATATCTCGGGGCTAACTGAATTTAGGTCATAAGTAATTCCTAGGTTCACAAAGAAAGTTAAGCAGAGCAGAAAGAGGCCAACTACCTTTTCAGAACTTGATGGGTCAGCCCAGGGCATTTTCTGTGCAAAGGAGTGTAAAGAGAGCTCTGCAGAAATGCTGTACAAGTCTGTGACTGCTACTTGCAGTCACAAGGCAGGAATGCTTTCAGGAAGCTCTGAAACCCTTACATACAACCAGACTATATATATTCTGCAAATGAGGATCCAGACTATGCATAGCAAACTAGCTCTCAGGCTTTCTTTCCACATTGCTGGCTGAAGCTCAGTCATCTCACTGACCTCATGTTTTCACCTGTTTTTAAATCTAGCTTTCATGTAGGCTCTAGTTCTTCATATTGTCTCTCTAGAGTCTTTATGGTAAATGGACTTAAATCAGAATGTACCAGATGAGACTCAGCTTAACAATTTTAAAAATCTGTGTTCAGCTGGGATGAACTGTTCCTTAAAAACACTTACTTCCGTTTTCCTGACTGTAGAGGGAGTCCACATAAGATGTCATCTCTGAATACCTGCTGATACAGCGCCCTGGTCTAGTTCCTGCATCTCCCCACTGAATAAATGTGGGCTTGAGCATGGACTAAGAGGGTGATCAGATTTGGAATTTGCCTCTCTGGAGGACTCTGGAGGCTTGCTCAGGTCCATGTCTTATAGTATGTTTCTGGGTAAACAACATGGACAGCAAGGAATGAAAAAACTGGACCAGATCCTTTGTTAATTGATTGTCTGAATATATTTCCAAGGTCTGAGCAAAGAGATTTTTGCTCTGTGCCAGGAAAGTGACCTCCTTTGGGCTGTAGCTGAAAGCAAATGATAGGAGCAGGGAAACAGAACCTTTTGGAGGGCAAACGTGATGCAAAAGGACCATGTAGCAAAAGTGTCTCAGCGGTGCTGAAATGCTGTGTAATGACATTCAAGAAAAGGTGACTCACTTCAGTGAGAAAGGATGAGTGCTGGTCACCCACGGAGTGGTGAAGCAGAACTCGGAGCTGAATGTATCACTGGCTGTGCCAGGGCTCGCCTGGGTGGCCTAAGGCAAGTCAAACCACCCCTCTGTGCCCCTATCCCTTTGTTCTGAAAAGGAAGATGACCCCTCCTTTAGGAAGCACTGCCAAATCCGTTGATTCTGGATGACGTTATAAACTCATTTGCTCCTAGTTGGCTGACTGAACTAGATGTAACAAATTGGATATTATCACCACATGGTCTGATGTCCCATCACTAAGGTTCTTCATTATGAAAAAGTAGAACCATCAGAGCAAATGAAGGGATTACGCTCAGGTTCTAGCCAAAACTCAGAGACAGATTTTGGCTTTCGTGGCTCTGTAAATTCACAAGTATTTTTGCTAGTACTCTGGAAGTAAGGGGAACAGAATCTGTTGACAGGCTCCTGCTGGTCTGGATTTGTTCTAGAATCAAAGTAAGAGAACTAGGTTTGGGTCTACGGAAATCTTTATCTTAACCATTTCCAAAGATTCCAACTAGTTTAAATTGAGCCTGCAAATCAAAAAGGTAGCAAAATAAAACACTTTTCTCTCAATATAATTACAGAACAAACTGACAATTATTTCTTCGTTGGTTTTTTATTTTTAGGTGTCCTTACTGCATTCATTATCTTTCACTGCCAGGGAGGTGCAACAACATACTATGTTTCTCACAGCAATTCTGGTACAAACTCCGAGTTGGGACATACCTTGGGAGGGAGGTTATTTTCCCCCATTTTTCTATACAGAAGCGCCGTAGCCCGTTGCTTCCTCGGAGAGCAGCAAAGCCCTCGTATGGCACACTGGATGTTCCCGTGACGAACTGTAGCAGCCGGAGTCTCTGCTCGTTGTTAAACCTCTCCACTGCTGCCCAGAACCACCGTATTACTATGTGTCCGTCGTGGTAACCTAAACCAAGAAGCAAGACGAATTAAAATCATGCCCTCCTTAAGTGGAAAGTGCAACGCTGAAATATGTTCCTACTGGCATGGGTCAGGAGAGCTACTTAAAAATGACCTAATGATACACCTTGTTCTTCTTGAGCAATAGGTCCCAGGTTCCATTTTGTCCTGGCTGTGGATATTATAATATTACTAATTAATTTCAAACCCTGAAACTCAAATATATATTCAAGGTACACTGGCCTTTCACAAATCCCTTGGCAAGGACTGGTGTTACATGCACGAGAATTAAAGACCAATTGCAATATGCCACACAGTGTGAGTCTTAACAATGTAACAATATCTCGTTCCCAAATAAATTCTCTTTAGGTTCGCAGTGGTACTCGACATACGGAGAGGAGTTTCCTGCTGCAAGCCCTTCCCTGGCAAACTTCCCACCTGAGGGCCTCTGTGCCTTGGTTTATGCTAGTGAAAGCCAGCATAAACCCAGGCTGAATCTGTTTCAGTAGCTGAACAGAAAGTAGGAGAATAACTCTGGGGACAAGCTGTGCATGTGGTAAGCTGTGTATTTCAAGGCAACACAAAGGCTGGGCAGTGAGCAGCAAAGACTGAAACCTTGTATTTCAGGGGAGGATATAGGAAACTGAGGGACCTGCATTTGTGGGGCAGAACTGGCGGATTTCACATTTATCCATCATCCAAGACAGCTGCATAAATCATACTCAGTGTTTAAAGCAAAGCCAGGCCAAGCAGTAGAGAGGTGACATAGTTTACGCTAAGGCAGGACATTTAAGCAAGATCTGTGTGTTGTTGAAGTGTAATTGGGAACTATGAAATTCAGCTCTTGATTTCAGCTCCCTGCTGAAGCCAAGAGGAGTTGTGAAACTACTTTCAGTGAAGCCAGGAGTTCATTCGCAGTCATCTAAGTAACTTTTATATCTAATACTAGTCCTTAATAGTCCAAACTCCTGCTAAGTCTGTAGGGATTGAATGGATAAAATCTGGATAGAAGTAGCAGAAGCAACTTCAGTACTATTACACCTGTTGATCCAAACCTGAGATCTTACTTATTTTATTTCATCAGTTATTCTTCACAATAACTCTGAACAAAATCGTGTCATTTCCCTTAGGAAAGACAAAGGAAAAGATGGACCAACGCTTTCATGTTTTAGACTGAACCGGTCAAGATATTAGTAAACATGAGCAGGCAGTTTACCTCCACGATATTCTGTGTTGTTCCGCCAGTCATTGAGATCTATTTCTGCAGTGCCAGCTATAACCAGCTCCAGTTCTCTGGCATCAAAAACAGAGACGAGCCTGGAGTCTACAACCTAGAACAAAAACCACTTGTAAGCGCAGTTTCAGATGGGAAATAAAGCAGATGCAAAGTCTCATAAACCTATGGCTCTGATGGCCAGCTGTTTATTCTGATGAAGTCTGCAAGCTGACAGCTAACTTCCACTCCGCTGCTGATAAATCTGTGCTCTTCTTCAGGGAGTCTACTGATGAAGGGAGTCTGTTTGATGAGCTGCAAACAACCATCACACATGAGATTTGGCCAGAATGAAACAATAAAAGTGACAGGACATAATCTGTGCAGAACATTCTTCACTGTTACATTCATTGTGACAAGTGATTTCGATAAAACCTGGATTTGTAATATGGACAATTTATTTTGTATTTGTTTCATACTGGAATTTGATTACTATTGTGTGGGAGTGCCCTCAAGCCTTCATCCACTGAAGATGCAGCTAAGGTTCACTTGCTTCACTGTGTGATACCAAAAGATTTAATGGCCTGCAATATTCATAGGGAGAAAAAGGTAGCTAACTATGTGCACATGTTGTAAACTGCATGGAATCACTCAGCCAAGCCCTTTGCACAGAAAAGGGCTGACCAAGTCTATGCAGCCACAAAGCCACCCTCGCTGACTTCCACCCCCAGAAAATTTGTCAGTGCGTGACTACTTAGACCCACTAGTAACAGTATTATTCTGTGTGTCCATTATCTGCTGTTTCATATTCCAAGGCATTCTTCCAGTTTGTTTCCCTCAACTTCTACTTACATTATATAGCTGCCAGGGCCAGGGCAAGATGCTTGTTTGCATATGATTAGCGAGGGGAAAGAATAGGTGACTGCATGGGCTGGTCAGCAAAGGCACAGGTTTTTACCCAGTCCTTGTAGCAGCTCTGCCAGAAGGATGTACTCAGATCCAGGTCTTCAGCAAAGATAAATTAGGAAAACCCAGGGACAACAAAGGAGCAGCATCCACGAATACCAGCCAGATAACATCTTGGACTGCACTCGAGGACCAATTTTATTGGAACGAATTCCTAAAGATACAGTGTGTTCCACCAGCTTCTCATCAAATTTCACAATCTTCCTTTGTGACACAACAGGGTAGAACAAAATTTGCAAATGACTACTTCTCTTACTGTGTGAATGGAAAGCAATGTCCTTCTTAACTCCTGATCATAATGCTTTATTATATTCAGGGTATACATTTCTTTCCTTTCTTCCTTAATGCTAAACAAGCCATATATACCCAAGGTTCCCATCTCTACAGATCCAGGAATCCTTGCTGTATCGCCTGTTCTTTCCTAGGGTCCCAATGAAGCACAGTTTAACCATGGGTTAATCTCATTCAGATGAGGAATGGAAGACCACAGGAGCATTGTTTTATTACTTACTTCGTAGAAGCCACGGACCAGGGCCTCCGTTTGCTGAACCACTCCTCGTTCCACTCGCCACTTAACCATTCTCTCAATGTACTCTTTTTTGTTCTTTTCTGTCACTGCTGTATTTGCCCCTCCAGATTTCAACTCTCTCTCTGTCACCTACAGAACAAAGATAAACAGTGGTGAAGCAATGTATGGATCACACTGTGTTTCAAGCTCAAGACTATCTAAGCAATGGTACAGGAAACAACAGCAAGGATGGAGAGGCAATCACATAACAGCAGACTGCTCCACCAACCGGAAGAGACACCTACTTGTGTCTTAGGCAACAAGCGTTACCCTTCCCCAGGTGCTAAAAAGTAAAAGTGTTTACTCAGAAATGCCAGTAGCCAAAGAAATTATCATAAAATGAATACCCCCAGTACACTACCTAAAACAAGACCTGTAGAGCAGCCTTTCAGAGAGAACAAATAGTCACTCCGGGATTCAGATTTTTGCATCAGCCATCCAAACCCGAGAAGTGTTTGTACTGTAAATAATTTAAAAAAAAAAATCAAGAGCTAAAGCATTTAATTGCTTTTAATGGTTAATTTAATTGGTTTGGGTTACTAAAACTTGAGATCGAGAAAGGATTTAAGGAATCAATCTGGATTCTACCCAGCATGCACATACTCCTCCCATGTGACAGAAAATAATATTTATCTTGAAATTATTTTCACATTCAATTCAGTGGGTTTAAAAGGAAGAATGTTTTGCTCTCCTCTTCAGTTTTCTGCTGCTATAACAATGATGTCTAGCACAGATAGTAAATGGAACTGCACAAATACGTATTCATTATTGGTATTATTTATATTATTATCTATTTATTAGCCCAACAGACAGCACAGACAGTATTTAGGTCACTTTACTTGAGGGACCTGTTGTAATATTATGAATTAAGGAGACATTGAATGAGTCATCTAATCTGCAGCTTTGTTGAGAAACAGCAAGAACAAGTAAGGTTGGATGGAATGAGTTAGGAATGCTTAGCTGGTTCAGGTTAAATTCCCAAACATAAATCACTGCATCACCATTATACAAGCTGCTTTATCCAGAGGATAAGGCTCTGGCCCAGCTGCCATGTTGTATTCTTCAAGGCTGTGTGGCAATAATTTACATCTGGAAAACCAAAGACTAAATGTTGTCCAGCTTTAAACACAGCTGTAAGTCCAGATGTTTTGAGTCTCCTGAAAGATTTCCCACAAACATCTAGATAAGCTGGTGATTTCTTCAACTTCTCATTATCCACGTGAATTCAAATACAAGTAGTTCTCTAGAATTGGAGGCCTGCAATCAATGTGTCCCTATTTTTCCTTTCTTGTTCACAGAAGTATTAACCACAGATGTGAGCTAGAATTCAGAATCAGGTTTCAGAGTAGCAAGGAGACATTTCAAACAATCTAGCTCATCCCTTTTACCTGACTGGAGCAATAGCCAGGGCTCAGAGTCAGGTGGTATCCACACATAAAGCTCAGAGACAGGCATGAAAGAACACTTTCTGCATGAGAAACTACTCTGGGTCACAAGTAACTGCCACCTCTCTCTGTCTTATAAGTAAACTCTCAAATTAGCATTCAGTCCCCACCAGTAAAAACATGCAATGCTCGATTTGACATAGTATCTTTGCTCTTACAGGGATGCTCTGGATTCCAGTATACAAGAAGGCTGTAACTCATTCCAGTTAAGAAACTCCAAGGAAAAGGATTTGGCCTGGAAGGCTTAAAAGCTCAATACATATCAGAGATGAGACAAGAAAGAAAAAACGACAGAAACAGTGACTGGTCCACAGGAAAGTCACTGTGGAAGCAGACAAAAGGCTTGTGACTCATCTACCATGCAGCTTCTCAGGAAGGCAGTATTTCTTGTTTCCCTTATCCAGCCCTTGAAATCCAGCTTCCCAAATATTAGCAGAGCTCCCACTGTGATGTGCACTTGCACATGTATCCAGCAAAGCAGTGCTCAGATGGCATTTAAGTGCTCAGATACTCTTGGCATGCAAGAATTTCCAACTGGGATCCATCTGTGAGCATAAAATGTGACTGAGATTTCTTTGTTACTTTGCTGTCAGCCCTTTGCAAACTTTAGAAGGAAGAAATTCATTTTCACTTTGGACTTTTGGATTCTGACAGCTGTAATTCACAGTGAGAACCATTTTTTAACCGATCATTAGTTCTAGCAAGGTTAGTGTCTAGTACAGATGAAATAAAGTACTAGACAACATGTGAACTAGAATCAAAATCTGGCTTTTAGTGTTCTTTTGCTTTCATACCACAGCACCTACAACAGACTATGATTTTTTTTCTATTCTTTTTGGAGTGCCATCTTCCACAACAGACTCCTATCTAATTGTCTAGCTCTTTGCTTTGGAGAAAGTATAACAAGTAATTAGTGTGCCAAACGTTACCTTCGGATGCATCAGGACAACTCAGGCTGAGATTCTTATTCAACTTCATAGTCTTCCAATGTAAATATAAACTTGTCTCATCTGCCTTTGTGAGTATTTCTGTATGTTTCTCTCTGTCTTTTTGTATTAGTCTTATATGGCCATACCTTCCAGGGAAACCACTGTACTGTCAGTTCAATGTCATACAAGCTCTCAGCTCCAAGTCCATGAAAAAACCCTTCATCTGAGTCGGGTGAAACAGTGTTATCATTCCTACAGAGGCTTCCTACTTCAATTCTTTGGCACCACTCTTTTTATTTCATCTACCCTTAACTCTGCTCAGCCTTTGTAACCTTGTACTATACGCAGACTAAATTCAGTTTGGAATATACCCCCTGAAGCCTTGCTTGCTTTCTGTTACTTTCAAGCTTATAGCTGAGCAGCCCTTTAACTTGCAGGGCCAGAATTCCTCCCCTCATAAACTAGTCTAACTGTCCCCTAGCTCACAGAACTACTCTAGCCTTGCTCAAACTCCTCCTGGCACACTCATTTTGAAGTGGTAAGAGCCATTCTCTGTATATTCCACCTGATCTCTCTGCTCCCTTTGATGCTGTGTGTCTGTTCCTTAGACAAGCTATCTCCATTCCTTGAGCTTCTGCAGTGCTTGGTCAGCGTGGCTCTTCAGCCTCCCTAGTTTTCAGTGTCATCTTGGAGGTCCTTAATCTTGTTGTGAATGTTGCTTTGGGTCCCTTGAAGGTTTTCCAGAGACAGCTATAACCTAGTATGAGTTGCAACAGCAAAGAGCACCAGGCCCTCAGTGGAAGCCAAAGAATCCCAGAGGAGACACCTATTCTGGGTGCCAGACTTAAGACTTACCTGCTGCACCCTATTTAAGGCTACAGTTACCCAGATCAGTCAGGTTACAATGACTAAGGTAGAGCTGAGTTGTAGAAAGCATAATAAATGGATGTACCTGTCAGGTTGTTAAGTAGGTGGAAATTAAGTACGAGATACAGGATCTAACAGGGAGACATTAGACAAAATAATGGTGAGAGCTGCCAGGTCCTACACCACCTGTCAGATGTTTTTATTCCCTCCTAACCCCCATCCTTTCAGTCACATCAGCTTTAAGTTACATTGCTTGCATTCACCGAATGCCACATCTGTGTGAACTTACACCCTGGACCAAAGAGCTGCACTCCAGAGAATTCCTCGTGCTCATCAGCGTGTGGCTTAATAGGCCCGTAGGGGAGCTGGTATTTTATATTATACACCCTAAGAATAAACATCTGCCTTGGAACAGGTGGCTTGAAAGAAACTGAAGGCAGGAGAAGAAAATGTTACTGAAAGGCTAAAGGATCTGTTCTGACAGAAAGATGTTCATCATGCCCAACTTTTTCAGCTTCAGATTTGCTTTTCAGATGTTTTGCATAGCTGTGCTCACCTGTCCAAACACCTCCTCGTTCACTGTGAAGGTTAGATCCAGGATATCTGTGATGTTGTTATCCTTCATCCACTGCAAGCTCTGATGGAACTCTTCATCCAGATATTCTAAGTCACTTAAATCACATGGCCTGATTGAAAGACATGAAAAAAGATATGACCCCATGACTATTGGCAGGATGACTTACTACTAAGTATGTGAACAAATTTATGCTGAAGATCCAACATAAAGCTGACATTCATTTGGTTTTGTCAACATCAAAGCCTGTTACAAGATCCTCTTGAAGCAGTTCTGCAACTGTCTACTTTGCATAGCTAGGCTCAAGGCCAAATCTGTTGGCTGCCTGCACTATTTGCTGTCAGAAGACGCCCCTGGGGCTTGATTTTACGTGATATTTCAGGATGCCCCGCACTACAGAGCACATGCTTTACCTTCAGCCCCACCACGCTCTGCCTGGCTGCTTCCACGTACCTACCCTCCTCAAGGTGAGCTCACAGGACTGACATAAGGCAGATCAGGCAGTCTACATTTCTGCTAATAAGGAGCCGTCCTTCGTTTGCTGAGAGGACAGGTGGATGTTATGACCGTCCTGGTTTCAAACTCCCTAAAGGGGCAATAAGGATGCAGGCAGAACTCTAGGTTTCAGCCTGTTTCCAGACCAGATCAGATACAATTGAGATATGAGCATTTGGAACCCACCAATACTCACTGTTAAAAAAACCACAACAAAACCCAGCATGATAAAGAACTCAAAGGACTGTAAAGACAATTATCTTTGCTGATTTGGAATCATCTTAATTGATAAACTATTTCAGCTAAGCTTTATTCTGCACTTTGTAATTTTCTTATTGCTGCAAATTTTATGTACCTTGTCTTACTTCAGTCTATTAATTAAAGAGGAACAGATTGTCAATCAAATATAAACTAGAAACTGAAAGTAATGTATTACTGGTAGCTTCTGCTTACTAATATAAAAGACAGTAGAAGACCAAAAAGAAACATTCACTGTTTGTTTCTACATTAGCATTCCTAATTAACCCAAGTTGTGTTTTAGAATGAAAACCTACTCCACCAGTGAGGCACGACAAATTATGTATTTTTTCTTCATATGACCTCCCTGCTTTTTTGTTGTTATTTTGTTTCATTCCACCAAAGACGCTTTTCAGTCTTCCACATGGTTGAAGTTTTGTAAGTTTTCCTCAGTAAACTTGGGAATTATGGGCCAGTGCTTTCAAATGGGTGTTCCCAAATGTCGTACTTTTTATTAATTTTTATCAACATAGTATTTACGACTGACAAATTCTTGGAGGAAGTAAAGAAAAATTAAAATGTGTTCATTTTCTTCAATCACAGACCAACCAACCACCATCAGAAAAGAACTTGAAGGTCAGGGCGCTTGAAGCAACTCCCCAGGGGTCTGTGTCTCTGTAGGACGCACCGTGGGATCACTGTTTCTGCATGGCTGCATGCTTATACTTACAGCCTTAGTAGTGCTTTGTAGAACGGCCTTGTGAAGAAAGCATCCAGAAGGTACTGATGAATGAGAGCAAGGCCAAGAATACGACCACTGAACCTGAACCTGTGATATAAAAACACAGAGGAAATGAAGTGTAACTCGAGACTGTCAGTACAGAAGCTTACAGGTAGCAACTGTTTTTCTTTTTCTGTTTCTGAATTAGTTTTTCACATTTATTCCTTGATTTCTTTTTTTCCGAGCAGATATTTAATGCAACCCCTCCCATGTCTGATTAATAATGGATCTCTTCTTCTTCCATCTTCTACAGGGCCTATACCTGCAGCTGGGATGTTGTTTGCTCTCCTGTGCAAAAGCAAATAAACACTCACCTTCTGTGAGCTTTAGTTGAATACAGACTGACTCCATCAAGCACAATATTTAGCCAGTGAAATACTGTAATATTCCACCTCACCAGAAAACACACTATCTCAAAAGAGCTGCAAAGGATATTTGGAGAATCAGTATATCCAGTTTCTGACTAGTTACAATCCTGTCCAAGGCAGGGCTTTAAAGTACTTTAAAAGGGTAGCAAGTTGACTTCATATGGGAAAACTGAAGTTCAAGTAAGCTACCTGTTGTGACCAAGGACAGATTAAAATCAGTATCTAAAGCTCAGGCACACTGTCCCCAGACCACTTTCTTAATGCTGATGCTCAGCTGTCTTCAGCATTTACATATTTCTGTGTTTTTTTCTAAGAAAATGAACCCCTAGTCCCACAGCAAATATACCCAAATAGTGCCCTGCCCATTACAGTCTTCAACTTGTGATGATAAGCTGCTAAATTTTTCTTTCTATGATTTCTTCTATGAGTTAGATATTTTTCCATCAAATCTACTTTTAAATCAATAATCTCAGACAAATACAGAATTGGTGTGAGGTCAAGTAAGTTTGATTTTCGTAAAAACAATCCCCAACACCCATTCAAAACTTATATTTTGAAAAGGAACAGAAAAAAAAATCCAACATCCCAAATGTGAGTACTCCCAGCCTGTGCTAACTGATATCACAGTAAAGTTTTATTGCACAAAAGATGAGAAACAGATCTAAAATCCAAGAAACTATTCCTTCCACTACAGGAACCAGTGCAAAGACCTTCCCTGCATATGAATGAAACATGAGTCTCATTGTAATAAAAGTAACACAAAATATCCGTTCAGTCAACTTTATGCTCAGGAGACAAAACAACCAGTGCTTAGTATGTCAAATGGGGCACAGAATAGCATGCTGTGGGCCCAATTAGCATTTACATCACCACAGAAGCTGCCTCCGGGTCCCCTGCATCCAAGAAAGGTGCTTATGATATGCAGCTGACCGGCAACAGAGGAGTGATTATATTACCCCCTTACAGCTGTTTCCACAACAGCAACAAAAGGCAGCTGTTGGGTCTAGTTAGGACCTGCTTCACTTCACTTTTGCTCTGGTGCAATGTTTCCAGCAAAAAGCAAGGGAAGGAGGGGGAGCTGACACAATGAAAGCACAGTGGAAGCCAGACAGCTCAAATCCCAGAAACACTGAGCCTATAATCCATCAGTTTTATAGCACCTTCAGGATCCATAATCAAGTCCGTTTGTCCTAAATAATGCGTTGGCTTTTTTGGTTTTGTTCCTCACCCCCATCCGTCCCTGAACATTGAAAGCAAACACTGAATGAAAGTCGTATGAGCTCTGGGGTGTTCCTCACTGCAATGCTCAGCCCATGGCTACTCAGTTGGGCAGGATGGGGCAGGCAGCAGCCATCTGGAACAAAGTAAAGCTGAAAGTAAACTGCTGAGAAAGATTTGGGAACGCTGCTTCTCCTAAGAAACTGCTCAAATGTGTGAACAGCATTCCTTTCCTCCTTGCTGGTTATATCACTTCTATACCTCTGCGTGGCTTTGAGGGCATTCACACAAAGCTGACATGAAAGGGCAGTGTACCAAGACCAAGGTGTTTACAACCACGAGCACCTGTTATGGTGGCCGTTAATGGTGAGTTTAATTTGAGTCAGTGCCTTATGGCAGAACTGTACCAAACCATTCAAAAGACATGAGTAGCATTTCTTTGTGAAAGGACCAAGCCTGGTGGGTCAGACTAAGGAAATGTGGGCAGAACAACTCTGGGCTGTGTGGTTCATCGGTCTCGCCTTGCACTTTGAGCCCTCAGGAACATACCAGGTCTTGCTCAAACAGGGTGTATGACCACAGCTCCACAGTCCCAGCCCTTGCAGTGGAACTCTGTATGAAAACAAGCCCAGTACTAGCTGATCTACACAAGGGAGATGAAGTAATTTAACAAGACATTGCCACTCCTGATCCCTATCAATACAATGGATAAAAAAGCTATTGGCAGCTCCATATCACCCCAGAAGACACATTGCTTCATGTCCAAAGTGTGTGAGCACTCCAACACACAGACCTTCTGCCCTCGCACAAAGCTCTGCTACCTCTGCAAAGACTTGCTGTACTTGACTCTGTGATCTGCAGAGCGGTGCATGACAAGGTCCTCTGACCCCTTGCCCAGGCTGGACAGGGCCTGGGACCAAAGGTCACACTGCTGTGGTCCAGCAGTGCACTGAGAAACATTGATCATGGCAAGTCAATGGATACACGAGAAACACGGTAAGTCAGTGGATACCCATCAAAAGGGAGGCGTTTGCTGCTGTTCTCAGAGGACAACGATACAGTCTGTCTGGAGGTGTGTCCATAGAGTCCGTCGTGCTGCCACTACAATCAGCCAAGCATAACAGTCCCACTTGAAATATATCGAAACTGACAAAAAAGCAAGAAGAAACAAATTGCTCTCCTTACAAGAGCCAGTTAAAACAAAACCCGACTCCTGTGTTTATTTCTTCCTGAAGGATTTAGAGCATGGGTGAGATTTAGAGGTGGCTGAGACAGTCCCTTCAGAACAAAACAAATTTTCTTGACAGAATAAGCAGCACAAAGGTAAATCCTGGCTAGAGGGCACATACCTTCCTTAAACCTGACTTACATTTATCTTTCCAAGGAAATGTAAAATGCTTGTTTGGTTTCTTTCTATCAGAAAAGCCAGTTTGGGAGAGCTGGGGAATGCAACGTCTTGCTCTGGCCTTTTCTTTCAACACCCTTCATTTTTGGAGACAATGACTGAGTCTGAGTAATGTGCTCCGGCAGAAAGGGGAAATGCAGGAAGGAGTTAATGAACAGGAAACGGAGGAACCAGAGACAGAATTAATGAGCAGTAGAGCTGCTCTGGTTTGACTGCCTACTGACACCATTCGTCCACTCAAAAAGGACATTGTGTGCACCTGCTTTCTGGCTTTTAACACTACTCTTTGACCCATTTGCAGAAGTTTCCACAGTACCCAGCTAACTGCTTTTCCCTCTGGAGGCTTCAGGTGCCCCTGAAACAGCCTGTTGCAAAATAACAGGCTCATTCCCCTCAGTGCGACTCTCTTACTTTGCATACCCAGTGTATGTCTGTGTACTGAGGGAAAGACAAATCCATATGCTGTAGCAGCGACTGGGCAACAAATTTTCCTGCAATTGCAGTCGGGTTACAGGAGATTTAATTTACTCCAGTTGTTATCAGATAGGACCAGAACAAGACAGGACCCATTAACGACATGTTATTACAGGGCTCTCTCTTAACCATCTGGATGAATGCAGCTCTACTTTATATGACAGTTTTAGCTTGGATTCAGATGGATAATGATGTACCTCAAAAAAATTGTAAACTGTGTGTAAGGAGGAAGAACGGTTTCCATCATTCTATTGGGGATGCTTTGGGAACCATACCTTGTGGGCTAAATTGGGTACGGTATGAAAACTTTAAATCCTAAATAGAGGAAGCACCTGATGGGATTAAAAAGATTGAAAATCTTGCAAGCCTTATCTCACTCAAACACATTAGCTGCATTTAAGTGTGCCCTTCTTGACACAGTAGCTTGTGAAAAAATATTCAAAGAAGGGCTCAAGAGAGATAAATATAACATGGTTCACATAAAATCTGAAAACGCCACTTTCATAAGAGTAGTGAAAACTTGCTTTCATCTGTAAGGCAAATTTATACATTCTCTTGCACCAGTTTTAAAGATTTTGACTGTTTAATCGTGCAGATGAACTTCTGGCCACCTGAAAGACAAACTGAACAAATGAAGCTTCATTGTAGTACAGGATTTCTGTCCTTGGCAGCTCTCCTGAGGGAGAATGATATTTGTCAGGTGGATGCCTGACAGCTGGACAGCCTATTAATCCTTTCACAGCGGGACAGACTGGACCTAATCTCAATCATTATTAGATACCAGAGAATCTAACGAGGAAATATTTAGAAAGGCACAGTCACAAGAAAGACTTCACTCTGAACATGCATCTTATTAGACAACAGAGAATTCAGTCATGAAACAGAAATTTGTAGGAAATCAGGCATCATGGATTCAGGACGTTGCGGTACACAGCTTGTTTTAAAAGGAGAGTTAAACCCACCATTGTAATGAAGACACTCATGAACAACCTGAAGGCCAGAAACTGCTGATTAAATGAACTAACAATCCATTCTTATAGCCTAAAATTTTGTGACTCACCATCTTGTGATATGCAGGGGGAACACAACATGCACAGGAAAATGTACTGATTCTACGATTTCTGAATTTTGGTGTTATCACCAGCACCAACACTTTATAGATCAAGAACTTTTTTTTTTCTTTTAATTCAAGAAATTTCTAAGAATGTGTATTTTCCAAAAAAGCTGACCAGATGGTTACATCAACTCTGCCTGGACTCATATACTATGAATTTTAAGCTAAACTGGCAGTGTGTTAGGTATAAGCACCAGCATCCTTGTACTGGCTCAGTGCAGGACGTGACCAACATGTCCCGTATGAGCCACATTTATAGAGAAATAATCTAGAAGTACATCAGACCGCGTTTACAAAACCTTGGCAGTGGATCAAATCCATGCCTCTATCAGCCTTCATGAACAAATGCCTTTCTTTAATTTGGTGTGCACCTTTAACCCCTACCCACACAAATGACAGAACGGAGCAATGTGATGACATGTGGCATTCTGCTGTCAGGAGGGCTTGGCCATGCAGGCTGGGATAGCTAACGCCGTTCTATCTCGCTTGCATCTGCACACTCTGCAGGCCGCCTCTCTGCCACTGTGTCGCTGGGCCTTGCGACAGGTTTGCTCTGCATATCTGCAGGCTCCGAGGTGGACGCTGTGGCATTCCAGCACGATGCCTCTTCACATGAGGAATCTGATGAGCTCATGTGTCATTAATACGAAAGGAATGGCTCTTCCAAAGGCTGTGAGATGAAGTCCGTGATGTCTCAGCATATTAAAAAGAAAAGGTGGAATAATTCCTAAATTACTTGTGGAGAAGAATTCCAATACAAGAAGTAACAAGACTACTGTTAGCTCATTTTCTTTTCTTATATCCATCTCTAATATGAAGAATTCTCAGATAGACCAAGACATCCTGTTGGGTCATCTCTGCATGGCATTGCCCGGTGTTGTGCTGAGAACTTATCCCAGTCTTCTGATATCTAACAACACCTTCGAACTTACTCTAGATCCCCACACATATCTTTTGAAGGAATGGTAATGACTCACTCAACCAGCTTTTGGTTTTACTTCCTGTGAGTTATGTTCTAAATACTGAAATACTTATCCCATACATGATCAAAATTCATTACAGGTTTTCAGACAGTTACTGAGTTTTTAAGGACAGTCTCCGTACTTCCTCACTATGTTTATTGCTAATTTGTGCATAAAGTTTCTCCTGCAAAAGGCAAGTAAATATTGACACCTCAGTAAGATCCTGCCCTACTTTTATTCTCTGGATCTATCGGCAAGTGGAACACAACATCTCTGTTTCTCAAGTACTAAGGAGTAACCACATGAAAAAGATCTATTGCTTATATGCGACGCAAATGTGAACTATCCGTGTTCTTCTAAATCTCTCGAGCTCATGCACCTTAAATTAGCAACTAAACCTCAAACCATTCCTGACGCTTAATTTACCAGCAACTGAAAACCAAAGAGATAATGAAAACCTTATTGCTTCTTTATTTAACCTTATTAGATCCTTCAAGTCTCTAACCTAGCTATGCTGCACGTTCACTCAAGAGATCTTTCAATCTTCCTTATATCCTGGCTATCTAAAATGAAGATGGTCTCTCCCTGGAACAAGAAATCTGTGCTATGTGTCATTTTACCAGTAACAAAGAAGTTCTGTGCATGCAGAGTTTTGCAGGAGGAGAGGAGGAGTGTGGCCAAGTGCTGAAGTGGCCATCTCTGCCTGCAGAACTATCGACCTCATAGACCGTGATGTACAATCATCCTCCTCCGGGAGAACCCCTGCCAAAACACAGCAGCACAAGCATGACTAACCTTCCTCAGAAACCAGTCTGCCTGCAGGCTTTAGTTTTTCTCACTGGTACAATGGATAAAACACACTGACCTGTGAGACTCTTGGCAAACACTCCTCCAGTTCTGCCCAGCCCTACAAGAGGAGACACAGATTGAGGTACAGACTACTGGCTAGAAGACTACAAACCTCTACATTTTGTGATTCTCTTATCCTGACTGTATTTTTGACTGGCAGATGTCAAAACAGCTTACAGAGGAGATAATTTGAAGAAATAGAGAACTTAAGTACAAAAGTAAAATGACTTCTCTGAAGTTTCTCACCAAGAAAAATGGTGGTGGAGACAATACTGGAATCACAGTCCTCTGAGTCCCTGGTCCACTTTAGTTGCTTAGTCTACTTGACATTTTTTACTTTCTCATCTTCTATAAAATGGTATGTAATTTCATCCATCAGCTCCAGTTTATGATCAGCTCCTTACAGACCAGTTCAGTCTGATGCACATGAGTTGTTTTTTTCAAGCCAGCAAAAGAGCATTTTCATCAAGAGACTTTCATTTCTCAGTCCAAAATTTTGGAAAGCGTGGTGGTGGGCATTTTCAAATCTATGAATTACTTGATTTTTATACATTGCATGACTTATGCTTGCTTTCCATAGCTTTGCCATGTTTTGAAACAAATCAAGCTACCGGGGAAAATCCAGAGATTTAGTCATCTGCCAGACAAGAAGGGTCATAAAAGCACAAGCTGAATGACTGCACATTTTCCTTCAATGGCCTATTATGAACACTGAAGCCACAATAATTGGCTTATTTCCAGTCAAAGGAGGCACATCCTTTCCAGCCTGTCTGGGGTATTTATCCACCCCGTGATGAAGCATGGTGCAGATATTGAGCTAACTGCGAACAGGTCACCTGCAGTGCAGAGCTGTGTGGACTCAGCCTCCCTGGTCCAGAAGCTGCACACTTGGGTTTGCACTGTGCTGTGATTCAGCCAATGATCCCTGTCTCTCAGGATGAGAATCCTCAGTTGAGCAAACTCAGAAATCTGTGTGCTAATATTCAGACATGCTATTAGTTGCTTGACAGTCTGCCCTAGGTATTGTTTTGCAGATCGCTGAATACGTTCAACTTCTTTCAACACCACTGCAAACTGACTGCTCCAATTCTCTCCTGGGAACATGCAGAATAGAAGGCCTGATCCTTTGTATTTCTGTCCTCAGGTCTAAAAAAATTTTTTACTTTTCCTCTACAAATCTTGCCAAGACAATTAAATAATTCCAGTTTCTACTCTGTCGTTTTCCAGAATGGAAGACATAAGTCACAGAGTAAAAAGCTTCCTTCAATCAGCCACAAGATACTGAATGTACAGCTCAGTATTCTTATTATTAAATGATTTTTTTCTCACAGAGGGTGGTCAGGTCAGGTTCTCCATAAGCTTATTGAGATTTTGAAAAATATGTCTCAAGTTGGGGCAAACTGACAAACTCAGTGTTGCCTTTCTCTCTTTAAAAACATACAGATCAGTTCAAATTAAATCTTTAATATTCCCTTTTTCTGGAATTTAATGTAACACTAATGTAACATACTGAAATGAAGAATCATTTTCAACGGTCAAATGAAACTTTTAATTTTCAAAACATTCCAGCAAGAGGCCTACACAAAGAGAAATGTTTTTTTCTGCTCAGAAATACCCAAAATGAATTTAGGTGATTTACTGAAAACAATACTGCTCTGCAAACAGTCTTTCTTTTGATGTATGAATTGTGCTGCTAATAAAAAAGGTTAGCTTGGGAATTTCTGCACCTGCTCTAGTTGACTTTTCTTTACCTTACCAGCCTGAACTAGGTGTAGTGAGAAATAAGGAGGGGCAATGATGACTGAGCAATACTTCATAGTGACAGCTCAGCCTTGCCATTCCAGTGTGGCTGGAACAGGAGATATGAGGACATTCATCACTCCCTGGGAGTTTTTTGCCACTACAAACACACATACAACGACTGCCCATCCCGATGGTTCCCTGCAGGCCCACGTGCTCAGGGACAGTGTGGATTTTACCCTTTTCTCCTCTGCCACATGCACGGTGGAGACACTGTGGAGATTTTCATGTGAAGCCTCCCATCTCCGGGCAAACTTAATTTGCAATGTTGCAAAAGACTAAATGGCCCCAAGCAAGGGGAAAAAAAACATACATATGACTTTCGTTAAAACAGAACAGAACAGAACACCTGCCTTTCCCTCAAACCAAACTCTAATTATGGAAGCAGTGCTGTAGAGACTATGAAATTCAGAGAAGGAAAAAGGGGCAGAGACTGTGAGACACAGCTCTTCTTTCAATTTATATAACAGTGCCATTCAGATCCTTAAAAGAACTTGGAAAAAAATTCTCTACTAAGAGACAGAAAGTCGAGAATAAGGTAAATACAAAGCAGAACCGTTTTGTTTTTTGTTTTTTTTTAAAGTACGTACAGCTTGCTGTACAAGCTCAGTTAAAGAGAATGTTTTCTCTTCTCTTTCAGTTTTGGTTTGCCTTTAATCTTCCAGTTCCTCCTGACCCTTAATAAATAATTAACCGGCTGTTGAGGTAGGCTCTATGTGATATAGTCATACATCAAACTTAATAGGAACATTGAAGTTTACTTAAGTACAGAAGGCACTGAGAGAGATCATAGTACAGCAGCAAGAAGGCATTTCAGTAACATACCCTTTTCACATAGTGAAAAGGCTTTATAAAATTATTTCAGCTGCACATTTATTTTAATGTGATTCTTGTTCAGAAGATTTACAATAGTGCTTGAAAACTTCTCATGCAAACATAATTTATTTAAAATAAGATATTGCTAGTAATTAAAATTTATAGTGTAACATAATGTTAAATCCTTCGGTTTTCTATGGTGCCTTTCATCTGAGAATTTCAAAGCAGTTCAGAGCATTAGTGTGCATCAAATGGATTTCAAGTTGATTACATACTAGGAAATCTCTTCAGATGGAAACTGAGGCAAAGAGGTAATCATCTAGTTTCAAAACCAACCGGATGCAGTTGGATGCCCCACTCTGGGGTGCTGTATCTGATCTGATTTTTTAGAGGATTATTTTTCAGTGTTTAGCATAAACAGGCCCTTTCAAGGTGGGGATTCAATGCTGCAAGATTGGTCTTCTAAATTTATTCCTCCCCCAGATGTAGACCCATACAACTGTCCCTTTTGAGCCCCACACCAAACTCAGTGTTTCTGACTCCCTGACTAAAACAGGTATTGGGCCATATGTAGGCTGACTGCCACAGCAGTTGAAAAATTAGACAGATTAATGAGTAACTCACACCACATATTCCCCAGAGCTACTTTCAGTCAGTGGAGAGGAGGAGTAATGGCAGTTTGCAGACCTCCTGCTTAGATGCTGTGACTACATTTCTCCACTGTTTCTATAAAGAGCCACGAATGTGCCTAAATCCATCCTATGAGCTGGTCAGCATCTGAATACAACCCATTAGGCCATGAGGCAACTTGTCACTTTCTTTAAAAACACATTAGCTGAAGCAAGTCATTCTCTGCATAGCAGGATTAATGGAGCTTTGTTTCCTACAGACCTGTCTCCGATGGCCCTACATTACCACACCACGATAGCTGCAGTTCCTCCTACACATCTTTGCTAGCACTTCTCACACTTTGGACTATCTCCAGTTTCTCCCTTCTGCCTCCCCTGAGCTTTCACAGCTCTCCCTCACATCCACAAGTCACTGAGCAGGATGTTATAGCTGGTTCGCAGCCTGTGCCGGTGAAAGAACCTGTCAGCTGCCTCATGCTGCCTGGCCAGCTGAGAGGACAGAACAGATCCCTGTTGAGCTCACCAGCCTGCCTCACTACGGCACTCTTCTGCAGATCTATCCTGTAGCCTGACACAAGTTTCATAAAGCTTTTAGGAAATCAGTATCTTTGAGACGTTTACCTTCCTGTCAAACAGGTCTCAAACTTACCAGGCGTCTGTTTGATCAGTGCAATTGTACAAGGCACTACTCCTAAGAAAACTGCGTTAAGAAGACCAACCGAGCTCTCTAAGGAGAAAGGACAGCGGAAGTTGCGACATTCTGGGTTCTTCTTGGGTTTATTATAACAAAAAACGGGAAAAACCGCACCCTGCATTCTTTGGCATGCTAGGGATGGATAGTGACGGTTACGTGGTTTCTCATTTACACAAATAAATGACGGAGCCGCTCGGAGTTCGGCTGTGGCAGCGCCCACACAGTGCTGTGCAGGCAAAGGGAGCTTCCTCTATCCATATGCCAAGCCTGCCAAAGCACGCAAAAGCAATCGAGGCAGTGCCAAGCCTGAAGTAACCAGCCCTGATGGGAGACAGTACATATTTTCTCAGCTCAGTGTTGCAGTAACCATGTCAGCTGGTTTGGAGCACAGGGAAAGCAAGTTCATGTCTACATGGAGAGTGGTCACACCAAGCTTCCATCTGCCTGCAGAACACAACAGAGACATACATGCAAGTCTTCTGTCTGACTCTGTTCAGCAGCACAGACTAGAATATGAAGAAGGGTATTGGAGGGCAGAAAAAAAGGTTAACAACAGGAACTGAATGAAGGAACTCCTGCCCCAAAGCAGTTCTAAATAAGCATTCAGTTAATGGAGTTCCTTTGGACTCTGCAGACAGGACTCAGCCTATAGCTTCTGGAGACCTGGGCTGCTGGTTTAGACTATATCATCATCTTTGTGGTCTTCAGTGGGGTTCTGCATGAAACAACTTTACTCATAGGTCTTCAACTGCTCTCTGCCTGCAAAAATGTCACAGCAAGGTCCACAAATGCCTGACTGTTACAAAACTCCACGCTGTCACTAATTTACTATGAAAACACAACAAAAGATGTTTCCAGTTAAGATCCCTCAGATTTCCAAATGAATGTCTGGGACTGATTTTTTCTGTCTAGGCTGTTTGGCCTTTTATGCGGAGACTGGGCTTCTTTTCACATTTCTGGCTTTGGTTCTACATTTACAAACACGCAATGGACTAAAAATTCAAAAGTAGATGATGTGACATGGATTGCTGGAGCAAGTCAGATAAAAGAACAGGCAAGTGATCTGGTGACAAAAGGTCTGGTGGGGATGACTGTGCCATGAGTACAGCGCTGTCTCTCAGAAAAGGGTGCATTACATTATCTTACTGCATTACTCCTCGGGACAGGACTGCTGCGAAGGAAAACTCTGGCCCACTCAGAAGACATGAAAAAGAGAGACTGGATTTGCATCTGACAGCAGAGTATGAACACAGTGATTTGTGAACTACAGAACAATGGTACTTTTGTTGTCATTGTCAGATGAAGTACTCACAGCAGTGAGGGGAAGTTCATGAGAAAACACTGAGAACTGCTTTTTTATTCTAAGAAGCAGAACTTCTTAAGTGATGTTACGACAGCCAAATCATAACACTTGAAAATGGCAGCCATGTGAACAATGAAACAGCACAAAAATAATACTCTCCAGGTTTGGTGAAGATGATACAGAAATTATCATAGAAACAAACATTCAGTTTACCACCTTGCTTAGCTAGAGCTGAGTAGGGAAATACTATGGAAAATGATAGGCAAAATATAGACCCAAGGAAAACCACAGTGTATCATGGCATGATAAGGCAAGTCACTTTGTTACAATACAGAATGAATGAGATGCATGGAAAAGATGCCAGCCACTTTCTAGATTTCTTGAAAATGCAGCATGAAGACAGGTAGAGTAACCAGTAAGCCTCATGAAGATTTGAGACTATGCAAACTCTGGAACTAGGCATTTCAGTCCCAGAATTTAGAAATATATTTCCTCAGAGTTGATCTACCCAATTGATCTTTTATTATTTACTGACTTTTGGTGAAAAGGAGAACTACAGTATTCGATCAAATGTTAATAATTCAAATCAGAGGCAGAAACCTTTTTCACTTCAGTGAAAACGTATCTTTGTATATCTGCTAATACCAGCCATCCTGGACCCCAGGGCTTCAATGCTTCAGGAACTCAAAGTCCATCTGCAGTCTTTCAAAGGACTGTTAACAGGGAGGAAAGTGAGAAGCAAATTTGGCAAGCAATTGGGAGTAACTTATTAGTATCTAGGAATTCAGCATTATGGAACTGCTGAATATCACAGCTCCAGCTTTCATAGAATCACAGAAGGTGAGTTGGAAGGGACCCCCAGGGATCATCGAGTCCAGCTCCTGGCCTTGCACAGAACCATCCCCAAGAGTCACACCGTGTGCAGTGTCCAAACGCTTCTTGAACTCCGCCAGGCTTGGTGCTGTGACCAGTTCCCTGGGGAGCCTGTTCCAGTACCTAACCACTCTCTGGGTGAAGGGCCTTTTCCTAATATCCAACCTAAACCTCCCCTGACACAGCTTCATCACATTTTCTTGGATTCTGGACACCACAGAGATCAGTGCCTGCCCCTCAGCTTCTCCTTGTGAGGAAGTTGTAACTGCAATGAGATCTCCCCTCAGTCTCCTCCAGGCTGAGTAGACCAAGTGACCTCAGATGCACGAGGTTGTGATAAAAACATTTAATATTCCCCACCACTCCACCTCCAAGCATACTGAGCAAAACTTGAGAAGGATTCTTCAGTGGCTCACCCTATTTCAGTTGTTCAAAACACCTGACCAAGTGCAAAGACACGAATGGTATTTTTGGGCAAAACCATATTCTTTTCACTGAAATAATAGATCGTAGTTGGAACAATATTTTGCTTGCTTATTTGGAGAAGGGCAAACTACCTTAAGCGGGGGAGTATTTTAGAAGATTTTTTCAAATATCCAGGCAAAAAGCTAGACATGTTACCCAGATCAGATAGAATGGCTCGTTACTGGCATGGATTAAAAGCAGCTCTTCTGGCTATGAGCTTCAGGCACATCCTGTAGCATGCAGATAAAAATGTGTATCATCAAACTTATTTGGTCTAGAGAGTTATAACAGTGTCCTTTCAGATAAACAGAGACTTAAAATATTTTTTTTAACTTTAAAAGTGTCTGATATCTTGTATTTTGTGTGTATTTTGTGCCTATACGTTAACCGAAGGAAAAAGTCTTATTCAATGGATGCTTGAAGGAAAGGTGTTAAATCTCAGTTTCTCCATAAATGAGAAATATTTTCCAGTCATTATGCCTCTTTCATAACTTGGCATACATACAACTACTCTGTGCTTTGATGTGCTCATTTTGGACTCAGAATGCTGTTTGTACAAAGAGCAAAGCATGAAATAAGCCATTAAAAGGGGCAGAACAGTAACTTTGAGGCCGGGGGAAAAAGAGCAGTGTATTTCTCAACTCTGCCAATATGAAAAAAACTTCACATCTTTGCATTTTGTTGTATTTATCTCAAACTCACCTCTGTTCTCTTAAGAAAATGTAAAATAATTTTGAGGGGAATTTTTTTGCTGGTCCTGCTTCTTAATATAGCCATTCTTGCAGAAATACATGCCAAGGGTAGATTTCACAAAAATTATAAGCCTCCAAGCACAAAAAAACATACAGTTGAAGAAATCTGCAAATCTAAACCAATTGTGATTGTGTGGTTTTCATGACTGACATCAGACTTGAAGCTCTGAAAAGGCTATGAATATTAATTATCTGTGACCTTGGAGCTCTCAAACTGTTTCATCTGTGTTAACTGGTGCTTCATACCAGATTTGAGAAGTGGAAGTTAATCTTTATTTTTTGTATGTTAGACGGAGGAGGTGCTGTTGGAATAAGTAAATACAGCAATAAGTAAATCTGAGAAACAGAAAGTTTTAGCACTGACTTTGATGGGAATGAAGTTGGAGAAAGACTGAGAAGATTATAAACCCCCATTCCTCGTGAACAAATAACGTCAAGCATGTTAGTACAGTGCCATTGGAGAAGTTAGCCTATAAAGGCTTTATGGGAGATTCTCACTCTGAGTTTTAAAAAGCTTGGTCCCAATCCTATTTCAGCTGTCTGCACAGACTTCTGAATACAGTACTGCAGGGTTACACACGAACAGCTGAGATCAGCCACACAGATAAACATAACAACATTTAGAATGTCTAGATATCTACAACCCAATCATGAAACCTATTGGGCTAATTATAAAATGCTGGTCTCATCCAATTATTTCCGTAACAGGCTCAAGAAGTATTTCCAAGGACTGACTGGATTGCTTATCTTTCCCCTGGGTTCTGCAATCTTGCCCTATTTACAATACTTTATGTGCAAACCTCTTCATTCATAGCATTTATTTCTTTCCGGAGGACAAAAGACTTATCTTTCTTAAAAAAAGAAAACCAAAAAATGCCTAAAGGCCAAATTAGTTTTTTATGCAGGAAGCCAGGCTGGTATGTGTAGATGGAGAAATATCCTAAGTGTTTAACTGCTGCTGATTTCTAAGTTAAATTCTAACTAGAACAGAAAATCATATTAGGTGTCTTTCTTCTGTTCTATAAGCCCAGGATGCATTTAAAAATCTGCCCCTTTCGTGCTGAAACCTGTCAATGCACAGAAGGACAAAATGAAGGCATCAAAAAAACTACATATTTTTTGCAGCAGAATTTATCACTGAAGAAAATTGCAGCTGAACCCTTCACAGTGATAGTGTTAATAACACATAAGACTAAGGGCCTATTTCAACTACTGCTGAGATAACACAGCAACACCATTTCCAGAGACAGAGGCCTGCATTAAGTTTGCTCACAATGTGGGCAGAATGACCTTGGGTTTGCACCAGCCTACGTGGTCCTCTGCCCTGAAATCAAAATACATCTCCCCAAATAATGGCCTCCTAAATCAAAAGTTTACCCATGCAGTCTGGTAAGATGAACAAAGGTCAGACCATATGTCTTCCTGAAAACTGGGAAGGCACCACATAATGTCCAATGAACAGGGTTGCGGTGGGAGGCGGACAAGCTGTAAGAACTAAGCAGCTCTCTTCCTGCTCATGTCAGTAGAGAAATACTCAAAGGATCATTGTTAGCATAATGCTCCACCGCTGGAATTGAGAATACAAAAAGAAAATCCCAACAATCCAGAGACCATGCTAGTCCCAAGAAACATCCTTTTATCTCCTTCAACCTTAACAGACACGACAGCGCAACTGTTCTTGATCTCCTGCCCACTGCAAGCCAAGCTTAGGAGTATCTGTTTACAAGAATAGAGGGACATGTACTATTTGTAATTTAAATAGGGCTTGAACTGCCTTCCATTTTAAAAAAGGAGCTCTGAAAGAAGTCAGTGAGATTGACAAAGAAAAACATCATACGAACAAACCCACGTGGCGATACTTTTTTGACACAACGAAATCCCACAAGGGATCAAATGATGCCCAGGGCTCGCAGCCCCTGCTTTGCTGAACCACATCTGAAACTATCAAAGTGAAAACAACTCCCAAAGACAGACAGATCTGGAGGCAGATATAAAAAATGAGGATAACACAATATGCTTTCAGAACTTTTGATAAAGAAACAAGATCAGCAATTTGTCTGTTTGCACATATACTTGGTGAGGCAAAGTACCTGCTCACTCTGCTGGCCCTGCCCCACACAAGCAGGGACAGTCTGTCAGGGAAGAAAAGGTAAGCTGTTTTCACTGGGCCTTTCTCAAGGCCTGTGGTAGGCACAGAGCAGCAATGTGGCTCTTAGAGAACAATGTGTAGCTTCCAAGCACAATGCTTCTTGATACACAGAAAGACCATACTTGCTATTCTTAGAAAGGAACCAAGGAGATGAGGTCTGGATTAAGCAAAGCTCTTTTCCCTGTCCTTTTCACATTCACACAAGTACACAAACATCAAACCCCAAGTAACGTGAGCAGGACACTTTAATAGCAGTACCTCATCACAATTCCTTTTTCAGAGCTTGCTCTTATATTCACACTTACTCCCTCTCTTCTTCAAAAATTACTTTCTACTTCTTCCCAGTGGAACCGATATTTTTATCTAGTCCAGTCCAAACTGGAAGCTTTTGTTTTGCTTTTCCATTTTTTTAATGCTCTGAAATGATTGTTCAAGTCTGAATAAAACATTCTTACCATTCCAGGTGATTTTCAACAAAGGCAGACATGGGGCTGATCTGTACAGTGTAAGTGTCATTGGCTGAATACTCAAACAGCCCATAATAAGGATTGAAGAGCTCCTGAGACAGAAGGAAGAAGAATTCTCGGGAGGGGCCACTGTAGTCCAACCTGGAAAGAAAAAGACAGAAAACATAAAATGAGGCTCCTTACCATTTCAGTGAATTTCCTGGATTTGCCTACACTGGTTGCTGTCTTAGTACAGCAGCCTGTGCAGTCAAGTGTTTCTAACATGGTGTATCTCTCCTCTTAAAACTTGATTCTGAGTCCTGAACAAGTCGTGATGATGAAATTTCATCAATATCCAGGTTGACCTGGGAGGGATTATAACTTAGCTACAGGTATATGTGTACACTGAACAAGACCAAGTCCCAACAGAACTGTGTCTCAAGATAAAATGATGATTCCTGCGTTGTTCTGTCCAAGCTCTTCTTTTCTGACACTTTCACGTGGTACACCTTCAGCTGTGCTTTGCTGTTGCACGAATTTGCTCTTTTTCAGTTTTATTTTTTAAACTCAACTTTTAGATCAAGCTGTTTCCAGTTACGTCAACTTGGGGGGAAAAAGGCAAAACAAGGCAAAGTTTCACAAATGCATAGTGCATTAAACCCAACTGTGATGTATTTATTAAAAATGGATCATTCTCTAATACTGGTAGGTAGATTTTTCAATCTAAAATAAACCTAGGTGTAGCAATATGAAGAAATTATCTGTAGCCACATTGCTAATTTTCTGAGGTGGACACTACAGCTTCTACTTAACAAATGTAAAGTAAGTGGAAAGCTCTGCAGCTGGATCAGAATGCTCTGTACTATGAGGTTACAGATGCCTAAGTGCAAGGGTTTGAGTGACTGACTCACGCAACGAGAAAGATGATAAAGGGCAGGCAGGCCCATACTCCTCTGTTTTACATCTGGAGATTCAGTACTTCTCTTTTTGAGGAGATTTAGCTCCAGGATCATGTGGTGAGACTAAAGACATAACAGCAAAAAAGGATGGTAATAAGCCCACATGACCTACCAGTGCCAACCATGGAACAGATCTGGTTCAGTGGACATCAAAACACTAGGCTAAGCCTGATGGATGTTTGGAGTAGAGAACTACAAGCAACACCTATCTGTATTAAAAAATCTTCAAGGGGAGGCCAGGTATTGCATTTCTGGGCAACACACTAACTCAACATAAAGCCTTCATAGTTCATTCTCAATGTCCTTTTAGCTTTGAAACATGTGGGAAGCTGCGGCCATACAGCATCACGTGGCCACACAGCATCAGCTCCTCTTCTCAGTAGGGAATTGCGATCTTGGAGTCCCTCCAGCAGAACATATATTAGCACTAAGCACTAAGCAGCAGAAACCCTAGAGGAACGTATCTTCAGATGTAAATGAATCAGTGAAGAATGACTGAATTTGCAAATCAAATGGGTTCTTAATTTCTCCTGAGGACGCCACGCCACACAGAGCAAAAGTTATTAGAGATGTGGGGTAAACATGACTTTGGCCAATGTTAGCATACCAGAACACTATTTCAAAAACACAGACAGAGGTGTGCTACATGTTCATGCTTTACCTGCAAGCCAGAGGCAAAAACAGCTGTGAAAGAGGAGCTCTGTTAAATAAGACTGAATCCACGGAGTATAAAAAGTAAGAGTGAAAAAATCCCTTGATACTGAGGTCACTGAGTGACTCTCTTTGAGATTGGTGACTTCTATTTTCCACTGGACCTAACACATCCCCAGACAAGCTCAGCTTGCCAGAAGCCCTTCACTCGACATGCCACCTCAGAGCTGACAGTGTCAGCAACTGCTGGACATGCCAAGAGCTGCCTGAGATCCTTACTGTTCTGGTGCCTTTGGAACTGAAATCCTATCCACGCGGTTTTGAAGAAAAAAAGAAACTTTACATGCAAACTTACTGAAATACAACTTCATGCCTTTGTTATATGGAACACTGGAAACATGCACAATGGTCTTTCCGTTATAAAAGCATGTCAATTAAGCCTCAAATACAATGTAGCTCTTGAGGTGAGCCAGGGTGGCTCTGAAAGGTTCTGTTTACATTTCGAAACAAAAGCTGGTTTTAATCATACAGGAATGGCTCATGGATTTGTCAGACTGGTAGAAAGTTTCCTGAGAAAAGGCCTTCTCAAGAGACTTCTGTTCCTTCCACCTTCCAACTGTGTGAATTAACCGGTAATGGCAGGTTAACCTGTTACATTACATTAACCTGTAATGTAACTAAATGGCATTCGTGTTTCTTACTTCAGCCAGAAACAAGAAATCCACATATGGATAACAAATGATCATTAGATGGCACTCAAAGCAAAAATTTTTGAAGCAAAACCAGATCCATTGTGAAGAGTTAGAGTAACAGAGTGGATAAAGGTCTGGTGTCTAATTATAGTCCTGAGACTGATTCATTGTGTAAACATTGGCCTGTAGTTGAATTTTCCTTCCAGACAGTCAAAATACCTATGGCAACAGATGACATTAGATTTAACCACTTCAATTGTCTCTTTTAGACATCTAGATGTAAGATGTTATAGGAAAACGAAGCATTATTGTTATTTTTAAAAAATGCTTAAGATGAATCACTTACTCAGAGGCAAAACAAAACCAAAGAAACATTACAATGCAAGAGAAGCTCAGCCTTAGTCAACTCTGTGTTTTGCAACATAACAGCTATTTCAAAACTGAGAGCATTTTGTGGTTCCCTACCCTTCCTCGCCAACAAACGTGACGTAGAGTTTGTTCCTCTGGAGCTCCTTGCGTGAATATGCCATTACCTGGTTGAAGGTGCCTTCCAGCAAGTGGTCACGCCGTATAATTAACCTGCAAAGGGAGGCAGAAATAAAGATCTAATGACTGAGTCTTGTGTGAGCTTGTGAGGCTGAAGGTAAACAAGGTAAAAGACAGACATTTGTTCTCAGAGAATGCAATAAAACTGCATCTGCTGGTGCATGTGCCACTTGACAATTATGGGTTTTCAGTGGGTTGCTTCATTAGGCTTTTCTATGTGCCTCAAAGGTGAATTTCTTCACAATGCCGTGACTACGTTCAAAGTGTTGCTAAGACTCTCTGCAACAACCTCTATGCACAAATTTATATGGTAGAGGGGGCTGGGAGTTTCCTGTGTGTATGAGGTCACAGCTTTCTGGAACTGGCCCCAAACACTTCCTGGATTTAATCCAGTGAATGTCCATGGAAATACTGCTTCTGTAGCAGTGGAGGCAATGGCAGTATCAGCCTCTGTTTATACAACACCTCTCTCACTCTCCTACCAAGCTCTAAAACAACTTAATGAATAGTACTTTTAAACACCATCTGCACAAGAAATCCTTCTTGTTCATATGTTCATGGACACTTTAAGGCAGATCTTCTAAAATATAATTCATGTCTGCCTTGGACCCACTTAGCAGGACACCAAAAAGGGTAACCACCAGCCAGGACTCCTGAACTCTGTAAGATTATTTTGATGATGATGTTTGCCTGGAATAAATTTCTTGGCTTTATACTTCTTTTTTTTCCCACAACAGATATCATTTGGTCGAAAGCCAACCTGATGCACAAATTCAATCGGATGTCCAGGAAATACCTTAGAAACATACAGTCCTTTGGTGAAGTTGGATAACTAGACTGAGCACAAGTAGGCACAGACTCAAAAGCCAACTAACAAGATGTCTAGAAAGCAAACTCCACAATCAAATCACAGAGATCCCCAAAACACAAGAAGAGAGACAGAAATCTCTCTAGTTCAAATCCAGGAGGGCTACTGACACAAAGAACAATGTGAAGTTAAACCTGCATGTACAGACTAAGTTTTGCAGGGTCATATTCTGGTCTTTAGAGTCACTCCATCATTACAATGATGCAGTTGTTGCTAATATGTGGTGGACATTTGCCTAAACAGATGATTCTCATAGGTACTTAACATCTCTGTTAAATAGGTAGGAAATGGGAGTGTGAGAAAACTTGAATCCATAAGAAATAAAACTTCCACACAAAAGCCTCTTGAAGGTCACTTTTTTGCAGGGTATACTAAGATCTTATCCTGCCCTGATGCTTCATGTACAAAATGCAGTCTCCAGTGTCTTTTCCATTCCCTATCACTGTCTCAATGAATAATGATAAAAATCAAAGCTATACCGTGTTAGACTATTTGAGTGATTTGCTGTAATACTCACTTAATTTTACCTGGACCTTGCCCATACCCTTTGGCTTCAAGTTTTCGATAGAAATTGCGCAGCTTGGCTTCAAAGTCCCTCCTGTATGGAGAAGGTGCTCTTGCACTTGCTCTTTGCAGCCCTGGAGCGGAAATGAACAGCATTGTAAGGTGTAAGGGGCTTTACAGTTTTCCAAATCATGCAGCTTATGTTTCCAGACAGAACTGGCTAATAAATGTGATAGGGACTTTTTAAAGGTACACAGTGTTATTGGGATTATTTTTGTTCTGGCATCAATGGAGTTGTAAATTCTTACAATTCAGTGATTGCAATGACTTCCACGGGCTGCACCTTCTTCACTAAAAGGACTGTTAAAGCTCACCTTGTGTGTGCCCTTGTGTTGCCTCAGCCTTCAACTGCGATTGATCTCAATGGAAATTCCAGGATCAGAAAGGCATGAGAAAGACTGACATGCATTACTGCCATTCATGGTCAGTGGCATTTAGGTTTTCTTTCCCTTTTTCACTTCTAAGACTTCTCTCTTCTCTGCATTGTACAGATGATCTCCTTACTTGCCAGGATTAAACCTCTGGAACTCAGAGCAATGCTTCTCACTGGAGCCTCGCACCCTACACAAGCTGGGCATCATGTTCCCCCTGTGTTAATCTGATTGTACATTAAGCACTTCCAGCTAACACCAAATCCCTTTGTGGCATCAAGAAGAATTTCTATCAGTAAGAAACACTAAATTTCCCTATTATTACTCACACATACAATAAGATTTTTTAGGAGTTTGGGACCTGCTTTGTTTTGAAGGCTGCATTCTCAAAGTATCAGATAATTCCTTTTGTATAAACAAGTGCCATGCCATAAAGGTTGAAAGAATGGATCCATGAAATTCCATCTCTCTATCTCACTACAGAAGACAATAAGAACAAGATCTTTGATGAGAAATCTGGCAGCAAATGCTCCACAGGAAGGGAAAAAAAAAAAAATCACACTTAGTGGGAGCCCAATGTGTTGTGCTTGCCAGGATGGAAGGACATTACAAACTCTCTCTGCTAGTAAAACAGAAAGGCATATCTACACACAGTGCAAAAAAGAATCCGTTGTGAAACCTCTTCCTTCTGTTAGAATTCCTGCCCAACCCCACCACCCTTGGACATAAGAGAATGGGCGTTCTTCTGGGCTCTAAAACCAGTGACAAAAACAAGCAAGCAGACAGTATGTTGCCAGGAATGAGTGTTTTCACAAGAACAGGTAGAGATCAGAGCAGATCTTTTAACAGTCTCCTAAGCCATGTTTGTGCCAAATACTTAAGATTTTTGTCCTGTAGGAAACTTGTTTATGATCTGTCCTGATGTAGAGGAGGGGAAGTGTATTAACAATGGTGGTAAAACTCATCAATATGAACAAGACATTCTGACAGAACACTGTCCTCCTATAGACAGGCGTTCAGCATTTAAGTTCTTGACATCAAAAAACCTTTTAATTTTCCACAGCCACATCCAAGTTTTGAATTCCTCTTGTCCACCAATTTTGTTTGAAATCTGATAATTTAAATGAATGTTCAAAGAAGCTCAGTCAAAAATGGATTTCTTCAGATCACATTTCTGTCGATTCTCTCAAAATGGCCACTGGACACAGCCACGCAGCGAGATCGTGGTGGGGGCTGTATATCTTGGCAAAAGGGAGACATTAGATCCTCAAATTTCTATAGCATAAACAATAACTACAGAGACATAGCACAGCTGGAAACAACCTTCTCAGACAGCATGTCTTTATGGAAAATATGTTTCCTGTCAAACCTAAGTTAATGGGCTCAACACGGGAGGTCAGATTAGATGACAAAGATGATCCCACCAGGTCCTAAAACAAACGTGCCTTGGGAAGGAGGGAAGTTTTCGTAACACTGAGCGGAGGAGACTGAACTTTACAGGGGTACTGAAGTATTGCAATACACTTTTAATTTGGAAGATGCTCTTTGCTCCTGTCACATAATATGAATGTGGTTCCGTGTCAATGAGTTATGCTTGGAGTACACCATTCTTTTATTCTAATCCTTTCCAACTACACCAAAAGCAGGAAAACACCTTCTTTCATATGGACAATTTCTGGTCTGTGTTTCATCTACCACTAACATTTCAACAGATACATAGGAGCACTGGTAACTGATCCAACAAAAAAGCAGCTGGGTCATATTTGGAATGGGCCCCGGAATTAGCAAGCTAACAGCTGATACCAGCTCTAAATATACCCCCTGATATTTATTAGGAGAAATACCACAAATGCAAGAATTTGTCTTTATTTGCCGACCTCCTTACCTGGGGAATTTTGGGGTGATGAACAGGGTGAGCAGCGAGGAGAGAAACTGTAACCAGGATGGAAGGCAGCCTGCAGTGGTATGTAGGACATAATATCCTCTTCAAAAAGGCTGCACGGAGAAAGTCGTAGGGAGAGATTTGGTTCACATTCATCACAGGAAGGAATGTAAATATGCAGAATGGTGCAAGTTCACCGTGTCATAAGTTTGTGTGCCTCTCTGAACTCATGGATTCAAAAAATCCACAGGTTTCCCAAATAAGGCCCAGTCACCAGAAACGAAGAACTAAAGGAATGTTAGTAGATGTTTTGTGCTAACAGTGGCTCAGCCTACTGACAGAGAGCAAAGATGTGAGGATATGTACTAAACAGGAGCACCTCCAACACGCTAGCAGTGAGAAGTAAAGATACACATATCTGCCTCCCAGGCTGTTTTTCCTGGGTCGTACACTTTCATACAGCTCAGCGCTTAGACCATTCAAATTAAATTGGTGGGAATAAGTTGCAAACCTCTAGCATTAAGCAGTGCCATTACAGCATACCACAACCACCTGGGTTATGTAACATTTTCCATGTAAGATCAAAACAACGAAATAAGTCCTTATCTGTGCTGAGGAAAAGCAGATAGGACCTAAAGACCAAGCTCTGTGGTTCCAATAAAAACTGAACCCTTATCTGCATTACCCAGGCAATGCTCACTGTACATTGAGGTTTCATGCATGCATGGGCAGCACTGCTACAGTAAAACTAGCAATTTCACGAGCAGCTACACTAGTGCACTGAGAAAGACAAGGGTTTTTTTTTTTCCCCCTTTCCTTTTTCTTTTTAAAAAAAGAAACAAGATTTTTCTTCCATTAAAAGGAAACATTTTGACCTGATTCTTTTTTGTCTGCTACCCGATGGTAACAGCTATACTGATCGAGCTGCCTGGGATGGAATTTACTGTACTGATGGATGCTGCCTTCCAGGAAGTACAGATTGGCAGATATACTATGGCTGAATTATTTTGGATGGCTATCAGCGTGACCCGATTTAACAAAACCTTTCCAATTATGACGATGAGAAAGAGCCAAATAGCTTCTCTGGTACTGTAAGTAATGGCGTCATGCTAGTGATGAAATTGATTACCTCAGCAGAATTACTAAATCTGCATCACAGGACAATTTTTCAAGCCCATGTGTACCCTCTGTCCGAATGTAATGAATCTTCTCCCTGTAAACATAAGTGATGTTATTGAGAAGAAAGAAAAAAAGAAACAGAAAAACCCCATGCCATAACCGTGGCATGAACTATGCATAGAGTTGTTATTCCTTGCTATTTTGCCAGTTCCTGTTCATCTCCTTGCAAAAATGGCAAACATCTTACATGCCTGATTAAATTTCTAATCTTACTAACATAAAATTGCAAAAAAAACCCAAACTACTCCTGTCATTCAGTTCACTGATGCAAAAGCAAGAGATTTAGTTCTGTATTTTAGAAAAATGAATGATTCTTAGTCCTACAAGCTCATGTGTATAACTCGGGTCGCTGAGTTTAAGACTACAACTAACATACCACCTTTTGTTAACAGAATTTCCAATAATACCAATTCCTTTCCTTCCATCAGTTTTATCTGGCAAATAACTCTCTAACATATACTAGATATAAACTGATCACACAGAGGTTATACAGTGTAAACATATGTTACATGTGTAAAATTATACATTTTGCTAATAAGGAGTGGGAAACGGAGGATAGGACCCCATCAGCATATTAGGATCATGGAAGATACATATCTACACCCCAGCCTGTCAGTGTGTTTCTAAAGCATTGCAGTGTCCAAATATATTTATTCTAGTATCAAGTCAAAATATTCTACCTCAAGACAAGGATGTGCTTTAGTGCCTTGCTGGGTGGGGTTGCAATGCGTTGCAGAATCAAGCTCTGTAAAAGACGGACATTTGCCTCCTAGGAATTTGGTAAATACCTCCTGTATGAGTATTAGACAGTAGATTGGGATCACTCCTGACCCAAAGTATAATCATAAGCAGTGACCTGAAGGTACAGGGCTCAATATCCTGTTACAAATCTCATTACACATTGGATAAGCTGTCTAGTCCTTATCACTAGTCAGTTTTTTTTTCTCTGCTCAGGAGGAGATAAAAGCATCATCTGTTCTCTGGGAAATGAGAATTCAAAGTTAGACTGAGTGCATTTCTCATTCTGCCTCTCTCATTTTATTTGAATGTATCAATTCCTCCAGGAAGGAAGTCTAATCCTTACACCCAAAGAACTCTTTGTGGGGCCCTCACAGGTAAACAATGCGGCAGTAAGGCTACCAGCAGAACTTCCTGCACTGCAGGAACTTGAAGGTCCTTTCCTTGCTCCTCTTTCCCTCCTTCAGCAATCCTGCAGCCATGCTTCTTACTGCACAGTACAAACTAAACTCTTGGTCGGACTCTTAGCTGGCGCATACTGGCATTGCTGAGACTGATAAACACCAGCTTAAGTTCTTGGCCAAAACAATTAATTCGAATGTTGGAATTCGAATGAGTTTAAATCATACTGGCAATTGGTTCTGTTTTCTTCCTTTTGAAAAAATCTAATGTGAAAGGAACAGGTATAAGAAAGACACAATTTAACTACTTTGGAAAGGACTACCATTAAGTCAAGTGGAAAAGATTAAAGACAGGAGTACAATCCACTTCATAATAATGCTCCTTTTTATTTATAAAATCTGGGTGACTATGGCCATGATATGGTTTTAAATCCAACCATGAAGTAAAATCTCTGGTTCTGCTGGAGTTACTGGAGTTTTGCTGCTGACTTCCATCCAAACATAATTATAATTTTATCTTCTGAAAAGCAAAGTGATAACTGTAGGTGAGGACAGAGTTTCTGCTATTCAGTAATACTTAAATAGAGATTAGATATGCCACTATTTGCCTATAGCTATTTTGGTTCTTCTTACTTCTTGAATGTCTGTGGAAAATAACTATAGTAACTACATGGATTCTGGTGGTCCACACCTACTCTTTAATGGTGACAGTTCTATATGGAGCCCAAGTTCATCTTTTGTACCACAGTTACTAGAATTTGGTTTTCCCCAAATTTCCTACAAGAAATCTTTCCTGCAACTTGGTTTCAGCAGTCTGGAAAAAAAGCGGTACCTGAGTGCGTGGTTTCTGGCCAAGCTGGGTTGACGCTCCTGCAGCATCTCAAAAATGTTGGGTTGGCGTAAAAATGCAACAATCTTGTCATTGTAAGCTGGAAAAGGAAAAAAAAAACCCAAACTTGAGGCTTTATTTACCTTCGAGGGGGCCCGGTCACATCACCATTACTCTGCAGGGGCACACGAACCTCGCTGCCAGTGAGCCATAGGGCAACATCAAGCAGTGTGTGTGGTTGATGAGAAGCTCTAAAAAGCACTTTTGTGAGCACTGCTCTGAGAAGAAAAGAGAAACCTGGCTTACCCAGAGGTAATGCCTCGTGCTGGTGCTGGTTTCGAATAGCTGTTACCAGACTATTGCCTGGTCTGGCCAACAGGGTGACTCCTCTGTTTCGAGAGACTTCAGAGGCCTACAAGATCAGGGGAAAGGAAAAAAAATGATCAAAATTGACCGTCGGTAGCACATCAGTCAGTTAAAAGGTTTCTTATCTTCTGTGACTTTCAGAATGGTCCGTGATGCTAACTGAAGGACAGAAAGCATGCATGAAAATTATACTTTTATACTTTTTATATTAAGCTTTATACTACAGTCAACTTAAAAGAGCTAAGTGATCCTGTGGTTCCAAATGGAGATGCACCATTATCCACGCCTGTCGCACCTCTTTGATGCTGCAGTGAAGGCACCAGAATCCAGAAATAAATGCAAGATAATGAAGGTACTGCAGTGATGGAGTTCCCTGGTTCAATGAAAATAAAATCTCTGTAACATCGTACAGTCTCCTGTTCTAGCATAATTGCATTTACTCAAGGTTTTTACAGCCATGTTAATTTGAACAGAGAAAAACCCCACAACACTGCAACACGTTCATTCGGCATTGTTGAGGGGAAATTTAATACTGGAAATAACATGAGGTAGGTATATCTATGTAGATCACAGGGCAGAAAAAAGGCTGTATCATCCCAAACGCACGTTGCCTAACACTCACAACCAGAAACAGAATTTGAATTGTGTACACAGAAAAAAAGAACATAATCTAAAATGCAGATAAAAGGAATAGGAAGAAGGAAATTTATCACTGCCCCTTAACTGAGGTACCTAAAGAAAGCCACTGTTCTAAACCTGCTATCTAGTGAAGGGAAGCAGGAAGGCAGATACATTGAAAGATGGGTAAACACGTTTTGAGGATATTATGTGAGGATATTAAAAGCCAAACAGTGAGGTCTGGCAATCTTCAGTAAGGCATTCCCGGGTAACTCTTTGGGGACTTGTGCAAACCGAGGGGAACTCACCTGCCTCCAATCTTCCTCCAGAATATCACCACGATGAAGCCAGCAGAAGAATGACAGAATGGTTTGAGCTGGAAGGGACCTTAAAGATTATCTAGTCCCAACCCCTCTGGCATGGGTAGGGACATCTTTCTCTAGAGCAGATTGTTCAGGCTCCCTCCAACCTGGTCTTAAGCACTTCCAGGGATGGCACTTCCACAACTTCTCCGGGCAATCTGTTCCAGTGTCTCACCACCCTTATAGTAAAGAATTTTTTCCTAACATCTGCTCTAAACCTACCCTCTTTCATTTTAAAGATGTTCCCCCTTTTCCTGTCACTGCAGTGTAAGTACAGCTTGTATCAGGGCAAGATGCATTAGGAATTCCAATTGCCACTCTACTGGGCTAATAGCTGCTCTTTTCTCACTGCACAAATTGTACTACTTGGCAACCACTTCAGGAAGAAATTGCCCCTACTCCAATATTTTAAATGCTTAGTTCTGCATCCAAGAGAATGGTGCCAACCCGTTTTCAGTGGTACGGCCAAATGCCAGGTCTTCCAACTGGATATAAATGAAAACCGAGAAGCTAAATGTGACTGGCAAGTTGCCTTTTGGAGCCCATAAAGCATAAAAAGTTTATATGTAACAAGATACCAGTCAATGCACTTGATCCATATCAATACACAGGTTAAACAATGAAGAATCTTAACAATTCTAATTAAACATACTGTAATTTAAAACACAAAGCTGCCGTGAAAGTGCATGGCGACTGCTTTGCTCCATCATTCGGTTATGATTTCACTTGCACCCATCTTCTGCCCTTGTGTCCCTCTCACACCCCCACGGACCCTGCAAGTTTAGCCCAGGCTTAGGCAGCTTTCGCCCTGTGACCCTCCCCTGTGACATGCACTGTGACTCGCTCCACGCTGTGGGAGAAAGAGGAAGCTCAGGTCCAGGAGGTGCCCTAGGATTCACTGCCACCATGGGCATGAAGCCCTTCTGGCAGCAGCCTCTTCTTGGGCTGTCTGTGGGCAGGACAGTCAGAATCACACGCTGGCCTGTGATCAGCTGCACTGCCGAGGGTGTGTGGGACGGTACTAAAGGCGCTGTGCTGTGCTCAGCTTCGTCACTACCAGGGAGCTCTGGAGATCAGGTGAGGATGCCTCTTCCTTGTACAACATCTGTTCCTTGCAGAACAGATTTGCATGGGTGTACAGCCTGTTTTTAAGGGTGATCTCTGACTCGTACTTTACAAAGACAAATCCTCTGCCTTTGTTGCTACCCATGGATTTACTGACCAGAAGATAGAAAGGCGGAAAGGGAGGAGCAGTGGAGGAGTTAAACACGCATCTGCCATAAAAATTAGCACCAGTTGGTGTTTGCTCAGCAGCTGGGAACTGTATGGTACTTCTGCCCAGCTTGGGCCTAGTTCTTCCCCTTGCTCATGTCACCTGATGTATAATTTTTTTTTTTCTTTTGGCTAACTTTCCAGTGCCTGGACATATTTCTCCTAAAGCAAGAATTCTGAAAGGAAACATATCTAGTGCCCTTGAAAAGAAACCTTCACTCCCTTCTTCCCTTCTTCCCAGTTCTGGTTTAACAGCTAAAGCCAGGTTGCAAGAAGCTAAAGCTAGGTTGTAAGAATCCAGTTCTGTACATATCTCAATATAATAAAATGCACACTCTGTGGCTCTTCTCTGCATCACCACGCTTAGGCATTGTTAATGCTGTGTTCGCTCTTTACGCATTTACACCTCTTAACAATTTTTCTCTGGTAACACAACAGCAAAATTCTGAGCTATCTAATTAACTTTCATTTTGCTGACACTTCTCTTTCCAATCTTTTAGCTAATAGAGTACAACTGATTGCTTCAACTCAGTGTTCAGTCGCAATCACCTTGTCTATTTTGACGTTCTAATTGAATGACTTAATTTCGATTAGCACATTATTCTCCAATGGAAAAAAAAAAAAGAGTGACCCCTCTAATGATTTAGTGACTGGATTTGTCTAGTGCAAAGTAATCTTATAGATTTATGTCAGGGTTTAACAGCTGTGGCATTGATACTGGGATGCTGCAACCAGAGTGGAGAGTCCAAACTATCACAGGAGCCTTTTAAGACATAATACTCTTTCCTGGGTTTTATATCACTGCTGGATTTGAGAGGCCCTTGCCTGTTTGAATCCTGCTCCTTGCTTGTTATGGTTCGGGTCAGCAAGATTTGTATACTGCTGTATACCAATACCTCCTCTGCTTATCTTGCTAACCATCAACTCTTGCCTCTCCACAGCAGATGCCTGCTTCTTTCTTCCTTCTGTCTTCAAAATATCTACCCTGTAATCACGTAGGTTGATTTTCACTGCAGATGGAAACCCCCTTAGAGGGAATGGAAAGCAATTCTGACCTGTTCTGTTTATAGCAGTGGCAGAAGGAAATTAATCACTCAGTGATCCATCTTCTTTTAGTTACTGATGGCCACTACAGCTACCTGAACTTTTCTTCCAAAAATCAGGCAACGAAGAGTAGCATCAACTACCTTTCTCCTGTAAAATATCGATATCTTAAAAAAGTGCTTACTAAAGAATCTGTAGCATTTTTGTCAAATTTACATATCATGCTATTTAATATCAGTAATCTACATGGAAGTTTTTGCAGTGGTCCTTTATTTCATTACCCTGGCTCCCACAAGCTTCACTATTCTGCTCTCCTTCAGGCTCATTTGACATCCGTACATAAACTGCTGTTTGTCTTTCATGGTCCTTCATACCATCCTGGTGTCAGATTCCAGAGGCCACACCATCTGCTCAGCAAAGAAACCAGCAGGCCTGCAGATAGCTGACACATGGCCAGGACAAAACCCCAAGTGTGACTCTACAGACATGATTTATAGGACAAAAGAACATCCAAATACACTTGGAGGAAATGGCATGGAACATGAGGCTCTTAATAAATGGGCTGAATTATAAAGGGTTGCATTTTTAACTTGTAAGTGGCGGGGTTTTAGGCATCAATCCAAAGTCCTTGGATATGAGTGGGAGTCCTTCCAGTGGAGCAGCAGACACTTCCAAAGGGGAAGCTACTGACTACAGCAAGGGTGCAGAAGCACTGTGGGACCTGGGCCACTGAGACTGTGAGGTGACAGTGCCATCTCTGACAGCTCCTGAGACAGAAAGAGCCCTGTATCATTGGCTGATTATGCCAAATCAGTGGCCTCAATGAACAGTTTATAATTTCCCCAGAGAATCATTACTCATAAGTAGTAAATACTTTTGACTCCTTTCCCTGTACTTGATATTTTGGATTTATTGAAAACTGTTCCTTGCCAGCCTTGCCAGCACTTGCAGAACCAAGTGTATTTTTTGAGCTAGATCATCTGAGTTGCTCGGTGGTGTTTCCATCCCTGGCATGGTGAATTTGTAAGCAAGCCCCAGGCAAGCAGGTGCCCAAATATGCTGCAGGTGGCTATCACAGTCATGCCAGTAATTCAACCACAATAGCAACACTAAACTGCAAGCTGTTGGCAGAGGGAAGTTGCTAAACTGGTGGGAAGATACGATTGAAACAGATCCATTGATGCACTTCTACCTTCAGAAAATATGTTTCCATATTCACCCAAGATGGAGAAAGCATGCCCAAGCTACTCATGCCTGGTCTGCCTTTGATCCTGAAGAACTGACCCTGCACTCTAGTCAGCTCCTGATCCCAACCCTCCTAACAGCGAGAGGTGTCAGACAGGTCCTGGTGCAAAAAATTAATTGCACAAGCATTCCTCTGGGTATTTTTCCAGAAGAGGAAGATCCCTTCACCATAATTAACCTCTACTCCTATTCAGCATTAATCTCTACAAATCTTCAACTGTATGGATTTGCTACATGAAGAATCTGGTTGCTGGTACTTTTTCCTCCTTAAATGCACAATACACAACACAGTATTTATGCTTCTTTCAATTATGTCCATGGCCCTCAGTGATAAAAGCCATCCCCATGAAACACAGGAAAGATGCTTGATGTGACTGAAAGCTAGGGAAGCAAACCTCAACACACATTACCACACTACTGCTGGGGAGTATATAATTTCAGAGTACAGTGTCCCAGTGGGGACTGAAGACACATATGAGGCTACTGAAGTATCAGGCTACAAAAATAACGAATCACTTGACTTTAGTAAAGCAAGACCAGAATGTCATATATGGATTCTTCTTTTAAAATCTATTTTGTCATCATTTTACTTTAGGCAAGTTTCACTGCTTCTTATTTTACTCTGGAAGTCATCAAAATGCAAATATCTGTTACCAACAAGCTCTGTAATAAACCCTTGAGAAAGAAAGAAAATCACTTATTGTCTTTACAAGATAAAAATTCACAAGACAGTCTGTTTCAATGCTTTCCAAATATAGGAGGTGCTTTTAGTTCTACAGAAGACTGCTGTCAAAAGTTCCTGGACCGATACTGGCACAGTTACCTCTCCAGCACTGTAGCTACGAAGTCGCTGAAGATGTTGCCTGTGAGTCAGGTGATTGGGGAGACGACCATTCTGCAGCGGAATCCTGGGATCTATGAAGGTGGTAGCACGGCTGTTGTGGTCAACGAAGAAAGACTGAAACACAAAAGAACAATGTTTTTTTACAAGAAGATGGCCAACAGTGTGATGGTACTGTGGGAACACGACAAAACCACTGGCAATTGTGTCAGAAATACCTTGGTTAAGTACAGCCCGTGGAAGATATCTGCAAACAAAAGGACTGTCTTACTCAAAGCTGGAATAGCTCTTGGAAAATACCTGAAGCTGTGTAAGTCAAAATCATGTGTAATGGACGTGGTGTGAACAAGACAGAAGAGAATAATATTATCAGGAAACAGCGCCTTAGCCTATTTGGTGGTTCCAGAAGTCACTCAGCAAAGCTTCACTGGACATAGAGACACTGAGCCAAATTTTGCAGGCACAACAGATCTACTCTGGCTCAAACTGTTTTGCCAGTCCAATGCTGCCTTGGCTATGCTGTGATATTCTGCAGAAAGCTAGGAATATTTTGAAACATTTGTTCTTGGAGCTCTTTTTCTGCTTCTAAAATAACTCTGCTCGCTGCTTGTGTTGTTTAAACCAAACCATCACCAATTTTGACTCAGGAAGGAAGGAACCTTTATTAATCACATAGCCTGATGTGGTGTGTTAAACAAGTGATTAGTTTTTTTGCACCCTTACCTTACCCTGCTGGTCAGTTTTTATCTCCCAGCCACGAGGAAGCTCCAGTCGGGTATCAGCAAACATGTTGATAAAATTTACCAGGTCTCTGTTGTGCTGATACCGCTCAAAATTACGAGCATCTCTACGAATCTTCAGAATCATATGCTTCAAGCAGGTACTGTTAGTGAAGACCCGATAGGCACTCTATGAGATGAAAAACAGAAGTGAGGAAAACCAGTTCTGACGGAAAACCAACGTATTTGGTTATTTCATGGGACATGCGCCCAAAGAACGGAAACAAACCCTGCTGGAATCGAGAAACATTTCAGTCTCATGGTTTGGATTTAAATGACTACTTCACATGAACACGTAGAATTAAGAAATACAATCTGGAAAGTGAAACATCCCACACATTGTCCATAGTTAGCTTGTGCATGAACTACCTTTCTAATACACTTCAAAAAGCCAGTCAGCTGAAACATCACATACTCAAGGTGCTTGTAGTTCTGCCCCTTTCATTACTTTTATTGGTCAACAGAAACACTGCTTGTATGCCTGGATGGTGCCAGAGAAAAGCAAAGACAGCTGTGAACATGTATTTATGCTATAATTAAAATGGTAGGATTCATGAAACTCAAGAGGAGTGCAGTGCAGAAGTCTACACCAAAGCTTGCTACCTATGGTCCCTATATAGCCACAGGACAGGAACAGACACTTCTAATTGTCTGGTTTTGGAATATGCGAATTGCTTCACATAACTGAATGTTTGTTTCTGTGATAACTGCAACATCAGATAAAAAAACATGTGATAAAAGCACATCAGATGGAGACATTTCCATGAGTCAGATGAATGCCACCCCTCATGCAGCAAGTAGTATCTCAAAATGGGCATTAAATGCACCTCGTAGAGGAACACGGCCTGATGCAGTTCAAGTAAGTTAGTGCCGATCTGATTGCAGAAGAGGGGCTAAAGTGAACTATAGTTGTCGCCACAGTATATTCAATGATGGAGTGCCACAACATAATGCTTGTTGTGACAATACAAAGGCACATCCGCAGGCTATACTTGGAATCTTTCACTTCAGGGAAAAGCTCCTCAAGACAGACTGGGGAACGTCACAAAAATCCACAGCCTTCCTGAGCCTTTCACTTGAGAAAAAATGAATGCCTTGGTTTGCTGGTCAGCCCGAAGGATTGAAATACTCATTAGAGTAATAAAGGATCACTGTAGGACTCACGTCTCCAGTGAAGTGAGCCCCAGCGTGCAAGACCTGGAATATGTCCAGAGAATCTGTCAAGACAATCTGACCCAACAGCTTTGAATTCTCTATTTCTGTATCCTTTTAACGCATTTTAACCCCTATAATGCAATTAAAAAATTTATAAGTATTAGCTTTATTATGTAAGGATTTATTGTGGTGGCACCACTGAGAACATTCCCTGTAGCATAGGGTCCCCAATTATGGCAAGGGTTGGTAAAGGTTTTGAAATCACAGAGATATGATCTCTGCCCTGAAGATATGACCTGCTTATAACCCAGGAAAGCTTCATGGTCACAAACCGTTAAGATCCCAGCACACTCTATAACAAAAGTTGTATTTTGATGTAACGTATGATCAACGACTGTCTTCAGTATCTCTTAGCTGCATTAGGGAACCAAAGAGCGTAATGTAGTTTTATCTCTCCACGGAAATAAAATATCTGAAAAATAAGTGCATTTCCCTTTTAATTCTAACTGCCAGATAATATTTTCCAATCCCAACCTCACTGGCATAATTAATACCTTGAAATTTTAATAGGGGCTTGTGGTTAAAATATTACACTTGTGTTAAGCCAAAAGTTATGTGAGCCATTATTTCTGTACAAGTGGAATCTGTATGACCACTTGACAGATGTTTCAATAGATTATTCTGGTTCTCATTTTAGAGACAAGTTTACAAGCTCAAACTGAAGGCCTCTTTTGCCTTTTTTTTTTTAATTTCAGTGAGAAATAAAATTGAGATTTAATCTTTTGTGACTGTTCCTTACACAACTATGGAATCAGTTCCTCATTTTTCAAACAGTTCTACTGACTGAAAATTACATTGCTCTCAGATACAAATCATCATATATCACCCTGTCAATGTAAGAAATTGTCTGCACTCCATAACCTAGTTCATGTAATGTCAGATGAGGTAATACATCCCCTTCCTCGGCAGGGTTTCATGGGCAATAATCTCTGGCAGATGCTTGGAGATGGACACCTGGCTTCAATCCACCAGGTGCCACAGCCAAAACCTGATGTCCGTAGTTTGCTAAAAACTTGTGCTGAGGTGACTCTCTGTGATGGTTTTGGTCTAGGCCCTCCTGGTGACCAGCTTGTAACCAGGGAAGTGACCATGTTCCCAGTATTCCATACGATTTTTACGTAAACCAGGGTACAAATAAGAGAGAGATTAGAGGTCTCGCTCTCTCTCATTTTCTGGAGAGGTTCAGGAGCGGTGGGTCCTTGCGTTGGTCTCGCTTATCTGGAGGCTGAGCCCTGCAGTGACCGCTGCTCTGCC
>JAWMRA010000078.1:51614645-51686551 GCA_035584735.1 Pseudotriccus pelzelni | reverse complement strand
TGGCCACCTGGGCACTCTGCTGGCTCATGTTCAGCCTCCTGTCGATCAGCACCCCCAGGTCCCTTTCTGCCTGGCTGAAGGGACTAGCACTTAACCTCAGCAATATGAAACATCACACTTTTCTGAAGCTTTTTCAATTTTCTTCCTGTCCAGCACATGAGAAACGGAAAGCATGGCAGAAAGGCTGAACGAGGGATGCATTTATCCCTGGGTTGAGACCTGGGGTGCACCATTAAAAACTTCATACAGCTGAGCCAATGCCTCTTGTGTAGCTCTACCATCACAAATCTGTGCTCCTCACCCTCCAGCAGTCTGAAAGCACAGGTCTGCCACTCTTCTCGCATGCGCATCACAACTTCTCACCCACAATACAGGTCCTCAGGTACGGCAGGGCACATGCCAGAGAAGGCTCAAGAGCAGGCAGACATCCTCTCTCAAAGAATGGAGGGATTAAACACGGAGATACTCAGGGAAGGATAACAGGAAGGACATGACAATGATTATACTTTAATTATTGGCATTTCAAGAAGTCAGAAGGAACACCAGGAAGAGAGAAAAATCTCCCAAGATTAAATCTGCTTTTCTGAAAATAAAAAGAGCTAATTGCTGCAGTTCAGATTCCCTGTTTTCTAATGAAATACAAGACTGTCCCCAGTAATGAGGACAAGACTGCACTTGACGCAGGGCAGGGCAAAAGAGGGTGAGTGGTCACCAATGCTCTCTAACCACCACAGCAACTCAGTTTCATAGTGTCTTGAGGCCTGGGATGGGAACATGCACAGGTCATACTGTTCCTGCTTGGCACTTATCATGAAAGAAATCCAGACTGATTTTAGTGGCTACAATATAATTACATTGGGAGTTTTGTCACTATAAGTAAACCTTGAATTTAGTCATCAGGAGGAAAAAAGCTCTCTATCTTCTCAACTGCCACTTAAACTATAGTTAGTTGACAGAAAGACAACATTCATCTTGTCACTTCACATTCTATGGACCTGAAGTCCTTCACATGAAAAGGAACGAATGTGATTTTCCCTCAATAACTTTTCTGCTCTTTTATGCCCTTGAAGTGAGAGTTCAGTCTGAATTAGTGTAATATTTTTAGTTGTGCAGCCCAGCCTAATTAGTTTACAAGTCCTGCTGATACAAAATTGAATGAATATGCTTTTACCACATGCTCTGTGGTATCTAGACATGAAGAGATGGCACATGATGCAACTTCAAGCCTAGCTGAATCTCTCTCAGAAAACCAAAGGCTTCCTGAACTGGATTCAAACCTCCTTTTGCTTTCCTTGAATGTAACTGGAGCCAGCATTATTGCCACTGACAGGAGCACATATATTCAGACAGTTAGAGGGGTACCAGTACATCTTCACAATATTCTGCCGTAAACATACACTGTAAAATCATCTTCTTTTCTGCTACAGAGTTTCCCAGCCTCTGAAGAATGGCAAAAGACGACTGTCAGGGCCTGTGATGGCTATTTGTGAAACATGGGAAGGCACTTGAGGTCAGATTCAAACCTCTTGGGACTTGCTAAGCTCAGGAAAAGGTCCAGGTTTGGTAGTGTTTTTCACTTTTACAGCACAGAGAAGAAAGAAGACAGAAGGAGATGAGTGAACGCTAAAAATAATAGTCTTGTCCTAGGATCACTTTTCCTTGTGAGTAGTTCCTGCAAATGTTAGAAGGAAATTATGTGACTCTGAATGAGAAAGGAGGCAGGCTTCACACTAACAGAGCCCTTGAGACTCCCTCCTTCTTTAGCCATGGTATGTGTTACAGAAAAAGAATAAAATAAATCTTGAGAAATCCCAGAATATTACAGTCCATCAGCTCTTGCTGTGACAAAATTCCAAGTGCATCATTAAAAATTTGTCTAAGCAGAGGTCCAGAAACAGAGACTCTCACAACTAATTAAAAGTATCTCCTAAAATACCTTTCTGTTCACTAGTCTACCTAAATATATGGAAGAGTAACAAGGACAACTCTCTTGGTCATGAAAATCAAGTGGCTTACGGGGCACACTTACGGTGCCCCTATTCAGCCTCCCTGTTGCTCTAGGTTATGATGAGACAAATACTTCTGGACAGTGTAAATGCAAGTCTGGAAGAAACTGTAACTGTGTTTACCTGGTGCTGTGCTAGAAGATCTGCTTTTGGACACCACAGTGACCAGCAATAGTGTAGCATGCTGGCAAAACATGGCTTTGCAGCATTAAGCTCCCTTTCGCATGTTTGTCCACTGTTCAGCCCAATTTCAGTATTTTTAAAGTCCTGCTGATACAAAACAGGATAAATATGATTTTACTGCATGCACCTACCACAGCCAGATGTGCATAGTTGACAAATACAAGCACTTACTCCTTTTCCCACACACAGCACAGGAAAACACTTCTATATCTTAGTCTTAAGTGTTCTGTAACACACTTGTGAGAAATATCTCTAATTAAAATTTTCCCAAACACATGTACCTCTCCCCAGGCATACCTTGAGTCAGTATAGATGGTCCTTATTCCTTCCCCTACTATCCGTAACGCACTAATCACGGCATATATTTCACATGCCTGAGCTGACCAGTCACTCGGAAGGGCTCCTGATTCTACTATAGTGAACCCTTTCTTATCCACCACTGCATAACCACTCCTCCTTTTCCCTTCCACCACTCTTGAAGAACCATCAGTAAATAGATGTGTGCCCCCTCCTATTGGACTGTCTAGTAAGTCTTCTCTCACATTCGTTTGGTAATTTATGATATCTAAGCAATTATGCTCTACCTGGTACTCTGTCTCTTTCTGTCCATGTAAAAACTGAGAAGGATCTACACACGAATTGATAGTCAGGATAAGGTCATCCTTTTCCATCAATATGGTCTCATATTTTAAAATTCGGGAGTCTGTCATCCACCTTCCTGATCTCTGGGTCAAAATTGTTCTCACTGCATGTGGAGTGTGTACTCTGATTTTCACTCTAAAGGTCAGTTTTCTAGTCTCTTCTACCAGTATTGCTGTGTCTGCTACTGCCTGCACACAAGTTGGCCATCCCCTAATCACTGGGTCCAAGAACTTTGATAAGAAGGACACAGGTTTTCTGACTCCTCCCCACTCCTGAGTTATTACTCCTTTTGCCATGCCTTCTGAGGTATTGACATAAAAGATCAAAAGTTTTTTTTAGATCTGGTCGTGATAGTACTGGAGCCTGAATCAAGGCTTCTTTCAGTTTTTCAAATTTTTCTTGTTCTTCTGAGGAATATTCTGTCCAATTACCTTTCCTGGAGTTCTCTTCTAATAGTTTCTCATACAGAAATTTGGTTCTACTACTATAATCTGGAATCCATAATCTATAGAATCCCACTAATCCTAAAAACTGTCTTATTTCTCTCTTTGTTTTTGGTAGAGGAAGGTTTAGGATTCCTTTTATTCTTTCTGGATCTAGTTTCTTTTCTCCTCCCTTTATGATGTGCCCTAATGATGTACCTCTTTTTCTACGAACTGAAGTTTATTCTTTGACACCCTCAGCCCCCGTTCCCCCCCAAAATTTAACCATACTGTCTCCCTTTCCACTCCTGTTTGGGTCTTTCCTGCTAATAGTAGATCATCTACATATTGTAAGATGGTAGTTCCTTCATTTAGACTGAATTTCATCATTATGCTTTCTAGAGCTCGTCCAAAAAGGTTGGTTGCTTCAGAAAACCCCTGGGGTAACACCATCCATCTTAGCTGTTGTTTTCTCCCGGTGTCTGGATCCTCCCACTCAAACACAAAAATATGCCGAGAACCCTCATCTAATGGGCACGCCCAAAATGCATCCTTTAGATCAATTATTGAAAACCATTCACATTCTGGAGGTATCTTACTCATGATAGTGTATGGATTGGGAACAACCGGATGCCGTGCCTGAACTATTTTATTGATCTCCCGTAGATCTTGAACTAATTGATTTATCCCATAATTTTTCTTTACTGGTAGAACGGGAGTATTATATGGTGACATGCAAAATTCTAACAGCATTTTGGTTCCAATTTGGGACGAGCCACGGTCATCTTCTGTTCTCCGTTTCAGCTCTGCATTCCCTGAGGATGTTCCCTGTCCCACACACGGATTCCTGCTGTTCTAATCATGTTCTTTTCCCCTACAGAAAATAATATTCCTATTATGCTTTGCATTTCCTCCCATGTGTACACACTCGGTCCTAGGAACTGATCAAATTGCTCTGCTAGACCTAATGGATTTTCTAGAAGTTTTATCATTCCCTTTGTAAATCCTCATACTTCAGTACTTGTCAAAGGAACGTTCACATAACCTACGCCCCCTTCTGCTCCCTGCATCAGAACCTCTCTAAGAGGATACAGTTCCTGGGATGCCTCTGAGCCCTGCCCCCTTCTGGCTCTACTCTGTGTTAGGGGAGGACTCAGAGAGGGTTCAGAGTTCGGGTTTTACACCTCACTCTCCCCAGGTTTAAGTGGGGGAGGGTTTGGGATCATATTTCCTGAAAGGTTTTCTAAAGGGTGCCACTCAGAACTTTTTTTGTCTTTGGTCTCTTTGTTCACCACTTGCTGTGTGAACTGGGAACAGCCCAATAGAGCCTGTCCAGCAGGCAGCATATTCCCTCTCCTCTGTATTCCGCGGTTCCCTTTTATTTACATAAACGTTCAATGCCTGACAGATGCAATTTTCGAATGAACCAAATTGAGGCCAGTAAACGTCTGATCTTACACGACTTTTCGTCCATTCGAACATACAGTATTGAATCATGACCGCCTTGTCTTTGCCCCGGGTTTTTTCTGATTTCTCCCACGTGTCTAACATTCTACCCAACGGGCTCTCTTGTGGAATACTGGGGGCTCTTTTTGACCTCCCCTTTCCTGGGGACTTCTTGCTTTTTCCTGCCCCCATCCGGAGATATCGGGACTTACACACACCATCCAGGACTTAGTTTTCTCTTGGTGTACACACACACTTTCCACGTTATTAGGTCAAGCTTTAAGCCAGACCTGAAAACCGGGAGCCTCCAGCTACCCCCCAAAGCTTTCCGAAAAATGTCGACGGCTCTCAAAAAATCTTGGAAATTGCCGGGAGCTTCAGGTTAACGCCAAAGCCTGCTGAAAAGTTCCAACAGTTGCCGAAAAATCCCAGAAGCCACCGGGAGCTCTGGGCTACACCCAAAGTCTGCCGAAAAGTTCCGATGGCTGCCGAAAAACCCCGAAAGCTGTTGGGAGCTTCAGGTTAAAACCAAAAACTGCCGAATCTCCTGCGGCTAAAACTGAAAAGTTGCCAAAATTTTCACAGCTAAAATCCAAAAACACCCTGAACTTTATATCCCAGTAACCCCTGGAAGCACGTGATCTTCCAAGCTGAGCTGCCCAGACGTTCTCACACTAATCACTGAATTCTGCAGCCCGGTTAACTTGGCTCCCCTAAAAGCCCTTCCCTAACTCTACACCCAAAACCCCCGCAGTCCTCCACCCTGGGGAGTATTCCACTCTTGCTTCACAACAACCACTTTGTCCCTTCACCGGCTAATCCACTCTCAGGGGTATGGAACCGTGGTTAGAAGGACTCCACATTCACCCCGTGTCTTTAGACACATCTCAGTCACACACACGCACACTCCCTTGAACCCAACCACACAATTATAGCCCTTCCCTTTTCTTACTGGTCCTCATGCACGTAGTCTAACAATTGCCGCGGGATAACTTTTATACCAAATCTGGTCTCCCCTTGTCCCCTTTTCTTTGTTTCACGCTGTCCGTCCTCGAGTCCTCCGTTGGTGCCGCCCCAGGAGAGGACAGAGGTCTCTGGACCGCTGAAATCAGCGGGGCGCACCTTCCAGGTACACTGACCCCTCACCTGGACTGGTGGACATTGGATCCCGGACGAGCCCCCATAACTGTGAGAAATATCTCTAATTAAAATTTCAAAGATGGCCAAATAAAATGAAACAAAGAACTTTATTTTCAGCGCGCTGGGTGCGATCAGGTCTGCCTCACGCCGGAGCCTGGAAAGCACACCAGAGATAGGAAGGGGCAGTTTTTATAAGGTCTTTTGATTCGCATAACTACTCCCTTGCCCCTCCCATGTTCAGTTCTGCCCCTTTTCTTCCTTAAAAGGTGATATGGCCTTTTTCTTCAGTTTGATTGGTCTCTCAGGGCAAGCTCACACTTCCCTCTGCCAATCCATTCGTTGTCTTAATGGACCTATCAAATTGTTTCCCTTTTCCCAGCTGCGCGATCCCTCGACAATGAGCCTTGACTGGCTCTATTGTCTCACAATCTTCCCGGTTCGCCTTACACAGCAACAGTAATCAACAGCGACACAATCACAACTATTAACAGTCATGACTGCAACAGAACTGTGGTCACAGGCAACTGCAGAACACTCCTTGTCACAAAAACTCCTCATCATGAGGTAACAATAGAAACCCTGCTTGTAATAAAACCATTTCATTTGTTTCTTACACACTTTCCTCTCCAGAAGGACATTTTTGCCCCCTGTGCCCATATGAAAAGATTCAACAAAGCTAAGCAAATTTTCTCATAAGGAAAAGAAACATCTAGATTAAGTAATCTAATTAAGTAATCAGCCAAAGTACTTCTGTATCAATAGCTTCTGCGGTGAAAGAGTGGTAACATTTAATGACCATAATTTATATCAGTTATCTCACATAAGCCAGTATTTCTTATATTTAAACAGGAAATTGCAGCGACATGAAAAACAGTTCTGCACTACCTGTTTGCTTTTCCTGACTTATATGGTGAACATCATGGACATGACCTAAGCTCATTCCAATCAAGTTTCGATTTTACAAGGTTCTAATTAAAACCTAGAATGTTTTCCACTGAGAACACAGACTGCAATACAGTAATATCTATTGCAGATTAAATAGTCAGGTACTGTAAACTGGCAAAGCTCTAGCCTGGACAACACTATCTATTCACAAGAGTTTTTCTTTAAAAAAGGAGATCTAAAAACATAACAAAGTATTCAGAAGGGCTCACACTTCCCAGCAGTACTATCTATACGAAGGTGGAAGCCTACAATGAAAGAAAACTAGGAACCACAAACATAAAGCAGCACAGTATTTTCTGTTTGTACACACCAGCCCTGAGGATGAAAGGCAGTAGATTAGAGCACTGCAAAAAGGGAAGGCTGTAACCTGTGCTTAATTCAAATCAAAAGGGGAAAATAGCCTCAGCTCAGCCCCAAATTGTGAATCAGCAAACAGAAAAAGTATTGGTAGATGTGTTGGAGCTAAAGATGGGGTGTTGCAGTGCTGGGGGAAAAGGCTGTCAAGTCACTGCCTGCACTATGCGTGCTTCAAGCTCCAGTTCTCTGTTTTCTGCTTTTCACGATCACCAAACTTGCCAGCTGATTTAATGCAAAACAAATAACGTGACTGAATTCAATGGTCAGCAGCAAAAGAAGAAGCTGATGCTCTGTCTCCTGTGTCCTTCCATCTGCTCTAATCCCCTAGTTCAACTGACATGTAAGATGGGCCCAAAACTGCCCAGCACACTGCAGGGGCTGAGTACCAGCTTCCACTCTGCACAGCTTTGCTTATGTTAGTTTAAACCAGCTGGGATCTACTGTTTTAACAGACCTGTGAGAAATATCTCTAATTAAAATTTCGAAGATGGCCAAATAAAGTGAAACAAAGAACTTTAATTACAGCGCGCTGGATGCAACGGGCTTCGTAACCAAACCTGTGCAACCTGAAAATGGAAGGGACGAGTCCTTTTAAGGTTTCTTGATTTACATGACCTCTCCCTCGCTCCTCCCATGGCAAGCTCTGCTCCTTTTCTTCGTTATAAGGTGACATAGCCCCTCTTCTTGAGCTTGACTGGATCTTTTAGGGCCGGTTTCTGTTCTTCTTTTGTCAGTTTATTAGCTATCTTAACCAGCTTATTAAGTTGTTTGGCCATGTGGTCCCTTTACAGTGAGCCCTGGCTGGGCCTATTGTCTTACAATCTTAACTGAAGCAGAAGCAGCTGCAGATAACTGCAAGCACGCCTGCAAACAGTAGCAAGCAATTAGCAAGCAGAAACAGTAAGTAGCTGCAAGCAGAAACAGCAGTACCTATTGTTAAATAACTCTCCAACCTCCCAAAAAAACACAGCTTCAAAGCATCTTAACATGAGTAAATTCCTGCTTGTAATAAAACTGCCCCCATCCATTTCTCACAAACCTGTGTGTACATGGCACAGGAGTCCAGAACAATTAGTCCAAAAATTATTCTCCCCTAACCTATTTTGTATTGGCTTTTGCTGTTGCCCTCTTTATTCACGGAATGGTTAATATTTGGACAACTCTTTAAAACACGTGGAAAAAGGCTTAGACTTTCCACAACTCAGCAGTGAAGTTTCTTATCACAGGAAGAGAGTATCAGACATCATCACAAGTTCACACTTCATATTCTACCATCTTCTTTAGAAAGGGAATTCCTCAATAGATCTGCAAATGGGTGACTATTCCCACTTCATCCCAAGTGCTGAATTTAAAAATAAATAGTTTTGTAAAAAAAAATGGACTAAGCAAACACAGACTAAGTGCTTCCTTTCACTCCATCACTGGACTTCTTCAGTGAAGGAAGGGCTTTGGGGTGTAAGGGGAGAATTCCGAAGGGAGCAAATGCAGATCTGAGCTCCATGACTGCCACTGACAGAATTATGGCTATAATCCCAGGCACCACTTTGAAAATCTACCCCTAATTAGTGGCAGTGCTTCAGCTGCAATCCCCACTCTGTTAACAGAATTATCCAGCTCTTGAATGCAATATATTCCACTTATCCTGTTAGCTTGCTAAGCCATTGTGCTGGCACAGTAGTATTTTTTTATCAGGTGCCTCCAAACAGCAGGCAGCTTCTCCAGCAGCAGCCTAACTCCTGCTGGGCGCTCTGCAGCCAGCTCACATCCCTGAAGGACTGTGACCACACACACACACACAGGCTTCCCCATGTGCCACGGTCAGCGGCATTCTAGCCTTGTAATACACCACCTTCTCAATGCCATTCCATAATTAAGTGGAGATTTTGCCTTTTGTGGGCAGACGGTAATTACCCTCTGCCTACAGAAAGCACCTTTTGCTTCATCTTGCAGCAGTGTTTATTGATTACTTCATTTATTCACAGGAGACAGAAGTTTTTCATTGCAAAAACTCCTGTCCCAGAAACCCTTAAGAAAGGTAGCAAGGAAGTAAGTAAACAATTGTTTTTTCCCATTGAAAATGTTATGAATTCTTTCAGCAGATTCTAGATAACAAACCCTGGCAGACAAACTAAATTACTGGAAAAGATCCTGCTGTTTAGTATCACCAGTAAAGTCTCCTAGAAGTCAACTATCAACAGGCTTATAACAAGAGGACATCCAATGACAGTACATACCAAGTGTATGTCTCCATGTTGACATGAAGCTATTTCATATTCTCCAACCGACCCTATGCTATTTCAGCATAACCAGAATCTAGAATCAGAATGTTAAAAGCAAACACTTCCAATTAAAACAAAATCAAGGACTGAGGTAACAAATCAGCATCTCTGGCAGAGTACAATATCTTTTTCTTCCAAAATTTTATTAGATTCAGCTTTTTAATGGTTTTAACAGCTCTGCCTAATAAACTTCAGTTACCCTTTGACAGCAGAAGAAAAGCTTGATTAGAGATTCCCATCTTCCTTCACTCTTTGCAACTTAATTTAAATAAAGGCTTAGATTTTCAGACACTTTAACATAATTGCACATGCATGTGGATAGGCTTTGGGTTGTGATTTCTGGGTTGATGGCTAAACTACACCTAAGCAGCAGACATTTCCTTTATAAATAGCAACTTCTGGGAGGATTGCTTTCTGCAGCATATCTCACCAACTGCTCACACACTGGCTTTGAGGCTGTATGCTATTTCATGCCAGTGACCCATTCAGCCCTAACGAGTCTCCCAGCAAGGTTAAAGTGGGCCAAAGGATGACAGTGGTTTACAGCCCCAGTGTTCGAAACAAACTCTGGTTGAGTTAGCAGGGAAGAAGGCTCCTTGCAGTTGCTAAACAGCTTTGTGCTTTCCAGTGTTACCATCATCCAGAAAAACCCCCTAAGAAAATCTGGGTTTATGATCAGATTTATATCAGGCAGCTGCCTAATGATGAACAGGATTGACCCTGTAAACCTGACAGGTCCATACGTAGAGTATTAATGTGCTTAAGCACTCTGACAGCAAGAACTCTTGTAAATATTATCCTCTCTGGAACAGCTAAGCAATATCCTGCAAGCCACTGAAATAAGTGGGAGGTTTGCTACTGACAGATGAAGAGGCCCATTGGGCACTGTCTGGATCCTGTAATTCTGCATTAAATTTGCCCTGTAGACTCCAAATTCAAACTTTTCATGAAAACACTTCCCTTGTATGGAGAACTAAAAAAAAAAAAAAATAGCTGCTAAAACCTTTTTTCTTTGCCTATGAAATGGTGAGAGGCACCAAAACATAGGATATATACAAAATAAACACTCTGACACATCCACAATGTTTTTGGAAGGCAGGAAACTTGTGTTAGGCAGCAGTTTATACTTCCAGGCTGTCTTCATTACAGCTTCAGAAACTCGTCACTCCTCTAACACAGTTTGGATGGGACAAGTGCATAGATGAGTAATGCTGATTCCTGTGAGAGACAACTGTATCTTTCAGCTAAGCTGTATTTGAAGAACAGCTCAAAGCATTAGTCTTGCTGCCCAAGTGTCTGGACAAGGGAATCGAGTCAATGACCATTTACACCATAAAAGAAGCAGCTAGGCAGTGAACAATGCCCATTCTTCTAAATGAATGCCTCAAATACCAGTTCAACTATGAATACCATTATTTCCAGAAGTGAGCTACAGACACTTTACTTTCAACCCTGGGTCCTACATTGCGCAGAAATGAGGCAACTGCAGAGATTTACAGTCTGATTTTAAAAGTAGAGAAATACCTCTGCTACTTCAAATGTCCCTCGATCCTGCTGAATCACTAATAAAATACTGCACTACACAGAGGATTTTTCTAGTTATGATGACATAGGAAAGCTAAAGCTGAGAAGAAAAGAAAATCTTCTCCTTTTACAGTATCTAAAGTCACTCAGTTAATGCAGCCTCATTCACCCTCAGTGTTTCTCCTCTGTATCTTTTGGCAGATCCAGGAGACCCAGCAGAAACTGCTTATCTCACCTTAGTAAACCCATGGGTTTGGGGTTTTTTGTTTGTTTTTGCTTTTGTTGTCTGTTTTTGTGGTTGCTTTATTTTAAATCTTTTTTAAAAATTCCCAACTGGCTTTTGCTGGCTACAGAATTCAATGTTTTGTTTCTCTTAGGTTGCTGGTTTTTAGAACAGCAGGCTTTAAAAAGTCAACAGCCCCTTTCCTGTGAAATGGGTGTGTGGGAATACTGACTGGAATCAAACTACCATAGAATAATCAATGTCAGAAGAGATTTCCTGAAGTCATCTGACCCTTCTGTCAAAACAGGACCAACTTAGAGCAGGCTACTTAGGTCCCTGTCCAGTTCAGCTCTGAATATCTCAAAGGATGGAGATTCCACAAGCTGTCTGGGCAACCTGTTTTAATGTTTGACTATTGTCTTGAGAAAAAAAATATTCCTGAGGTCAAATCAGAATGCCTCTTGTTGCAACCTGTATCTTTGTCCTGCTATCATTTCATCATGTGCTGTGAGTAGAGTCTGCTTCCTACTTCCCATTAGGTAAAGTCATCAATAACATCCCAAATATTACTTTCCGTAAGACTGAATAAATAAATCAACCCAGCTGCATCTCTGCCAATCCTCATATGTAAAGTCCAGTCTGAAGGATAAAGAAAGCAGAGGTCAGACTCATCCAGAAAATGACAGTGGTAGCGTGTTACAGCAAACTTCAGGTATGGTAAAGACTTCTGGGGAGAAGCAATATTTATGAAATCTGATCTCCAAGATTAATTATCTGATCTCCAAGAATTAACAGATTAATTCATTACAGCAGTTTGGTCATCACCGAAATCCTTGTGAAGGATTTGGTCTGGTTCATATTGGATGGGAGACTTCTGAACATAAAGTCGTTAAATACGCCAGGAGGGGAAAGGGACGTCAACTAAATGCAGAAGTGCTGTCACTTCAGAAAACCATTAACTTCAGTCTGTACAATGATATAATGCTTGTAGCTCTTAATAAATAAATCACGTCTTATCAGCATCAGAGGCATTTTCACATGTGTCAGGTTTGATGGCAATCACTGCACAATTCATCTCAAACACTTTAGCCAACCCTGGGAAACTGTTCTGTGGCACTGAGCAAGGCAACGCAGAAGTTCAAACCCCACACTAGACACCACCCAGACTGTCCTCCTCTGGTACTCATAAGGAAAACAAGTGGCTCCCATTCCCACACAAACTCCATATCCCCTCCTCCCTAGATCCCTCCCCCCTTGCCAAACATGCTTTCAGGAAAGCAAGTGTCTTCTGCAGGAAACGTCACCCTCTCATCTCCACCAGGAACATTCCTGCTCTCTGCCAAGCAAAGAGGTCATCCTTTCTTTCCTTCCTTCCCTCCCTGCACAGGCAGCCCCCATGTTCACTTGTCTGCAACTGTATGAGTAATGATGGGCAAGGAAAGGAAAGGAGAGCTGGGCTGTTGCTGCTGCCCTTCCAGCAGCAGCTCTCACTCTGCTCTTCTTGCTCCTGCAGCAGCAGGAACATTTTGGTCAGCATGCAAAACTTTGGGCTACCTAGAAGCAGGTCTGATCCAAATCACCTCCTTGACCCATGCCCCCTTAAACAGTTGGAAAGAGAACACGAGACAACTTTTCCAGCCTTTTCCCCAGGCTGTGCTGCCAGTCTACAGTGAGACAAAAAGGATGACTGCTGGATGTGGAAGCAAATTTTGACACCTCTAAAAGTGGTAAGAGGCAGTCCAGACCTCTCCTAATCAAGAAGATGTTCAAATCCTTGAGAAGAAGCAGTCAAATATGACATGAAAGAAATTCACTAGAAAAGGAAAAAGTGGAACAAGAAAAGGCGAAAAGGCAGAGCTCTATAGAACAATAGTGGAAAACAAAGGGAAAAGCAGTCAAGGATGCTATAAGGAAAGCAAGCAAATAATTTGTAAAATTCCATGTCTTCGCATCCTAAAAAAATTCCTGTTCTCCCTTTCAGACACATCTCAAAACACCCAAGCCAAACACCAGAAAAAACCCCAATAGCTCAAACCCAATAGCAGCAGTTTTCAAACTTGCCTGCTAACAAAGGTAAGTGAGATCCTTTTGGGAAAAACAAGAGAAATAAATAGGCTGCTTTAAAACCCGGGGTTTCCTGACAACCAGGGGCACCTCCAGACTTTTCCAATATTAGTTTTAACTATCCCCATGTAGCTGAATCAGCTGTACAGTAACAGACATTGGTTGCCCTCTTCACCTCTGGAATCACAGTCCTAGTACAGTGGTAGTCTGCCAGACAAAAGGTCATAAACATCTTGGTACCTGAAATATAGTCCATTATACATTTTGTCAACTGAATTTTAACAATTACCCAGGGTTAGTTAGGTATTATGAGCAATGCTGGTGGTTTTTTGCTAAGAATATCAACATGTGGTCTAATGTGATTTATACTTATGTTCACCATGAAGTCCTACCACATAGCCATAAGGGCAAAAGCTGCCTCAGGTAGAATAAAAATCAGACTGGTTGAGTTAAAAAGGGAAGTGTGTAAGAACAATTTAGTTGCTTTCCATAAGATTTTACAGATGTTTGAATTTAAGCCTCATTTTAAAGTGGAGATATTGAGTGGGGAGGTGCTGTGTGCTTTCAGTATGGATGGAAACATGCCTGTCTGAGAACTCAGCTAGCTAACCAGGGGAAAAAAAGCCCAGACATTTAATGGAAGTGGAAAATTCTTCTCAGGAGACTGAAAGATTAAAAATGAACAAAGGGTTCACAAATTCTATTAAAGAAGTATTCTTACGCACGTCTGTTGATATATAACATACTGACCTACATCCATTTCCCACCTCTATGAAAGCCAGAGAACAAAAGAAGTCCAAGTAATAATTATAGGAAAAACACATTTAGAAAAGTGTGTAATATTATATAACTTTATTCCATCAGCAAAACTATGTTAAGGGAACATGATTATCCCGTCAAGCTCTAAGAAACCAGATGCAAACCTAAAAGATATAAAGCATAAAGTCTGCCTCTTGACAAACATAACCTTTTCTCTATATAACATTGTAACTGTGTTTTTGGATCACTCAGGTTTTGTGTGAAGTTAGGTACAGGCAATCCAAGATATACTCAACAAACAGATAAAACAAAAAAACATGATCATCATAGGGTTTGCATGCATGACATGTACATACACACAACAAGAACATTCATGCACACTGCACTCAAATGGCAGATTCCTGCAGGCACCGTGTGTTGAGACATTGAAAAACCTTCTGGCTTTCAGTCACCACCTGCTCTGCTCTCCTCTATCACCTGCTTACAGTATTTCTACTGAAACAACCCACGAGTTATGCCACAAACATTCAAAATGACCTACAAATCCCCCAGCTATAAATGTGTGCAAGTTCACCTCCCAGTGATTTCCTCAGTCAAGTCTGCTGATTTTATATATGTTATCTGAGGGTAGGGGTTATTTCAGAGAGGAAGAGATTTTAAGTACTGGTTACTTTTATAAAGGGTCATGCATTGTAAAACTACAATAATATTCTTCTTTCTTCAAATCTTTATCCCACCCCCCCCTTCTTCCCAGGAGTAAGGAAAGCAGACAAGAAAACAAAAGGATGATATTTCAAGAAAAGTAAGTTATTTTTCTCCACTGCTCTGGCTGCTGGAAAATCCTTGGTTACTGAAAATCCAGTCAGGACTAAACTTGATGGGATGGCATCTATCAGCTGCAGTAGATATGAAACTTCACTGCAGGACTACACATAGGCAGGTTCGGTGCAGGCCACTTTGACAAGTTTTATGGTCTCTTTCTTTCCCCCTGCATGTCTGACTACTGTTCTGAGGTTAAAAAAATCCTCCAAGTGCTTCAAAACAGGCAAGCTGGTGAATGGCAGTTGCTGAAATTTGCTGAAAATTGCTGAATGAGAGACCTCACACACAATTGCTCATCTCAGCTTAAGTTCCTCCTGCAGCTTGTATTCAGATATAAGTGATACAGATGCATGGACCCAAAAAGAAGACTAGTACCTAGCTCCCAGCTTTCCTCCCACTGTGTCAGCTTTCCAGCTGGCCACAGGAAACACAGCATCCTTTAGCTTAGGAATACGTGATTCCACATCTGTTTCATTTGTGGGTGGTTCAGAGACTTCATAATTTGTGCCCCTCCCCAAGAATTTATTGGTACTTTCAACTATGCATCAAAGTTCTGTAAAATGATACCTTGCTTTTGCACAGCAAATACACCACTTATTTATATGTTCAGCTTTCTCATCTGTGTGTCCTGAACATTTCCCTCACATCTGAAAACCTGCAGGCTACAGGTCTCACTGCAACACAAAGCACAGGAAGGTTGGTCAGTGCATCAGGAGTTCCCAGACAGAGACCCCAGATAAGTCTCCGTGCTCTTTTCTGAAAGAAAATAAAACAAACAAACCATCCAACAAAAACTCACGACCAAAACAACCACCAAACCCAATTTTACTCAAGTTTGCATTATGCTCCAAAGCAGCTGTCCAAAACGACATGCCTTACAGCATATTAGGCCATTTAAAATGGCCAGGTAAAGAAATACAATGTAAATAACTTGTATCTAGCCTACATTTGTGCAATAGTTCACCCAGGCTTTGAGAGAAAGACTAATAGACAGGGACATCTCTATTACTTCAGTGGATCTGACTTTCAGATTACCATAAGCCACATCAACAGATTAAAAACCCACAGCCACACCTTTGTTAACATCTCTCCCTGAAGATTAACGCTCCTCTTTCCTTTTCACTCTGATGTGTCTGAGACTCAGCAGCAGACACTGTTAAACAAATGACCATCTTCAAGAAACAACATGAGCCTCTGACATCCTAACATTGATATTTTAAGATATCAATGATATTTTAAAAACATCAGATATTTTAAAAACATACCCATAAACCACTAATTCTGCTGTATTTACCACGTCTCCCTGATGTCCTATTTTTGTGTCATCACAGAGGTACCACAAGAATTTTACGAAACAAGTTTCTTTGCTGCCCCAGCTCCATCTACTTATTTTGCCTTGTTCTTTGTAAGCTCTTAAAGAGCCATTTGGGATTTTAGTTAACGCTTCAAATAAGCAGTGAGTTGGTGTTTTTCCCTGTACATCTTTTAAAATTTATTCAACATCTTAAGAAGGCTTATCCACACAAACAGTTGTCTCTCAGCTAATATTTGCATTCCTTCTTCAACATGAGTAATTTCTTCTTTGTTCTAAACTAATCAGCATGGCTTAGTGTGCCGATTTTCCTGAATGGACATGTCAGTCAGAAACCTGGCCACCAGCATGGCTAATGCTTGCTATTAAGTCCTCTGCTTTGTCACGTCAAGCTAATAGGAATTAATAGCAGGTTAAAGTCTATGACAACAACTTTCATTTGAGAATTTCTAACCCTTTCAGAAAACATTAATTCTTAGCACATACCTGAGAGATAATACACTGCCACCCACATCGGAGATGAAACATAAGGATGACCAACAGTAGTACTTTATAGAAAAACCGAAGAAGACATAAAAAATAAGGCTAAACTGACTTGAAATTGTAGGTACTAAAGATGGATCATCAAGAAATTAGAATCTGAACAATAAGAATTCACACATTAACTAGTCTTGAAAAAGTCTCAGTATTATTTTAATGACCACAGGCTTCTTTTCTTGATGAAAGCACAATGTCATACCAGAAACACGACTGGAAATTACTTCCTGGGTCATGGGGGCCAATAGATACAGCAATTGGTACATCTCATCTCAAATGATTCAAATTCCTTAACTAATTAACATCATTCCTACTTCAAAAGTCTTCTGCCTCAGAAGGCAGAAGTAAAGCCTTTGATACTGTCTCCCATGGCATTTCCTGGAGAAGCTGGGAGGCCATGGCTTGGACAAGTGTACTCATCGCTGGATTAAAAACTGGCTGGATGCCTGGGCCTAGAGAGTGATGGTGAATGGTGCCACGTTGCCGGTCACTAGTGGGGTTCCCCAAGGCTCAGTATTGGGGCACATCCTGTTTAATATATTTACTGATTATTTGGACAAGGGGATGGAGTGCAGCCTCAGTCAGGTTGCAGATGGGTGAGAATATTGATCTGCTGGAGAGTAGGAAGGCTCTGCACAGGGATCTGGACAGGCTGGATTGATGATCTGAAGCCAGTGGTATGAGGTTTAACACGGCCAACCTCTGAGTCCTACACTTTGTCCACAACAACCCCATGCAGTGCTACAGGCTGGGGGAAGAGTGGCTGCCTGGTGGAAAAGGACATGGGGGTCCTGGCCCACAGCCAGCTGAACGTGAGCCAGCAGTGTGCCCAGGTGGCCAAGAAGGCCAATGGCACCCTGGTCTGTATCAGAAATAGCATAGCCAGTAGGACTAGGGAAGGAATTTGTCCCCCTGCACTCCGCAGTGATGAGGCTGCATCTTGAGTACTGTGTTCAGGTCTGGGCCCCTTACTTCAAGCAAGACGCTGAGGTGCTGAAGCATGTCCGAAGAAGGGCAATGAAGCTGGTGAAGGATCTAAAGGGTAAGTCCTATGAGGAGAGGCTGAGGGAGCTGGGGTTGTTTAGCCTGGAGAAGAGGAGGCTCAGGGGTGACCTTATTGCTCTCTACAACTACCTGAAAGGAGCATGTAGCAAGGTAGGGCATAGCCTCAAGCTGTGGCAGGGAAGGTTCAGGTTGGACATGAAAAATAACTTCTCCAAGGAAAGGGGTGTCAAGCATTAGAATGGCTGCCCAGGAAGGTGATGGAGTCACCCATCTCCAACGGTGTTTAAGAAATGACTGGATGTGGCACTTAGTGCCATGGTCTAGTTGACAAGGTGGTGATTGGTCAAAGGTTGGACTCGATGATCTTGGAGGTCTTTTCCAACCTAAATGATTCTATGATTCTGTTCTGTGATTCTATATCTCAGTTGCAATTCTACACAAAACCATGAGGTTGTTGTCCACACTCAAAATTTCCTCTCTCTCTATCGTTATATAAACAAAGAACTTCAACTCATGAGCACCAGAGGTTATCAGAGATCCTAAAAATGCTTGATAGTGCCTTCAACAAGAATTTCATTTTATACTAAAAATTGTGCAAGAAAAGATGCAAATCAAAATGATGTGTCAGCTGATACACATGCTTTTAAAACACCTTAGAAGAAATTCAGTAAAAGGAAACATGGTGAAGCTATAAGCAATGCTAACTGACACACAGTTAGAGATCAAGAGCTTCTTATCTCCATCTTCGCTAATCCTGCAACATGGGAGAAGACAACAAAATTGAACAAAGGTAAATGCAAAACGGAGGAGAACAAAATTTTTTTTTTCTTGCAGGGCCTAATTAAAGAGGGAAATTTGACCCTGTGGGGATACAGAAAGCATACAACTGACAAGCTCAAAATTATTTCCCTGCTGCAACAACTTGCAGTCATCAAGCATCCCACTTAAAACAGGGACACAAGTTTTTCCAACAACTGCCCCTCTACGCAGGTCCAGTGCACAGTGAAAAAGGACAGCTACTGAAAACATTAGGGCCTGTCATGATGTGGATAAACAGTCAGGGAAAGAAAACGGAGCACAGAAAACTAAAGCAAATCCTTTCCTCTTCATGTCCTTTCAGGCAGTGCTGCAGACATGCCAAATACGACCTGGAGGATTTCATGTCCATGCAGTATAGGATTCTTACAGCTTCCATGGTCTCAGGTACTGGACTAGCTGCGTACTAGAGAGGACTCACCCTGGCAGCATTCCTATCCCTTTTTTTCCTGATTGAGAAGTGTACTTTTTTAAAATTAAGATTGTGCCAAGTATAAACAGTGCTTTCACTAAAGAATAGTCAAACATCCACATAAAATGGGCAGAACACAGTGTTCTCTTTTTTAATCCATTAGCAGGCCTTTAGTGCACCCACTGAGACTTAAATCAATGTGTACAAAATTGGCAATAACAAATCACACTGACAAATGCCGGGGGAGAGAACATACATAATCTATTTTATGAAGCAACATCAAAGCAAATCTTTCTGCAAATTCTGAACTGATACATGCTGGAAGGCTGTGTCATATAGCCTAAACTACCTCTAGTAATTTATCTGGTGTTCACCCACAATCAGATTCATGCCCTATCACAGTGGGTAACTCCTCGAAGAGAGGAAGCAGGAGGTGCTTCATTCGGAAGTCTATCACATTCACCTCTGAAGTGTACTCCACAGGTCTAAATCCTTCCTTCCCCCTCCAACACAACTAAAATAGCTGGCTGAAAACCCGATGTCAGGAACTGCACTGTTTTTCATTAATCTGACTAGATGCAGGAGGGAGTATCTAAGAATGCAAAAGGCCAAAGCAAGAATGATTATACAGTGCAGTGTGCTAAACAGTTGCTGATCTCTCCATAATTTACTAAACCACAGAAGGGAGTAATATGATGCACAGATATTACTGTGGCTATTATGTGACTGTAAAAAGAGACATTCAGAAAGCAAAAGTGGCTGGGAAATACCAGACACATATTGAACCCATTAACAAATAAATGGCTTGTGTAATGGTCTTATCGGTGTTGCCGAGATAAAATCACTCCAGTTCACATCTGTTACACTTTTTATTTCTACACTTCAGTTCTGTGCTGCACTGCAAGTCTGCTAATTAAACCACTCCAAATCTACATTTAGAAGTTCATATAAGATCAGATGCCCAGTAAGGTTAAATTTGACCCAAGTGTTTTCTTTGAAACAACATGGGCGAAGAAACTAGGGCAACAGGGAGAAGCCCAAAATTGGTGCAACTGACCTGCAAAGTGAAGATTAGACCATGGCCAGTGATATCTAGGGATGGCTCAGCAGCTCCACAATTAGTGCTGCTTAATTAGAGTCCATGAGAGGGCAAGACATTGACAACATTTTAATAGAAAGTGCAAATGGTAGCATTAACCCCGGCTTTTGTTCTATTCTACTCTGCTTTAAATCTGCAGAACTGCACACTTAGACTACCAGAACAGGAAAAAACCCGATGGATGAGCACTTACAGAATTATTTTACCTCATAATTTAAAAGATGCAAACTTTTTTTTAATGTCACCTCTTTCCTGTTTAAATCCATTGCAGCTACGCCTACAGTAATGCGTCATATGTGAGGCTACTAGGAATTTAAGCACGTCTGCACTGCTAAAAGAGGACTAAAGATGACAGTGTCAGGACCTCCACAACTTCCATGTCAGATCACTCACATTCCACTCTTCAGTGCACTGAACAGGACACCAGCTCCAGCCACACTGCCTGCAGAGGCACACAGCCTTTCCATGCTTCAAGCGCCTGGTACTCTGCCAGGGATACATTTGATCTAAAGGTTCTTGTATGCTCTCATAAACTACCTGGATTCACCACAGGATGCAAAAGGGCACTAACTGCCAATGCCTCCCTCAGCAATACGTGCAGAGTCGCTGCCTGGCACAGCACTCGGTGTAGATTATTTCAAAGTGGCAGGGCCAGTGTTCTGAGCGTCCTGCTCAGTGACAAGGACTGCACTCCAGGGAAGCGCTGTGCCGGTCTGTGCTGACCCCCTGCCCTGCACTGCATTCAGACTGCACAAGTTGCTCTTTTCCTTTCTCCCCTAGATGTGCAGTCCTTGAAGACGTGTGTGAAATATGCCAGAGGGCTTGTGCAGAAAAAACACTGAAGAGAATTTTGGGTGCGTTTCTTGCATTAAGTCTTTTCCAATACATTCTGATTTTTGATGCCAAGCCTAATTTTAGGTACTTGCACTTGAAATTCCATTATGATGATCGAATACACTGCACCTTCGCCTTTCATATGCACAGATCAGGAAATTATGAAGACTGCAAAATTAAGTAACATTTAAAATGTTAACAGCTGTGTGCTGGAAAGTGGAGACAATCCTCTTGGGTTGGGACAATAAAAATGCACGTATCTGTACATTGGGAGTTATAGGCTGCTGCTCAGGAATTCATTGCTGATGTTCACAAAGAAAATTGTTTGTACCTCCCCTGCTCAATCTGTGCTTGTTGGATAATAAATTATGAACACCTACTTCTCATAAACGGTCTAAATCTATGAACGGCTGGTAGTAGGAGTTTCAACCATACTAAGCTGAGAAGTCAATATCAACATAGAGAAAAAAGCCACCAGGAGCATGGACCTGGATCATTTCTTACTTTACCTATTGACATATCTGGAATCTGTCATAACGAAAATGCAAGTGACCCTACTTGCCAGTTCTATTCTGTTTTGAAAAATTCTGCCAATTTGAAAGAAAATTACATTTCCAGTAAAGTCAGTGGGGTTTCAGCACATGCTCTGCACCTTTACTGAATCCGGACTGTAAAAGCAAGTATTATTGGACTGCACTCAGAAGAGTGTTTCATTGCAAATGAGTTTTCTTAGTATTTAAAGAAAATCTCAACCAGCCCCATTAAATAAGTGAGTAGAGAAAATAAAATGAAGGAAAAGTTTATTATTTATAACACAGTGACTATAGTTATGCTGCAGTCAGAGGACCAATTACACCCTGGTTATGCTTTCCAACTCCACTAATTCATATAAATGGAGTGCTTGCTACATGACAGGGTAATTGCAGTGTAAATACAATAGTCTTTATATAACTGGATACTGAAAAAGCGCCCATGTTACTGAGGTGGCAATAAGAATTAATTTGGACGTGTCATTAACCTTCAAATTCTTTGAATCACTGATCATTAGAATATAGAAAAGCATAACCAAAAATGTAATTACACTGAACTAAGGGCTCAACTGTGCAAGTATTAAGAGGCTGCTCATGGGAGTAAGTATGCTTGAACATAAACTGAGTATCACCAAATCGAGCAGTAAAACACTACCATGGTTTTATAATGACGCAACATGGAAGCGAGAAACTTAATTAAGGACATTTTTCAGCTGTAAGAAATGTGCTGAGGGTTGTTGTGACACCAAAAATAATTCCCCTGTATCTTGTACTAGGGGGTTCAAATTCTGCCAGGAAACCCGCCTTTCCCTCCGAGTGCATGTTAGTTGTAGCTCCTGTAGTGGCCAGTGTATCCATCCTCTAGAACATTTCAAAACACATATACAATGAATGCAGTCAGGACTTTGTAACATGGAAGTGCTGAAGTCTCCCATGCACATAAAATCTTTGCCAATTCCCTACTGAGAGATACTACTAAACTTCTTTGTTCTACCTCTGATCAGTTTACTGTGAGCTATGACACCTTCTTAACTCCAGATACCATAATTACACAATGACCAAATTGCTCCTTGAATGCTTATAGAAAACAAATGACGTACATAACTTTCTGGTAAAATGGTGAAGCAACTCCTCAGTCAGTGTAAAAGGTTTTTTTACATTCAAAGATTCCTGTGCTCATGTTATACCATTTCATAATGTTAGCCTACAGCAGTGGCAACATAAGCACATAAGGTAGGCATGTTGTGGACAGCACTGCTGCTATTGTGAAAAAAATCCCACAACAGAAGAAAACAAAAAATGGGCAGATATTTCCAACAGATGAGAAGCCTACACAGGCCACTTTCCATCCACAGTTTATGGATCAGCTACTTTTTTTCCAGAAATATTAATCTCAAATGGGTAATCAGTGGAATCCACTATCTTTCAGCAATTGTTTCTTAGGACACACACTTTGTTAGGTGCCCTTTAACTTTGGAAAAGGACTGTATCCTGGCAGAGAGCACTTCATGTTTGACTGCTGGAATCTACGTTTCCTTCCAGCTGAGTGAGTATTTCCAGTTATTTCCCCTGCTCATTTTGACTTGATTTTTTTCATTCCTGAATGACTTAATCTCCTTGGCAGTAATAGGCGGAGACATATACAGGCATGGATAGAATATAGGTGGTACTAAGCAATGCTGTTCCTTGGCTTGTATTTTAAGGCAGCTGCAGCTGGGGGAGCCCTGGCTACTTCTCATCTCAAGATAAGGAAAGGGGATTCTCTAGCTCATTCCTGACAAATACCCAGTCACCTAAAGATACTATATCTTCCAGAGAAGTGCTGCTTCCCTCCCTGGAAATGCTGACCCTTCCAAGGTACACCACTTACACTTGTTAAAGATGTACCTGGTTTGCATTCTTTCCTGTGATTAATTGCAGCAGCCTGATATTGTGTTTTCCATAAACTCTTTTTTTTTGACCTCAGTTGCTGAACAGTGCAGAAGCCACTAGAATTTTCTGCTCTCTGTTTAGTTGCTATTTCTTGAAGTACAATTATTCCTACATTCTCAAAATCAGACATTAAGATGTATTCTGTAGTGATGTCCCAGAAACACGGACAGTTTTAAAATTCACAGAATCAGTCATGAAGTGAAAAAGAAGACACAGATGAGACTTTTTAAATCCAGCCTTCAAGATTGAATGAGAGATACAGCTGCACGCTGTACAGTGTACACGCATGCTCTCATAAAATCCCGTCTTGCAGCACATACCTCTAAATGAGGCAGAACGCTTCGCTATCGAACACTCCTCGGCAGCCCACGCTCTGATGTGACAGCACAGAATGCAAATATTTATAGCAGGAAGTCCTCAGGAATGATCAGTCACCACTAAATGGCAGAAGCTTATCAAGCGCTACTTCCTGATGTGGGAAACCCAGCTGAGGCAGCACTTCCACAAAAACACAACACAGAGAAGGTCTCTTTCAATAATTAGCTCCAATTTACATAGCTTTCTCCATGATGCTAAGTGTATTTGACGAGTGCCACCATGATCTACGAGACAGGAACTGTGGCATGAAAGCTCCAGAGGTTCAATCAGCTGAGGTTTTTTGCATCAAATACACAGTGAGTGAACGCTCCTGATTTAGTGAAGACATTTGTCCTGAGGCTAAAGCATTGATTCTCCACTTACTGTCTTTTAATTGCGATGTATCCAATTAATCTTTTTAGGCTATAAACTCTTAGGGGAAAAGGTTCTTCTTCATTCGGTATGCTGTTCTCATGCCAGCTTTATTTTACTGCAAGTAAACCACATTCAGGTTAAATCATTTTCATATTAGCAAGATAACACTTTTCTATTGCTAGAATTAATTGCTGTAACCTTTATTTTTTCCTACAACAGTGTCTGATGTAAGGATGAATCAGTGGTGACTGCATTACGAATAAATGAAGAGTAACAAATAGAGGAACCTTCCAGATGTTGTAGAAGTGTCCTTTTTCACTCAGAAAACTATTTGTTCATCCATACCATGGTAATGTGTATGCTTTAGTAGTATAAACTCCTGTGCACAGGCACTGATTTCCACTAGTCCAGAAAAAAAGAAAGCTATCCAGGATGTTTCTTTTATTTTTCTTTTTTTTTTTTTTTTCCCCCCAGAATTGCAGGTGCTCTGTTTCACTGCCATTACCCCCAGGCCTATCTGCTGCCCCAAATTCACATTTACACTCCTGCCATCTATAAATTGGCCGAAGTGCACAGCCCTTCGTTCCCAGATATTCAAGCTTGATGATTCACAGGCGATAAAATGTGACAGGACTTTTCACCAAAAACGAACTGCAGGGCATCCTAATCAGCAGGCAAGGCAGCTCTAATAACTGGGTTACAGCGTAAGGAGATAAACTCAAATGGAGCAGAACATTTATAAGACAAGAAGCGCGAGATGCTACTCAGCCTAAAGCACCACTGGTGCTATACAAAGACATCCAACTAACACAGCAACTTTTTTTTCCCCTTTGGAAGCAGGATTCCTTTCAACTGCCAGTTAAAGACAGTCTCAGCAGCACGTGAACAAGAATGGCAACTGCTTACAGCCCCCAGCATGACTACTTCAAGCTTCTTTTCCCTTTCCAATTGCAGCAAACTGCAGTCAGACAGACAATGGAGTGTTTTGTTTGTTGTTGTGGGTTTAATTTGCAGAGTTAGGATACTGCTGGTTTTCAGGTCTGGTTGACAGGCAGGACAGGACACACACCAAGCTGCCCACGTGCCAGCTGCTGCCCCTGCCGCAGGAGGTACCACACGCTCAGAACCCACTTGGGTGGCTCTGGCATCAGCTGCAGATGAATTTGTGCTAACAGTGAAAAACACTGTCCCCAGAAGGGCATCTGTCCCCAGATGCTGCTTCTCAAAGGACACCTGCTATGGATCTTTTTCCTAAGCTGTGCCAAACAAAAAGGTTTGCTTGTGTCAAATACGCAAAGCCTCATTCTCTCTGTTCTCCTACTGACAGCCTAAGCTTCAAATTTTTGATGCTGTCACTACAACAGCAAAACTCTTTTTGGTTCAAGGCAACCATCTTTTCAAAAAACTTGAGCCTCTACACCCACAGCAGAAACCCTAATGAAATTATCTCCCAGCAAAATTATTTCTTCTAACACACTTACGTCCCTCAGTCACTGCTAAAACTCCTACTGACTGCAATAGAGGGTAAATTTCCAACAGAGAGCACAACATCCCTTCTTCCAGCAGAAAGGATGTGCAGGAACCTGCCCCAAGATCTGAAGACAGTTTCCTCTGAGCAGCAGAGCCCTTCTCTACATCCAGGCCACAGCAGTTGGAAGACTCCAACTTTTGCTGGTACTGTAAGAAATGCCATGCCTTGGACCCTGGGGCAGTGCTCTGAATCACTGAGGCAATGAAAACAGCTGAGGAATTTGATCATCCTATTCCATCAAGAAGGGCCCTGTCTGTCAAGTCTCACTAAGGTAAGAAATCTCAGGGACCTCAGATTGAGCTACAGGTATGGCACTAGACTGTCACGGCCCTTAACTGATCACAGAGAAGAACAGGGGAAAATAAAACAAGGTATTTCTTTCCTCCTCAGCTGTGCCCAGATTATGATGCAAGACACAGGGAAAAAAGAAAAAAAGAGATGGGGCTGCCCCCCTCAGTATACTTCATGTTGGAAGCACTGCAGAGAGATGGGAAGGGACCCAGCAATATGGTTAGGAAAAGGTGTCCATTTACTCTCTGACTGAAGATAGATGACCACAGCAAAATACAAACTAGAATATCTGCTGCTTCTTTTGGGCAAGAATTTTCTGATCATAGCTCCAAGTCAGTATCTAGAAAAAATACGCTTTAAAATGTATATAGAAGTTTATTCTGGAATTTCTTGAACACTTTCTCCCTCTCTCTTTCCACAAAAGAAAAAAAGTCCATTAGTGAAATTAGTGAAATTACAGCCAAAAGGTGAGCACAGTTCTAAAGGTAATATCTGCACTTTGCACAGCGTTACCCAAGCATCTAGTGCAGAGGCACACAAAAACCAAGAAAAGGTTAGGCCTGGGCATATCCCTTGTTATCCCCTTCCCCATCTGTGCAGTAAGAGTAACACCACTTGCCAATGGTACAGGGTGCTTTAAACGTCTAAATACTTTAGCTATAAAGGTTGGGCATGTACTGCAGAGAAAGCCACTTGATAGTGTTAGCTGGGACCGGAGTTTGGAGGATCACACTTAGCTGAGAGCCTTCACGCAGGCAGGAATCAGCCCAACATTTTTCTCTAAACTCTAAAGGAGTTTTCAAATCTATAACACTTTCCCCCGCTCTTTGCACTCATACAGCAGGGTTCATCCAGGTTCGTACTGCATAACCTTTGTTGCCACTCCTTTGTTTTGTTGTCTTCATTTAGTGTTTGCCTTACAGTGCACCAAATAAGTCATGCAGCAAAACAGTGAAGAGAAAACAACAGAGAAAAAGATGCTGTACCTACAACACTGCTGGCCTCTCGGGTCTGCAAAAAACCACACCAGCTATTTTGCAACCCAGAAAGGCAGGGAAAATTAGAAGATGATATAAAAAGAGTGCTATTTCCAAGGACACTGGTTTGGCCCTCAAACAGAAAACTGTTATCTGATACCACTTTTACTTGTATTTTATTTTTCAGTCATAGACAGTATACTCAACTAGAGGTCATAATAGGTAGTCCTTATCTGATTTCTGTGGAAGACTATGAGTACTGCATGAAGAGGATTTTTTTTTTTTTTAAACACAAGTCTTGTTCAGCTGAAAGGGAATGGCTGCTTTATTTCCCTAGACATATGTATGTAAAGGCCTCAACTGAAGAACTTAAATTTGTGTATTACAAAGGCACAGGTCCTCAGACATTCTTCTACTAACTTCATACATACTGCTGACACTTAATAACAAAAGAGCAACCCTTCCATACTAGACTTGAAAAATTTGCTTAAACGGTTCCCACTCAGGTCTAAGACATAAAGCAAAAAAAAATTATTCTAACCTCTCAGCTTATTGGTATTTGTTGCCTTGGTTGACTGGCTTACCTTTCAGAGAAGACTGGGACTAAATCAGTGGCATAGACTGCCTCCCCAAATTAACAACTACTGGGAAATTAACAGCAAGTCCTGAGTAAACAATACATGACTCACTACAGGCTAAAAAGAACTTTTTCAGCATCCCACACGATGAAGACATCCAATGCCACATCACAATGTTCCTCTGAAGACAGCTGAAGGAAACTCTCCAGGCTCTAAAACTGATGAATGGCTTCACCGTGAGCACATCAGAAAGGCACAAGATATGAATGCCTTTTATTCCTAAAGGACACGCCAGCAGCCCCTACCCAGCATCCAGTTTGCAGCTATTGTGTGAATCCAAAGAAGGCAAAGAGGAACCACCAAAGTCTTTTCAAAGGCTGAAAGGGTGAAGAAACTAATCCTTCCTGGCCCTGGTGGAACCAGATGCAGCCAACACACAGCATGGGAGACTCTTAAGTTCTAGAAATATTAAGATTAAAAAAAACAAACAAACAAAAAAAACCAGCCAACCAACCAACCATCCAAAAAACCACCACCAACAGCAAACAAAGCAACAAATCCCCCCACACACACACCAAAAAAGAATTAAAAAATTTAAGCTTCAGTGTTGTCCACTGAAATCCAAATACACCCACAGGCAAGACAGTTCTTTCCTGAAACCATCTTCCAGACTAAACAATATCTGAGCTCATCCTTTTCTTATGATGGTTGGACTACAACTCCTCAGCTCATGCAGATCTCTGCCAAGCCTGGCAAGCAGTGAAATGCTGTCAGCAAGGCCAGACAAGCTTGGAGGTCATCAAGTCTCTCTGCAGGCTTCTAAAAAATGTTTCATTCTCAGATGATGAAATTTTCCAATACCAGGCAAGATATACAGCTTTTTAGATCCATTGGAGCCACAGAGCTTTGCTAAACTTCAGCAAATCAAAATTTCTCCCAAAGAAGCCTCAACCTGCCAAAAATGATGTTCAGTCTTTTCACAGATTGGGTCCTCAGTGCCCGCTTCTTACCACCGATGGGAGCGTGTCACAGTGTGGCTGCTCCTGGAACTCAGGGACACTGCTGTGGAAATTCTCATGGCTTGATTTCGAAAAATACACCTTAAAACAGGAATTTTTTTCCTCTTTTCTGGACACTTAATGGATGTAACATCCAAGGATCCCAAATCCTCTAAAAGTGTCATGCAAACATCACAACACCCAGCAGAGAGAAAGTAACTTTACAGAACAGGATGCAGCCAGGACGTGGGACTTGCCCCAGATCAGAGAGGTTATCTGTGACAGATTTAGATCTGAGTCTGCATTCTGCTGGCGTACAAACCCACATCTTCACTGAAAGACTACATATTTCTCTGTACCACAGTGCACTGAAGAGCAAATCTTAGTTCCAGTTTTGATAAAAAAGTATACAAAGCAGGCAGGGAAAGCAAGGCAGAGCACAGTGACAAACAGGGAACATACGTGAAAAAAATAAAACGTCGGCATAACTTACAGGAGCTGCATTGTTTTTCACTGTGACGCTCGGAGTTGTGGCTCGTAGGGCCCCACTCACACCATGGTAGTACTTGAAGCAGATCTTTGTTTCAGCTAAAAAAAAATAAGAAATGTATCATTTAAGATTAGAAGAACTGCCAGGGAGAAGCCGTGTGATCAGTTGCAGCTCATAGGCACATGACTGGCAAGCAGTTAGATTTTGAATGGTTCATTCTGTCTGGCTGGCACGACAGGATACCTCCTGCCTCTGATCTTCCTCTCTGCCAGAGTGAAATTTAGAGTTTGGTTCCTGTGATTTAAAATAGTTCAAACCCAAATCTCTTCTGAGCAGCAGTTATGACAGACAGACCTTAGAGCACCTGAGTAGACTCTTTTAGCTACATTAGGAAGAAAAAAGAGTAGGAAGAGATAAACCCTCACTGTTCAGACATACCAAACACTAACGTGCTAAGCAATTGGGAAACTTTTTTAGGACAGTGAGATTGCATAGTTGCTCACTGACAGGTTTCACTGCCAATTTGTTCTGGCCTTGGTCAGGGCAAGGACATAGATCTCCACAGATTAACTGCTCTGTCAGTTACAACATTAAAGTTTTTTTCAGAACCAGCAGAGTACCGTCAGGCGCTGCCTTAGTGTATTTCCACTGACTTCCAAAGATTTAGATTAGGTGAGGAACACAGGACAGATCATGATTTTGGGCACTGACATTCAAATAAATAACATTATTTGAGGGATACTCATTTCAATAACTGTATCAAAGCATAGCGTCTTGCTAATCAGCCCTTCAGAACCCCCTTTCTTGAGCGCTACAAGAAGGAAAGACAGTTTCATCCAGCTTCTCTGTTGGAGTGTAACAACAAACAGATGGGAATTGCCAGCATTTGCCATGATCCTGCTCCCCTTCTTGCCTGGAACTGGTGACCTGCTGGAGCACATCCTGGCCTGCCTGCCGGCAGTAATTATCCACTGTTATATATGTAACAGGTATGTTCCTCAGATCTGAAAAACACCTGTTTAAATAAAAGCAGCATTCACATTTTCTAGTTTTAACTGGAAAATGCCATGGAAATTTTAGTATGTTCCATAAAATACTCAAAGGTGCTCTTCCTAATTGAGTTTTTCCCTAACACCTGCTTTGCAGCTGCTGCTGAAGCCCAAGGAAAACACCAGCCTTTGCCTGCAGAGCCACAACAACACTCACTGCAACTACAGTGCCTATGTAGGAAAATAATAAAGAAATGACAACTATGTGGCATAAACGTAACGTGCATTAACATAAAAATTGTATTGCAGCTTTAACACCAGTAACAATATAAGTTAAATCACTGCAGCTGTGACAAAAGATTATGCAATGTTAAGAGCTGGGCCTTCGGCCACAGATTATGGTGCTGTGATTTGCTGTTCGCTAGATCCAAGAAACAACCACACAGTGCTCCAAGTGGAAGCAAAACTTGGGGATGTAAAAAGTGGCGGAAGCTTTCAAAAAACACAGGCCTTAGTCACTTACCTCGATGCCTACACGTACCCAGGGACACAAGACGAAAAAGAAATCCTGGGTTTTTTTGAAAGACAAAATAATTTTAAAAGTGCAAAGCCTTCCCGACTGTCATGTTGTGACTTGGGAAATGAAAAGCAAAGAGCTTAAGTTCCCAAGTAGCTGGAGTACCACTCGCTTTCAGGTGGGTTCTCAGGGGTGCTCCCTGAGGAGCCCTGCAGGAATGTGCAGCCCACTGGTGTCGAGCAGTGCCAGCGCAGTTCATCCGCTGCCGTATTTTTGCTTTCCACACAGCTTGTTCTTCAGATGACCAGGTGCACATTTCAGCTCACACGGTGAAAATACGCGCGTCACCCACCATATGCACAGATGTGTACGTTGTGTCCCATTTCCCTCACAGCATTCCATAGGAATTGGAGCAGGCTGCAGAGTCCTTCAGCACCTCCACGAGGGGCCCATCCCGGGGTTTAATTCACAACTCGGCCCCAAACAAACTCCCGCAAATTCAAGAGACTTACTTGAGGTGTCAGTGCAGCTGAGCAAGCAACCCTGTTGTTGCACCTGGGAGCAGCAGTTGTTTCCTTTTAGCAGCAAAAAAAAGCTGGATGAGCCCGTGGGACTGAAAAACTGCAAGTCCAGATTGAATTTTCACGTTGTAATTTTCTCTACAGGATTTTTAACAGCTCAGCAGCTAACTCATTTACTCGCTGAGAGGACAGCAAAAGCTGAGGGTATCACAATAGCTAAAACATGCAGTTCTCACCAATTATTCAAATCTTAATTTTCCTCTCCCCTGGAGATTTTTAGCTACAGTTTGCATGGAACACTGAGAGCTAGAATAAAAAGAAGCTTTCTTTTTTTTTTAAAATTTTTATTAACTTGTGTAGTTAATAAAATATAACTTCAGGTACTAGCCTGGCATGACAATGTTCAGACCCCACAGCAGGAAATCTTGTCTTAGGTTGACAAGTAGGAAATCAGTTACCACGTACATTAGGAAACTACAGTTTAGAAGAACCCATTTAATTAAAATAAAAGTTTTAGACAGAGAGAACACAAGGAGAAAATAATATACCCATATGTAGGTAATCTGGATATTAGTACTACTTTCAAGGACAAAAGGATTACTAAAATGACCGAGTATGTCTCTGGAAAGAACCCTGTGGGTATTGAAGGTTCCTCTCAGTTTCACACAACTACTATTTCTAACTAAATTTGCAACCAAACTGCCCTCATAGAGGTGCAAGCTGGCAAGAAAGCAACTCAGAATGATGCAAGTGTCACACCCAACCCAAAACAGTGGCAGAGGTGGAGCCATTCATAAGCAGTAGTTGAGGTAGTGATTAATGAACATCAAAGGTTTCAGTCAGAGAACAGATCTGAGAGCAAAAAGTCTTATGGAGGCTTTCGCAGGTTGAGAAGTTGCACTAGAAGTATCAGAGGAAGAACATTTTAGGAATATGTCCATTTTCAATGAAGAAATAAAATTTTAACAAATATAAAGCTTGCAAAATTATATACAGTTTCTTTATGTGCAAAAAATGTGTGCCCAAAATTTGGGCATTTTTGGCCAGAAGCCATTCTTTCCAAATAATGTTGTTGCTGCAGTGTTTTTCACTGCCACAGAGTCCTAACATTTTAATCCATCTGAAGGTTGCTCTTGTATTCCTGAATCACCTCTGAGACATTTTCGAAACAGATGCGGACATTTGCTGGCTTGGTACCACTTCCTCTGCAGATGAACAGAAAGCACTGGAAGTATAAGTGAGGCAGTGATATAAATTAACCTGAATATTATCCAGCTGGCATTTGTAAATAATATGTACTTACAAAGATGTTTGCATTGTAGTCTTGTAGATTAGCTTGTTCTGGAAAAAAGGAGACCATTTAACTCTGTCCTGATGCCCTTGCTACATGGCACAGTGCACAGGTCAGGAGCAGGTGTTGTCCATTTAATCCCCGGTTATAAATAAATGTCTGCCATTGTTATTTTCATCTCTAATTATGAATATCAGCTCACTGGATCCCATAATGAAGTTACGATGTTAAGGTCAGAAAGTAATGAGGTTAAATTCTTCTTTCAGTTAGCAAAAATGGCAGTGAGACTGGTAAATCTTCCAAGAGATGAGATGTCTAAAGATGCTCAGAAATACTCATGCCCGTTGACAACTACCACACTACTCAGCAATCTTCATGGATCAAGAACAGAAGAGCATTGGAATCCCTTTACACCAGGCTTGGTATCTCGACTTGCACTGCATTTGGCTGGAGTAGAGTTAATTTTCTTCATAGTGACTACTATGGAGCTGTGTTTTCAATTTGTGCTGAACGCAGTGATGACAATACAGAAATGTTATTGTTATTCCCGAACAGTGCTTACACAGAGCCAAGGCCTTTTCTGCTTTTTGAACTGCCATGCTGGTGAGAAGACTGGGGGTGCAGAGAAAACTGGGAGGAAACACACCTGGGACAAGTGAATCCAACTAACCAAAGGGATATTCTACACCATATGACATCATGCTCAGTATATAAAGTAGGGGGAAGAAGGACAAAAGAGTAGGACATTTGGAGTGATGACATTTGTCTTCCCAAGCAGCCACTGCATGTGATGGGGTCATGCTCTCCTGGAAGTAGCTGAACACTTGCCTGTTCATGGGAAGTGGTGAATGATTTCTTGTTTGGCTTTGCTTGTGTGCACAGCTTTTGCTTTCCCTATTAAACTGTCTTTCTCTCAACCCATGAGTTTTCCATCTTTTACCCTGCTGATTCTCTCCCCGATCCCACTGGGGGGGGAAGCGAGCAAGCAGCTGCGTGGGGCTTGGTTGCTGGCTGGGGTTAAACTACGACACCATTTTACCATGGCTGTGTTACAGCCTCCCACCGCATCGGTGTAAATAAAAGCCCCCAGCTACACGCTCAGACCCACCACTGTAACTATCACAGGTGCAGAAAACACAGCTGCCCCAAAGGAAGGCCCCCAAGGCAGGGCAAGTCGGGATAATCAGAATCAGGCAATGCGGGCGGTGGGGTGTGTGTGGCAGGTGTTATTCTGTTTCGCTCCTTGCACCATGACCTGCAATCCTTGCGCCATGGCCTGCAAGCACCGCTTTGGACCACACGGGAGGGAGGCTCATGGAGAGGAGCCAGGATGTAGTTCACCCCTGCACACCACAGAGACCACTCCTCATTCAGAGGAAGGCACTGAGAAGTTTAACTTTTACCAGAGAAACTCTGGCATGAAGCTTCACCCCTCTCACAAGAAGAAAAAAAATAATTTCACAAAAATTATATCTCTCTCAGAGCCCTGAGTTATCTCAGTTACCGAATCAGTTTTGCAAATTAACTGGAAAATTAATTTACCAACCGAACATTACTCTTGGCAATGGTTTATACTGCCTCTTCAATAACCCTCTGAAAACACCCTACTAAATAGCAGTGAGAGGAGATAAAATCTAGTAGGGTCTGCTGATGAATTGCAGCTGGAGGTATTGAAAGTCTAAACTCTCCAAGAGGTGTCCTAGTGCCCATCATCCAGCCACTTTCCTGTCAGTGTTACTACTCCTGTTGGTTTATTTGATAACCTTTCCCTCTAAAATAATTCTATTCCTACTCATCTTCCCCATTCCTTCAGAGTTATCAAAACTGCCCTAAATGTCTTCCCAAAAGTTCTCTTGCTCTTGTAATCTTGTGTTCCTTGCTTTCCAAGGCCAATCTGATGTCAGAGGCTTAACTGACATCCATAAAGGTGGATTTATTCTTTCAAATATAAAAAAAAGCACTCTGCCAGGATTATGGTTTCCCTTGTTAAGCTAAAAAAAAAAAACTCTCAGAAGATACTAATGAGTATTTCAAGTAAAAGTAGATTATATTCTTTGGGGGAGGCAGGAAGCATCACTGGTGTTTGACAGGAGTGTGTGACACACCTGAGGCACTTCCACAAGCTTTTTGCAATTTACTCCCATGATACTTTTTGTTTCAATTAAATAGCTGAGGTGACGAGGCATTAGCTAAGCATTTCTCAGTGCTGAAAAACCTCTCGGAGAAGGAAGGCCAGTCTTAAAAACTGAGTCATTTGTGATCAATTCAATCTATTACTAAAAGAGCTGTTGTCACTCTTTTGGGCAAACATTGTGCATAAAAAATGAGAGGTGTCAAAAACGTAATGAAAAGGTAGCTGTCTCTGGTAAGTAGGTGGGAACCAAGAAACCAAATCAGGCAGCAAAGCAATTAAGTTATGAGTCACAAAGCTTTCCCTAGAGAGGAGCCAGAAGTGGAATAAACAAACATATGATGCTGTGCTACAGTCAAATCGCCGTGGGACCACCTTGAACTGTAGCCACAGTGATCTCTGTAAGAGGAGATACAACCTGTCAAAGTGAAGACAAGGAGTCAATGAAGGGGAGAACTGTTTGAATACAATGCAGAAATTGGGAGAGGCATATGAAAAAACCACGCAGGACAAGGAATAATAATGGAAAGCCAAAACAGAGGGAGATTAAAGGCAGTTTATATGCGGTGTTACTGTACTGGAACTGAGTAATCAATGTCCTGGAGTGGAGGAGAGGATTGAGATTATAACAGAATCAGTGCACAGAGAGAGTGAGACAGGGGAGAGGGCAGAGGGACTAAGACAAGACTAAAACAAGACTAAATGAGAAGAAAGCAGAGAAAAGGAAACAAGACAAGGAAAGTCAGAACAGGGAAAGAGTAAGAAAGTCAAACCTGAAGCAGAAAGAAAAAAAGTGCCTCCTCAGTGAGATGTGGGGTTTCACAGGTAGCTGCTGATACAGCTCATACACTGTGCTCCATGCTTCCTGGAGGTCTCACTAAGGGGTCCCTTCCCACAGGGACAGTCCTTGACAGACCTCCTCGATGTGAGTCCATCCCTCAGGCAACAGTTCTTCCATTCCCTGCTGTCCTTCAGGGTCACAAATTCAGCTGCACCAGCACGGATCCCTCACTGAGATCCCAAGATCTTACCCAGGCCATCTCACTCCAGCATAGATCTCTCTCTCTCTGTGAGCCACAGTCCAGCAAGACTCTGTTTCATCTCAGGCCTCCCACAGTCACATTTTCTTCATGCATTCCTCTGCTCCGGCACGGGCTCCTTCATGAGCTGCAGAGGGTCGTCTTCCCTCCCCAACAATCTTCCACAGGTGGCAGGGATTTTTAGTTTTCAGTCTTTTCCCCACTGAAGGGAGAGAGAGAGGGAGAGAGAGAGGTGGCGGGGGGAGAGAAGGAGTTCTCCCCCCTTCGCAGCTTCTCTTCTCTCCTCCGGCTGCCAGTTTTGAGCTTGGGGGCTGTGCTATCTCTCTGGCTGGAATTCCTTTTGCAGCATGTTTTGTCCAAGTTCTTCTTCAAGTTTTTTTTTTCTTCACTCTGTTACATGTCTCAGTCAGGGGGGTTCAGTGCTGCCCCTGCCCCTGGCCCAGGGCTGGGGGAGGAGGGAGGTCTGGCCCCCGCTTGGGACCGGCCGCCTCTCCCTCACATGGCTCCCAATTTCATCTGCGCAACAAGCCTTCTCTTCCGTTTTCTTAAATATGTAACTGGCAAAGGTGTTACGAAAACTTTTGGTTGGCTTTGCTCCGGAAATTCACCTGGAAAAAACTACTTCCAGCCCCGGGGAAGGCCAGTTGCCAAAACCACAATGTATATAGTAACAAATCTTCATATTCATTCCTCCAGCCTCTCCTCTGTCCTAATTTCACTTAAGCCCTCCATGTTGCAGGCTCCATACTCCATTGATTTTGAGTCTAGCTTTGTGTAATCCACATCTATTACTATGCTGTTCATACAAAGTGACAACCATCTGCTTACCCACGACCACACCATGAAATTCTTCAGGTGTAGGCTCCTGACCATAAGGCAGGCAAAATCACATCATTTTTGCCTTATGAAAATAGAGGTATCTAGGAGTTTCTACTGCAGGACAGGTACAACAAAGTGGCTCTGTGAACTGCTATTCAGGAACAACATATTTCAATAGGCTGTTGCTTACGTGCTACTCTCATAAAAACTGTCCTATTGGCAAGACTCATTACTAAAGAATTGATAGCAGCTGGAATGGATGTGTGCTTATACATTCCAGCACTTTTATATATTCCTCTTCACAGGCAGTACATCTAGCATTGCTGATCACTAAAGTTGCTGACATTTTTCATTTATAAACTTTGCTTTCAGATGCTTATACATTTTCAAAGATACATACATTTGGAATAACACTTTGCATGTTGGATGCCTGCCTCATATCTACAGAGATGCACAGCAAGAAAATTTTATCCAGAAATTTGTAGCTGAGGGTAAAGAAAAACCGTTGGGTTTTTACACATGAAAGATTTCTGAAGACCTTTCCTTTTAACCCCCAACTCAATATGGAGAAATCACTGTACTAAGCATATATCTCCTGGTGTTCCTGTAAAAGTACATTAAAATTTATCTAACTTATAAGCCTCTCCAAAAAATTCACTTTGATATGCTCATTTGAGATATCTTTGGTTTTATCATCTAAACGCCCAGGAAATCCTAGCTATTCTGAACACGTTCCAGACTGGCAGTAAGATAGGCTTTTTCTTCAATACCAATCTAAGCTCTTCCTGGCTGTCCCATGTCTGGAAGCAGAAGGACTGTATCCCTGGGTATCTGTCCACTGTGCCAAGTAGCATGGAAGATGAGAATATGAATCCACTGCCAATTTGACCCCATTGAAGGAAGAGATGGAGGCAGCTCGGGGGATTAGGAGCATTGGGTGGGGAGAGAGTAGCCAGAACAAAACCAGGTAAGATGGTGAAGAAAAAAACCCTGTGATTTGCGGTGGTCATTGGCTTGAGTAGAGAAGGATTTGGGAGGAGCAGGTAGCAAAGCACTGTTTCAGTCTTGCTACAACGAATGAACACTGCCGCCTGCCTTCACAGTAGGAACACTATGCACGTACAGGGGCTCTTGTGTTCGGGCTCCCAATTAGGCAACTACAGGGAGATAGCAGTGGGATTTACGGTAACCTGGTGGCTAAAATTTTCACCAGACAGACAGGGGTTGGAACACATTAAAATCTGAAGCCACCCAGTGGCCTTTGTGATAGTACAGTTCATCACGGACACAGGACTGTACCATCAAAGCGCCCAGCAAGTCTGGCATTTAGATTGACAAAGGTCAGAGCAGGTGGAATGAGGCAGAGTAGATCAAGTCAAAGCTTCCACAGATACTCCTCACAGCAAAGGTCAATGGAAGGATGTCAGTGCCCAGACAGTAGCTAAAGACACTAGATGTCTGTAATAAAAAGGTGTTCTAGCCCTTTTGTAGCTAGGACTACGTGCTGGCACACGTCCTCCAACTATTACCCCACTGCTTAAATTTTATTGTATAACATGAGTGACAGACTTGAAATTTGGGGTGCTCAGACAGCTCACATCCTTGAAAATAGTAACTTCTTCCTAAAATTATCTTCAGACAAGGGGGAGGTGAGGGTCTGGGGGCAGGGAAGGACAAGGAGTCAACCTTATCATTGCTGGCACTGAGTCATCTCTCCTATTTTAACCAACAGAACTATTTCTTCCATATTCATAAAGACAGCAGGATTCAGCCCAGGACAGGCAAGAATTTTATCTGTTCATTTACAGTTAACCCCAACTGTGATATCTATCTGCTCTGCCTTTATGGACTGCTGTAAAGAAAGGACTGATAGGCACCAGTCTGGATGAATAAAAGTTGGGAATGTGAGGGATTGTAACAACTCACCTGTTTTCACCAGGACAAAGAAGAGCTGTTTGAGAGAGACATCTTAGTCATTGCAAACAGCAAATTATAAGGGCTGCACTAAGACTGAGACTTTAATGAAATTCCAGAGCCTACGGGCAGTATAATGTTTTTATGTAGATCAGCTTAATGATGAGTTTTTCACCATGAGCATTTGAGAAAATCTTGCAATCATCAAAGCATTTTTAACTGTGTGATAGTTGAGTCCATAATGACTGAAAAACATGACTAAAGTTTGCTCTCTGATCCTTAGCACTTGTGTGCAGTGCATGACAATCAACACTGAAGGCAAAACCAAACACATGGTTCATCTATTTATGGAGGAGATGATCTAAAATTACTTCTGAAATGCAATGATTACAACAGACTAAGTTTTTAAATAACACTTCTGTTTTAAAATGGCTCATCATCTTGGTTACAATGGACTCAACATTTCTTTATCAAAATTGAATAGTAGAGAAAAAATCCCTATGCCTCCAGTGCACTGGAAATGAGCCCTTTCTGTCTCACATGCAGAAAGCCATCTGTTTCACTGTATCAGTGGCCCCTTAGCTACAGCAGAGTCACTGGCATATTCAGGAAAATAATTTGAACTGGAGATATAGTGCCTAACCACGTTCTCAGTTACATCAATATATAATAAACCACTACACAGACAGACAGAAAATAAATATATAGAAACACTGACACCCCTGAGCTTTGTTCTGAGTATCAGCACAGGCATTGTGAAGGCAATTGTGAAGAGATGACAGAGAAGGGTGTAAACTGCAAACTGTACAGTAACACCCAGATCCTCAACAGAGAAGGGACAGGCAGAGCTCGGGACCCCTGTCCTCTCTTCACTGTGCTATACAGCCACTGGGTTGTCCCAGATGAAGCAAGCTTTTATCAGTTGTCCCTATCACCATATATCCTTTAGACTTCCAGGTATTACATCTACCTCAAGTTAACTGTCTCTTAGAGCAGATGTCTTTGAACCATCAGCTCTTTGCTTTTATCAGGGCAATAGTAGTTTAAAGTCTTAATTAAATACACACAACTGGATTATGCCTTCAGGCTCAGCTTTGAGCAAGAGATAACGCATGAACTTCAGAAGCCAAGTGCCTCAAACACAGCCCCCTCCATCGCATGTTTTTATTCTCCTTGATCTCAAAACATGGCTGGACCTTTGGATTTATAAAAGGAGAAAAATCAGCTTGAGTATTTAGGAAGGCATAAGCCATAACTTTACCTGGTGCCTGCTTTTTGAAGGGAGAGGAAAACATGAAAGGGACACCTTTCAACTCCAAACATGGCCAATTAGGGAGGAAATCAGGAAGCATTCATGTTTCCATTTACAGTAGTAGCAGTTTAATTCAAGACACCTGCTACAGCACTTCCTGAGCTGGTCAGTAATCACATGTCTGATAAGCACAATCAAATTTCACATTAGAAACAGAACATTCCCTTGAGTCAGTGTTTCACTTTTTCCCCAAGAAAGTGATCTTTGAAAACATTAGTGCAGAAACAAACCATCGTGGTGCTCACCATTTCCCCAGCTCCTCTTACATGTTACATCCTTTCTGCTGTTACTGTGCCAGCTCTGCCAGTCAGAAGCCCTATCTATTCACATTTTTGAGTGCTAACATCTCAGTCACTATAAGAATGCTTTACAACAACAGTTGCTTTACAGCAAAAGTCAGCTGTCAGACCACGCAATATTAAAACTCAGTGTTCACTCTGATGGGGAGCTATTTCAGTCGGTCAAGCATGTGCCACGCAGTACACAAATGGAGTCTAGCAACTGAGGCCTTGAGCAACAAGATGTGAATGTTACCCAGAAGAAATCCTTTGCACTTGGATGTAAAAGAGAAGCCAAGAGCTTAGCACTATTATTCACAGTACCATAAAAGGGATGCTTTTCTATTTTAATACCCTTATTGTACTTATTGTATGCACACATTCCTTGTCTCTACTCGTGTCTAAATATACTTTTAGCCTAATATTTCCATGACAACAAAGCAAAAAATGGTTAATTTAATCAGATGGTGGAGTGAACATTCAAAATGCTTGTAGAAGCAGCTTTCTAGTGCTCCAATGGTTTCAGTTACCCACTACACTAAGCACGTTATTGCATGTTGCTGCTACTTCTAATCATCAGATTAAAAAACTGATTTTGAGTGATTAAGAGAATTACACATCATGCAGAATCATAAAACAAAGACTGTTCATCACTGTCATAGTACCAACATCCTAACACAAGTAAAAGAAGTCAGCAAAACGCTGACTGAAGTAAGAGCTCACAGAGAAGAACAAGAAGAGATGTGGCCACAGTCTCTTAGACAAGCGGTAGTAGTTTATATGTACCGATAATGATGTGATGGCAAGTATGATAATTCGTATTCTTTGCTTTCTGGACTCTACCTCAGAGTAGAGCTATTTGCAGACAATTTTGAAGAGAATAATTTTCAAAATCTGGGAAGACCAAAATGAAGGCGTATTCGAGGCTGTTGGATTAAAGGCAAGGAAAACCTTCAAGGGAGCAACCCAAGGAAAGGCATGCACCTGTTCCTTCAGCTGAGGATTATTTGGTCTTATTTGCATGTCACCTAACAGGTCCACACAGTGTGAGGAGAAAATGAGGACATTTACACCTGTGTTTTGGCACTGTAACTCTACTGAAGGCAAAAGAAAGTCACAGCACAGTAACAGTGCAGTGGAGCTTGAGATCTTTGGCACACCAGTTCCTGGCTTCACAGTATCATCTTGAAAACATTTTATTCTTTACCACATTACCGTTTCCCTTCTTTACATAAAGGAAATGAGCAGCAGAGAACAATATGTAATTCTGGCATTAAATACCTCTTACATTATCAAATACAAGGGTGAGATGAACAGTCTTGCACTGTAATTACCCAATAACCAAAATTCCTCAAAGTTCAGTTGTTCTAAAGAACAGCGTTTTTTGAGGGTTTTTCTTAGTACACCAAAGACTTACCTGGGTAGGTCTTGTAAGCATTAATTAAACAGAAGAAAAAAGCCTTGTGTGTCTTCACAACACAGAGCAGTTCTCCTGTTTACACAGCTGAAACATCTATAATTAATTGAGTTCGCCCACTCAGAACCATGAGCCTTCAGTAAAAGCTGCATGCCAGCTATGCTGCTGAGCTGTGTTTTTTTCCCTGCCCTCTCCTTTTAGCCTTACAAGTGCTTTGCTTTACAGGGCCTATCTTCCTTCCACTTGGTGAGACATCACAGGCAGAGAAAGTGCGCTCACGTCCTTTGGTTCTCCCAGAGCCTTGTGAACCAATGACCGTGGTTGCTGAAAGCTGGTGACGCCTTTGCAAACACAGTATATAGACTGTGCCCGAAAGCAAGCTAAGTATAAGGCATATGCTTGGTCCTACAACACTCAGCATGTGAAATTCCTTTTCAGGAAAGCAGTTCACAGGCAGTTCTGCCCACAGAGATGATGTCGAGTTGTGTCCAGGCCCTAGACAGCTCAGGATCTGAATCAACTGAGAAAGGTTTACACTAGAATGAGAATTAAGGCTGGAGCTTGTCAGAGGTAGGTCTGAACCCTGTCTGATGCTTTCTAAAGATCAGTGAGAGAAGGGAAAACCTTCTCATTAGAAAAACTAGTCTTAGCAGAAACAATGAATTTGTCTTTTGCTTTTGACTGTAGTTGGATCCACAACTGTATGTGTTGTCGGAACACAGCACTGAGCCTCTATGCCCTCTTATACAAAGAGGAGACAGACCCATCAAACACTGGCTCTTCTAAAGCTTACCCACTAAGTCATCTTCTATGGTAAGCATACCATGAGACTTCTGTGATTCACTATACAACTTCAACAGTAGAAGCAGAAAGCAAGTAACTTGGTTGCATTTGATTAAGCCACTCTACAGTGAATTTTGGCTTGAGATGGCTCACATGTGGCTGCTCATCCATTCGAAAAACTCTTTTTCACAAGGACATTTTGATTAGGTGCCACTGTTATGGTGCCTATTGTTAATTTTCCTGGGAATTTATAAGACAAAGCACAAGTCATCAAGAAGTAAAGTATCAAAAGGCTGCAAGGAAAGAGGTATTATACCTGTTTTTACTTCTCAATTTAAAGCTCCCTCTGCAATCTCCTATTTCAACAATGTGGGTTTTTTTCTTTTCTAAAATACCAACTTCTGTTCACTCTTTATTTGCAATCTAATAATTAGGGAAGAAAATTACTGTAATCGCAAAACAAAACATGGCTTTTTAAAACCCAACCATTCCAAAAGTATCTCACTTAATGTGAGTAAAAAGAAGGGGCTACAAACAGGTTATATTAAGTTGAAGGGCAAGATAAAATATCCTGACTGTAATGGAGACCAATGAATCTAATGCTGAGCGCATTGGATGAGTGTATTTGTTTTCAAGTGCAATAAAAATACAGAACTGGGGGGAAAAAATTACTATGGAACAGATGCTGCATTTGTGCAGATTAAAAAAATTACTATCTTGTGACATTAGTGAAATAACAAGGAATGGAATTACCAAATTTAAACAAGTAAGGGGACAAAGAAACTAAGGCAACCTAGACAAGATAGTGCAGTGCGTAGAAGATTTATTCTCAAGAAGTACACTGGGAGATTGCAAAAAATGGTCTTCAAATCACTGTTTGTTCCTACTGATTATAAAATTGTGTACAGACACCAGCACGTCCACCACCAGAAGGTGTCTGGCACATGGTCTCTGACTTTGCAGTTCACTGCTGGTGAAGGTGAAGGGGTGGCAGCAATGCCAGCTGCAGATGTTCTCTTCATCCGTGGGGGTTGACATTTGCAAGCCTTCAGAGCTGCCATCCCGACAGGAATAACTCCCGGCTCGCTCCACCCAATCCAAGCTGAAATTGCTGCAGTCACAAACACAGGTGACAGACAGGAAACACTAAATGCAGCAACACTGGAAAAGGAAAATGATCTGTCCTTTCCTTGAAATCCATAGGACAGATGTCAGCTTCCTGCACCTGAGGTAGACCGGAAGATTTCAAGTGTCCTGCAGAACCTGGGTCACCACTTTGCCATCTCTGGCAGAAACAAGATGAGCATTCACATGAAACGCTTTGACATCACAAAATCTGAGCTCTATTTGAACCTCTGCCGCTGACTTACTGTAGTAGTCTCACTCTTTCACAACTTAATTGCCTCCTCTGTAAGATGGTAAAAATTATACTTCTGGCAACCCAGCCCAAGGAGAGAAGAATATGAGTGTTTGCTAGTCCTTCCATAAGCCAGTTTTCATAACAACACAGCTGTTCTTCAGTGACAGGAGAATAGTATTCTCTCCTGCAAAGCAACGCTCGTGACCACATCCTGTAGCGGCCCTACCAAGTGTATTGGCACCTGAGAAAACAGCAGCTCCGTAACAGTTAAATTCTCAGCAGGTATATGGTGCAGGTGGACACTGCCTCTCTAGACGTAAGGCACTACATGCACATTTTTCTGCTGGCCTGAAGGGATTGGATTGAGCAGGTCATCACAGGATTTAGTCCTACTTATTGCTTAAGCTGCAATCAGTCAGGTCACGCTAAAATTGAAAGCTACATACCCAATTTCTTCTAAAGTACTTGTTTGTTTGCATCTACCTTGTACTTGTTTTCCCTTAAACCACAGACAGGTTTGTACTTTAAAACCTCCTGGGCTGTCACCCTGTCACTCCTTGTATTACAAATTCCACTGAGAGAGCAAGGCACTCGGACAATTCAGATTGTATTTGTCACCCCGTCCAGTAACCACAAAGTAAGAAGGAAGAAGTGGAAAGTGAGACTGAAAGTTACTGGTCTAACTGGCTGGCTGTACGTGCCTACAGCCAACTTAGAGAGGAAAAAAAAAGCTTCTGTGGAAGGACAGCACTTCTGGGAGGCAAACGGTCACCTACACCTAATAGGATGATAACAGTAACAGTTGCACTGCTACACAAACTTAGTCTGCTCTTTCTATCTATTTTACTGCAGATGTATAAACCAAACTGCTCCTTTACATTTTCTGGTGGGGTTTCATCAACATCAGGAGAGCTGGAGCTGTAATTGTCTCTTGAAACCAATCTCATTTGTTGAGATGTTCAAAAACACATCTGGGCCACAGCCCATCCACGATTCTGAAGCTTGTCTATTTTAAAATACAAATCCCAATTCCAAGAAGATCATAGAAAAGTATTTGCAGGCAACATGTTTTAATTCACTCACCAGCTCAAAACAGAATCTATAAAAAGCATACTGTAAAGTCAAGTATCCTTCTTAGTATCACCAGCCAACATGGCATTTTTGGCAGTATTGAGAGCAGAAAAAGAAAGGGTATTAAACAGAGCCAAGAAGGAAGTTTTGAGGCCCCAGGAGAAAAACAAGTTGTGTTCCTGGTTTCAGTTTTTCAATTTTAAGAGGAGAGATAATGATTCCAGGATGGGTTTGCAATAGATTGGTTTGTAGATTTTTTTTACCTCTGACACCTCTGGGAATTTCTAGTCTGAAAACCAAACACTTGAACTCTCACCTGCTGTGAACCGGTATCACTTCATACAAACTAATGGATCTGTTCTAGTCCACACACACAAAACACTCAGCCTCTTCTTTTTCAAGTAGAGGTCCTTTACTAGCACACGTATATTCCAAATCTGAAGTCTCAAATATGCCAGCATAAAATGTGCATTTTTACCATGTCAGTTTGGTTTGCCAAAGAAAACCTGTGTGCACATACATTGTCCTCCTGTATGGTGCTGTTGTGAACATCCAACTGCTGAGTGCCACACAAAGACTCCAAAAGAGGTAAATGTACTTCCAGTATTGTTGTTTCATAGTTTTGAGGGATCATTTTTTCACTTCCTTTCTGGCTTGGAGAATATACCTACCATAAAGTGACTTTCCTGACCTAAGGGAGGGCTGGCAGATTACTTTGAGTCAGCTGCCAGCATGCAGGAATCTTTATGTCAGCCTTGACAAGCTGTGGTTTCTAAAATTAAAGTGTTTTGAACGACTAAGTAAATTTTAGTCCACTGCCTGACAAAACCTGCTTAAAAATTTTGTGTTTGATTTATCCTTTTAAATATTTCCCAACATCTAGACTGTATGCCTCTTTCACACCAGTTGTCAAAAGTCTGATTCATCTTGTTAAAGCCAACAGAAAAACTCCCACTCAGTGGGAACTCAGTAGGCAGAGACCACACCTACCTCTTCTCATTTTCCTTCAAAAAGAAACAGTCTGCTCAGCTGTAATCTGTTCCTTGCACATCCACATGTTACTCAGTCCTGCTGCCCTTTTCCAAAATATTTCTAAAGCTCCTACAATCTTTCTGTTTGCAAACAGCCAGGTAACAAAAATCAAGATCTGCTAAACGCCCTACCAACCGGATTTATATTTCACAGCACATTATAGGCACAGGACACCTAAATCATTTATGATGTCACAGAAGTATTACTTGGCATTTCACTGCATCTCAAACACAACAAATTTATGAAATTTAGAAAAAGAAATAGATATGCCAAAGCAAAAGCAGATTCTATTTTCCAAAATGAACAGAACATAGATAGGCTAGTCAGAGGCACAAACTTTTATCTTTATATGTATTATATATATTTAAAACGCTTTCACTGAGACATTTTCAACACAAGGAAGCACAATATGAGATTTTTAATCCATTGTAGAAGCTCAGTGCCTTTCATAGAGAATCTGTAATTACAGAGGTGCTAGCTAGCAGTGTTCTTGTTAAGGATGCGTCAGGGGGTTCATTATTAACCCAGTTTTCGTGGTTTCACAGCTCAGTTTGAAGACACCCATGCACTGGCCTTAAACGACCACAAAAAAATTTCCATCCCAGCAGCAATTTCCTTAGTCACTTTTTCTTCTTGAAAAAATGCAAAGAGAAAAAGTAAATTATATCAAATTTTCATGCTTTTCTATAAATTTATATCAGGGAAAGAGTTAATAATTTTAAAACAGAAAATTCTGATACTTGTCCTGTTCAATTTACAGCTAGTTCTCTTGACTGCAGCAGAGACAGAATTTCAGTCCCTGAATTCTAGATCATGCTGTCCACAGAGCTGCCCTGCAAGAGCAAGTGCCTCCTCCTGTTTCATTTGATTCCTTCCTAAGCCTGTTCTGCTCTCAACATAATGCAAATTAGCTCAAACTCCTCTGAAAGACATCGGTGTAAATGATTACACTTGTGCACTGTCACGTGTCTCCCTGTTCTGAGCACAGCTGAGTGTTTCTGTAGAGATGGCAACTTTTGAAAGAAATGTTCTAGAAAACAACTTGAAGCCCCTTCTTGGACGGCTGCTCACAGCTGTTGAAAGATAAATGTCCCACAAATCAGCACTGGCTTAATCCCTGTGCCTGCCCCAGACACAGCCACCACCTGACAGTGTTGTACAACGTGCACAGCACAGGCCACTAGAGATGTAAGAACTTTGCTCTGCTACTGAGAGCGAGGGGGACTTCTCAAACAGTACTGACACTTCTGCCAATATTTTTGAAAAAGGACCATCTCCTGCAACATGGTTGAAAGGTGGCATGGGTTTCCACGATAAGGCTTTAAACTAAGATTTTAGTTTGAATTGACTCTACCTATGGACCCTCAGCCTTTATGAGAGAGAAATCATGGGAAACTTGGTTGATCTGCTTGATTGCCACCTACCCTTCAGTCAGGGAAATCAAGATACTTGCAGATGAGATTTCTCCTGGCTAAGTTTCATTTTCTTTCCCTCAAAAGTGAGGACTTCAAACGGAAAAGTAGCATGAACTCACATGAAAATTCCCTCTGCACCAGAATGTGATAAAGGAAAAACTCAAGTCAAGGGCTTTCTGTTGAGATCCCACAACTGTGCCCCACATGTCTTAAGTTTCCAGGTAACATGAGTCTATTCAGCCCCAAATGCTTGCTTACATTTGCTACAGCCTGCTAAGACATGAAGGCCTTTAGGAACAGCACATGGAGATGAACTAAACTACCAGGACTGGAGCAAGTAATCCAGTAATTATGACTGATTACAAATCAGTCACTCCAAAAATGGCGTGGTGGTGAAAGATGACTTCTGGTAGAGAGTCAACATAAGCACCAAGATGACCTTGCTGTGGCTGCCTCTGAACTGAGCCCCTATAATCCAGCTTACCCCTTTATGCCTTTTCTTTTACATTTTCACCTTAATACAAAGCAGGTACATGAAAGGTTCTCCGAAATCTAAGGAGGAGTCAGGGAAAAGAAGAAAATAAAGGATAAAGCCAAAGTATGCTGGTACCAAAATCTCTGTCTTATTTTTGTGACGTGCCATGCACAGACTCCATGAAGCTCACAAAGCGAAAAGAAAATGGTGACTCCATTAGCTATGTAGACTGAAGATTCCTCACAGGCATCTCATAAAGCTTACCATAATATCCTGGAAACAGGAAAACATTTGAAAGCCTGAATCCAGAAGCGTGCTAATTACCGAACATCACTTATATGTAAATCAAGAAATCCTAGGCAAGTGGAGGGAAGGAAAGAGTTATGTCTCTCCCCATGACCAGGAGATGCCACAGTGACAAACAAAACTAAAAACAGCGTTATTAGTGGTTTTTAAGTGAGCAGGCCCGGCTCATCCCGCCTCAGGCAAACACTCCTATCAACAGGAACAAGAAAAACGCACATCTTGGAGGTCTCTAGGCTAACATAGACTGTAGAGGTTTGAAAATCAGAAATAAACATTAGCTAATACACCTCAGAAGCCAAGGAGAGGTTCCGTGTTGTACTTCCTTGTTGTAAGCAAAATCATAATAACGTACTTATATTCTGCTTTAAAGAAATATTTTCTTTCATTCTTAAATCTTGTCTAACTATTAAGCAGGCAGTGAATCTAATTCACTGTAGGCATTTCACTTTTTGGTGTAAATCTGCTGTTCAAATTGCTGCCTGACAATCCAAGGATGTTAACTATATGTCAGTTTTTGTGGCTTCCAAGGTATCTTTGGAGTAACCCGGAGTTGCCAAGTTATAACGTAATTTTACCCTCAGGAAATAGTGCTCAGCAACTTGGATAAACAGCAAACTAGTAGAAAGACAAACTGAGACTGAAATCTCTACAAGCCCCTGACAGACCTTGATGTTTTGCAAGCGTAGGCTTATCTTAACAGAGCAGAAAAAGAGAAGCAGAACTGAATTCATATACCTGTAACACCTGTGCTAGACAATGGCAGTGCTAAGAAATTTTCTGTGTGTAGGTCGACTTTTGAAGCCAGAGGCAGGAGAGAGGGGTGTCCACAACACGTGGGCTGCACCAAAAGCTGCTTCCCTTCCCAGAATCTGCCTGCTGAGCTGACAGGGATGCTCAGAAGCCTAGAGCTCTTGCCCACAAGCTGCCTAGGAAAGCTCCTTGGTTTCATCTACATCAAAAAGAGTACACATTTACTCTGAGTCCTTTTCTACCCTTGTGTTTGCACTCTCTACTTTGCTGATTTTCTACTTCTGCCACTCAGAAGTCTATGCCTGGGGGAACACTGATTGCAAGTTACAACAACCACAACCACAGCTTAAATTCTGAATACACGTGTATTGTCCATCTTATTTCTAACCCCAGCTACACCTCATGTTTGGAACATTGCAGCAATGTAATTCAAAATCAAAATCAATATTGTTTCTTATGGTGTAAATGATTTAAAAAAAAAAAATCCACTTTCAAGGTTCTGTTAACATTTCCTTTTTGGATCTTCCAATGAAAGGAACTCGTACAGTATCCCAGACATGAAAAAGAAATGGATCAGAGAAAAAATAAAACCAAGATGCATAAAGAAATATCATCTTTGAAAATGAAAGAACACTTGTTCTACTTTTAGATTGAGGCCCAAGACACATTTACATTTAGGGTTAGACAGGGTCTAGGGTAACATGCTATAACCAGACTTGCCTTGAGCCAGCAGTTGGATCAGACAACCCAAGGTCACTGAACCATCGTATTAATATCTTTCTTTGTGAAGGGGCCACTAAGAGGAAGTAAGATTATCAGTATATGCAGTCTAATCATGGAAAGCTGCCTTAAAATGGCTTCAGAGTGAGAAACAATCAGGTCTGTAGCTCTTACTCTCAGGAGTGAGTCTACAGCTACAAGTGAGCTGTGACAGATCACCCCAGGTGAGTAACAGGTCACTTCCCCACATCTCTGCTTCCTACCACTTCAGGAGTGAACAAGTACCTGCCAGGCACATAGGCTCTGCTGCCAAGGAAAAGGAAGGGTATAGAACAAACACTCCTGGCTACTCTTCGAAGGTAGGACAACTCTCAATGAGAGAATGCATAATGAAATCAGCATGGATAATTTAATGAGACGGGAAGGACAGAAAGAAGCATCCTTCCATAAATTTAATTAATAAACAGTTACAGCAAAACTATTTTGAGGTTGGGGGTTTTTTTGTTTGTTTGTTGGTTTTTTCTCCTTTTCTTTATATAAAAGCTATTAGCACTGAGATATGGGAAGAAATTATACCTGCTACTGATGGGGTAAAGTGAACGTCTGAAGTATTGAAAGGGTTGGAGAAAAGCTTGTAAGTATAAAACACTATTTGTTGGAGGCTCTCAAGATCCTACTACCAATATCAAAGACCTTGCAGAAAGATGTTTCTGCTGGGCAGAAGTGTTTGAACCCTGCAGGGAGACAGTAATTCATCCCTGCTGTCCTCTCACTCTGAGTAAGTCTGTTCTGGGTATAAATGGTGTTCTTGACATCTGGCAGTACCTACAGCAGGAAAGCCTGGACCAGGAGTAAGATAACAACAGGGCTATATTTACTAGCTAGTTAATGAGAAAACCCAATTATCAAAAGGTTTCCTGCATCATAGATGCGCTTTTTCAGAAGCAGGATGAGTTACTACAGTACTGTACCACAGATATATTTCTGCTTTCCACATGGAAGGCCAAATAAGTTTTGTCTGTCTAATAAAACTATCCAAACACTGTTGTAAGGGTTAGATAAATATTGTTATAACTACCAGAAGGCATAAGAAACAGAATGGCTGCCTGAACTCAGACAATAGGATAGCAGGGTTAGAAAAAAATTGCTGAATTAAGTGAAGGGATTTATCCCCATTTAAACTGAGATTTTCTTGCGTTCTGCTGGACACCTAAGAAGAACCTTTCAGATGCACCACTACTACAGAGAGTTATAAAAGAGCCTTTCTAAAAGAAACTATGAAGATGTGAAACAAACTTGCAGCAGCTTCAGAAACATGCCCAATGAAAGTATCCAAGGGAAGAGATTAAGGACCTGGTGCAATGGAGTAAAGTCAAGAAATATAACTTCCAGGGCAATTCCACAAATCCCTAGAAAGCATAATTCAAAAAAACTTTTCCAGAAGCATTAACAGTGGCAAAGACTAAGTGATTTGTGAGTCAGAGATGACACTGAAATCTCTGTCAATAGTAGAAAGATTATCAATCCCAAAACATTATCTAAGTTATACTGATCCATTATAATAAATCATGTGACTTCAGCACCCATTGTGCAGAACACTAACATCAGAGTTCAAAGCAGCAAACCAAAAAATATCTGTTTCTGCATTTATCGAACATCAAGTTAGATGAGAAAAATACAGCTACTGGCTGCACTACTGGATTTCAGGAATATCTCTTCATTTCTTCAAGTGCATGACTTCAAGTCAGCAGTATACTGGGTGACAGTGAAGCCAAAGCAGAAAACACATTGCATATGCAGGAGTTCTGATCCTAAAGTACAACATGGCCAAGGCTATTGCTGACACGACTGGAAGACCAAAATTAACATGTATGTGGATATTTTCAAACTTTGGCACCTACAGTTTGACTCCCCCAGATCCAAAGCATAGATCTACCATTTCTTTCATGGTGCATTCCGGGTACAGAGTGGACTCATGGTTTCTACTGAATTTACTCTATACTGGGGAGCAATTGCATGATCAATAAGCAATTCCAGAAGTACTGAAGGATGTAGGCCATACCTGACACCTCCAGTGAGATCTGGAGAAGAGGGAGTGGTGCAGACCAGATCAGAAATTATAGCTGTCCACAAATTTTTGTGCTGGAGCATGGACAGATTCAAGCAGGAACTACTTTAAGGACCACATAGCCTCTTTTCAACCTTCTGGCAGTGGCAGCACTACTGGATGCTCCCCAGACCTTACTTGTTTCTTATAAAGGGTGTTAAGCAACAAGCTCCTACTTGGAAAACGTTAGCTCTTTGTCAACTTTCCCCTTACCTTAAGATCAAATGAACCTGAAAGAAGGCCAGTGTCATGTGTTCACCCACAAGACATAAATCTCCAAAGATAGGAGAGTTAGTCAAATTAGGGGCTGAGTAGGGAGTACAGAAATTGAAGTCTTATCTGCAGTTATACCCACGCATTGGCAAGTCACTTCTTCACTTTGTGTCTCTGTTTCCATCTCTTATCTATTTAATCTACCTTTTCTATCTCAGCTTTGAAGTTAACTGAATGCATTGAATACATCTGACTTTAGCTCTTTAGGACAGAAATTACCTTAGTACATAGAAAAGAAGACCTACTTTTCTTGGCAGACACTACTGTAATTAAAAAAACCCAAAAAGGTCTGAAAGCTGATAAACATCAGATCTGTGCATCCAAACCTGGTCTCAAAAGCACCAAAGCTCAGTATAATTAGCACTAAAACTGTCAGTTAAATGTTACTGCAACTTCTTGACCACTTCATTGAGAATTAGATGATGTCCAGTCTCCAGTGCAACCATGAAGGAAGCTGAGAAATAGCTGCCTAATGTCTTGTGTGGATTGGCCTATGTTTCTGTTTATGATAGTTTGCTGCCTACAATCCTGGCCCAGAAAGACTTTGCAAGAGGAAAACTAACAGCAAATACAGTAACAGCAAAGATTAAAGGGCTGAACAAAGGATCCCAAGCACAGGGGTCTTGAGGAACCTCAACATCCCTGAACCAGGAAATGCCTTCATCTGGTTTCAGACTGTGCTCCTCTTCCCAAAGCTAAGCCTGACTGAAGTGTGAGTATTAAATTATAAAGGTAACAGGCTGAGGAAAAGAAGAAGGAATTTAAAAACTCTGTAAGGGTTGAAGACAGCCAAAAAACATCAGTAAGACTAATACATGTGCAAGGAGATGAAGAGAAAGAACCTCAAAACTATGGTATGTCTTCCTTGGGAGAGAGACAAACAGTAGATGCACCTTTTGGGGCACAAGTCTCTTATTGCTTCATATCTGTTTTTACTCCAACACCTTTAACCATTCTGCTAAATAGTCTGTTAAAGATGCTTCTGTGTTGCTCTGGCTTTTACCATCTGTGGACTCACAAAGGTTAAAGTCATGCAGCATGACTGTAGGTCGTGCTGAAAGGTGTGTGGGGATGGATTTCAACAGCCTAATCTGTACTTTGTCTTCTTGCACGCTCTTTCACGAAGTGAAGAGTATATGATTTGAGAGACATTGAAGCAATTAAAATGGAAACAGGAAATTATTTTAGAGGGCTGGACTTGTCAACAGTGTGTCCCAAAAAAGAAAAAAAATTTAAATACTTCAATTTCATTAGAACTTTCATTGATATGTCTGTGCCTCATTTATTTGGAAACATTTGAGGCTAGAAACATCGTTCAATAATTTATACTTTCAAAGTACAAAGTGGGCCTTATATCAGCCTCCAAAAGATATGCAAAAGATACGTTTTCTAGAGAGAGCTGCAGATGAAAGGGCTGACTGCCAGTTTGGGGACATTTCTGTACCTATTCCGTAAATGCACACATATATGGCATATATTGACCATGACCTAGAACACGCACCTTCTACCTGCAGATATACCAGGATGTCTTAGATCTCCGCCTTTAGTTGTACCTATATTTTACCATTATTTCCCTGTAAGTAAATAAGAGTGAGTACCATTTCTGTCTCCTGCAAGGCCTAGCATCCATCTTTGTTACTAAAACTGCAGCAACAACAACAGAAACAAATTTAAACAAAAAACTGCTGCATAAGTTTCTGCATAAAAATGCCACACGGATGACTGGTCATCCTTGGAAGTGGTTCTTAGTAGTCAGATAGTAAAACACCTACAGTGGCCAGTAGATTAAGGAGGGGGGTCCCAGGTATCTGGCTCTCTTCAGTGCAATTCTGAATAGTGGCAAAACCTTACTGATCAATGTAAAAATAAGCTAGTTTGATGCTATGCTTGCAAGATGATGCTGCACCACACCTCAGGGAAACAGCTTCCTGCGCACCCTTTCTCTGTATTGCTGTATAAGCCAACAAGTGTGGCAGAAGTTGCAGTGAAAGAGAGCGTGTTTCCTTTCCTGGAAAACCCACGGTAGGCTGGTTCTTTCACTGCAGTGTTCTCCAAGCCCCAACACAAAGTATACACCCCTAGTGGCACCCAGCCTCCCTTCGCTCCTCCTTCCTCTCCACAAACCCTGACCATTTCATGGCTACAGTGGGTGTTTATTGTTTATCACTGACTGGCAGAAAAACCCAAATTGCCAGACTTCTGCAGAAATGCAAAACTGGCTGTAGTGCCACACTGCTTCTGCAGCTGTCAAGGTTTTTTGTTTGCTGAGTATTAATAGGAGATGAGTTCTGTTCTGCTGGCATTCATACTGTAATTTGGAAGCAATTCCCTCTCTGGCTCATACCAATTACATATCTATGTGGCAACATTATGCTGCAAGTTTGTGATATCCAAAGCAGAAAGGCATAGACTTCTCTGGGAAAGTTATTAGTCCTTTTCAAGGTGAAACAGTAGATCACTAAACCAAACATGAACTTTAAATATCTGTGGTATCTGAAAATGCTGTATGGGTATGAGGGAAGAAATTATCTTTGTTTCAAAAATAGATAAGGCCCTATAGATGCTCTCAATTCAGGCTAGCAGCAAATTCAAAAGTAACATATATTTTGCCCAAATACTCCCAATAACATAAAAGCATGTTCCAAAAAAAGAAAACTATTTTGCATTGTCACTGACCTACTTCACAAAAAGCTTTTCCTTAACCTAGTGAGATTTTTAAATATACCTGAAAAAGATATATTTAGTGGCTCTGACTGGGCAGTCCACTGAGAGTACTGTGAAAGTATAGTTTAAAGAACAGAGAAGCATCTGAAATTTCAGAATTTCAGTTTTATGAAAGAACAAGAGAGCCAATTAAGGCAGAAAATGGTTGAAATTTCTTTCCACAGTTTCCTTTGTGTTCTCCACTCCTGATGCACTTCTCATTGCTAGTTTCGTTTTCCCATAGCAGCATGTGCACAATTTCTTTCTAGTGTGGTCCTCTAGACTGACTGTCTTGGCCAGTAATTATCATTATAATTGTGTTGGATGACTTCCATGGTCCGTCTATAATAATCCTCATAAAATAGCACCACCAAAATTATTAAACCTTTAGATATTTCAAGACCAGGAACCACAGCAGTCCGCACAGGATGCCTAAAGTTCTTGAGAAACTCAAATTCGCTATGTAAGGCTGATTCTTTATTTGGCCATACAGTGATCTCCCCTTTATCACAGCTCCTGCCAGCTAGTATGGGCCAAACACTGCAGTGTATACACTGCAGCCTTTTCTGAAGCTCTGTATTGTTGATTAATAGTCAATATTGACTCTTGTGGTAAAGACATACCAAAGTACAAATGGTTACAGGAAAAGCAAAGGAAGAAATTAAGAGCTGCATTTGCAACGGAGTTACTCTGTTTTATAGAGAATTAATGGTATAATCAGCAATACTCCAGTCGATAGCAAGTTAAGGGAATTAGAACATAATACATGGAAAAACAATACAGATTCCTTGAAAATAAATTACCATATCTTAGCTACGTTTCTTAACTGAGTTTGATTTTGATGCCCAGTATCTTTCTGATTCCTGCACACCGTATTGTGTGCTATGCAACATAAAAGGGAGATATGATCTGTTCAAAAAATAACAGTCTGAAGGAAGACTGTTTACACCATCCTCTTTGGATAGAAAATACATGAGGTTTTCATACACTGCAGCTTTTAACATAACATTTAATCAACTGCAAAACTGTGTGCTTTCATATATAAGTCTCAACAAGGAGTGGAAATCCTCAAATATGCCTTTAGAGATATAAAATTGACATTGACATCCTTCACCGCTTTAACTTCCCACTTCAGTAGTCAAGTAGCTCTAAGAGTATCCACATGTGCTGTTATTTACTACTGCCTACTTCATTTTCTCCTACTTTAATTCTGGACAGGGCAATGATTTCTCCTTGATGAGCACACTGGCACAATCTCAGGGCTGACATTCACAACCTACTGGTACCAGCATAACAAAGTACCAAGAGGCAGCAACTTATCAAGCATGGGCTGCCCAACTTAGTTTTAAGCATCAATGAAGGATGGTTATGCTAATCTGCATTTTCTTACAGTAGGGCAAGTGAAGAATGTACATACAATCAATTAACAAGAGCTACTGTGTCTCAGCTAATGGGGGCAACCTATTAAGCTGACATAATTCATTGTGCAGTTGAGTCCTTAATGAAAAGTGGCCCACCTAAAGAGGCTTTCTCCTAAGCATTTCTCACTCTCTGCCTTTTCCTTTTGTATTGTGGATTAGGCAAGAAAGCTACCAGCAGCCTAGTAAACTTCCTCAATAAACCAAGGTACTAAGGTCTCCTCAAAACCCAGTCTGGGATTTTATATCTTCTTTCCACACTTCTTTAACAGCTAAAAGAAAGTATGATCAGTCTCAAGGATTAGTAACCATGGCTCAAAGCACCTGCAAATTAGAGTCTACAGGTTAGATCCTGCAAAGAATTTCTGCCCCAAAACCAGGAAAACTAAAACCAGCTTTCTTATATAATAAACAGTTTCCCATCCATGTATTTTTCAAAACACAGGATTTAAGCATCCTGTATGTCCTGTAGACATTTCAGTGTCTCCCTTAACTCTTCAGAGCAACATTCTCAATTTAGTTTAACACTAGGAATTACAGATCATCAGCGATGCCTCACACTGCAAAGAGATAACCTGTTTTTAGGACTGAGTATCTGTAAAATGTTTACATATCACATCCTTGCTAATACCAGATACTTAAGGTCGAAGCTGTAGATAAAACAAGTATAACTCACGTCCTTTACAAATCCTTCAGAATATAGATTATATCAAAGATTCCTTTGATTGCCTTCAAATTCAGTCTTAAACACATACACCTGACTGTCAAGCAAGTTATAAATGCTTTTATCAAATGTCTGAATTTTGTCCAGAAGGCTCAGATAGATCATTGGAAACACTCAGTACAACTGTAAAACTGAAATTGCCACTCTTCTTCATGCATAACACTTCCTTAAGGACACATGTGGCTCTCTCACTGCTGATGTGTTGCTATAGATCTCAGTCCAGTCTTTTGAGTACCCTATTTCTGTTCTTCAAAGGTGACCATGAATTCCATTCACACTAGCACGTGGTAACTCTTTGAAAAGAGGAAGGACTCGAATGGTCAGAGACATGGGACAGTCAGGGCTGGAAATGTTAACCTGCTGTAAAAGGTACCTAGTTCTTTGCAGAAGCAAATTCAGTGTTTCTGCATTTTCATTGCTAAGGGCGTGGAAAAGAGTTACACTGCACTGCATCAGATGCCCTGGATAATATATTAATATAATGAGGAACAATTAATTTGAAATTAATATACCTTGCTGCAACTACATACTGTTATACTTTTATTGGTCTAGATGATAATCAGGACTCGACTCTTTTTACTTCTGAATCCACCTGAATCTGCTGGAAGCCAAATACACCATGAAGTTTTCAAATGAAAAGCTGGTGTGATTGAGATTATGCCCTTGAGTTTCTGTTTTCCTTAATACCATACTAAAGTTAATGCAGCTCATAGTGAATGATACAGTCCAAATAGCAGCAAATTGAGTAAAACATGTATTCACAACTGTATTTTTTTTAAAAGGCAAATAAGTCAATGCCCCCAAAATTTGTTTGCAGAAACTGCGGATTTCTATTCCACCAAGCGATTCAGTTTCTTTCAATACATTTGAAGATTTTGGTAACGTTTTTGGCCTTTCCTAAGAGACATATTGGGCATAAAAACATAATAAAAACAAATATAACAGCTTAATTATCTTTCTGCAGTGACTGAATTATAGCATAGCAGAATTGGAAAAGTACTTACGCTCCACAAAGTAAGAGCTGGCATCAATCTTCCAGATAATCTGACCACGGTGAGAGCCATTGACGCCGCGGTTCTTGTAGTCCAGAAAGTTTTCGGACAAGACCTCATCTACAAACAAAGAAAACAGTCTCATTAAGCGCCTGTTATGACAACACGCCTAGCAGACAGTTGAAAATAAGCCATTGGCTTGACAGGACACACTAGAGCTGCTAGGCAGCTTGGCACCACACATTGAGAAATTAGCTTTATCACTTATTTGTATTTTTTAAAAGTGCAGGCTTTCTTAAAAACCACAGCTTTTCCCGAAATCTAATTTTAAAAAATGCGCCCCTACAAAAATCTCAAAAATGATAACATCTATCTTACCATGGATAAACCATTACCTAATAAATATAATTATCTAGTTGTAACACAGAATGATTCTCCCCCTTTGCACCAACTCTTCCCTTAAAAAAACCACACAGAAAATAGTTACATGCAGCTATCTGTACTACACTCACTTGTACCACAACAGATATAGTTATTTCTTGCAGCGTAGCACAAGGGACAATTATTTTTGAAGAATCCCACTCACTGGGTGCCCTCACAAGCCTTGGCCTCCAAAACTGTTGTTGACTGACAACAAAATCCTGTCCTCTTGCAGTGTTTGAGCCACGTAGCAGCTGCCAGACTACCAACCTCACCTTCAGAGAAGTCAAGGAATAACCTATAAAAATGAATAATTGCTGAAGAACCGAAGCTGAAGAAGGGACCCCCTTGCACATGTAGGTCTGTGTGTAAATCAAAGGCAGGCAGGTAGTGAGCCTGAGGAGTGGATTTCTGGTTGTCCACATGAATCAATTACAAAACTGTTCCCAGGTTCCATTTTACACTGCCTCAACAAGCTGTTTTCCAGACCAATCCCGATCTGCAAACCCCATGTGGTGCAGATGTGAGCAAGCACATCCCAGCCTCCAGGCAAGGGTGTGATTCCGGATCCCCTTTTATCCAACAGTTCAAAAACCAGCCAGTTGGACCATGCTGCAGCCTCAGGCTCACACTCACCAACTTACTAGCTTATGCCCTCCTTTCAAGCACATAAAAAGGCACACACTGCCACCAAAACAGGCAGGCACTTGTTTGGGTTTGACCGTCACTAAATACAAAAATAAAATAGACATATGAAGACATTTCCAGCTGGTCACAGTGGAGTGGGGCTCACGGGCAGTCCGAAATGGCCGCGAACTGAAGTGGCTGAAGCAGAAACCCTGGATGGGCTCGGCCATGGCCTCATTGCTCCAGCTTCAGGGGGATGGAACGGATTTCAAATCTGTGCTCTGCCAAAGCAAAAGGCTACAATCTCTGCCTGCAAAGACCAGCCAGCAATCTCCCAGATTTTTCCTTTTAGATATAAGGACAGTTTTAATTTTAATAGAGATTTGTACAACTGTTTCTTAACCAACTCAACCTTGGTACAGAAACAGTCCTGGGTGGGTGCTGAGACTCGCTTCTGAAGACAATTACATTAATTATTAGTCACCCTAAAAACAGAGCAAAAATGTGAATCACTCAATCTGAGATTAAAACACATCAATTGTAAACACTGGGATGAATTGGCTTTGTTGTTACATACATCAACAAGAAAACAAAGATAATAGCACACACACAACAAGGGTCACCGTGCCTGAGGACAGACTGATGGTGTGACCAAGTGCAGAGCAAAAGACACAGTCCAACAGACAAAGCTGAGAAACTCAAAGACTATCACATCAGTTCAAAAAGGAAACTTCAAACTGAAGGAAACTACACTTTCACTGAAAGAATAAAGCAGCAAGTAGATGTCAACCTTGTCCCACTGGCTTTACACAGTCATGCTCTCAAAGGAGGAAGGTAAGTGGATACCAACACTGAACTGTTCGGTGCTACTCTCTTGAGGGATTTACAACAGAAATCCTTTTAAAGAAGTCATTAACAATTGCAATGGATAATTATAAATAGCAATGCTATCTACAATAAATTTTCCCTTCGCTGATTTGCTGATTGTTAGAAATTATTTCACTTAGCTGTGTTTGAAGTATTGAAGTATACTTCTGCAGTAACCTTTCAAGAGTAAAATCTCTTGTATGATTTCCGCTCTTCCTCTATACTTTATAGCTGGTTGTGTCTTTTTTTAAATTTCAAATTATTTACATAAAAAAAAGGCAAACAAGTATACAACCATTACTCTCAGAGTTTGGTTTACTAAGGAATCCCTTTAGTATAGGACCATCGTGGATACAGATTATCAAGGATTACCCACACCATTCTGCAGAAGCAGGAAAACATACACATTAGAGAAGACAAACTTACTAACTGTCCCTTTTTGCCTTAGCAGGGAAAACACTTCATACTTAAAGATGAGCACTTACTGAAATGTTGCACTGAGCTGGAGCCTGGGAACCCTACCTGGCTCTCATCCTGATGGGGCGCTGAGAGCATCCCTCAGCTCCGGCATGCTGCTCTCTGGCTTCATCACTTGGGATATTTATTTGTCGTATTTAGCCTCTGTAAGCTGCTGGAGATGCTCCAACACCTGCCATGTTATTAAGATGTATGGGTAATCACTGTTCCTCAAGAAATACTGTTTGTAAAATACCATGCCTGCTTAAGGAGGCTTAGCTGAGCTGGACTGGATGGCCTTGCTTAAGAAATTGCAGACATTTTTAAGCTAGGGTTTAGTGGCACAAGAGATCTCAGAACCAGCTTTAAAATACTGCGTTCATACACAGTATCTGTGGGGGCCAGCTGGCACTTTCACTGCATGGGCTGTTGTCCACTTCCCGCAGCTGGCAGCATGAACCTCTCTAATTTGACAGAGGGGTTGACATATGCCCATACCCAAACTAAATCCCATCCCTATTGCAAGCTGAGCCAGTGGGGATGACTGCAGAAAGCTGTTTCCTCCTTTTCATTGAAAAAGTGCAGGAAGTCTGGAAAACCAGGCTGAGGAAAAAGGCCGCTATCCATCTGCATGTCCGAGGTAGAAGAACACAGAAGGGAAGGGATAAGCAAGCTTATCCCTTATGGTTACAGCTGACAGGTGAGACCACAGAAAAGCTGGAACAAGCTGCTCCCACTGAGCAGCACCTGCACACTGCCCCTTGCCATGGAGGCAAGAGACAGGGGGGTGCAGGAAGGACAGTGTCTCGAGCAAAGCAGGTCCCTAAGGAAGGGATGCACACATGGAACTAGCCATGTGCACACAGTTTATGGACAGTGACCACTGATGAAATACATGCTCAGCAGAAAGGATATTTTAATATGACTTTATGGAGCTCTGCAATATACAGGTCACCTCAAAAAGGAGCAGCAGAGCCTTTAAGTATAAAACCAATTTTCTATATAAAACGTATTAGTCATGATTTAGAAATCCAGTATGTAGATCCTTCTCACAGTGTGTTTTAAACCCTGACTGTCTCTTTTGAAAGGCTAGGTACTTTCTTATTTCCAAAGAAATAAAATTTATTTTTAGTCCAGTAGGAATTTATGTTCATCAGGATTTTTAAGCCAGACAAATTTTATCTCTAGAAAAATACATTCAGGTCCAAAAGGGAAATCTTGCTCTTTCAGTTTTTCAAGGTATGTATTTTTGGGAGGTGGAAGATAAGAAAGAAATATACTCTGGCAAGTAAAAAATAGAAGTAGTTGAAACTCGTCAGGAGGCTGGAATGTATGAATATGCCTGATCAACCTGTTTTAATTGGCAAGTGATACTATTTCCAGGCATGCTATTCCTGGAACAAGGACATTACGTATGTAGCACATTGACAAAGAAAACCAAGCATGTGAAATACAGAGCTGTTTAGTGCACGACATATATGTGCATATGTATGTACATGTATTTATCAACATTCATGCCATACCTAAGTAAATAAATGGTTTGGTATGTAAAGGAGAAAGAGTCTGTACAAAGGAAAACAAATTTAATTTCCTGTTTCTTCTGAAAATCCCTATAACAAAGGAACTGACCTTTAAAACACGTTGCATCTTAATTCCCAAAGGTAAATGGTGAAATGCCTCGTTTCACCTCCACACAAAAAGAAGAGCAGAGTTAGTGCTGATCCCTTTCATATATTTCAGCCAGCAGCTAATGGCTTTTGACATTTTTCCAATGAAGCATTGTAATGCATCTCCCTCCCTCTATTTTCGAAATGTGATTAACCTTTAAACTAGCTCTCTGTTTCCTCTGCATAGCCTGGATTTGGCCAAAAAGCAAACACTTTGCCATTGCCCTCAGATCTGCGGCTTCATTTCCCTGCACGGTAAACAGCTAACAAACTAGGGGAAGTGTAAAATGAGGGAATATTCGGCACGTGCTGCACTTTGAACGTTGTTAGTTGCTCCTGGAGCTGGACACAGGGATGGTGAGGGTGTCTGAGACGGGGAGCCTGCAGACATTGCTCTCTGGGTCTCCTGCTCTGGGGCACACAGAAGCAGCGTCTGCCTCTTGCTGAAACAGCTGCAGACCTGCAGAGCTGCACTGGGGCAGGAGCAGCAGCTCCCACAGACCTCCCACACCTCTCACAGTCCCCTAGAGGAAACTGAGAAGGTGATGCACAGCCCAGAGCCAGGCAGCCGGGGCCTGCAAAGCAGCCAGAGGGACCAAGGCATGCTAGAAACAAGTGCTTTGGGAACCAGCAGCAATTCTGACGGACTGCTTCTCCTCACTAAACCAGATACCTCCAAGCACAGCATCTTACTGCTAAAAATATTCTGTGCTGTCACTTCCATGCTGGGCATCCCAATATACTTCAAAAGCATGAGAGAGAGTGAGATAGTGAGAGGGAGAGAGAAAGAGAGAGAGAGAAAAAAGAGAGAGAGAAAGAGAAAGAGAAAGAACGAACCATGGCCAGCAAAGAAAGCTATCTTTCAGGTGAAAGACAGTATCCAGTTGACAAAAAGCATGCTGTTCATAAGAGGAATTAGGGAAAATGTTGATTAAGGCCACCCCTCCAAAAGATCTGTAAAAAATGTAATGGGGACTTCAAGTGATAGCAGCAGCCTACACTAAACAGACAGGACCTCCGCATTTGAAAGCTTGCCTGAAATTCCCACAGAGAAACAGACAGTTGACAAATCTTCCTCAGAAAGACTGATGGAGTTCAAATTACAAATAGCTAAGTGACCCTTTTGGTCTGCTTGGTTCTACTTAAAAAACAGAAATGGAAAACCTACTCTGCTCTCTCAGTGTTTTACGCTATATACAACTGGCCTATCTTTCCACATTCTCCATGACTAACCACCATACAATTTAGAATAACCTGTGTTACCTTCGAAAAAACAAATAATTAACATGAGATAGGAATGCAGTGTCAGGTTAAATGCCTGATCTTGGTACACTATTCCAGTCTCTTACCCATCATTAACTTGATTTAGCACTACATTCTACATAATTTGCTTTCTATAAACTTAATGCAATTATGACGCAAAAATAAAAGATACGCTTTATGTCTTGATCCATTTTGAAAAAGAAATGCTGTACTCCTGAAATTACAGAAGGACTTCCAGCCTTCAGCTGCATAAATTTGCTTTAGTTTGAAATTTAAAAGTGCTTTTTGTCAATATGTATGTCTTTACTATAATGACATATGAAGATAGCTAGTAAACTGCTTTTAAAAATAATTTTCTATACCAAGTGCTTGAGCTCTGGTTGATCTGCTTTGCGACTTGCATGGAAAGCTGCAGGAAAGGGATTTTGTAAATCACAGAATCACAGAATTAATTACGTTGGAAAGGACCTCTGAGATCATTGAGTCCAACCTACGACCAAACACCACCATGTCAACTAGACCATGGTCCTGAGTGCCATGTCCAGGGTTTTTTTTAAACATCTCCAGGGATGGTGACTCCACCACCTCCCTGGGTAGTCTATTCTAATGTCTAATCATTCTTTCTGTGAAGAAATTCCTCCTAATGTCCAACCTAAACCTCCCTTGGAGCAGCTTGAGACTATGTCCTCTTGTCCTGTCACTTGTTGCCTGGGAGAAGCAACCAAACCCCACCTGGTTACAACCTCCTTTCAGGGAGTTGTAGCGAGTGATGAGGCCCCCCTGAGCCTTCTCTTCTCCAGGCTAAACAATCCCAGCTCTCTCAGCCGCTCCTCATAGGACTTGTGCTCCAAACCCTTCACAGAACGTCAATAAAATAAAATAATTTCGCTATATAATACAAGTGTAAGCCACGAATAAGCTTCTTCTTTCTGATGTTTATTCTCTTAGCACCCAATTTATAACTTGAAGAAGAACTCAAAGTGGTGACAACAGCCTCTACAATTCACAAGTGTAGCTTACAGTGAGTTGTGTCAGGCCATGCAAGTGTTTCCTTTTGCAATCCTTTAGCATTGCTAAACCTAGCCCTTGGAAATTGTGCTTCCAAAGAGCTGTATAATACAAGCAGTCATCATTCTGCAGAAGAGGAGCTATTAATGAGAAATATATGCAGAAGGTGTAGACACCAATTTCTTATTTACAAAGATATCATAGTAAAAAAAAAAATCACAAATAATGGCTATCATTATAGGAGTCAATAGGAACATTTCCATTGACTTCAGCAGCTACATATTAAGCTCCAGTGTGTATTGAAACTTCACTGTTAATTCATTTGCCAATTTCTGCTGCAGGCAATGAATATACTACAATTTATAGTTAGCAACCCTTCCTTCTATAACTTCTTAGGGAGAAGAGTGCTGGACAACAAGGGCTTAATCCTCCATTGGTGCTACAAGCTCAGTCCTTGATCTAAGAGTTTTGCGTATACTTTTTTTTGAAGTACATGAATAGTTCCATTTTAATCCCCCAAAAATTACCCACTTAAAAAAAATAAATTGGGAGGGAGAAAATGTGAACAATGAGTGAAGAAGTGGGAGGAAGACATGGCAAGAGAAAGACCGAAGGAAAATAGAGAGATAGAAGAGAATAAATTGTAATAAAATAGAGTTCTCAAAGTTGCAACAATTCTTAGTCACTGAGGGCAGAAGACAGTGGTCCAAAGTAAAACTGCTCTAAGCATACAGAAAGGCAGGCATGGCTGGTTTAAAACCTGAACCCCTTAATCTGAAGCAGAAAGAATTACACATTGAACCCATCTAACATGTCAGCCACTCCAAAAATCAAGGAGTTGCAACTTTCAGCAAAACACTTATCTTTGAACATCTAGCTTACTTTCAGAGACACTTATGACATCATCCTTAACCACTCCAGCAGCCTCCAAATAATGGGAGATACCATTCTCATCTTTTATGACACAAACGCCAACTAAAAAAAGCAAACGACTGCCAGTTAGAGAGACCCTATTAAATCTTGGCAATTATATGCCTGTGGGTTTTCAGAAGGCTCTGGATTACCTGTGGATCCAGTCCTTCCTCACTGTCCTGCTCTCCTTGCACTTGAGCTAACCCCACTGAGAGCCTGAGCTCTGCCACTTGAGCATCTTCCCTGTCCTTCCCTGCAACAGTGGAGCCTTTGGCTAAAAGCAGAGCTGGTGGCAATGGGCTCTATTCTTCTTTGGTGTCCTTGAAGTGTCTGGGAGCTGCACTCTGGAGCAACCCATCACCTATTTCTCTCAACCAACCACAAATCTTCAGCTGAAAAGGTAAAAAGAATGAGGAAAGCAAAGAGTTGAGGCTTAGCAGTAACAACTTGCAGAGGCTAAAACCTCTCCAGCAGATGTCAGGTTGCGGTTGGATGGGCACCTGTCCAGTAATATCGGTGTCATTTGACTCTGCATACATTTGGAAGTGTGACAGTATCCACATCGCTCTGAGTGCTACTTCAGCTACGCCTGTCCCAGCTACAGGCTTTGCTTTAAAGCTCCCGCACTTCCAGATTTATTCTTACCCCTGCAACAGATGAACCACATCTGGGTTTAAGTACTGCAACAGCTCCACTTCAGCTGTGAATTGCGCAAACTTCTCTACAATTAATGACGTCCGGTTTGAACGCGTAACTGAAAATGGGAGGGAGGAATCCAAACAAGGATGATCATAACTGCCCCAAGTGAAGAGACACTATGTGTGGTAAGGTACAACATGGAAGAGGTTTGTTTGTTTGCTTGTTTTTAATACAACAGTTCCAAAGTTCTCACAGTCAGTGGAAGCCCCCCTATTGACTACAGCGTAATCTGGAAAATGAAGATTAGGAGAAATCAGTGCACCCATGAAATTTGCTGGAAAATATTAAAATAAGAGATGCTGCAGGCCTCAGGCAGTATAAAGACATGATATAAAGGGACATCAGAAGATCTGAAATGTGAACGAGGATGACATTTGTCCAGGTTAACAATGTTCATTGAATAGGGGGGAAATAATTTCTAGTATTTGAAAAATGGGCTTATAGCACTGCTGAAAGACATAACAATAGACAGTAAACTAGACAGGAGCTTGTGATTTGATACAGCAGTAAACAAACCCAAGCCAAACACAACTGAGACATGTGCACTGAAGCACCATGGTGCAAAGAATCTCTTCAGAATCTGGACTGATTTTATCTGAAAAATGGTATTCAATTATAAACTTACTACAAAGTGGAAGATTTCCAGTGAAGAAAAAAAAAATGTCTTCAGGGCTGGGGAGATCAATGAGTGAGGAAGATTACAAAAGGTCAGTGCATACACAGTCATTAGGGTAGTTGCGGAGGGCAGCATGGAAATATTCCAGTGTTATGAACAGTGCATTTAAGTGTTATGAACACTAAGGAGTGGGAATGATTTAGTTCTAAACCAGAAAACTAAGAGAAGAAAAACATATACTGAACCTTCAAAATCCCCATGGCTGGCTTGGCAACCTCTACAAAACAAATCTTTCTGCTTTAAGCCTTATCCTGCCAAGAATTTGATGTCTATGCAGTCCACTGTTTGTGCTGTGATTGATTCTATCCAGTCAACAGTCTGAATGTGCTACATGGATTATGCTTCTTTTGAAGTACTGAGGCCAAAACATGGCTTTTGGCGCACCAATATCCCCCACTGACTGACTTCTTCAGAAATACTTTAATAGGTGATCATTACTGACTTCATTATCAGCCTGGGCTATACAGCAGTATGGACCACCCTTGCACAGCACAGAGACAGTTTCATCCACGGGCATAAGGACCCTGGAAAACCCTGAGAAGGCATGGAGCCGTTGTACACCCTGTCTGTACTCTTTTCCTCTCCTGACATTCAGCATGACAGCTGGAGCGGAAAACTTTTTTCCACCCATTCACCTAGAAAGAGCTGCATAACACCACAGCTGTTACTTGATGGAGAAATAATAAATGAAAATGGGAATCTTTTCGCACACAGTAAACACCTCAACCACATATTAAATATATTTAAGGAAAAGAACTGGCAATCTGCAGGCTTCGTTACCATCAGTTCCCTAAAAGACTGTAAAGCACACCACCACTACATTAATCCCTCTACAAAAGTTTTCTGGTGCATTGCTGCTAACAACATTAACACCACACAAATGACACACATAAACCTTGGAAGCACTGAGAGGGAGGATGTGCCAGAAGCCATACCTGTTGGGAATATGCATTTAAGTGTTAGCTGCATCTAGTTGTAAAGGGGTGAAACAGATGCAGAAGCTAATTGTTTTCATGTAGCGCTTGGTGCATCTGGAAACAGCACATCCCGGGTTCACCTGCCTGAAGTGGTCCACCAGATACAGAAACCGGGAAAGGCAAAAAGTGACTCGGGCCGATAAGTCACTCTCACCGGATCGAAGAGCGGCCAGGTTGGAAAAGAGAACTGATATCGCTGCACTAATATATCTGCCAAGGTGCGCAACACCTGATACCCTCTCTGTTCAGCATTTGTGCAGGCTTTCTATTGGGGTTTTTTATTACAGGTTTGCTCCTCTGACACCTTTTGTTCCTGAAATAAATAGTGCTGTGCCTTGTGAATGCTGTCTGGCATTGGGCACCTCTGTTGGTGTTTTAAAGAGGGAGCAGAATTGCAGGTGCCGAACAAAACTTAACTTGCCGAGGTGATCACAGCCTGGGAAGAGACCCAAATACAAGATGACCTGCTGAGGAGAAGCCCTACGACCAGAGAGAGGTTCTCTTCCAAAGGCCATAAAAGGACTGGAAAGAAGGGTAACCCCAGGATACAACAAATCCAAATACCAACAAAATTTATTCTAAGCAGACACATTGGAAAGAGTTTTGTTTTATAGATAGCCATATCTGAAGCAGAGAGGTGGAGCAACCATCCCAACATACAGAGAGTGCCCAAGTTGGGGATCAGAGCTGTAACACAGGCACTCACAACTCCCAGCCTTATACGAACTTTACTGGGTCTAACATTTTCCATCTCTGCTGGCAACATTCTGCTTGTATGTATTGGATGTTTGGTAAAGTAACTGTACAAACAAGTTCTGATCCAACTCTGATGGTACAAAAATTCAGATTTTTCCACTTGTCTCAGTGGTCAATACAGCACAACAGGTCATCTAAGCCTAAAATCAACCCAGAAAGTGTTTAAACAAATGTTTAAATGTTTATTAACCAACAGCTATTAGATTTGTTGAATTATGGTGAATTGCCTTTTTGGGAGAGAAATAACACCACAGGATGAAACAGAGGAGGGAAAAAGTTTTAAAGGTAAACTTCTGTCACTAATTATGTCAAGACATTCCTACTTATATTAATTTCAGAGCAACTAGTCTGTCAAAAGTCAAATATAGACAGGAAATTGGACTCTACAAGATTTGTGCATGAAGAAATTTTTAATGAACAGCCTTTATTAATGTTTTGCTTTCAAGAAAGAAAGAGGAAGGAAAGAGGAAGGAAGGAAGGAAGGAAGGGAGGGAGGGAGAAAGAGAGAAAGAGAGAAAGAGAAAGAGAGAGAAAGAAAGAAAGAGAGAGAGAAAGAAAGAAAGTGTACTTCATATAGGTAAGAAAAGTATAATATTACCCCTGATAAACTGTGTCCCACAGACATTGGAGCAAATGATTTTTTCAGAAGTCTGGTTTAAGCAATTCTCATTAGCTCCTCTACATCAGATATGGAGGTGATGACAGAAGTGAAATCTAGTAGCAGCTAAAATGTTACTGCAGTAATTATAAGATAGCTCTTTATCTACAAGCACTGCCAGCAGTCCATATTAATTTATCTAAGAAGCTTCATACTGTAGCAAATAACAATAACAAATGAGATAACAGAGAAAGAGAAAGCCTTGAGATAAATAACTGCAAATATTACATCTACTTCACACTAGCCACTAAATGAAAGTCCTTTTTTAAAAAATATACAAACACTCTATCATCATTATTCATAACCTTGTTTTAGTTTTGCTTTTTTTTCCCCAATAGGCATTTTCTTTATAAATAGTTTTTCTGCAAAGAAAACTTAAATTCCAGAGACTTTTAAATGGCAACAGAGCTTTGTTATGTTCGAATTTCCAAGATAACTTTCTGAGTGTTTACATGTATTTTTGATTGTGGGTATATTTCTGAAAGACCGCTGATGCTCATAATACTACAGTTCCTTTGAAGGAAGGCAAATGCACATTTCAGGTGAGTTGTTACAGAATTTAGAGGTTCCTCTGCTTTGCTCAGAGCTGAGAGATAGTATATACAAGGGGAAGTTAGAACAGAGTTCAAGCCTAGAAGGAATGAAATGTAATTCCTACTCTGGAAGGCACAGTATGCCTTAAACACCTAGAAATTATTTTTTTTTCCCAATTCATATATTTTTTTCTGTCATCTCACCATGGCTAATCTTAAAATGCACTGAAGTAATAACATCTATATTTTAAGAGAGTCAACATTACTATTTGCCTTCCAACTAAGGAGGTTTTCTATGGTCCTTCATCAAAATTGTGTATGTCTGTACAGTTTTTTTCAAGAAGCTACAGGGTGGATATACCCAACACTATTTTTTGCCATGACCACCATTTTTTACACTGTTTTACAAGAGACTGACTGGCTGCCTAGTCCATTTTCTGAGACCATGAGCAAAAGTTACTTCTGATAACCAATGCCAAATCCACCTTCTACCAGCAGACACCTTATGATAAAAAGGGCTGTGGCTCCTTCACGTGAAGAGCAAGCAGACAGTTTCCGTACAGGGAAGACTCCCTTAACTCTTCCTTCAGGCTACTTTAACCTTTGAATGGCAACCCCAAAATCCACTACAGTATCAAAACATATGAGCTACATGATTTTTGCTCTTCATTTTTGAAACCTTTTTTTATCATCCATATTTCCCCAAACTGGGAACACCTTTATTCTGAAGCCTGCAGTTTATTAGATATCATCAAAATTTTAGTGATGGCAGTGGTGATGAGAACAGACTAAGTTTTATGCATTTCAAAACCAACACACATAGAAAATTATTTGGAGATATTTCCTAGAATACTACCACGTCAATGATTAAACTCTTCTAAGGTGAGAAATGCCTTCTGTTCTGCCTTTGTGTAGTCCCTTCCTGGGATAACCAAGACAAATAACTAACACCAACTCTAATGCTTCCAAACCAAGTTTTAAAGACAATCCACAACATGGCCTAATACCCCAAGGATGCAAATAATTTCTTATGTTCTCACGACTTCCCACAATATTAAATAGTGCTACATTCAAACCTTTCAGCTTAAATTTCACCAATCTAAACAGTCACAAAAAGGATTGGGCTGCATCCACAATCTGGCTGTGAGACAAACACTAGAACGACCAGCAGCAATGCAAGAGTTAACAGTGATGCCATACAAGTGGTAATAATAGGCTTCAACATTAATCCTCTCCTGAGCAGACTGAGAAAAGCTCATAGTTTCTTTGGTTCTCTTGTTCCAGCCTGGCTGCTAATTTAAAACATAGTTATATATCAGTTTACATTGCGAAGGTCATACCCACAAGGCCAGGAACATTCCTTGTCTAAACAGGAGTGCAGGCTCATAAAACCCATGCAAATGCACACACAAATCTAAGCTATTAGGGTTGTCTGGATCTCTCACCCCTATGGATTGGTCACAAACAGGACGCATCAGCATTTTAATTCAGGTCAGAAGTGCGCTTCTGTAACAACCCTTCCCATTGTCTCCAGTTTGTCACCACCGCTCTGCCACACCAATTCAGCCACACCAATTCAATTCTGTCCTGATGAAGCTAAACTGAAAGATGCACTACAGCGATTCAAGGCCATTCCGTTTGTCAGACTGAGCCTGTTCTAAAGCCAATCCTTCACCAGATGTTTGCTTCTACAGAACCATTCCTACTGTAAAAGTGGATATGGCCACAGTGCCAATTACATTCATAGATTCTGAGTGTCTTCCACATCAAACTAACACCAAAACCGAACTGATCTTCACAGTGGCCCATGTTCTTTAAGGGGAACCAAAACCAAAACTCATCTTACAGGAGGTTTGCAGTGGTAGGAAGAAAGGAAAGGAAGACGAAAAGGGAATGAGGGGTGATCCTGCCTGCTATTTCCTTAGTTATTTAGACTGGGAACCTTAGAGCCTGGAAACAAAACACCTTCAAAGCCATCAAGTGTCAACTATTGGTTGCTTGGGGACTGGACACACTATTCATTTTTCATTTGGCATTGATGTTCCTTGGAACGAGCCATTAACTATTGTCATAAACAACAGGCATTCAGCCAGCAGGGGCAAGGATACACTTCAAAATCTGCACTTGGAATTTCCTGGGGTGTCTGGAAATGCATCCTGTTTGATACAGTAAATCAAGCAGGAGTGCCAGGGTGTATTTTTATTTTTCCCAACTAAAAGTCTACGTATTCAGGTTGCCCATGAAAAAAACCCAGCAACATAGAATGTGTCTTCACAGCCCTGGATGCACCATCTGAGCTACGAAGCCTGGCTGAACGAGTTCGGTCAGTGTGAAACAGCGCTATGCAGACCACCAGAAGGTATGCTTTGCCTCTTTCTACTGAGGCAATACATTCACAAATTGCCTGCACTACCGCAGAAATAGGCTTACAGTATTTCTTAGCGTCCAGTACTGGGAGCTCCTGTGTCTTCTCATCTGTTCCAATAAAACACTCCACTTCAAGCTTAACTGTAAACACATGTAATATTCTGTTAAGGCAAACAAACCAGGCTGCTTTAAAGGCATTTGTTTTAAATCCAGTCTCTGCTTTTTTCATAAAAGATTAAAATTTCAGAAGCCGACTTTTATTTTCAAAGCGGGGTATTTCTTAAGGTTACTCATGGGAACAAGTAGTGCAGCCTGGCTTATGGTAACCTCCAGTCCTTTCTTTCCATGTCCTAAATAACCACCTTTGTGTACCCCTTCTTCCAATTTCCTCAATATCCTGAACTTTTTTTCCAGTGCCTAACACTTTGCCACCAGTCTTCTTCTGTATGTTCAGACTTCCTACCCAGTACCTTCTCAGACATCCCCTATATCACTAACATTTGTGTTCCCAACTTCTTCAGCATGCGATGTCAAGCCATCTGGTTTTACCCACTAAAGCACTTCGGTAACATCATGACTCCCTAAGACGTCCCCTATGACTGCTCCAAAAGCCCATCTCACAGCATCATATGTTCTGTCTGGTTTGGATTCACTATCTGAGCAAGATGAAATAGTGCTGTTGCAACTACAACTGCTAGGCATCATCATCATCATCATCATGGCTAGGCTTCGCGAACGAAGATTTGGGAAGGGCACTACCCACGCTTGCTACAAGC
>JAWMRA010000078.1:51553186-51614545 GCA_035584735.1 Pseudotriccus pelzelni | reverse complement strand
AAGAAGCAGCGGCGTTATAGATCTTGTGTCTCCAGGCCTCCCGATTGGAGGCCAGAGTAGACCAGTGGAGATGATCAGTGTTGCCGAGTCTGAGGGATTGTTTCAGGGAGTCCTTGTACCTCCTCTTCAGGGCTTCTCTCTTGCGGCAGCCAGTGGTGAGCTCACCATAGAGCACAAGGACAGACGTGCTGGTCACATAATCCGTCCAGTAGATGTTTAGGATTGTACGGAGGCAGCGCTGATGGAAGCGTTCTAGGAGATGCAGGTGGTGGCGGTAAATGACCCACGATTCAGACCCATAAAGAAGAGCAGACAGTACAATGGCTTTGTAAACGCTGATCTTTGTGCTTTTCTTCAGGTGTCTGTTTTGCCAGAGCTAGGTATACTGTCCTAAGGAAAGTGTTTTATCAACATTTCCCTTTGTAGGGGCACCAATTGGGGTCAATCTTCTTTATCAGGTCACTGGTTTTCAAGAAACACTTTAGAACTGCAGATTAAGACCCCCTAATACATAAAGGAATGTGTCTGAATGTGTCTGAAACTGATTCACCACATTCAAAATTTACCAGAGGGCAAAGAGTTAACACAGACTCCAGTCTCAGCAGCAGGACTATTTCCATAGGAACCAAACCAGCTTTAAAAAAAAAAGCAAATTTTATCCTGAAGTGGAACAATCAGGTAAAAGTGAATTGAAACCATCTGTTATTACTCTTATGGGGTTGGATTTACTAGATGAAGTTGCCAAAAATATGCTAATGTCCATGGCTCAACAGAGCTTCCAATATACAATAAAAGGGAAAAAAAAAAGCAAAACTTTCTGGGATAACTCCAGACTGCCTCAGTCTATAATTATTGTTCATATCTAAATATCCTGTGGCTATAGAGAAAAAGGCATTCTTGCAACGTTTTTAAATGATTCATATTCTTGACTCGTAATCTGTCACAGATTACTAAAGGACTCTCAAGAGAAAACCCTGAAAATATTTTGTGCCTTTATATGGGAGGTATTTTCCCAACATCCAAATGGCTTTAAAACGAATTTATCATGAAATGTCAAGAAACCACCAACAGAAAGCCTTTTCATATCTCTGCTGGAGAAAAAGTAAGTGAAAGGACTACAAACAGCAATTCAGGAGCAGAAAAAATTCTTGTAATATATAAACCCACTTAAAGACTACACTTAAGGGAGCTGCATCAGCTCATCATCACCATCAGCCCATAGTACCCTAATGCCTACAGCTACAAAAAGCAGCAAGAAACCCAAAGGGGAAAGGGGTAAGGGGGACTCACCTATGAGATACATGCCAATCCAGTCCCCTGCATCCACTTCCTCTTTTATATCCCAGTATATCACTAGGTCCTGCGAATGCCCAATGGAGTAGTAGGAGCTGCTGACCATCAGGGTGGACCGGCTGTCTGAAGTGACAAGGTCCGTGTCACTGGTAGACCTAGGAATGGTGACTGTCTCATGGGAATTGTTCCTGATGTCCATGTTATGGAACTGGTCAGGATTATAGCTGTATCTGAGAGGCTCTTTGCACCGGCGCCGATTTTGTGAGTTTCTAGATGGAGACGCCATGGCTGCCAGGCCCAGAAACCTGTTTTGGTACAGATTCTGCAAAGAAAAAAAGAAAGGACAGTATTTACAGTATTATTCATTTTTCAGTGACATCAAAGCTCAGGAAAAGCAGTACGTTATAATGAGGAAGTTGCAGATCGCTTTCCATTTGCCATTGCAAAAAAGAGACATGAGAAGAGGTAGCAGGAAACACAGTGCTAACTCGGCTCCTACTCTGTAATTCTTACCATGAAAACAAGTGTAAGAGCAAGCCTTGCACCACCAGGCTCAGCCACAACTGGCAGTGTGCGGAGACTAATAGGAGCTGACTTCCTCCATGCTAATGCACGTATCCAGACACAAACATTGGGAATATCAAACAGCTAGAGAGCCATCCTCTGTTAATATCAGGAGATAGTCTTCTCACTGTTGACACCCGCAGTTAAGTCTTATCCCCGGTAATTCTTGTTACATTATGCAGAGGAATCTTTCTTAAGGTGTAGCCACCCTAGAGACCATATTCCATCTGGAGTCCGGCTAGTAGTGAGCGAGAGCTCTTCCTCCCTGCTGGATATCTGAAGAGTGAGTGCCATGAAAATGGAGTTACTCCTGTTATCAAAACAGAGATGTCTTCACTGATGTATAAATACAAACTAAGTATTGCAATGTGTCTCCATACAGCTGATGGCTTCCAAAGCCATTGCTCTACTCTGTTTTCTGCAGTAGACTTTGAGATGCCAAGCACACCTGCTCCGGTAGGAATTTGGGAATGCACCAGACAATTAATGGGAATGGTGAAGTCTGATTGATGCAGAGTAGTCATCATCCTAGCAGTAGAAAAATATTTAAATTTCAATCTAGCCTTCTCTTCCTCAAGGCAAGCTGAGTGACTTGTACAAAATGCGTCACGGTGCACAAGTTAAAAGCTTTTGTGAGCTGGCAGATGGAGAATGCTTAAGTTATGACTGGGTTGAATTCTGATGTGAAGACACTCCCTGATACTGATCAAAATACTGGTTATTCCTTACTTCTGTACTGTTTGGTTTTTTTCCGTTTTCCTTCCCAGCTTTCCCTCTTCTCTCCCTACAGCTCTGCTATTTCAATCACTCAGCTTTTCATTATTCATTAACCTTCCATTATCCGTCTGTTGCCAACCATGCTGTCAAGTCTGTTAGATACAAAACGAGACAGCTTTCCAGTATGCTATGAAATGCTTTTCACATGATCAGAAGTCAAATCATCCCTTTGAACTCAAACAAATTAAGTGGAAGAAAAATCACAGCTCCTTTGTCCAGCCAAGCAGCCATTTAACACTAGCTTTATTAAGGTTATGGTAGCACAGAAGAACAGTAAGTCCTGAAAAAAATAAAATATTTTGTTTATTAATACCATTGCAGGGGGAATAATTAAGAGACCTATTATTGTGTCTTAAGATTCTGTTGCACAAAACCTGTACAGAGAAAAAAAATTTCAGCTGGCATGTTTGCACCCCTAGAATATGCTGTCACTTGGCAAACACTGCCCAATAATGCTGACAATCCGCTGACCCAAATCCTCACTTACTGCATTAAACAGGGTTTATAAGCAAAAATAGCTGCAGTGGGAATGCCACACCTTGTCGTAAGTGCTGCAAGATTGATGCTAATAATGCAAAAGGCCACACCAGAGGCAGAGGAATAGAAGGAGGAAAGAGGCATGTGGGGGAACGAAGTACACCGCGTGCCTCTGCTGTGCTTCTCATTGTGTCTTTGCTGCCTCTCTCTCACATTTATTCACTGTTTGAAAAGAGAGCTCATGTCACAGTATAAAGAACCAATATCCCATGTTAACAGAAAAAGCATCTTTTTTTATCAAGAGACATGCTGTGAACATTTTCTAATCTAGTCAGTAATTTAAAACTGCTAGTAGTTTCTGTCACTTAGCAAAGAAGGCATCTGCTGTCACAAGAGTACCTGACACAACTAGAGCTGGTTTTATAATGGTGAGATATCAGTGCAACACACCTGAAGCTCACTCTTCCGGGTTAGTCTGTATCATTAACATGGGTTTCTCGGCTCACAGCACTACCCAAAAGCTACCTCAGTTCAAAGGCAGACGTTTTATTTCTGGTGACAAATTACTCCAGGGAATAGTGGTTCTGCAGATATTTTCATTTTTGAATGTTAATGGATGTAGAGTATTAATTAACTGCATACCTTAAAATTAAATTAGACTTAAACATTTTTTTTCAGCTTTAGCATGACTTTAAGCAGTTTTTAATGAGAAATGGTAAATTTATCACTATGTTTTAATTCTGTAAGTTCCTATTTTGCTGTATATTGATGCCAATGGAACAAATGGCATAATTTTAAAGCAACCCAGACGGCAAAATTCTCCACCAATTGAATTCTCTAATATTTTCAGCATTTATTCTACACAAATAAATTAATCTGGAAAAAAAAAAAAAAAAGAAAGAAAGAAGAAAAAAAGAAAAGAAAATCCCCAAGCTGAAAAAAATCCCAGACAAATGAAACAATAGTCACACATAATCATCTGGATTAAATAATGGCATCAAAATACAAGCATGACTGTATGAATAAGTAGAAAAAAGGTTAGGTAAACTAGTTATTTTATTACCAGCTTTACATGCTTTCCATGCAACTGTCTAAAGCCCTCAAGCCCTGGTGATAGTCCCAGCCATGGTGAGACAACTTAGAAAAACTGCACAGACATCCTGCCAATATCTTCTGAAAGCAATCTGATCCATCATATATACCTAACATATTAAAAAAACATATAATGTAAGGGTTCAAGATTAATATTTATTTTCTGTCCCCTTGCAGAGGTATGCACACTGTACACACTACTCTAAACTCTCATTTCTAATACAGAGTATAAATTATAAAGCAAGAACAGTGAATGGCGAAATGCTGGTTGCCAACAGAAACTAACACCTCTTCATCCCTGCCTCAAAACAGTCAAGCTATAGCTGCTTCTACAGTCAGCCTTTCCAGGGGTGTTCCCACCCATCGACTCCCTGTACCAAGAGACCCCCAGGCTTCACTTTCCCACTCACTCCCCTCACTGCTGATTTTCACAGAGCTCTGGAATGCTTTGTCTCTAGAGGTCTACCAACCCCATGAAAGCTCTACTCAAAATTAGATTTCTGTAGGATTATCTGTGGGTAGAACATGCCTCTTATTTATGTCAGATTAGTCCATCTAATGCCAGCAGACCTCAGAAAAGTTACTTTAGGATTATTTTTTTCTCCCACAAAAATGCAATTGCAATCCCTAACAGGGAATAGGAAGGAGCAGACAAAAGAAAATTACAGATGACATCTGATTGTAAAGAAAACTGACTCCAAAAATCTACACGTAGAAAAACTGTAATCAGTAAACACCAAGAAAAAACATTTCACAGAGTTTCTTCCCACGTTCCCTCCCTTTCTCACTCACGCTTCTCTCCTTTCCCAATTACTGTATGGCATTCGGAAAGCAGAGAGCTCTTGTCACTGCCTTTTCCTCCATCACTTGAGAAAACTGTACCACCAATAGTAGTTGTTCCCTTTTTGGGACAAGAAGGATCCTCAGGCAGGAAGGCTTCACACCATTATAGCCAGCTGAATTTTACCGAGAGATTCAGAGCTGCCACTCACTAACTTCCACTGGAAGTCTCTAGGGCTTAATGTTAGGGATTTTATTTTTCTTTTCTTTTGGGATTATTTTAAATCATGCCAGAATGGTACATGATGCTTTAGCAATACAGAGACAGATCTCAGCTAAACATCTGCAAGGATCCATCTGTTCTCTGTTCAGATAATTAAGAGCTGTCTTTTAGATACTTGGACTGACACCAGTTATCTCCTATTGCTGCTCAGAGCCTGAGATTAGCTCAGTTAAGTTACAGCACAGTACGAATAATGCCAAGGTTGTGGGTTGGATCCCCATGGGGGACGTTCACTTATGAGCTGGACTCCATAACCCTTGTGGGGCCCTTCCAACTCAGAATATTCTGTGAAAGATGTATTTGTGCAGGTCAGGATGGCAGTATGACGAACTTTTATTGCTCGTGCCAAAGATACTACACGATTGAAATACAACTGGAGCTCTGGCAGATGAAGAAGTTAAAGGGAACAAGGTGATAATGTTAGCCAGCACAACAGAAGGCCCAAAGTAGTCATTCAGATACCTGCAAGCATCATCACAACCCAAATTTCAAGAGTAAGTACCAAGAAAGACAATGAGATAGCTTTCTATGAAGGGAAGCCTGGCATACAGCACATTTACACACCTGAAAATATAACAGGCCAGTAGTCAAGTCTGATATCATAGGCAAATCAGAGGTGGAGTCAGTCTTTTTTGTTGCTTCACAAGAGATGAAGGCTCTCCTGATAAGCTTTAAGCCTTCATTTGAAAGGCTTATATGTTTTATAAAGGCAAGAGGGAGCCAAGACAGATTTAAAAACACAAAATTAGGGCAGCATGATGAAAATGATAAATTATCACAGCAAAAATCTTTGGACCAGCTTTAAGATGGTAAGATCACATGTATCAAAAAGGATATTTTACTCACAGAAATAAGGTGGCATCGGTATGAAAGGTTTAATTGACTGAATGTGAAACAACCTAAAATGATTTTAAAAGCTTAGTTACAGCCCACATATGAATACCCAGAGCAAAATCCTGAGGCTAGGCCAGAAAGACAAGCAGGAAAACAACAGTGCCTACAGTCATCAGAGGTGATGTGACAGGAATCTGCAAGCCAGAGCTTTGAGGCAGACCTTTAACTTGAAGGTGAGGCTGTTGAAAGGGCTTTCAGTATGTAAAACTGTTTTATTAGAGCTTAAATTAGAATTGCCTAAGTTCTGAAGGACAGGAAACTCATCTCTGCTGGATGGAAGAGCAATAAAGAACTGGGTGAAAGCAAAAAGATATGACAGTGAATCTTGTTCCTGCTGCTACCTTACAGGGCAGGACTTTCTCCTCCAGCCTTGCTCTCAACTTAGCTATGTGAAGTCCTTGGAGCTAACAATCTTGCTTTTTATAGCCTTAAAGACTTATTACAGGATCTGCTTCTTGTTCTTCCCAGCAACCTTCTCATCTCCACTTCCCCCACAGGCCTGCTGTGGAGGAATCTTTTCCCCATCTGCCCTCCCCACCCGTAGCCCAGAGGGCCCTTTAGCCGCCACCACTCAGCAACTTTCAGGGCAAGTACACTCTCCCTCTGTCAAACTCTAAGCCAGGAAAAGGCAAATAAAATATTCAGATTTCCTCCTTTCTGCCTAGGGACAATCCTCAGCACAGCACATGGTACCTGCACAGCAAGCTCAACCAAGAAAACATTTGCATTTTCCTTCACTGCGGGCACAGTACAATTGACTGTGCAAAATGCAAGGCAATGCAGTGGTTAGAAGGAAAACAGTTTGAAAGTAAGCTATAATCAAGGTTACAGCTTCTTAACACCCTCCCATCAACCTACTCTCACCTATCACAGCTATTTATTTACCATCATGTGAGAAAAATCCTTTTGAGCATTTGAATTTTGGAAAAATTGTTAGTATAATGCTTAGAACAAAAAGGATTTTTAAAGCACAGCTTGTACTACAGCCAAATCCAGTAAACAAGGCCTTAGAGTGCAAAGAGCTATGCAAAATCTTCTCCAAATCATCCAATATCCGACTTGTTGAAAACACAAAACCCAACAGAAAAGTCATGAAGGTAGGGATTGGAGAATGCTAGGAAGCAAAAGGATTTGAAGAGGACAGAGAACTTTGTAGGATCAACCCATCTATTTGAGAGGCACAGGAATGGCTTCTTAGAGCTCCAAAGGAATTATTTAATTGCCCAAGGAGTCACAGGCTTCCATGCTCTACTCACACCCTGTTCCCTGCAAGATATTACAGAGCACATAGACCAAACTGCTGCTCTTGGGGAGGCTCAAATGAAGGCTGTAAACATTTCAGAGGGATGCATGCCATAATAACACTAAAGAACTTTAAGAGCATTTGTCTCAATATTGCACATCTATGGCACTATTTATATATATATACAGACACACCTGTAATGAACACTTATCGGAAATCAAAGCCATTATACATCAGCAGTGGGGGCAAATGGATGTTATTAGTCAGTTAATTTTTCCATTTCCTGACCTTTGTGAGTTTCCAGTCCAGCTGTACTGCTATGTTAATATATCCTCTTACATTTAACTTGGCTTCAGTGATGTGCAAATCAGAGCACAAATTAGAATCAAAATGAAAGAATTGGCCTCAAGGTCAACTTGGCAAGGTTTGATGCTGCTGGTGTGGGATTGATTCCTGATGCAGACCTATTAGCATAAAGCAACAAAAACTGGCAGCACAGTAATCAGGGGTACTCTGGAATATGGGGCAATGATTGGAGGGAAACTGAGTTCAGAAAAAGGAAGAAAAATAATAATGCTTTTTTCCTTTTCTTTGTGGAAGAACTACAAGAGACTGCCATCTGAAGAACCCAAGAGAGCATGCTGAAAGATATATGCATCACATTTCCAATTAAATGATTCCAAGAATTCATATTTGTACTTCTGTAAGTATATAAACCAAACAAGTTTCTTAAAAAAAAAAAAAGTCATTTTACCAGTTTTATGTGAAATCACTCGAATTTTCTACACTGTAGACTACTTACGTCTAACTTATGTCTAAGAGCAATTAACAACCTTACATTCAAGATATTTGTATTGAGGCAGTGGTAAGTCACTCACAGTTCACAAAGCACTGGGAAGTTTCTGCCATGGAATGCAGCTAGGGACAAAATTAATTTCTTATTTTCTGTTAAATCAGTAGCGGAAAAACAGTCTTGTCTCAGCAGTTTGGCACAGCAGGGGATGAGAAACAGCCATCAGACTTACCCATTACAGAAAAAAAGATCTGAAAACACTGCCAACATTTTTAAAGGACATTCAGGTACAAAATAACAGGTAAACATGCAATATGGCCTGAGTATAAAATTTTAAAAAGATAACTGGAAGGAAATAACTAATAGGGGGTTAACATGGCAATGACTTAAAACAAGATAACATTACTCAGCTCAACTTTTTCTTTCCACACTACAAGATTAAAGAAATAACCTTAGAATCTGCTTGTACACTATTAAATACTCCCAGTCCACAATGATCACCTTTGTTCATGCTTTATGATGCACATAACAGGAAATTTATATTTTTTACTTCATTGGTTTTACACATCAAAAGCAGGCAGAGAAGTGCTGCTGTAGTACCAGACAGAAGCATGGCAGTGATTACCTCCCAACAGGTGCAAAACAAAACATTCGTACCTGGGACAACACACCCTCTCTTAACAAGCATCCTCCTGTCCATAATATCCAGTATGGACCGCATCAGCTTCACAGACACACAGCCCTAGTGACTGTAGTGCCAAAGACTGAAAATCTCCATTCCTCATCTTTTAAAACTCATGGACAATATTTATGAACAACAATCATTGCAAGAGGAAAACTAATCCTTCTGTACCAGGCGCTAGTACTGGTTTATCCATTATTTAAAGCAAAGAAGCATCACTCACAGAAAAGGGTTGTCTCAAAAACCCTGTGTGCCCCACACGGGTCTGCTTAAGAATCATCACCACATTTATGAGGTCCACTGCAAAGCTGGGCTGTGATGGCCTCCCAGGAATGCTACTTATTCCGTAGGGTTTTAGGGGGTAGGACATGAGAACAGGGACACTCTTCTCTGCTGCAGACTAAAAATATCGCTGCTCTCCTGTGAGCTGATCAACTGATACTCCCACTGAGAAGCTCTGATCATGCTTGATGCCCTGTTTCAGGTTCTGCACAGCACATAATAATAGACATCTCTTACCTGATGGATTTTTATAACCAGTGGCTTCAGCTCTTCGAGGACTTTGTCCATGAAAAAAAATCAATGTCTTTAGTAGTACAAACAAAGGTCCAGATTCATCCAACTCAAGCTTTGAGTACTTGAGCCACACTCAGGAATGCAAAACTCCCTGAGCACTCAGAGGGAAGAGACAAGCTCCTCATGAAAAAGACTGAGACGTGGGTAAGGCTTTCGTGGAGAGAGCTAAATTCCATCTCTATCACCTTTTTAAGGAGTCAGTGACTATTGGTATCCTAGCCACATTAGGTTAGGTAGGAAGGAGTCAGCCGTGTATGAACCTCTCAAGCTGTAAGATTTTACATTATATAAAGGTAAGCGGGCAAAGCACTCCTGAGAGTGGCAGAAAATGTGTATTGTAAGTACATTCAGGCACACAAAATGGAAACAAGGCAAATCAAAAAACATACTAAACTACTATGTGATTATTTAATAGTCTGGTTTTCTAGAAAACTACAACATTGCAAAATAACGGGTCCATCCAGAGGAAGTAAGTGCAAAGAAAATAAAATACTTAGTATACTGTATGTACTTTGTATGCAGATCTTTTAAAAAATGTAATACCAGTAAACATAGCAGAGGTTTACAAGAAAAGCTGTGGAGACATCCTGCAAAATTTAAGAGACTACCCATGAAATGATGCAGATTAAATAGGGGTTGCAGAAAGATATCCAGTCATGTACACAGTTTCTCCAAACTGTCAGGTTATAGTAATTTCTCTGTTCAGAAGCAGTCTCACATTTTCCATATCTCTTCCCCAAAGTCCAGCAACTGGAGGAGTCTGCTTTTGCAGAAAACACTCAATTTCTTATGCTACATGAGAGTTATAAAAATCTCAGGATTCTCTACCATTACGACTGCATTATACCCTCCACCAAGACAACTGTTTTGCTAAAAAACAAACCTTGTGTGATGTCTGTAGTGCATATTGCTGCCAGATTGAAGAAAAAAAGACTTTTGCAATGTACTGCACAGGGTTCAGGCATGGCTTATTAAGAATAAAAAACATACAGAAAAAGAAGGCAACAAAAAGCAACCAATCAAAGATATCCAAAGAGAGGTTTTTAATACTAACCTCTCTTCAGACACAACTGTAAATCTTTGCAAAAGAAAGGTTCATGTGTGCATGTATCAAAAGATTTATCCTGCAGAGCTCAGATCTCTGCGCGTAGTATTCCCACCACCCACGTTTCCCTCTTTGCCTAGACAATTGTGTGCAGCACAAATGGATCCATACACACACACCACGAGACATTCATCGCTGCCACAGCCTGGAAAATTTCTGTCAGCTCTGGGAGCGACATTCCCTGGAAGAGCTGGGTACGCTTTACCTCCTGCCTCCCTCTATTCCAGACTGTCAGCAAGGGCCCTGTTCCTCTGTGCCGTGTCTCTCACATCGCAGCTCGTGTCATAGCTATATTCCAGGTGACCATGCACCTTCCTCTCCTCCCCATCCCTTTTTATTCTCAAGGCCTCTCTCTTCTTTCTCACGTGCCAGTAATACCACCCTCCCCACACTTGTAGATAGGAAGGGATGGGGCACGTGGCATTACTTGCTGTAGTAGCCATAAAACAGGCAGTGCACTAACATGTGGGGACAATAAACCTACAAATCCCAGGAGGGAGGGAAGGAAGTTCTTTTCACTCATGGTTCTTTCCAGCTACCTATGATGGCTGACCCCCACTCCACAAGAAAACAGTTAAAGTCTCCTATTTCGTTCATTGCTGCTACAACTCTGTCACGCTTTTTACCTCCATCCATATTTCTCTAAGAGAAGAGTGTTTTGAAGTGTCAGTCTCTTAGCCTCCTCCGGCAGTGAGGCAGGTAGGTACCATTAGCAGTCCGTTGGGTATGAATGCCTATATCACCCACTCCTTTGATCTACAAACAACAACAAACCATTGCAATAAACCAGTCTTTCACCAGACACCAGCTTCAGAGTATGCCCTCAGCTCCATCTTCTACCTTTCAATGAGGCCTAAAATATTCCCTGACATTTTAAAATTAATTGGCTACAGAGCTCCTGTTATTACCACATTACCTCCAGTCAAATACAGAAATGCCATCCAGTTGAGTGTGCTTGATCCTGTTTCCGACAAAATCAAAGGCAAAACTCCCCTTGATTTCAATGTGGAACAAAGTGACTTTGTAAAGCAAAGGAAAACCCATATAGCTGTCAACAGCTGCAGCTAAGAAGGGCTAATCCTGATCTGGAAAAGAAAGTTCATATTTTTAACTAAAACACTTCGAATATTTTCATCCATGATTCAACCTCTTCTGTTGGAAGACACATCATACAAACATATAGAGCAGCAAGTTGCATTTTATGACACAGATCACAGTAACTACTCTTAGAATGAGATCTCAAAACCTAGAAACAAACCTGTGATTTGATGGGTTAGGATTAATTTAAGACACAATTATTTTTAGGCTATGATATCTGAATGTTTTCTCCTATGCAATTATAATAATAGAACCCAACACATTTTTCATTTTTTCAAAAGGAAAAAGGAACAGCAGACACTGAGGCATAGTCATCATCACTGCATGTTTTCTGTCTGATGTCACTGGAGAGCAGAATGCAAACTGCTTGCAAGTACTAAGAGTTTGACTTCCACATTTAAGGATGTTTAATCTCAACAGACTGGCTTCTCAGGTCTGTATACTCTTGGGGAGATTAAGAAAACAAAATATCTGTAGCTCATTATGTGTGTTTTTTAAAGACAAGTCTAAGATAATCAACATTTTGAGGATTAAGAATTCCTAATTTGCATTGAAAAACAGTAAAGAAAAACTAATTTATGTTTAATAATGCCACATATCCATTGATTTATTATTGAAAGTAATCCTCATGCCATCAAAAACTTAATACTAGTGATAGAATCCACAAGGCACAGTTTAAAGGGTTAGATTTCTCTGTTTCTGGACAGGTAAAACTAGCCTCAGATAAGTATCTCCAAACCAGATTGCTACTTACTGTTTCATCTTTATTAAAAGTTGTTTATGTTTTAATTGTGTCAATCATAATAAACTACCATTCATGAGAAAGCAAAGGAACTGGGGAAACTATCCCAAGAGAAAATGAGCACCTCTAGTAATACAGTCTCCAGCTGAGGAACAAGATTCAGATTACACAAAAAAGAACATATGCTGGCTTTACCTAGGGCACAAAAAAGTCCTACGTAAGAGAACAGAAGCTGCTTTCAGGAGCCAAGGATAACCGTAAGATAATTCCAAGCTACATAGGTAAGGTTTTCTGGGGAACTGCTAGCCAAGGCTAGATGAAAGGTAGCCTGGTAGCTTCCCCCGGAAATCAATTATAGGCATAAGGCAGATTTTCAAAGTAGAAAGCACCCAGAACACCTGGAGCAGACTAGTTCAAGTAGATGAAGAAGAAGAGCCCACTGGTGCAGGCTCCTCCAACCAAATATAAACACAGGAAAGAGACAAGCCCAGTGACCAGCAAGAAAACTGGGAGCTGCACACAGAGGTGGGCAAGTCTTGTTGTGACTGTATGATTTCTAAGCTTCACTCATACTTACTTTGCTGCCAGTACACCTCTAATACAAAAATTACATATTACTGTATTGAGGCATGTCTGTCTGCTCACAGTACTGTGTGAGGTTTTAATTTACTTTTTTCGCCCTTTACTCCAGTTCAAAAGGGTTTGTATCCCTGTGTTCAAAAGGTCTTGTGAGAGTTTTCAAAGAAGAACATCTGCAAAGTCCATGGGAAAAACTTTATTTCACTCACTCACAGACAAAAGCACAAGAATGGTTCTGAATGAAGGTTCAAATCATAGTTTCATTTAATTTTAATGAGGACTGCTAGTTAGACAATGCTTTTTGGCTGCCACTGAATACTCACAGAAGAGAATTAATTCCAGTTTTTAATACTGCACTTAAAGTAAGGCCCAAAGGAAAAAAATTTTTAACATATTTTTCTGGTAACAAATCCTCTGCTAAAGAAGTGTCCTAAATTCATCAAGAATTTGGTTCTAGGGCATTGCAATGGAAGTCTACAGTTTAATTAATTAGTATTTATAGAAGACTGCACAAATAAGCAAGTTGGAAAATTGTTTGGTTCTTGCAGGCCTTAAACCTGAGTTCTGAAAGAAAGACTGAGACATGCACATACATCATCACGCAACAAGGCTGAGGCCACATGAGCAGCCACGGCCTGTCTGGATGTCTTGGCATGGGACTTAAAACAGAACCAAGGACAACAAGAACTACCTACTGTTCAATTCCATGCACAAATCAATGAAACACACCTTGGTCTGCAGATGCTACTTTAAATTGTCGGTATTACTTGTTAGATAAAATGCAATTCAACTTAACCTTAGGCAGTAAAACTGGAATGTCAGTGAAGTTACAACCTGACTTTTGAACGGGCATTTACATTAGGGGTTCCAACGCACAGCAAGAATTCCTTGGTGTGTATGCACTGAATTTGCGCGACAAAGTTTTGGCAGCAGGGGGCTACAGAGGCAACTTCGGTGAGCGGCTGCCAGAAGCTTCCCCGATGTCCGATGGAGACACTGCCAGCTGGCTCCAAAAAGGGTCCACCTCCATCAGCAACAGTGGCAGCACCTCTGGGATAACGTCTTTGAGACGGGCAAAACATTTCTGTGCAAGGCAGCAACTGCAGCCAAATAGAGGTGTGATAATATGTGAGAGAAACAGCTCTGCAAGGTTAGTGAGAAAGGAGGGGAAGGAGGTGCTCCAGGCACCAGAGCAGAGATTCCCCTGCAGCCTGGGCTGAAGACAGGGTGTGCCCTAGAAACTCATGGAGGTCCACAGTGGAGCAGACATTCACCTGCAGCCCATGGAGGACTCCATGCCAAAGGAGACTGTGACAGTGTGCAGGAAGTGCACATTGGAGCAGGCTCCTAGCAGGAACCTGTGAAGAGCTCACTGCTGGAGCATGTTTGCTGGCAGGACTTGTGACCCTGCAAGGAACTCACACTGGAGCAGCCTGCTCCTGACAGACTGCACTCAGTGGAAAGGACCCACTCCGGAGCAGCTTGTGAACTGCAGACTGTGGGAAAGACTCAGCTGGAAAAGTCTGGAGAACTGTCTCTCATAGGATGGACCCAACACTGGAGAGAAGGAAGGAGTCCTCCCCCTGAGGAGAAAGGAGCAGCAGAAACGACGTCTGAGGAACTGGCCAAAACCTCCAGGGGGGAAGGCATTTTTTAAGGTTTCATTTTATCTCTCATTGCTCTACTCTGATTTGATTGGTAATAATTCAAAGTAATTTCCCTGAGACATCTGGTTTTCCCATGGCTGTCATGGGTGACTTTATCTCAACTCATGAGCCTTTTGTTATATTTTCTCTCCCTGTCCAGTTGAGGAGGGGAATAATGGAGTGGCTTTGGTGGACACCTGGCAACCAGTCAGGGTCAACCCACCACAGTGTAAGACCTGCAAACAGAAGAGACAGCAATTTAACAAATTTATCACTCGTAACACATTAGCTTAATGGCCACATACAGGTTTTGGCACTTTTTCCTCTCAATATTAGTGATAAATTAACTTAATTGCTGTATTTTTGTAATCTTTAACCAGAAGCAGAATGTTTACATTAAAGACATTCAGGTCTGATTCAGAAAGTATTCCTGGAAATAACACCAAACAGCCCTGTTAGCAGTGGAATTAATGCAGCTGTTTTCCTGCAGAGCTCTATCCTTCATCACCAAACCTCCACTAAAGTCCCAGCCTTTTGCCGTCCATTCCAATGCAAAAAATACACCCAAAGCAAAGGTAATGATAATCCCAGTGACTCTGTCAGGTGACAAACAGCTCTACCTGCCTTTCCCCCAGTCCCACTTAGGGTCTCCCTCCTCTTCCCAGCCCCTGAGGCCTGTAGAAACTGAATTATTTCAAAGACAACTACTCCTTTCTGTTTCACTTCAAATTAGCCAACGGCTTCAGAATTAATTAGATAAGGGAGTGACAGATAGACAGAAAGGGCAATCAGAATGTCTGATCAGCCCAGGAAGAGAGGCTGTAAAAAAATTATACATAGTCTCCACCGATTTAATTCATTACTCACATGAGGGAACCTCCTCATGTGTGCAGGTCTGCAAAAATAGGTGTTATGGTTTTTCAAAAGCCATTACAAACACATAACATAAATCTAATCAAAGTGGCTGTAGTGGGAACAGGACCTGATCAAATATGTAACACAACACTACTGCCTTTCCAGCTCCATTCTTCCTAATTACCATTTTTTAATACAGAGTTCACTGTGTTCTCATCCTGATGAAGAATTTTCGTTACAACTTAAACAAAATATGTTTCTATTTTCTGTATGGATTTTGTGACAGATTTTCATCTTACTAGTAAAACTGGTGTGATTTTTTTCTCCCATGCTAAATGAGGCACGTAGTGTATAATTTTTCTTCAAGAAGCAAAGAAATTAATAGAGGTGAAAATTCAGTGTCATGAAGAACAGACTAATTTAAATTTCAAAGTACAAAAAAAATCTCATTTATATTTTTCATTTTTAAATTTCCAATGCAATTAAAGTATATATTCACATAAAGAGCCAGAGATAATGTCTTTGACAGAGCTTTCCTGCTGTATTGTAGAATAATTTTTTTCACTACGCAACTAGTTCTGTAAATGGCTTCATATTAATAAAATTAAACATTAATTGACTTTAATTAGACTTCTATCATGTAGAGGTTCACAAAATAATGGGTTTTTTCAGCCAGTTTCTCTGTTTGCTTTAAAGAGATGGGCCACATTTTAAGAATGTATTTAAGTTTCCCAGTAAAATAAAAATATTTGTGCGCGTCAAAACAAAAGTATATCCACGCATCATGCAAGGGCAAAGCTGCAAAACACTGTGGAAGCAATGCAGGTTCCCAGTATGTAAATCCAGAAAATTAAAAGCATATTTGTATTTTACCAAAGGAAATTATAAAGCCTTTTATCCCAGATTTTTTTGTAAAAGCCCACAATCTTTTAGTTGATAATAAGAGATTTTAAAGTATCATCTAAGCTCCAAAGGCACACAAGGCAGACATCATTTCCAATGTCATCAGTGTTCTCCAGTTCGGACAATGGCTTGTGCATGTAGGTATGGACCAGTGTAAAAGTGAATTCAGCCTAGGATCATCTCGCACGTCTTGGGTGTGATGCAAAGACTCCTGTTAAATTGAACAGGCCTTGAAGCAATTCCTGTCCCATTGGGACATTTGGAGTTCTTTTAAATTCCTCAATACTCAAGGTTAGATGGAAAGCACCATCTTCACAGCCTTTCACTTACGGGATACAGTGGGAAGAATAGCACATTTCCTTGTGAGTGCTCTTTTCCTAGTACCCTGGGTGATAACATGGGTCAGTTGTGTTGCTTTTTAAAGCATGTCTTCATTTCTGGTGGTGCCCCTTAAACACCCTTATGTTTTCCCAAATGTATAGTTATTTCCTTACAAGTCTGGCAGAATACAGAGAATTGTTCCTTCAATTAAACTGGTGCTGGAAACAGGGATCAACGTAAACAGGAAGAGGGAATCGTGCTAGAAATTCATCTGTTTCTTAATTTCTCCATTAAGATGTAACTACCATCTCAGCCAATATTTATGTACTCTAATTAAAAAGATCTTAGGAGAGCAAGGGCTCTGGTTCACAGCTCCACCTCTCCTCCTACCACTGCCTCCCATCTTGCTGCCTTTGCTGGGACCACCAGCACCATCTGAGAGCCTACAGGACAAGGACAGGTTCGAGGGGTTTCTTTCATGCCTGCAGGCTGGCTAATCACCATCCCTTTTGTACCCAAATGGATTTTGGTGGGTCTGTTGGCTCTTCTGCCTATAACACAAACATATAAGAAGAGTTGCAAAGGTCAAAGCACACTCTTTACATATTTTGGTTATCATTAGCACCAAGAAAAGCAATGCAAGTGTATAAAGTATGGTTTAAAGCAAAGGGATTGCAAAATGCATTATTTTGGCTATATAGGAATGCTTATGTCTGGGAAATACCTTTCAGTATAGGTTCTACCTATATGTGCTTTTGCCTAAAAAATAATTCCTATCACTACGTTTTGTTGTTAATTTTTGCTCAAGAACTACACAGCAAAAGGATGTTTAAAAGATTTCTTTCTGTTAAATCCTAAATAAACCACAGGTAACAACTCTACAGTTTGGCATAGGAACACATGTTGTTACACAGGTAACAACGTTTGGCATAGGAACACCAATAGACCTTTTTTCCGTAAATAACTCTTTATTAAAAGTATGAACTCCACACGGTGATAAACTCTAATTAAAGGCGTGGGTTTTTTCCCAAAATAAACACTGCTGTGTGTCTTAACGAAGGACTAAATCCATACAAAACAAATGGTTAATATGCTGTTCTGTGTCTCATCCAGAGAAGATCTTTCAAAAGCCAGAAATTACCTGCTGGAGCCACTGCATGCTAGAGCACTAACCCCTTTTGTAACTGAGAGTGTGTTTTGACGGTGTCATAATATTTTTTTGGCTGTGTTTCTACCTTTTCCTTTCAGGTATTTTTTACAGCCTTCATTGAGATTTGAGCGCTTGACTGACGGTAACTTTTCTATATTGATTTTACAGTTAAGGGAGAGAAAAGAATCTTCTGAAATACCACCACAAGCATGATTTTACTCTGATTACTATATAGGGCATATGTAGGAAAGTTAATTAAAGAAACAAAATTAGATACTTAAACACTTGTAAATAGTGCTCAGGCATTCCCAAGGATTTGGAAGGGTCCTGCACTCCTTGTGCCCACCACGTTTTCAAACGGATTAGAAATACTGGCACTTACCTCCAACGCCTACATTGCAAATCATAAACCTTATCTGCAAGGACAAATAAGTGCCCTTGGAAGCACCCACCGTTCATTGCCATGCACTAAATCCTGCATCTGGCTTGGTTGCCCTGAAGTAGTCCACGACGAGATTGAAAAGGAAACAATTTTTTTTCTAATAACAGCCATAAAGGACGAAAAAAAGTGTCCAGCTGGAAATATTGTTATAAACTTAGTTCCACATGCTTTCCGTAGGGGATGAGCAGGGTGGGGTGGGGCAGGTGACTGAGGAATGACTTGCTTTAATTTAAAAAGTGTTTTGCACTTCTGCCTTCGTGCATAGAGGGGAGTGGTAGAAACTGAGCCAAAGCTGCAGTTAATGAGTTTTGTCAACAAAAGACAGGTGATATATCTAACACTTTGTGGTAAGTGATTGACATCACTTTGGTACAGCTGAATACAGCTGACCACTTACACTGAGGACCAAGACTTCCTCATCTTAACCACAAGGCCCCGCTGAGGAGATAAAAAGCATTATAGCAGTTGACTATGCTGTGGCAGGTAAGTAATTTACTTTTTTCCTACTGTTGAGTCATCTACCTACTTCTGGCAGGACTCTTGGTGGGAGGTATTCAATATAACTTCCAGGATCTCCCGTGTATTGTATGTCAGGGCCTAGATTTGTTAGGACACTTAGCTAGCAGAGAGAGATTCACTCATTTAAAACTTAATATCATCACAGATTAATCTGAAAATGCTGCAAATAGATCCTTCTGGTGCCTAAGTAGAATACAGCTTTGCTCATAAATTAAACAGGTATAACACACCCTGCTTTACTAAAAAAACCCTATTCTCAATCTTTTTTTACCCCTTCCACTATTAAACCTGCCCTTCCTTTTGAGTCTCTTCAATTCAGAAACAACATGCAATCCTACCATGACCTGCATCACCTTTGGGATAAATTTCATTTAGGGTTTGGTTTTTTTCCCCTCAGAGTAATAAAAGAAACTGCCAAATACCTCTGAAGATGTACTTACCCGATGCAATAGCTGTAAAATTCAAATGATTGTCATGAGAAATGTCAGTTTGTGAACAGTTTTCCTAAACTAGAACAGTCAAGGATTGCTCTTCATCAAAGAGTCTTCCAGTGACTCTTTGTCACATTTTGTGAAACTACATGCATGTAGAATACCACTGAGCTTCCAGCTAGACAGAGGTGAACGAAGGAGTGCTGTTGGACACAAAAATTCTCCACAAAAATTCTCAGTTGTCATTATCAAGAGATTTCATGCATTTCCTCAGACATTACACCACCGCCTAATTTGCAAAGAGGCTCAAAATACCTCTCCAGAAAAACTGCCAGTGCCGGAGGCTCTCACTGGCTACTACAGAGTGCAAAACTTGACACAGAAAGGATATGTCCTTGTGAAACTGGAAGAACATAATGACCTGTGACATACATGGCTGTTCACTGAACTCTTACTCTTCACAGAATTCAAGTAATTTGGATGATTAATAACAAAGGAAAATGTAGAGGCAAACACACAAACAAAAGCCCCAACCATATCAATGTTTCAGTGACAGAAATAACACTAGATAAGCTTTAGTGCACATTCTGGCTCTCTTTGATAATGCGTAACAATTCAGAAGACTAAGCTGTGCAGGAAGATGCATACAGCAGCAGTGTGTTATGCATGCACATAATCTCACAGGTTCCCTTAGTCAGTGATTAGTGCCACAGTCATACATCCCTACATCTCACACATTAGTGTCTACCATGATGGCTGATTTGTGTGTCAAGATGACTCAGAATTAATTCACAGTTAGAAGCTGCAGGTTTCTTGTGAAGGTGAGTGGTTGATGCATTTTGTGCTTTGCCCACGCATGGATTCGTGCAACTGCAGTGTTACAGTTGCCTGCTGCTCCCAGGACCTCCTTGCTATGATCTTATAATCACCAGTAAGAATTCTTGGGCCGGCCACACAAAACAAAACCAACACGGACATCAGATGGATGCTTAGTAGGTTACAAAAAAAAAGAGGAAAAGAAAACATAAACATAAACAAAAGATCACTTCAAATGAAGCCTGATTGGGTGTGTTCTTGAAAAGGTGCTCAAAATACCTGAACCACTTTGTTTGATCTTAAACACGGACCGGGGGCAGCTGCAACGAGCTCTGAGCTTTGGCACATTCCATTATATGAATGGTAGTGAATTTATAATGGAATGGTATGGATGGTTTTTATAATCAGAAAAACACACTGACCTTAACACTACACAGGTGGAGCAGCATAATGACCCGCCAATTGTAAGCGCATCAATTCCTGGGGAAAAGTTCAATGAGGTTAACTCAGCATGTATCCCATAACCAACATAAGCGACATTTAAAAATATTGTTTTTTCCACCAAAACCTGTCTGCTTTGACGACATTTTATTAATTGATTTGTTCCACTGTTCAGTACTGAGTACATCTTACCGTGTTAACAGTGTACTATGCTATGTTCCAGTAGAGCTGGATGCTGTCCTACACTTCAGTGCTGAAATACTTGTGTTTAAAAAAGTAAGAAGGGTGTTAAGTACAATAAACTTTTCAGACTGTATAAGATTAAGCATAACATCCATTTAGCTTGGGAAGAAACTGAAAGAAAAGACACAATCGGTGGATCTTCATCTTCACTGCAAAATCCTCACACTGAGTGAGCTTAGATGGGTGCCAGTCAACCAGCATTTCCTCTTCTCATCAAATTATTGATAAGCCACAAATGAAGTGAATTTCAGTGTACCACCCTAGAGCTGAACAGGTATAGTCAAAGATCAGACAGCAAAATATGGTGAACAAGAGTCTGCTTCTCTATTCAACCTCAACCAATTTTAAAACAGCCACGTGATGCAAAACTACACAGAGAAAAACAAGGAAAAAAAAGAGAAAGTTACATGTGAATCAAGGAGACCTAATTAGCAAGGGCAGAAGGCTCTCCAAACATGCAAAAAGAAAACTTTAAATTATAATTTAAAAAGTGAAAGGCATCCACAACTCAGACACAAAAGCAAGATTTATGATGTCTGTATTTCAGCTCATTCTCCCTCCTTCTCTTTTGTGACCAGGGCACACTTTACAGCTTCTCCACAGCACTAGCAGGGAAAGCACCTAAGCAACGAGACAGTTCAGTACCTGGAGACTGTTGGCCCACCCTAATGTTCATACCCACTATCAGTTTCTGCTGCACACTCAATGACAACTGAGAAGGCAAGGAAAAAAAAAAAAAAGCCTTAAAACAACACAATCAGCAGCACTACTAAAATGGCCAACTCAACACAAAAACCAAGAAGAGAATGTGAAAGAGTTGGGCAAGGTAGTGGGTTTAGGAAGACGCTCTACTGTTCAGAAATGTTCAGCTGAAAAAAAAAGGTTTATAAAACGAAACAATACCATTTGATCATACTCCTCTGATATTAAAAGGCTTTCAAAACATGCAACAGCCATGAAATTAAAAAAAGTAAAAGTACACATTGCTTTGTTATTTCCCTCTGCCCTGCACAAGGCACTAAATCTCATGGACATAATCCGTTTTAGTCCCAAATTTACCAACTGCCTATAGTCTGGTGGCCCTCTGCTTTTATTGAAAAAGCGTATTTACACTGGAAATAAAGCAGGGTGATCTGAAAATTGGGCAAGGAGCCACATTGTCTTTAAAGGCAATCTCAGAGAAGTTAATCCAACTGCACACTTTTTTCAGCTGTCTGTTAGGAGTGCACACAACAAAAACTCCTCCAAATAGCTGAACTGTAAATCCACTTTCACAACCACAGTCACCATGAATTTTCTACAGCATCACAGAACCTGGTTTCAGACTTAATAGCTTCTCACATCACAAAAGTATTATACTACGTTATACCATGTACAGTAGAGAGATTCCTTTATGTCTACTGTTAGTGATTTGGGATAAAAGTATAGGTTTCTTCCTAAGCCAGTTCTAATGCAGCTTTTATAGAGAGGAAGTTTCATACTCCACAGGTAATATGAAAAATCCACAGCCCCACTCCTACCTTCAAAAGCATCCACACCACATCAGCAGGTTACGCAGACCAGGATTGCTGCACAACCACTCTAGAGGGAGGAAGAGCTCCCAGCCTAGCACCTGGCCTGCCTCTGGCTGTGCTGAGCATCGGGCTGCAGCAGACAACACAACCCCAAAATGTATTACAATAAATTTTTTCACTCCTCCTTCCTCAAAGCACCTCAGCATTACCGACTTCAAGTCACTTAGTCTGTGAATGGGAAGCAAAAATAAACTGATATACTGTCTACTTAAACTGCCTGGCTCACACATACTGCAAAACCTATCCTGAGTCACAGAAAGCATTTTTTGCACAGAGATAAAATGTGTTGTGATCCCTTCACACGCTTAATTCAGAAAGGACAATGTTGCTCAGGGCTTATAGCAAGCCTGACAGAAGGCCCAGCTGCCATCATCCACACAGGAAAATCCCACGGGGCAGCAAAGCTCCAGGGCCACACTGTGGCCAGGGCTCTGCCACCTGCGGGGTATTCACTCCCTGCTCCAGGACAGGTGGCACGTGTGCCTGTATGCATTCAAACTCTAATAGCAACTGATAGGAAAGGTGATATCTTACACATGCATAGATTTACTCAGGGGTACATTTATGCTAAATGATGTGCTTCAGAAATGTAATTATAGTTGAAGTGCACTTCAGGTAAATTGGAGAGCCTGTGATCAGAAAGACTATCAATGCTCTGATGGACACTCTTTTCTGGATTTCTTTGCTGGCTGTCTCTTGTCTCTTATGAACTCCTCTCTTTACATCTAGATTACATGTTTCCTGGCACTTTTGTTCCTGTTTCACATGACACTCTACAGCATTTGTCCTCTTCTTAGTCCATGGATGGGTCTACCAGTTGCTATTGCAATAGAAGTCTAAACAGCATTTATTTTAATAAATGCATATGCAAACATATCATCTCAAGGGCCACAAAACCAACTAGTTTTATGTTTATGTGTGATAAAGAGGTGAAAGGAACAGACTAAAGAATACAGGAGTTGTGCTGTTTGTGTCAAGACTACTCACATCCTGCGTATGCATTGATCTTCTGTTTGGAAACAACAGTTTTTCAACAAAATCAGCCCTGCACAGAGGATGAGTAGTTTCTTTCAAGACCTCTGTATGAGATTAGCATGATCCAGGAGAAAAGTGAAAAGTAGGGAGTCCACTGAGCAGTGGAGACTTCCTAACCTAATTCTCCTTCTGAAAGTGAAGCAAATTGAAGTTGATTCAATTGATGTTTACTACCTCACTGATTTCTGTTTTTATCTCTCTCACCTTGCCTAACACCTCTTTCATCACCCATCATTTAACATTAAGGTTTCTTGTTTGCTATTCAGCCCTGACAAGCCCAGCTGTGCCTCAATCCCTCTCCCTTCAGCTTCCTTATCTATCTTTATTTCTGCTGTTATTCCTTCTTCCTCTTCTCCTCCTCCACTTTTCATTTCTTTCAGGTTTGTCCCCCTCCCTACAGAAGTCACTGCTAGTGTCTGCAGCAGACGCTTGATGCCTCCATCTTGCCCCTTATGTAGTCTCCAAGTACCTTCTGATTTTTTCTGCTTATCACACAAGTACATTAACATCATCTTTATGTATGCCATGCCCTGCCTGAAGCAATCTTCAGACTCATATCCTGCTGGTGCCTGCTGTCTTGCTTCAAATCCCTCACTCCAGAACACTGTTTGCAAAGAAAACCCTGATCACAATAAAGCTGGAACGCAAACAGCTAAAATCAATGCCTGTTTTCCATCTCTACACACATGTGCACGCATCTACGTGTACAGGATTACATTTCTGCTGTACCCTTGTCTCCTGCTGCAGCCCACGCCTTCTATACTGCCTGCCCTTCACCCATGAACTCTCCAGTGCCTTGGGGTAATCTGTACAATAATTAGCCCAACAGATCTCCAGCCAGGACGTGAAGTACAGGTTAGTAACAGCTCACTCTGTGCAAGAAAACCTATTCAATCCTGAAAAATTTTTTTATTCAATGGTCAACAGTTTGTTTCCAGAGACAGCAAATACTTGTGCTCAGTATGACACCACCTGCACAGGGGCTGATCTGGTATCTGAGAAGAGACATCTGCCCAAACTACTGAGCCACTTTAGACAGAGATGCAGCACCACATGCAGCCATACTAACAGAACACAGAAGATGCTTTTCTGTCCATAAAAAATTCTGCTAACAATAACAGAAAAGCAGGTATGTTTGTCCAGCATGTATGCTTCTCTGTTCCTCTGTTGCTTCCCTTCCTTGATCATCCCTGCCAGCATCAGCCCCAATATGCTGTTAATTAACAGCTGCCTGCTGCACGGTTTAAGCGCTGTTTTGCATTGAAGGGATTGGAACAACATTGAAGAGATGAGAATTTTTTTTTTTTTAACCTTCTCAGATTGGTATTCGAAAGGTTTTTCAGTTTTTACAAAGATCAGGGAAAGACAGGTAACACTGGTTGTTTACGCTAGAAGTGTTTGTTCCTTCTATCTCAACAAATAAAAACATGAAACTCCTGCATTTTTCAGGTTTGGTAATTACAACCGCCAGCTGAAGCTATTATTTTAACACACCTCAGTAGAGCAGGAAATATATAAAATTCCTTAAAATAAATGCACAATTTTGTGACTGAAAGATAAATACTAACAGATTCTCATGTGTAAATTAGCAAAATAACTCACAAACCAGTATACCAATTAGACACTTTCTTTTCCCTTCAGAAGATAAAAAGAAAAATAATGCAATATCATTAGAAAATAATTAATATGTTAATCGAGGATTTTAATTGCCCAGAGACAAACCTCAGTTGCGTTGAAATCCGGCTCAAAATCAGAGTTACATCTGTTGTGGAAAGCACTCCAGCTTTTCAAGTAAAGGCATGAAATCTGTACATATTAATATAAAATGAAAACTCTGTTTTACACCAAAGGCAAATCAAGAAGACATCAACATCTTCGTGCCATTTTCAGGTGAGATCTTCTACTTGTTAATCTGCAAATCTACCACATTATGTTCAATTTGCAGGTCAGTTTTGGAAGTTATCAGATAGCAATGGTCTTCTCTATCCGCTTCAGCTGGTGAGGAGTATGGGGTTGTAGAACTCAACCATGATAGAGGGCTGCTTTTGTCTCGGGGTGCCATGAAATCCAGAACATGGTGTGGACAAGGAAACCTACATTTCTTGAATGATGTTTTTCTGCAATCTAACGTCAAAAGACCTGACCGTGAACCTCCCTATTTCCGACATCTGATGACAGCAAAGTGTGAAGGGTGGAGCCCGAGATGTGTTAAGGGGGCTTCCATCCATCAGCAGACTGCTGGAGTCCAGCTCCTGGTAGTCACGATCATGAGATCCAGCCTCCGCTGGGCAGCTGAGCCGCAGATGGGGTGCATGGGTGGGCTCTGAACATGAAGCTGGTGGTGTCAGTCCAGTCCCTTTCAAAACTGATGTCTGCCTTCTGGAGAACCAAATATCTATGTCGGCCATTAACTGAGCTTCCACTTGGGAAGCTTCACGGGCGAAAATGCCAAACCAGTCCAGACACTGAAAAAGCTATAAGAGAGCAAACACTGGTGTGTCAGTGCAATGCAGTTCATGTCACTGCCTTCTGTGGGGATACACTTTACTCTGCAGGAGCGTGAATAAAGGTTGCTGATGAACCTTTTAATGGATTCTGCAGTCACGTAGTGAAGAGGAAGGTTGATGCTGGTGCTACTGACATAGGTAAGGAGGTGGCAGGACAAGTGGGCATCTGACACTAAAAGGCAACTGCCTCCCTTTATAGGCCCTGCACACCTGGAAGATTGCTGCCAGGACGGACTGAAGAGTTAGCTTTTTATATGTCCACCTGGAACCACGTGAGACTGCCAAAGTCATGGCAGCCAAACAACAGCCTCTGTGTTATTTAGCTTATGGTGAGCACAGGGAACAGAACAGAATAGTTATGACACGTTATTCTCAGAGTTCTGTGCAACAGCTTATGACCCAAGTCTGAGGAGAGCTGCAGCGCAAGAGAGCTGCAGTGCAGGGCCCAGACCAATCCAGGAGACAGGGACAGAAACAGACACCTCCAGCACGGCTCAGGCCCCAGGCTAAGCTGGGACATGTACCCTGAGCCCTTGGCAAGAGACAGTGAGTGGGAGTCCCAGAGAAGGCCGGTCCCAGCCACCGAGGCTTGTGAGCATCCCCAGGACTCTGAGAGAAGCTGACTGTCACTGCTCATGTGCTCTCCTTTAGACACTGGTGGTTGGCCACTTTGGAGACCAAGTTTTGGGCCAGATGAACCTTTCCTCTGAGGAAGTACTGCTGCTCTCAGGCTCAGGTATTTAGTATGTTTTCCCAAGGAAAATTGGTTTAGGCATTTCTGAAAACAAGTACAAGGAGCAAAAACAAAGTCTGCAGGGAAATTGACACCTGCAAAAGGTCTGAAACCATTTAGTTGAGCAGCACATCCTTTACCAGACTGAGGGCTTGATCTCCAAGCCTCACTGATGTCAGAGATAGGGGGTTTTGCCATCCCATGGAAATCCAGGGACACTGGAAGAACGGAGAAGACTTCCAAAACCCACACATCACACCTGCTTTTTGCAGCTTTCTGCAGATGGTCCCATTATCTCGAGATGATCCACAGCTCTCACCCCCTCAGAAGGTCCATGGCTCCTTGCCACAAGGTGACAGAGCCAACGCCTAGGCTGAGAGATGGTTATAGGTATTCAATGCCTTCTGCTAGTGCGGGGCTGGGAAGAAATGTCATCAGAGATTTCCTCAGCATGTACTGGTAGGGAAAGTTGGGAGTTGGAAGAAGAGAAAACGAAGGGAAGGAATAGCTCATCTAGAAGGGATCTGCAACGATCATCTCATCCAATTGCCTAGTTACTTCAGGACTGACCTAAAAAATTTAAGCATTGTCTTAAGGGCATTGTCCAAATGTCTCATAACACAGTAACAGGCTTGAAGCATTGACCACTGGCAATCTTCCTGCAAAGCCTGACCTCCTTTACAGAGACCATACAATTTCTTTTTCCTCCTGACTTCCAATCTGAGTTCCCTGTTCAGCCAAGTAATACTAACAACAAATAGCTGACATTATTATAGATGTTATATTATGAACAATACTATTTGGAGGTTGGACTAAAAGTCCCTTCCAACCCTAACCATTCTGTGAATAATTGCTGACACATTATGGTAAAATTTAGAATCTAGGTTCTGAACCAAGATCCTTCACAAAGCAAGGAGACACCAACATAGAACAAAACCCATAATTTCTGCCCCCAACAAGGTGACATTTCACACATGCCCACTAAGATCTTGAGATATAGAGATTGAAGAGAAAATGAGACAGTATTCACTTCTGTAGCAAGCTGTGGTCTCAGGACAGACTCTAACTGTTTGTTAAATTTTCTGTAACACTGCATAAAGCAGGAGTTTTGAAAAGAGGGAACGGGATGTTAGAGTATTTCCTTTGCCTGGCAAGCAGGAAGGTCAGCAAGGGAGAGCCTGTGAAGACTAAACGAAAAGGAGGAAAACATTCCAGAGATGTTGGCAATGAAGGCTGACCAACAGCAATGCTGAATTCTTGATGTGAAAGGAAAGATGGTAGGAAGGGTATCCACAGGTCATGAATTCCTCTGAAGATGAGAGCTGTTTGATATACTTTGCAGAAGCAGAAACCTCCGAAGCAAAAAAAGTGGCATAAAGAGAAAGAAAATACAGTTGGAGGAACATTCTCTGTAAGCAGAGGATGCTTCCAGCAGTATTATGGCTGGACAGAAAGTGAGACATGTCTATTCCTACACAGATACTACAATAACTGAAGCTCTAGGGAAAGGAACACTTGACAACAACAAGCTGGACACCTCCTGAAAGCTCCTCCAGCAGAGCCAACCTCAACCAATTAACCAATTATCTCCTGGATCATTTCCTATCCTCAGTGGAGGGATCAAGTTCCAAAAGAGTTGAAATTCTTGTTTGACAAGCCTCTGGAACATTAGGCTTCTCTGCAACCCCTCCTTCCACCTCTGGATTTTGTCAGGCTACTCACCAACATCCTTGACTGTATACATAACAGTGCAGCTACTGACAGTGCACAATGAAAACTAAAGCAAGTTGGTATTATTGCACCAATAGGAAAGGTCTCAGGGTTCATATTTCTGCATCACTAACATTAGTTATCCATTTCTCATATATGGTGTAATGATGCATATGTCTATTTTTATCTAATATTTTGGTTAGCAATGACATTTTCCAGGAGAAGTTGTCCATAGATATTTTTGATTACTTGTTTCACTTTTTTCCTTTTCTTATTAATAAATTTCATGCATCAGCACAGGCATCAGCATTTCAACCATTGGGCTCAAAAGACTTCTGCAAGTTCTGGGTCAGATGCAGGAACAGCAACTGCCAAACTCATTCTTGGGCCATGCCACTGGGACTCAGCACTGGCCTGAGTAGAAATTATTGTGCTTGATGAGGTGGAGCTGTGTACACCACCACGTCTTCAGATGGAGTAATTTCTCATCGCTCCACTGGCTCAAATATACTATAATTAATAACTGGTTGAAGGGACTGGCTTCAAATCTTCAGTCTCTCCCTGACAAACCTGATTTTCCTAGCGATGTGGATACTTGGCAGTATACTGACTTAAGCAGACACAGTTTAACACAGTCCATCAGCCACTTGTGAAATGAACTTGGATCTGAACCGTGGTCCTAAAAGATCAGTGGAATACTAACATCTGCAGATGAGTTAATGCTTACCAAATGAAGTTTACCACTGAATGAGCTGTAAATGTCAAGCACAAGGAAACCAGAACATCTCCTAAAGAAACAGGTGTGAGTGAATCGTCAGCATTTCTATCCCTTATCCTGTCCCTATACCCCTGCACCTGCAAACGGAATCTCAGGGTCTACCGAGAACCATCATTTGGCTAGAGCAGAACAGAGATGGGGGAACAGAGATGACTTGAACAAACAGCACATATGGCAGTCACGCAGTAAACTATTACGGTATTTTGCATTCAAGCAGGATGTTAAAGGCATTACATCTACAGCAGGAAAAGGAATCAAGACAGAAAACTTTATTTGGCATTGCCTAAATGCCATTACTCCCCTCTGACTGTGAGGAACCACTAAAGCCTTTGTCCGCAAAGCAACGTGCCTCAGGTATAACAAATTGCTGCTGGACCTCTCTGGAGCTGGCAATCTCCTCAACTTATCTGATGAATTGTGATGCAGAAACATCCAACTGTCTATTAGCAGCACTGGCAACATTTTTCTACAATTGCTCAGTACAATGATCAGCAATAACAAGCTTCTACTGTAAATGATAAATACCAGACCCTCTCACTCCTGTTTCTAACCCAAAATCTCAAGGCTACACTGCCTTCCTAACAGCTATGTAGGCAGCAGATGAAACTCAGCATCCTTATTATTTCGATGGAATTACCCTGCACCCCACTTCCATCCTCTTTTCACTACAGATGCTGTAAACCAAACTGGCACTATTTATGCCAAAGTCACACATAGTTATCTCATAGTTTACTAAACACTGAAGTTATGGTAAAAATGGTTGAGACGTGGGTCTGCCACATAAATGGATTTTGCATCCCTGTGCCAGATTGTGATATGCTAGACTTTTATGTGCTTCCCCATAAACACACAAGCAAAGGTTAACACAACAGCATCTCAAGGAGTCATATTTAGAATTGTGCTACTCACTTTTTCAAAGCAATATTCAAAGACCAAGTAGTTAATGGAAGATAGAAAAAGGAAGAGGCTAAAGTTGTGGTTTTTCCTCCTTTAAAAAAATAAATCCCAAATCAGAACCCTTATTTCTGCTAACTTGTTTGTTCCAGCTCACTTTGCATAAAACCTCTTGGAGAACACCATTAGTAAGTCTCAACAGGCTTATTCTCTAGAACCCAAAAAGTAGATAACCAGTACCATCTCTGAAGCTACAAGCCAGCCAAATGTCGAGACAAGCTGAAATTTTTTACACAGATGAAATGTAAAGCCATGATGATTACTGAATACTAGTAATCACTAATTATTTATCCAGCAGTCCATTTTCACAGCATTACAAGCTCGCTGTAAGGAACATATTTTTATACTTGGTAAAAGTGATACATAGGATTATTAATCAGGCTGCTAAAAGATGACTCTAGACTTTATAAAAGGCCACTGAAGAAGGTAAGTGCTACTTCTCAAGCAGGCAGACTTGAGAACACATCAGATTATCTTCACAGAACCCTGCCCACAGGTGCAACAGCCCAGCAAGTCCCACCCAGACCATTAATGCCCCACTACTTGCTATGCACCATCTTCTAAATGGAAAGAGCAAGATCAAACATTTTTAAAAACGGACCATTTAAGTAATTTCCATCCCAACAAGATCAGCAAAGTTCCATCTTGTCTTGAATTACCTCAGACAGCCTTCGAGATATGACTTGGATGAAAACCAGTTACTTGCAACTGATTGTGTCCTTTTATTTTTAACAAGACCTAGGAAATAATAGGGTGAAATTCCTGTACTGCTGAGGAGAATTATAATTTGCTATTTGAGTTCTAGCATGTGAAATATTGGCCCCATTAATAATGTCTTGCTTCCCTAAATAATTTTACCCTATAAAAAGGGGGAGTAGATTAAATATTAAAAAAAAATCACAGCAAGGTCTTACTTCCATAAGTGTGACAGTAGTTGATTTTCTTTTAAGAATTGAAATTCAGTGACCAAAATTTTCTGAGAAAAACAGACATCAAAGATAAGAATAAGAGAAAATTTCTATCTCTGCCTTCATGACTGTTATTTCCCATACTGGACTAAGTCAAAATAACTCCTAAGTGTGATCTCTTCCAAAGCAACAATTATTTACTTGACTATATTTCATCATTTCTGTAACCATGAGAATTTAAAGGACACTCTTAACTAAAAAAGTTAAGCAAATATGCAATTTTTTTCCCCCAAGGAACTGATTTATTTTCTCGTCTGCTCAAGATCACTTCTATATATACAGAACCTGCAGTGCCATGAAGAAGCCAGTAAGAGTTTATAAGAAACTTATAATTCATATGATCCCTTTCAGGTTCTCTGAGAGTTCACCACAGTCCCTGAACCTGCTGTAGCTGAGCTGAGGAATTAATGAGAATCCATCTCAATCTTGGAACAATCTAAAAAAAATTGTGCAAAGCAGGAAAAAAAAATAAAAGGAGAAAACAAAATGCACCTTTTCAGACAGGAGAATTTTCTAGCCAGTAAGAGAGAGGAATTCTTACCAGCTCCTAAACAACAACACTGTCAGGCAAAACTACCTTTCCAGATAAAAAGGTTGCCATTAAGAATAACGGAAAATTAAGTTTGGAACTTGAAAGTAATTTTGTGTGCATGTTTTCAGTGTCCAGCAATCACCGTACTTAAGAAATCTCCCTTGGTCCTGTGCCCAGTTAGTTCCTAAAAGGCATGTGCACTTACACACCCAACTTCTCCCTGCTCATGTCCCTGTTCTCTACACTTGGTGCTTAGAGGCTTAAAAGACTAATTTTCCTTTGCAATACCTTCTCACTCTGCTTGCCTCAGCCTATGACTCAAATTATTCCACCTCAGTTGCATGGACATGATTTAAAAAATACAAGTTTTAAAGCCCTATTAGACATCCTATTCATTTATAGCATTGCAGTATTACCTTGAAAATGAGATTCCTCCATTACACACAAAAAAAAACCCCAACAAAAAAACAACCAAAAAAGAAACCCCAGTGAAATAATCAGCAATAGGCAGCAAACAAGCCATCATCTGATATCTGTTCTCTTTACACGGATTTGATTGCGTCTATAATTCAAAAAACATACTACTATTACAACATCTTTACTGGATGCCATAGGCATATACAATACTTTATGTTTGGCTTATTCATAATTGAAGAAAATGGATGACCAACCATCTTACTTAACCAATACAATTAAAAACCCACCAGTACGCTCGGGTTTGTATTATACGAGCGGCTAAGATGAAAGCGTCGGTATTCCATCTGCTGCCACGATTTTACACCACAGTCATCGACCCTAAAGAATATTAATTAGTGTATGATAAAAAAAGAGTCACAATTATCATTCCTTTGATTCAACACAAGGAGTTAACTCCCTCTCAATATAACTCACTATGCATGATCATTTTCTTTTAATGGCTTATTCTTCTATTCTTTTGGTGCTTCTTAGCTGTCCTAAAAAAGATGATATGGTAAGAGTGTTTTTCCTTTTCTGACATCAAAAACCTCCAAAACTGTACATGGTTGGATCCAAAGGCATGTTGGAACTGTCTTCCAGTAACAGAAAATGAAATTACACCAATGTCTTGTTTAGGCCAGTCTGAGCCTAATCACTAGATTAAAACTAAGACTAGCTCCATCTCTAGAGACATCACTGACCACAAACAGTGGGGCCAGACAGAGGGTTCTTGCAGATTGTTCCTACGGCCTGTGACAGGAGACCACACTGGGTGTGCTGTATATAGTCTCAGCCTGGTCTCACCACTTAGGAACGCACAGTACATAATCCTCTAAGATCGATGTGTATCTGTTAACGGATGGGAAACAGTGGGAATACGGGATGGGAAACTGGTAAGAAAGCACTGCGCTGGGCCTTAGGAGTCCAGCTCCCACAGCAGTCACTGTGGAGAGAGGGAGCATGGAGTGGGGGGGATGGGGGAAGAGGTAAAAGACTGTCTAAATTTTTGTCCTCCAGACAGTCTGGGGCACCAAGCTGCAGAAGATGCTAAGTATGAAAGTGATGCAATATCCATTTTAAATCAAGAGAGAGTTTTTTTGCCCCCTTCTCCCTCCAGCACTGCACTTCAAGCCTGGGCATTAGAATTGACAGAAGACATGAGGCAGGCTTCTTGACTGTCATGCAGCATGTCAAGATCCCGTCCCCTGGGGCCCTCAGTGGCTGGCAGCTATTATTACTCTTAAAGTGCGTGCTATCATCTCAGGGGGTTTGAACTGAAGTGGCTGTCTCCTGGAAATAGCCCATCTCCTCATTTGTACAGCCACTGTTCAAGCAGCGTGGAGTGGAAGGAGGTTGAAAAAGCAGAGGTGCTTGGGGCAGTCTTATCTACAGCCTCTTACACAGCCTAGCCTGTTTCTTAACATCACACATGCACAAAATTTGTGTCGATGACAGTGCCACTGGATCTACCAGCCCTTTATCTCCAAAGTGCATGTTTACCTGATGGTGTGCGGTTGTTGCAGCTACGCTGGTTTGCAGCCAGAAGAGCCTCTGCGGAATGCAGCCTGCAGAGGTGGATAATTTTAATATATATTACATCATTATAAATAGACTTGAGAACTAAATCCTGGAACTAGCCCATGGTATTAATTCTAATTTAGTTTGGGCCAATTTCCAGATGGGTGACTATGTATGCAAACATTCATCTGAGTGTACAATTGGTTGTTAAGAACACAAAATTATTTCTTGTGCTTGTGCATGCATAATTTACACACACTGATTTAGATCCCAGAGTAATTCCCTAGCAGAATTCCAGTGATCAGATTTAATTTGAAGACTGCTGTTAAAAAAACAGCAACAACACAGTAGTATATTATTTAGCCACATAAAAAAGAATAAACTGAAAAATTAATTGCTGTTTTTATAACTAAAAAAACCCCAACACACTCAGTATAAAGCTACCATTTTTCATCTGACTGCTGGTTTCTTTCATTCCCCAAATCCCCCAGTTAATTTCCCCCCTACAATTTAATTTCTACTGATACGCATCTTATGTTGTGGCATATAAGCATAGTGTCATCCCTTAAAAAGAATCAGCAGGATGTGATTACTGTTAAGTAGCATGTTTTCCATCAGGTGTATCTGAGTTTCATGCTTTACTGCACAAACACTACAATGCCTTTTAGGCACCAATACTCAGTTTCTCAGTTTTGAAGTGAAATGCCAAACAAGCAAACCCAGCGAATGACAAGTGATCTCTGAATCATAACCTAAGAAAGACCTAACTTGCATTAAGGAGATGAAGAAATGGGGGTTAGGCAAATTGTGATGAAAAAAAAAAATCGTTGAATTATTTCTCTCCAGGTAATTCTCATTTGTTTCCTTTCCAAATAAACTAGTAAATATTGATTTAGCATATGTCAGATCCAAATGCCTGGAATATTGCAGTTTGTAACAGATCACACAGAAATCAAGCAAATCATCATCAAGCATGCAATTAGCACAGAAGTGCCCTGGAAACAGGTCCTATGCAAAAAAAGAAAGTCTGATTTTTCCATACAGCTGCCACACTGATTTACCCTTTGTGTCACCTTCGTTTTAAAGGAAGAGACTTGTTTTTTCAAAACTCACTTTGCAATAGCAAATGCTCAGACTGGTAAAAAGATGCTTGGAAAGTTAATCATTTTCTAAATAACATACTCAGGATGTTAACTTGTAAAGTAGAATCCAAAGACTACTTTTGAATTTGTAGTCCAAAGACCAGGTTCACTGAAGTCAACTTGTTCTTGACCCTAACTCAGGTAGCAACAGGCCTTGTACGTGACAACAGACATGTATGGGAAATGTTTCTGAAAATAACCTCTCATGAAAAAGGCTTTCCAGGGCTACTGATTCTGAATGCAAGCTGTAAAACATAATCTGGAATTTCCCCTGCCTGTTTCACTGTCTGTTATTACTGTTCACTGTGATCAGAACACACTTAGAAATGTGCTGACATCCTTTATATTTAATTAACAGAGCTGAAAACTACCTTACCAAAACCAAAGATGTAGTGATTTCAATTCAGCAAACTATGGCATATTCTTAACTGTAGCAATAAAACTATCAAAGCTTATGAAAGCAATTATATGCATTTGTAATCAAGCTGGTATGTAAAAACACAATCAATATTACTTCTTAGAGTTTACTACTTGTAGGAATTTGGGAAAACCTGTGCTTGAAGAATCATCCTGCATTTCAGCCTTTATAGGGTTACAGAAGTCAGCAGTAATTCACTCTGCAATTATAAGTATTTATATTACCCTGTTGCATGACCCTTGATTAATTTGTATAAATAAAAACATGTACACATGTGTGTATGCATGTATATCTTTATCCTTATTTGACAGCATAACTTATACATATCTCTACAGATTGGGTTTTTTTAATTAAGAAGCAATGCATACCATGAGACAAGCTTATTAAAGAGAGGTCATATTTATGGTAACTTAAAAGCTCAGGCACTGTTCATTAAATTAATTGAAAGGATGCATTTTTTCATCTGCAAACCTGTCTGAGCATTTCACCTTGCCTTGACTGATAGGTTACATCTGGCAGTTTCTCCAGTAAACACGGTGTTTTTCAGTCTAGCAGAAACATGCTCCTTCAAGAGGCAACAAAGGAAAATATCTGAGTTGTAAGCAAGACTACTGTTACCTATTTCAGAATTTTCAAGGGGTTTTGGTGTGTGGGGATAAAGAGTTAGTAACTAAGATTTAATTGCAGCTTTTACAATACTTAGTATTCTTAAAACACCAAACCCTGGAGCTTGTATGAACAAGTGAAAATCTTTCCTTTCTGTATTGTGAGTTTGTAGCTTTACTTTTTAAGAGTATCTGGAAAAGGTTGACCCTAAAGGCCCAGAAGTCAACAAGACAAATTTAAAAGAGGTTTTCCTTTACAGAAATCTCATTTTTTCGCATAAAACAATTTCTTCACTTCTGGTTCTTGACTCATTTTTAGGCACTTGGGATTGGCATTAAAGAATGAGAGATAAAAGAGACCAAGATGCAAGTGAGGAGCTCGCAGAGAAAGAGATGCTCACACATTGCGTGGCAGGATGCAGAACCACACACTAGCTCATGTGGAGCTGCCTTGGCTGCCCCCTTTCCAGCTCACAGCAAATGAAGAATGTGAGCACATCCAGAAGAGACTGAACGGGAAACGCGGAGAACCGCAGGACACCAATTCCAAAGGTTTCCAAAACAGTCCTACACTGAAAGTTTTAATAAAATAATTCCAGAGATCACACCCCCAGTTCCTACAATTCTTTCTTCTGCAGTAAACCCACTACAGAAGGTGTTTAGTTTTACTGAAGTAAACTACCAGCCATTATATCAACTTCGTCACACCAATTTAACACCCACCTGTAGACGTGAAATCAAAGCAATTGCATCAGGTTCGCAGTGATGCCCTGAAGTTCCCTAATGAGACCCTTCACATTTATACATGCTCCACTCTAGCAGAAAGTGAAGTGAGGACTCCATTTTCCAAAGGCTGCAGCTCCATGTTTTTCCCTAATAACAATTTTAATAATTCATTTATTTATTATGAATAGCCACAAGCAGTGAAATTCTAAGAGATTCATTTAGCATAGTGAGATCAAAAAGAGCCCTTTTGGCAAAAAGTATCCAAATTGCCTTATTATGCAACGTCTGCATTTTCCCCACCACTACTTGTATCTTAAGAAAGATGTGTCCCTATACGAACCAGGCTTAAGAATGAAAAGTGTCTGAAGAAAACTGGAAAGGCTACCCATCAGATTTATCAGATGGTGATGAACCTGGGCTCCTTAATTTCAAAAGCAGAATACTGTAGCAGTACCAGAAGCAATGGATAGGATCAAGACCCCATTGTAGAAACAGTTAAAAAACACAGGGGAAGGAAAATAACTGCTCAAAAATGCTTATTTAAAAAAAAAAAAAAAAAAAAAGGAAATATTCATTATCCTTACTTTTTAAACGGTGAAGTACAGTGTCCCATTGCACACCATATTAATCTGATATTCTGCAAGCACTCAGAAATTAAAATAATTAAATTAAATTAAATATAAAAGCACCCCTTGCCATTTAAGCATTGATCCACTGCCTTTGCTTCAAGGCCATCTTTACTACCTTTTGAAGTATTTCTACACTCAGAATTGAGAGCTCTGACTGCTGAAGATAGTAACAGAAAGCCTGTCAAATTCCAACACATATTCAAGAGATTACATGATAAAGTGTGACATAAATCCAGAATTCCCCTTTAAAAAAAATCATCTAGTCACGTAAGTCATGGAAATTTTTGTGATCCTCTAAGCATTTTTATATTTGGAATCAAAGAAACCACAAAGTGTTTTCAAGACTTTTACTCATCTGCTTTTGGAAAGGTCTTTTATTCATAAGTGCTGGAAGCCAATAATGATAAAAAATGGTTATGTTTCCCCAAAATCTCTTCTGATCTCTTAGTAGTCAATCACCACTAACATATGGCTTTAATTACGCCATCACACAGTTACCACTTCACTTCTCATCCCCATTTGCTCTTGCTGTGCCAATAAACAAAGTGGATTCCAGCTCTTGATATTCCCTGTGAGAATCCACTCTGGCTAATCTGGCTAATCCCAACTAGCTAACTGTAGCCATGGCTGATCCTCATACGTTATGCACCATTATGAACTCCAGCTAATTAAGATATTTTGAGAAGTGACTTACTGGTCGTTGATATCCTAACCCATACAGAAATTTCCTAATTTTGTCATGGCAAAATCCACTAAGTCAACAGACTCCCCTTGAAATGTCACCTCTAAATGCCTTGACAGTCACCCATTGGGGAAATAGCTTATTTTGTGATAAAATCTTTAATGGTAGCTTCTTCTTGAAATTAAATGGATCTTACAAAACAGATTACATGTCACAGTCTTTGGCCTACTGTCCAAGGCAGTACAGACCAGCCAGAAATGTTTAACACCACACTGAGCCAGAGCCAACACGCCCTGCAATGAACTGTCTCCATTCAGTCTGAAGAGCCACAGGAATACAGAGAAACCCTATAAATAAGGTATCTCCTCTACCAGCTTTTTTTTTTTTATGAATTGAGCACAAAGCTCACAGAACAGGCACAAATGGAAAAGGCTTTCACAGAGACTCTTCTGGACTGAGGGCAGCCCTCTGATCATCAGCAGCTGGCAGACCACCATCTCTCCTGTTATGCACCAACACAAAGGCACTCGACTTCTACAGGAAGCCTCCTCACTTTATGTATGGTATTGATCTGGTGCTGGGTTTATTTAATTTCATGTTGAATTTGCACTGATGCTTTTGTTTTTCTCTTTTGGGCATCAGATCTTTTGTTGCTTCTCAAGCAGATCTGGAGAACGCACCTGGGGTTGGCAGCTCCTGTCAAAGTTCCCAGGCTCAAATGCTCACCCTCTTAGATTGTCTTTGACTAAAGCAGTCTCTACCTGTGGTGGCCTAAGAGCCACAGTTTCTGAAGGGAAAGCAGCCAACTGTCCCACATAAAATGAAACCAGGATTTCCACACCTGCTTCCCGAAATAGAGGCCACAAAGTTCCCAAAAACTTTCTTTTTCCCCAGAATAACACAAACAATATATTTCTCCTTTAAAAACAACATGACAGACAAGTTAAAAATTAAAACACAATAGAAAAGAAGGCAAGGGCACCTCTTGAGTAAGTACTCTTGAGTCTAATAAAGTTGTAGAAATTAATTTGGCCCAGGTTCACCATGTGTTTAAAGCCGATTAGATAAATTAGGCTACCAGCAATTTAAATGTCAGTTGTTACAAATACTGAGCTTTCCTTTTTCTTAAAATTACAACTTGCAGACACCAGAAGAATTACTTTCTCACATACATAAAACAGATTAGCTTCACTGCTATCTTTCTTTCCTTTAAAATACAAGGCAGCAATTTTCATGTCTCCATGGAAAGGAGGAGTATTTTACAAATTTCTCAGATTCAAAGTTGTGCAAAGCAACTCGAAAGCACCCCGACCCACAATTTAGAAAGAGACGACAAAAAGTGATAAAATCTACTGACTTGCTTTTGTTACACCCTTCTCTTTGTTGCAATCACAGTGGCATTGGAGTAAGACAAAAATCTGGCACTTTGCAAGCTGACCCCAACCCAACACTGAGGGCTGGTTAAAAAGCAGCCCCAGAAACAACTCTCAGTATCTCACAGGAATACTGGAGATCTGAGCACAGATTAAAAGTCCACCCCGGTAAAGTTATTAATCTGCCATCCTTACAGAATCACTGAAGCCTGGAGTTGCAGTGTGTAGCATCAAGCACCTTTAGCTTTGCTCCTGTCCCAGGCATGCAGCCAAGATTCAACTTTATGGGCCATCCAAAGGCAAGGGGCTACATGTCCAGGGCTGATTTAAAGCTTTCAAAAATAAAACAAGCAAACCAACAACAGTGTATGCCCTATGACACTGCCCAGTTTCTATTGGCTTCATGTCAAAATGCAGCACAGTGGCTTGGGTTCAGTTTGTTTCTTCTCTACTTGCAGCACCCATCAACCTGGACAGTAATTTTGCCCACAGTACCTTTTCACACTAAAGAAATGGCAATACCTGGTACAGGTTGCCCTCCTTGTCCAGATAGTGGGAGTAAGGGAGTTATCTAACTGGTAATTGAGCCCTAAAGCATGGAGCTAAAAGAATATAGCCTAAGGTTAGGGAAAATTTAATTCATTCTCTGAACTAGAGAGAACTTCCCTGATTATATTACTCCAGACACTGAACTCACCTTCCACAACGATAAAACATTTTTGTGCAAACCTCACCAAAGAATTCACTCTGAGCATCACAGACGAGCCATTATTTTGAGAAATTGCCGTAACACAGGGCAAAAAAGTAATATGAGAACACTAGCGTGAGCTTTTTTTAAGTGCCTCCTACAAATCATGGAGGTGGCAGAAATAGCAGTAGAAAAAAGACAAACCCAGGTTCTACTTTAAATTTGGATTTGTAAGGAAGTCATGTTGAGATCCAGGCAATTATTTAGTAAGTGATATGAAAGAATGGAGGGTTTTTGTTCCTTTCAGCCGTCCCTGTTGGTTTTCTTTCCCCCCTCCGCACAGAGTTTGACACCACCCAAGCTATGCCTGTGCTCTGAGAACCATAACTCCCATGTGAGCTCTGACAAGCATGCCTAAAAAATGCAGCAGCTCCTGGCACACATGGAGCAGAGAACCCTGTGCTATTTCCCACCATCCCAGAGAGGGTGACGTTCTCTGCAGCCCATGGACAGCTGGATCACCTGGCTGTTGAGAAAAGATGACTAAAACCTAAGCCTCGCACTGTACCAGCATTTGCCCAGACCTCTTCTCAACTCTAAGGAGCCTCCAGAAGAACAGATGAAAAATGCTCTTCACCTTTCTGTAATCACAGCCCTTTCTGCTTCCTTCATTAAAATAGTTATTTTCAAAGTAACTTTAAAGGATCTAAGGAACAAGCACGGTAACGAAATGCACACTTCCTACCTCCTCACCAGCTTAGACTATATCCTTTGGATTTCCACTCAGAAGGTATAGCTTGGACATGACAGAAAACTGCTGTACTGCAGTTCATTATCTGTGTAGCACAGCGGCAAAATTTTCTGCCTCCACCCTCTTCTCACCTCTAAAATTCACACCTTAAACTGAGAAGAAAGCAGGTGTGTCTGTGCCAATCCTTTAATCCCTATCCCAACACTGAAAGACCTGGTTAAGATCCTCCAAGGAAAAAAAGTGCTATTTGACCTGTTAATTGACAATCACTTGATTTCTAAAGATGCTGCACACCAATTCCTCCTAATTCAGAGGAACGAGTTGTAGAAGTAGAGTGTTGAAGATGTTAATCTCTGTACTGACTGTACAAGTGATAGCAATCACTTTACCTCCTTCAAGGACTGTTAGAGCAGTGGGGGCCTGACTGCTTTCTGGAAGATCAAGAGTTCACAAAAATGAGAAACTTTAGGGAGGGAATTTCCAAAGAGACAACCATTACAGGATCACACACTACAAGGAGAAATCTCTTATACCACAAGGTCACTAGCCTCATGTTTTAAATGAAAGTAATAAAGTACTGCTTGTTTTGTGACACTGGAACAACAACCTGAAGAAAATGGCTACCCTTATATTTTAGAGCCCACCTTGAGAAAGTGAGTATATTCCTTCAGTATTAAATTAAAGCAAGAAAAGCAGACATAGTTTTTCATTCTTCAGTGTCTCCAATATTCATCTTTCTTCTTTTCCCATTTAGGCAATTTCACTAGACATCTTTTCCAGAAGAAAACTACAAACATTTTCTCCACAGTATCTCTCAGCCTCAAACCTGCCCAAAGTGGCAGCACATTATCTTGCTATCTAGTTGTTTTTCAATGGATTTTATTAATTTTTAATTCCTTTGTTCAGGAGTTCAAACTTCCAGCCACTAGCACAGTGGCACCGGGGGAGATTTACGTACTGTTTTCTATGAACACAAGTAAAACTGAATTCCCAAATCACTGCAAACAATAATAAACACCAGTCAGTATCCAGACAATTGTCTCTTTTCTTGACATGGAATGGATGCCGTGTGAAAGATAGATTCCATAAATACTTTCAGAACACTGAGGTAGTTCACGCAAGTGTTCCTTTAAAAAGCAAGCTCTTGCAATGACACTGTTAATGCTCTGCAGCCAGGCCATTTTCCATAGTTTTGCTCTGTGGACAGCAGCTTCAGAAACCAAATCTGATATTCTAAGCACCATATAAAGAGTAGTGACATGAACTTTAACTAAACAGATGACCAAAAAATGGAAAATTGGGATAAATTTGGGATATCTGCAGCCCCTGGAAAAAGCACAGAGTGCAGTACGAAACAAAGATATTTACGTCCAAGCAATGAAGTGTGAATATCAACCTATGTTGGAGCTAATATGAGCAAATTGCTTCCAAACCACATTCACCCACCTACAGGTAGCTCAGATATTTTCACACCTTCCTATGTCATGAGGTTCCCAAGTGAACCCAGTCTGGATCTTCTGGACCTGATACATTTCAGAGTATAACTCTGAAATGAGTTAAGGCAGACTGAATTTCAGTAAGTTAAAACTTGATTAACCACTTAGTCTGACCTCTTCAAAACCATTTTTATTCTTGGCTTTTAAGGGAGTTTAACCTCACTGTGATCCAATAAAACAACTGTAAACTCCAACGCATGACCGACCAGCTCTCTAAGAATATATTTGAAGATTGCAAAGAACTGAAACAGCTGCAGTAAAACTACAAACCCCATCACTGAGCACAATATCAGCATTAAAGGATGAAGGATAAAGAAACTGAAGGATGAAGACATCACCTGTATCTTGTTACACTGGAACAGTAAAAAGGGTTTTAACTAAACAAAGCAGTTGAGGTCTAGACCTCAAGTACTTAGAAACTATTCTTTCTGGGTTCAGTTTCTTCCCCAGGAACACATAGGAACAAATGCCCGGCTTCCTCTCGCCAACCTCAAAGTAAGAATCAGCCTTATTTTCACCTCTTATTTCCTTCAGTGCCATGAACTTGGGGTACACAGTAGCTCCAAATCATTAAGAGGAATTTTTTTTTTGTCTGAGGAAGTTCTTACCGTAACCTACTTCTAGTTAGAAATTTCTCTAACTTAACAAGTGACTGGATTTAAAAAGACAAACTGAAGGAAAATTAAGCGCCTGATCTCAGCCTTCAAAGGCCCTTGGAGAACAGATGTGTGGTTTCTTGATATTTGCAAATATAGAGGTGCTTGGAGGACCTGAATGAGGCAGTTCTGAACAAGGACATAAGCAGAAATCAGAGTAATGCCAGTCATGCTACAGTACTGAGCTCAGAAGCCTCCAAGCCCCAATGCTTAAAGCAGCAGAGAGCCACAGTTTACTATTTGAGCTTGGACATGGGTATCTCAATTCCAGACGGTCCCCACCAACTAATCAGGTTTCATGTTTTTAGTTTGCAAGCTCGGCAAGTTTAACTCGTCTTGGCTAAAGTTCACGCTAAGGCCCTGGCTGTGCACAGCACCTGAGGGTTACATTCCCACATGCCACAGGACAGTGTGATTCAACTATTCATGCACCACTTACTGCTGGTATGGTTGCACTACGAGACTGATTTTCTGAGCCTCCCATCATGAGCTTTACATGACTGAGAACTCTAACACCCAAAAAAAGCCAAGAGGCAGCTCTGAGACTGTGGCTCAGCTCTGGAGTAGGGTGTAGATGGGAGCAAACAGTAATTTTGCAGAGGTCTCAGCACTCAGAGGATGGAGCTAGTACAGTCAGCAGCCTAAGCCAGCCCAGCCTCCTCCTGTATGCATCTCAGAGCACCATCAAATCTACCACTAAAATCAGGGCATGTGTCCCAAAACAATATGCAAACACAAAACAGAGGACCAGTTCCAGTCCCAACAAGCCAGTGACAAACGCAAAGGGACAGTGCAGCACTCTGACAGTAAGATGAACCATGGCAACTACAGATTAATTAATGCTTATTTTTGGGAATGCCACACGGCAAGGAGAAACATGAAAGAGGATGTGGGGTGGATTTGTAGTGGTTTTGTTTCAGTTGAGGAGACTCTCCCCAACATGAAGGCAAGAATATGAAAAAAGTATAAAGAATCTTACTAATATCTGAGGTCATACGGCACCTTTTGGATGTTCAAAGGAAGCAATGATGTAAAGCTTCTTCCATCTGGATTTCATTCTCTACTTCTTCCTTCCCCTCAAGGGAGAAAAATGGTGGGATGTTGACAAACACACAGTTACAGGAGCAGTTAGTATCCTAAGAACCATATACCTTGAAAGAGAAATACCAATATTACGGGTAATAAAATAAACAAATTTAAGAGAATAAAGCATTGTTTTAAAAAGACATTACTTTATCGGTGGTGAGATTCTGTAGGAACACATTGGAACTCTGCCCAAAAAGTCTGGGAAAGAAAACCCGAGTTCAGTTTAAAATATCTGTAAAGCAAGATCTCAGTTGTTGAGAATGGAATGATCAACCCTGATCTCGGACAAGTCTCACCACATTGGGTAAGCCCTTGTAAAAGTTGAACTTAGGACCTCCAGAAAACATCCCTGCTGAGGCCAAAGTACATTGGAGCTTTGAACAGTGAAATAACATAGATTTACTTAGGAGTAAACCCCAGAAGCCAGAACTTCACAAATGAGACTGCAGGCACTCTCAGAAAGAGATCACAATTAATTTCCCACTCACTTTCTTTTGTAGAAATACTGGTGATTACTGAAGGTTAATCAGTCCTCCAAGAAAAGCTTGGCAGCAACCAGTCAACCGGTCTAAATAGTTTCAGTAGATACTGGTTTCCAAGTGACCTTGGCTGGCTCTGTTGGTTCATCACAGCTCATTTCCCTATTCTGCCTTCTGTTCGAATGCCCTCAAAATAATCCTAAAGGCCTATCTTCAAGCAATGGCACAAAGAAAATTTGGAAGACTAATGGAAAATAACACTCTGCTTTCTGCTCTCGTACCTCACAACTGATGTTCTGATCATCACCTTACACTACGTAACAATGCACGGTAAGAAAAATGTTGTTCCAGTAATCAACTGTGCCCTTCACATAACTTTGCTTGCTAGGATATTTTTGAAAAGGACAAATTGCCTTCATTAACGGAAGCTGTGCATTCTGCATTTCACAGGGAAGATGCGCCAACAAGCATGACCCCACTTTGCAAGGAATGACAAAGTTTCCACACAAAAGAAATGTAGCAAGGAGGAAACACAGGGCCTCAAAACAAAATAAAACAAAAAACAAACAAACACACAAGCAACAAATGTCCACAGGGATGCCAAAAGGAGGGGTATTCAGTTTTATTTAACATCCTTATTATGAATCCAGCTGAGGAGCAGCAAATACATTTCTTTAGTCTGCAGATGTATGTAACAGAGACGCTCTGTGCCTTGGGGTGCTGCTGCTGTCAAGTGCACAAACCCAGCCTTAATGGTAGGCTCATTTGCATCCACGTCAAGTTTCTCAGAAGTCCTAAATCCTTGCAGCCTTCTGAGGATCTTTATATCAGTGAAGTTACTTAGGGACTAGAGGTGTCACACGCACATAGGTGACCAACTCAAGAGTGTTTGAAGCCTGACTTAAAGTCCCTTGAAAGCAAAAGGAGTAAAGACTTGATCCACGGTCTTTGGACCTGCCTCCAATAAAATTCACAGGGGAAAGTTAGTACTTCAGATTGAAAATAAACAATTCAGCAGACTATCCTACGCCTCAGCTCTTTCAAGCTGGACAAAGCACTATAAAATATGCTTTAATAATAAGGTAGTAGCAGGGAAACATCTTGGCCTGGCTTTGAGATGGGTGAGATAACCTGTGGGGTCGTTTTCATCACTGATTTATTTGATTTTCATTTTAAAATGAGCCTAGATAGCTCATCTTTGTACCTTTAAATAATATGCCTTAAGAAAAACACACAGTTAATGTGACCAAAGCAGCAGCATTTTCTTTATAATAAAAGCATGAATTGCAATGTACCAATTACAGCTTTCAAATATGGGAGCAAAGCTATTGCAAAGGAATTCCCTTAAAGAGCTAAAATTTCTTCAATAGCTTCAGCCACACTTCATTTTCATTTATCTATCTGTACTATAAATAGATACATGCACATATAGAAACAGACATACACAAGAGAAAGGGAGAACCCAAATTTTAGACAGATACAAGCTTAAAAAATCAGGTCCAGTTCAAAACTTTCAAACACTGAGAACATTCAAGCTCTCACCCTTATGAAACATCCACTGGAACACTGTATCTAAAGCAGAGAAGCCATAAAGACAATGTTTATATTCTATCTTCACTATTCATTGAATATTAAAATTGTGAGACTCTGCAGGCTGCCTGCCCACTGGAGAGAAGCTGATAATAAACAAAAGGCAAAGAACTGACTGGACATTTTCACATTGCCCCATGTCAAACACACTGAGGATATCTTGCAAAACCACATAAGCACAAATGCTAGAAGCCTGAGCAGATGCAGATGTCTAACACCATTTTGAGTCAGAATATTCAAGCATCACTCTCAGCCACCAGATACGTGTACCCTCCTATTCATGCAGGAGTACTAAACTGGGGTGACACACCCACATAGACACATAACCATGGGAAAGAGCTTTTACTGAGCAAATGGTAATAGAAGCAGAAAGACAATGTAATTAAGAACAGTGATGTTTTGGTAACCCTTTATGGATCATATCCCTCACTGCTTTGTCTTGCTTCACACAGGACTGATTTGTCAGAATGTCTCATTGTCTGCTGGTAGGGCATGGAGCAGCTCATTCAATAAAAAACTCAAACAGAACTACAGCCTTCTGCATGGAGACACCTGTTTGTACCATATAACCTCCTGCTTACTGACAGGACTGTACAATGCCTCAGCTCTAAATTAGAAACCATCCGCTAGCTTAAAAATTCTGGCTGTCTGGTAGCTTGGTGTAATGAAGGAGGAAACATTTTCCCTTCAGAAGAGCATAAAGGGCTGTCTTCTCCAAGGGCATCTTTGGCTGTGGCAGTAGCTCTCACATGATAATCTCCTAATCCACATCGTGAAGATGTTGAACAGCCAATTCGTTACCCTAATATTTCAGAGGAAAGACACCAGCCCTCAGCTAAGCAATCAAATTTAGAATATAAACCTGGTTCCTAAAGCACAGACAGCCAAAAACTGTTGTGGCTCAGAGTGCAACCAGCCTGAACAACACTGCAGGAGACTTTTCTTGCACATGCACCCTTCCTGCCTGCTCTCCTACCGATTGAGTCTCTTTGAACACCTTGAGAAATCCAATTCAAGACTCCTAAGAGTGGGACAGCCAGGATGCTGTCATCATAGTATAAAACTATATATATAGCTAGCTGGTAGAACATGGAACAGTCCCACTGTCAAATTCACCTCTCTTACCCAATAAGAAATCCCTAAACCTTTCTCTTAACTCAAGCCCACCCCATAACAAATTATGGGGTCTCTGCTGCCCTAGACTACCTCACATTCTGCAGCCCTGCTGCTGACAGACAGAAAAAGGACACGAGTGTGCAGACCTGCTCCTGCTTTAGTTACCCCACTCTTCCAACGCAGCAAGAAAGGTAGATGGTCTGCACTGCTAAAAAAGCCACATGGGATCTGTTAGGAGACTCATGTGCCTTAAAAGTTACTTCCATGTTCAGTGGGACTGGTCAGGAATTTAGCTGAATTTTCTAGTAACTCTCACACCACTCACGTTTTACAAACACATTTTGGTTTTATAGCAAAACTGACACTTTCTAGTTGGTCAAAATGCTGTCAACTCACCTGGCCTCAGGCAGGTTTTCCTCTTAAACTTCCAGAACCGTGCAACTTTTAAATTGCACACTTATGACAGACATAATCAGCACGTTCAGAAAATGAACCAACACAGCTGACAACAAATAACCAAGCCTCATAAAGGGGAGGCTAGATCAAGCACTGGAGGAGCTATGACTGACGTAGAAGGTCAACCTGGATGTTCACACAGCGTACCTACTGGTCTTAAAACTTCACATGTTGCACTTTGGGAAGAGATCTACATTTATTCGTTTCTAAGTACCAAAACAGGTCGTTTCACTGTAACTTGTATGCCCTCTTAACAGCTCTTAGCGCCTCCTGGCTCGGCCTGTCTTATTATTAAAAAGCAACAGTGTAGGAGACCTGAGCAGCATTTAACATATTTTTTGCTGCTAAACTCATTAATACATTATTAAAACAACACACGTTGGCTCAGAAGAGTGATGAACATGAGATGGTTGGCCTCGACTCAAATGGCAGCCACTCTGCAGAATGCATCCAAAATGTATCTCCCAGTGTTACATGAATTTGACCCACAACATTTCAGCAGCACTCAGTGGGACTGGAAGAAGAAACCCTGACTCACAAAACTGCTGGCAGTGGGCATCTCCAGTTTGCCCAATAGCTCTCTAGCTTTGCCACTTGGTTTTTAGGCCCGAGTTCAGTTCCCTCCTCCCCTCAAGTCAATATTGAGCCACCAGTATCCACGTTTCACGTTGTAGGACAGCTAACAGTGAGGACCTCTCAGCAACTCTAGATGAAGCTGTTCCACTACCGATAAAATACCTTCATATCAATAGAAATAAAAAGCAAGAGCATGAGTCTGGCTCTCAGAATCACCTGTAAGGATGCTCATTTGCCAAGCAAAATCCTTCATTTTCTATTTCTGCTCCAATCAAATTTTAGTTATTTATATAAAATTTATATTAAAATTTTGTGAAGATTCTTCAACTTCAGATTAGTTTTCAACTTTCTGGTTAAAGGGTCTAGTGTGACACAGAAAATAAAATTTTCAGGAAACAGGGGAAGCAAATCCAAGTTTCCACCTCCAAGGTGCCAACATAAAGCAAAAACTCCAAAAAAAAAAAAGGGGCCATGACCACTGGTGATTTTGTGAATGCAGGAATTTACTTCCTTTGTGTTCTAAGCACTACTGAAAACAGTACTATTTGGTTTTGTTTGGAATGAAAACAGATTTTTAGAGAAAAGGGAAGCACTTAATACTTGACATAAGCTCAACCAGGTTTTTCAATTTCATTATTCAGTTCATTCGCCATATTTTTTTAAAAAATCAATTACCTGGACATACCAGTTATGAACATTTTGCATGTTAATACATCTACCCTGAGTCTTTGCATCAGACTTACACTAATGTCAACAGATGTCATGTATGCAGATCAAAGGCAAATATCCATTTTGAGTGCCACCCTGAAGCAGCTGTCTTTGCAACAAGGCAAGAATCCACTTTACTCTTGTGAATCCATCTGTCATCGGAACACCTCGAATCTGCCATGAAAATGAACACCACAAATGAAAATATACATGAGACCATACTTGAACAGATTACAGTCAAAGAGCTGCTCCTCAGTTAGGGGTAATGCTAAACATGAGAGAATAACCCATACAAAAAATATTCAGTCTGATTCATACCAGGAATTATGCCTGTTTCCACTGACACATCTGTGTTAACACTTTGTTTTTCACACAAAAGAGAACTGAAGGGGCAACACAAACACAACAGGAGACACCAGTTCCCGTTAAGTCTTTGCAATGGCTATATGACCAACTGCACTTGGTAAATTCAATATCACAGTCCCAAATCTGACAAGGTTTGCAAATATTGCACACACGTCTCAGTAAGGCCTTAGTGTCACTGAATTACATACAGGGAATAATTGAGCCCAAGCGCAGCCAAATTAAGGTTTTTTTGAAGCTTAACTAACTTTTGACACTGAGATTTTGTATAACAAGCACATTTTTGTACCTGAGTTGTGAAACTCTGGTTTTACATACTAATATCTGTACTAATGTTTTCTCACTTAATTGCACAATCACTGGCTCTCCTGATTGTTTTCAAGATGTTTATTTGGATCTATTGTATGACTTGTTATTTTAATTTTCTCAGTAATAACAGAGACAATTGCTAAGATTCAATGTTCATTAACAGAACCTAAATGCAGTGCCTTTCTGTCACATGGCATAAACATGTGACTAGTTGGGAAAACAAGTATAAGGCCTTGTTTACACAACTTTAAATTAATTTGATTATTAATATCTGATTTTTGAGAAAATGAATCTGCCCTTGTCTTCTTGTACTGACTCAGATTTCCGCCTAGGTCTTACAGTATCACATTGGAATCACTAGATCATCCTAAAGCTTAAAGCAGAATTTTAACCTTTTTAGTAAGGGTTGTTGTTTCTCTTCTTCTAACTCTCATTTTCCAGATGCCTCACTTCCATGTTAGCAAGAAACCAGCATCTAGATCAGGCAAGGCAACATATGCAAACTTTGCTTCTCCCAGTACAGCAAAAAACCTGGAAAGGTCTCCAACTCGTAAGCTGAACTGCCTCCAGGACAGACTTACCTTGCCTGTTGTTTCTTTAAATCTATTTTAAGCACCACTGAATGTTTTTGTTTGGTATTTCAAAAGAAAATATTTGTTATAAAACCAAAACATAACCTTTAAGGTACACAGAATAACCAAGTAAATGAGAAGCTTGGTTGCCAAATATTATGCGGGTAATAATTATGGGAAAACTGAAAGTCTGAGCAATGCAGTGAACACAGATCTGAAATACAGTACTTTTAAACACTGACAGTCCCTAATATCACAGCCAATGTTATTTCTAAGACTTGTAGAGGAAAAATTCCTTATATTACCATCTGCTCTTGTCTCACTGCAGTGGACTAACTGAATTTTGATGCTGTGCAAATAACTGATCTTTGTGAACAAGGGACTTCAGATGGAGCTTCTTTATCAAGAAAAACTTGGTGATGCCCCACAGTGATTCACAGTCTCCCTTTTACTGTTGGAATGCAGGAAATGCGTAAGTCCTTTTAACATCCAACGGGTGAAATCCTTCACTCCCCACTGCAAGGGGAAAGGTCATTCTTGTTATACAGAAAGTTGTGCTCTGTTCTTTAATACAGCTGCAAATCCAGACAGATCTCTCAAGACAATGACAAAGATGCTACACAAACTCATATGCCTGATACTTCCAGCCCTTCAGCTCATTAAGAGAGTGTATCCCAGGTCACAATACATTACCTCAGCCCACATTTCCAACTATTACCATTTAACAACTGGGCTTAAGGTATACCAAACCAGCAGTGTGGGTCCCAATGCAGCTTGCACGTACTTTAGGCAAGCCTTCCCCTGAAAATCATAGCAGTCACAGCTATGGGGCGGTAAATCCTGTGGTCTGCCATTCAGGCATCTATCTTTTATTCAGCAGGGAGAGTGACGGGCAGAAATTCAGACTTAATAAAATATCTTAGGGAAGAGAAATTGACGGAACAGGGACAACAGAGGGACTGAGTAGTACGATATTAATGTCTGGCGCATGAAAACCGTGTGCTTAGTCCACGTGCTATCACAAACAGTGTTTTACACTACTTATCCTGCTCTGAAGAACAAAACTTCTCTAAGTGCTTAGCTTAAGAAATAACTGGACACCTGCTTAACAAATATCATTGATGGAACAATCTTTCCTAAATCTAAAAGGCAGCTGGATGAAATTCCAACACAATCAGATACTTTCTAGTGATAACCTGGAGAGGTATATAAATGTGTAATAGCTATATTTGTTACACCTCATAGACTGAATGCAGCTTTCTTCTTTGCCTCCAGGTAACAGTCATGTGTTTACACAGCTATCTCATCTTCCACGGATCTTTGCCAGCCTCTTCTCACGATAAATTCTTCCCACCTTCCAATCAGCTCAATAGATTCTCTCTGGAAGGGGAGGAGTGGGAGAAGCAGGCTGCCCAGCCCATGCATTATCACATTCAAAATGATAAGGCACAAGCACAAATTTGGGTGCAAAGAGCTCTATCTGTTGCTGAAATAACAGATTATATAGAGGTACTGCCTACAGTGTTATCAGTTACCAGACTCTGTGACATTTACTCTCGGTGAGAGTCTGAGACTCATGCTCAGGGCAAGATGTTTCAGGTTGATTACTTACTCAATTAGAATGTACTGTAACCAGATTAAGGACATCGCTCTATCCTTTATTACTTACAGTGGTTTTGTTCATACCATTTACAAAGGTTTGGGCAACTCGAGTGAATATATTAAGTTTTGTGTTAGTTACTGTTTTCATTCTTCCAAAGAAATATTCCAAACTAATTGAAACGATTATTTTTTTTTTTCAAAACTAGCAAATCATAGCTGTTTGAATTGGAGCAGTATCACACCAGCACATCTCTCTGGCAGTCAGAAATTGCAGTTTCAGGGTGATATGCCTCTGGATAGAAATCTAATTTTTGTGAGAAATTTGATGGTAAGAAGAGGAAGAGAGTTAAGAGGGATAAAGGGGGAAATGCAACCACATTTTAATAAATTATTTAAAATCCCTTTCGAGTTATTAGACAATACAAACTTGAAGTTCCTGAGCCACAGAGTACTGCGAACTGGGAGAGTACTGGCAAAGGACCTGTAACATTCCTACATTAAGTAAACATATCTTACTGACTCATGAGACAGGAACTGCTCAAGCAGGATCTTTCCATCTGATCCAACACAGATGCTCTCATGCTTTCACAAGGAGCTTCACTACTACACACCATGCTTACCACAATATCTATTATTAAACTTACTCAAACTTCTTATCATACAGAGGGTTTTCAATTGCTCTAACCTTGAACTACAGTAGTCTGGATTCATGAAAGCAAGCTCAACGTGCTAGGTCTTTCCAGCTTTAATCCCTTGAAGCATTTTTTGGCAAACCTAGAAATAAATTGAAAATGTATTAATTTTGATTTTGCAGTCAGACATCTCTATTTACAGCCTGCAATTAGGACCACAAAATTTTTGGTTTTCAGCAGCTCTAGTATACAGCTATTATGCATACATACATTACATGAATACCTACAGAAATATGTATTTGTTGTCCCGTTAAAACACCACATTTTTCAAAAAGCGCTCTGCATTTTACCAAAATCTCCTCCCAGAGAAGTAAACGTATAAAATTTCTCCCATATCGGTGACAGCGCTCTTAAGCCAGTCATCCAAAAGGCCCTACTCTGAAAAGCAGAATTTGTCCTGGGTGCTCAAAAACTCAGAAGAACAGGACATTGCAATCAGGCTTTTATATGACAGTGCCAACAGAAAAGTGACCCATTTATTTGAGTTATGTACTGTGCCTTAATACATGGTGCATCCTTGCCACTAAATGGCAAATTTTGGAAGTCAAGAGAAACATGACAGTTAGTTGCAGCAGAATTCATGCGCTCCTAGAGTATCCTTCCATATATTATTTATTACTTTGCTGTGATACTGTCCATCTGCATAATACACTGCCACGCTTGTCCATGGCTCCAACTTATCCGTCTTCTCTCACATCTTACAAGCCTTAAATGGCTTAAAGGATTACAACTTTTACCGTCTGGCATGGGCTGAGGATAGAGTCCTCAGAGCTCAGGGCAGACTGGCACTCATGACAACGGGAGGTGTGGCACACCTTTTGATGTGTAGTTGCAGGGCAGCAGGAGGGCAAAGGCAACTCCTGGCCAGCAGCACACAGAAGTATCCATCCTTACAAGAAACCTACCACACACACTGCTGCCACTCAGAATCAGACCCCACGTCACTGTAGCAAAGCCATTTAAGAGCCACTGGTTATCAACGGATTATGAGCTCCATCTTTTGTGGCCACAAAGAAGTGTTTCCACCCCTCGTGGCTCCCTTCCTCAGCCAGTGACACAGTGAAAAGTTGCTGTGTGGGCACAGACTTTAATTAAAATCCTTGTTAAGCTCTGCACAACTCTTATTTTTAAAGCAGTGCATGAAATGAAAAGGAATATCTCCCAGCACAACGTATTCCTAGGAGCCAGTGATAATTAGGGCAGTCACTTAATTTTCACGTTCTGGTTTCTACCGGGGTATGTGCCAATTAGGAAGCTTCTGTGACATTCGTGCCTCCCAAACTTTTACCCCCTCTTAAAAATTCATGCAGCTTATGTACAGCTGCCTGAAAACTCCATTTAAGCTACAGCAAACATTAAATATTAAACTGCCCATGAAGAAATATTATGTAAGCTATTGTCAACTCACCGGCACTAACTGGGGCCTTTTCAACCCTCTGATCCTAGTGTATCCCCTTTGGTCCCCAGCTCACATAGGACACAGGTTTAGGACAACATCCCCATGGGAGCTCAGACATACACCCCAGGCTGCCGAGATGAGGACATCTTCAGCTGCAGCTGTAGCACCAGCCCTAGCCACTGCCCAGGACACTGCTCCCAACAGCCTCTGGACAGCACTGGCAGAGCAATCCCCTTGTTCTCCTACAGGGACAGCCAGTGTTTTCTCAGCCTTACACAACAGAAGGACTGTCTCAGCCTCCTGAGACACTCACCCACTGTGTACCCTTTTACATTCAGCGGTGAACAAGTTCAGTGCCTTCAGTGTCATCTCTCACTCACTGGGACTTTACTGTCCTGCCTGTGCTGCACTGTCTTCTCTAAATGCCACCGCCTCACCTGTCCTCTCAGCCATCTCACACACATAATCACAGAATCATTTAGGTTTGAAAAGGCCTTTAAGATCATTAAGTCAAACTGTTAACCTGGCGCTGCCAAGTCCACCAGTAAACCATGTCCCTAAATGCCACACCTACACATCTTTTAAAGACTTCCCCGGATTCCAATTTCACCACCTCCCTGGGCAGCCTATTGCAGTGCTTGACAACGCTTTCAATGCAGAAATTTTTCCTAATATCCCTTCAAAACCTTCACTGGTGCTTTTTGAGTCCATCTCCTTTCACTCTGTCACTTATTACTAGGGAAAAGAGACAGACTCCCCCCATCACTCCAGCTTCCTTACAGGTAGTTGTAGAGAGTGATAAGGTCTCCCCTGAGCCACCTTTTCTCCAGGCTAAAAATCTCCAGCTCCCTCAGTTGCTCCTCATCAGACTTGCATGTGCACAAATAGGGCAGCAACACATTTTCTGAAATCAAGCCCAGACCAGCACTGTGATTAAGTATATGCTTAATTTTAACTAGGCCTAACTGAAGTCTAGTTTTTAAAGACACATTAAAGCTCAAGAGTAATTCTAGCTGTTAAGGTGAACTTCTCTATAAAAGTGAATAAAACGCAGGACTAACACTCCTCAGAACATCCCAGTTTTGACATTTGCTTTCATCTCTAATTAGGGCAAAAATGCAAAATATCAGCATTTTTAACAGAATAAAGCATTTAGAAAGCACTGGTTTCAGATATAAAATATTTCACTATTCCCCAGCTGAATGCCTTAGCATTTTGGGCTAAATATAAAAGTCTTATTTTAAGCTGGTTTGACATTAAATTGAACTGGGTCTAAACTGGCCCTGAGGCCACATACAATGCCGCAAAGCCTCCCAATAGCATCTCCTGACCTTATTCTCCCCCTAAGGGCTGATCTTCCCAGCCACTTTACATCTCACTGCATTCAGAGTACAGGAAGAACGGGTGGTCTAGTGGGAGGTAGTTCAGGCAACAACTCAGGGCTCACTGGGGGAAACAGGGTCAGCTTCTCTCGCCAAAAGGCATAGCAGAGAATTTTTTGAAATTAATTCCCGTAAGCCTCCCTGAGTGTACATTTAAGAAAAACATACAAAAAAGGTCTAAAACTTCAGTCGTGTCAAAAGCCATGCAGACTTCTGAGGAATTACGTAAATTGTTATTTATAGCAGAAATGAAAATATATGTTACAATCTCAGTCTTCAGTGTGTAATACCTCCGCTTCAGATTTCAAATTTCTGTTTCCTCTGTGTATATTTGAGACAATGATCAAGTCATCGCTTAAGTTCTCTTTGGTAAGGTAAGTGTATCAACAGATTAAATGGGCCCAGCATGTATAGTTCATCACTCCCCCTTGTGAACTCCTCCTCCTTCTCTAAATTCTTCCTTCAAAAACTTTCCTGCCCTGTGGGCAAAAGAAGAGGATGCCGCACAGAAAGAAGTGGAAGTCCTCTTTATGTCAGCAATGTTTTTTCCTATATACCATTACTTCAGTTATACTGTTTGTATCTATTTAACATGTCACACTGGTTCTGTATCAACCTTGTGTCTCAATCAAAATGTTGTACAGCAGCAAGAGAAATGTCTCATAGCAGTCTTGGTGTGTTACATCAACTGTGTAACTTTTCTTAACCAGGTTTAAAATGTCAAAGAAAAAAGACCAGTTTGACATGATATTTTTTCTACAAGTCAAATCCCACATGGGCTAGCTTTGCTTATGCTACCCTTCCTTACAGCTGTATTAATCACATCCCATAATTTCTGTTTGGCATAAATAACAGGTAACGGACAAACAAATAGCTGGGTTGTACCACTCTCCCTTCTTAAACACCTACAAAACAGATCTTTTCCATAGTTCTCCTGAACCTCTCCAGGGCTCTCATATATAGTAAAACTGACATTAGTGGCCTGCACAACACCTCAGTAAGCTCTTTCACAACCTCTAATGCAAATCTCTGGGTTTGTTGGCTTCCTTAAATGCAAAAGTTTCTACTTTCTGTTTCCCATATGGTACCATATAAACAATATGCCTCAAAAACATACACAAGAAAACAGACTCTGCTCAATGCTAGGGTCAAAATGTTTTGATCTGGATAAAACAAAGTACAGCAGGCCAGAAATCATAGTATTTTCCCTCACCACCACCCTGCCAAATCTTCTTGAGAAATATATGCTAGAGACACTAAAGTTTCTGAAAAATAAACTCAAATGAAAATTCCAGATCTCTATTCCTTAAATTAATGATTGCATGCAAGCTTACTAATCCCTTCCCTTATTTTTCCTCTCTACCTTTTGTTATCTCTCATCTATATTTAATTTTTAAATGGTCTAATACATGTGTTGTGAGTGGATAGAACAGGAATCTTACAAGGTCTTTTAGCCACTATAAATCTTGTTTTGATCCCAGAAGTCTTCCCTTGACCTTAATGTCACTCTTTTTTCACTTATGGGAGACAGGGGTATGGAGAGAGAGGGAGGGAGAGAGAGAAAAGCTGGGGACGGTCATGTCTGGTGTCCTCCAGAAAGGACTATCTTCTTGCTCTGGCCATGTCCCAATATGTACCAGTAAAAACTCTCTATGATGTTTTCAGTCATACAGAAAAGCTCTCACTGTGCATTCCTTTGGCTAAAAAACAAACAAAAAAAAATTGCCGTCAAACACTAAAAGGTAGAATCAACTCATTTTCCTTTCTACATAATCCTGCACTGTACAAAAATGTGGATAGCCTGCATAAACCAAAATAAACTGTATATTCTGGGGAAAGACATTTGGGGAAGTGAAAACAGAGTAGATGTTCCAATAATGCCTCACTCTACAGAAAGCCATAAGTAACTCAAAGAAAACAGAATATGGGTCTGAACTGTACAAACATTAATAAATCCAGTTTCACCAGTTAATGTTAAACATGTTTTCCATGAAGAATGGGGGGGAGAGAGGGGAGGAAGAGTCCAGAGTCCATTTGAGGAAGACTGCAGCATTAGGGCCAAACTTCCTGCACAGGACAAGAAGTCAAAAGACTGCTTAGCTCCTCTTAGTTTCCTGCGGCAAATTTCAGCTCATGATCAAAAACTCTGCCTCAAAACCTGCCCAGAGCCTTACCCACGGAAACAGAGCAAGGCAAGAGCATGAGTGTAAACAACCCACATCAGCAGCAGTGCACAAAGCTGCAGCAAGGTACAGCAGCTGAAATAGTCTCTACCATGTAGGGAAAAGAACAAAAACCATCTAAGACAGTAAAAAACCCATTTTGAGGAGGCCTATCCAGTCCCTTTTCCACCTCTTCCCTAGCCTATTTACCCCTTCTCTCTCAAAGAGCTGTGCAAAATTCAGCCTTTCACAGAATTATATGTTATCTGTCATGCACAGTGAAAGAATGGTTTAAGTCTTCTGGACCAAATTCACCTCTCTATCCATTAAAGCAACTTTTTTTTTTCTTTTTCTTTCTTTTTGTCTGCAGTAAAATGGAAACACACTTATAAAGTGAGAAAATAAATTTAACTAATTCCTTGAGCTCCTCAGATGAAACTAGTACGGAATATACATGGCGGCTCTACCCATGCAATTCTTCTCATACTGCTGTAAAAGGGGTTTAAGCAACTCAAGCCCTGTAACACACAAGGAATCTGCTGCAGCATTAGCTTCTTGGAGTCAGATAGAACCTAACTCTTGTATCTTCACAAACCAGTCCCTGCAGTAACAATACAACGCATGTAACTTTCATCACTAACCAAATTCCTTAACTGTCACTTAAACCACATCTTTCATCTCTTCACACTAAGTTTTTCCATACTTTCAAAACCTTCTCTATGTCAACCTTCTCTAGTGACAACAATGTCACTGTTCAGAGATTCCATGATTCATTAAAAACAACGTCTTAAGGCGTTTACTGGCAAAAAAAATCTGTGAAGTGACAATCACAGTACCTGTTTTAGAAACCTTTAGAAAGCAGATGAAGTAAATCCAATGTGTTTTGGGATCCACAACTCTTTATGAATAAAAAAGGAAGCAAACTTTGAAATTCAAGGGATCACTTTGGTCTGCATCAAAAAAATTTAAGTGTAAAACCACACAGTTCAATTAAATACACACGCACGAACAAGACAACTTGATCAGCCATACACACAATTCAATTTGGTTCAAAACTTTCAGTAAATTAAATTGGAAGATTTATTATTGCCAACAGCTGTGTTTCAGTTCTTACCAAGACTGAAGTTTATTTCCTGCAATCTTTTTCAAATATAGTGCAGACATTCTGGAATATGGTGCCTTCATAAGACCATGAGACTTCAAGAGAAATTAAAGATAAATAGGTTAGCTACTCCCTTTGGTGTAACTACTCATGTTAGTTCAAAAAAGGCAGGAAGAAGAAGCAGAAAAATAAAAGTGTTAAAAAGGGATCTATAAAGTCCAATGATAGCAAAAGAAGGTAAGTAAATGTAGATTACTCAATAACCAGCTATTCCTAATTGCTCTTTGAGAATCAATACAAAAAACTGCATTGACTCATCACCAATGACCACTCAAATCATGAAACAGCCTTCTGTTTCCAGAGCTCAGTCGCCCTGGCAGTTGCTACTTACACTCTTGGGATAATTTATCTTCTCAATCAGAAATTCAGCTTTGCTGCCTACCTACTGGGTAAGTAAAGGACTCCAACCATCAGAATTTTTCTTAGTACCTGACCACCTTCATATGTTCTGACACATCTAGCTATCCTTCCTACAGCATATGCAAAACAACAGGGTCCAGGGGCTCTCACACTCAAGAAGGTGTGTAGAACAAGCATCAGATGAATCTCAGGAAAAGACTTCCCATTCTGCAGTGACTTGACTGCACAGGCCTTTGAAGGAGGAGTAATTCAGCTGTCTTTTTCAGCATCAGACATTTCTGTTGTACTTGTTGAAACTTTAACCCTTAGGTAGGAAAAGAAACAAATCCATTAAAACAGAAAAGCCAACACAGAGGTTTTTTATTTTGCAGTTCATTTGAGACCAAGATGACACTCTGCTAGTGGCCCCCAAACTACATTTCTACAGGAACTGGTGTTGGGCGGATGAGATTGGCTTAACTTGCTCATAGTTTTCTCTTAAAATTTTGAGTAGAATCTAAGATGGTCCACAAGAAATTCAAGCTTGACCATCATCTATTTCCGAGAGGTTTCAGAATCACTGCTACAGATGATAAGCAATACTAAGTATGATGACAGCCTCATGACATTTGCTCACAGGTTTAGGATAAATTTATTCAGTATACAAGGTGGAAAGAAATCATTCCCTCCAAAAAACCGCCACTGCTTGCTGCTGGATGGGATTCCAGCAGCTCCAGTACTAGCACCTATTAGAGGCAAAGCAGTGCCTTTAACAATCATTTTGCCCCACAAGTCTCACTCTCAAACTTTCATTTGTTACTATGAAGGAAGTCTCATTTAATTTTGGCACCTACAGTCCACCCTGTTGACATATTTCCTGACACTACCCTTGCTACATTCTATCCGCTTGACATTCCTTTGTCTACAGACTCCAGCAAAGACAGCTCAAGAGCAACAAAATTGTTTACTTGGGGGTAAAGTCATACCCACACATTTATTGGAGCAATGGGAAGCAGATTTTGCAGGTTTACAGATGTCATACATGCGCCACATGTAGCACTCCAGAACTCAGGACAAAACAAAACAAAAAACAAACCAAAAAAGCCTTGCAGAGAGGCACATAGCAAAAGAGAAAGTCTTAGTAAAAAAAAAAAAAAAAAATAAAATAAAATAAAATAAGCCTTCATGAATCATCTTGCTGGATTCTACCGGCATCAGAGGCAAAACTCGAAAACATTGTCCCCTACCCTCGTTAAACTTACACAACTGAAGGTGTATGGAGCAGAATAATTTATTCTGTTTCGTTAATAAGGAAGCTTCTTAGTGAAACTGTAAATGATTTTTGTTTAATAACAGCAAATGGAGCAGCACATAAATACACGTCCTCGATGAGCCTATTGTAAAACAGACAAGTAAGCCTGGCAGTTGCTCATTATTATTCCTCACGCTGCTTCTAATGAACAGATCTATACTCTCACTTTTCATTGGCCTAATCAAGGATTCTCTATGATATGCAATTAATCTTTAATATGAAAGTGATTAGGGAGAAGACAAAAAATGCAGCTGAACATCCTGACCACTGAAAACCAGATTAAGGAATTATTCAAAAATCCATTTCCTTTATATTGCAGTTTTACATTTGCAAATCTCTTGATACATGAAAGCTCAATGAAACAAGTTTATTTTTATAACCCATGGAACAAGATTCACAGTTTTCATTCAGATGGATATGTTGGTAATTCTTTCAACAGGGAGCCCACACTGCAATTTTAGCACCCTGGAGAAAAGCAGAGGAAAGCAAGACATTACCAGCATTCATAGAAAGGTACTGGAAACACATGTTGAAATCATAATACTGGCAAACAATCTTCCACATCAATCCTGTCCTGATCAAACATACTAAGAAACACCAGATGTGAGCCTAGTTTGTCCTCCCTCGCTGAACCTTGCCTGTGTCACGGGCCTTTGAATATGAGCTTAAAAGCATGGAAGATGATAGCTGGAGAAGCTGTTCTTGACTGGGATAGGAAAGCAGCTAAGGCTCTTTTGATTGATGGGCTGCACATCCAACACTGCACATCTAATTCAAGCTTCAGAGCCACTGACTTGGTTTGGGAAATCTTAAGGACAGGAAGGAGGTTGAAAGCTAAGCAGGAATCAACTAAAGGTGGGTTCTGTGGGTTTTCAGTCTGGAAAGGACTAACACTCCTGGGATGTCACTAAGCCCCCTGGGATGTCTGGGAAGGGCACAACATAACTACCATGAAAGGGTGTTAAATAAGAATGTCTGAATCTTGTGTCGGGCATTTGCCTTGGGCCAATTTTCTCTCACACCCCCCACCTGCTATAAGTTGAGACAAGGTTTATGCAGACAAAAGAGATCTGATTGGGGAAAATAATATTAGGATTTACTATTAGCAAAACAAAAACTAAAGGACTACATCTACAACAATTCTATTTAAGCAAAACTGCTATGTATTTACAGAAATACCCCTCCTCCCTTGTATCAGCCCAGGAGGAGAAGCAGTTTCCTTTCTACTTTCAAAGCTACAGGTCCTCCACACAATTCTGCAGCATTTGAAAGTTCCTCCTCTGTTACCTCTGGGACAACAATCCTGATTCATCGCAGCTGGAACTGTCTCTGTCTCTTCTGTGTCGACCTCAGGGCTGGGCCTACCTCCCTCCTGGGA